>JAIOJX010000032.1:151896478-152521478 GCA_022376925.1 Tragulus kanchil
GGATTTAGGGTTATGGGCTCTGTGATGCTACTCGCTCCCTGGGCTGGTCCTCTGAACTAGGGGACTGTGAGGTCATCCCTTCTTATCCCATGACCAGAGAGAGAAGAGATCAGGGGAGATACAAGAGAGATACAGAGAGGAGATACAAGCTCTGTGCGTGTGTGTGTGTGTGTGTGTATGTGTGTGTAAGAGAGATGATACCTGGGCTAAGATGACCTACCAATTCTCCTTTGAGGCCAGACTCTCTCACAGCTCTCAGTTTTTACGAGGCACTCACTTTTATATCCTTATAAAAGCCACCTCCCTCTTTCTGAATAGGTTTCTATTAGTTGCAACCCAAGAATCTCTCATAAGGTTCTGTATACACTATAGATACGATTATAACTCATAAGTCTCTTTCCAACGGATTTCAGCCCTACTTCCTGAAAGTTTCTGACTCCAATTCATGCCCCTGGGGGAAGAGGGCCTGTAGGTAGTCACATTTCAGCTTTGCCTCTAACTGCTTGACCCTTGGTCTCCTCATCTGTCAGACAGGGACCAGAATGTCCCCTAGGGGCTGAGAGGCAGTTCTGGGTGAATTTCAATGGAAGGGCTGTTAGGACCATCACTGTAACTCTTTTCACTTTAAGACAGGTTTAAAAATCATGTTCTGTGCCAGAGCTGTTCCAGTCTAAATTGTAAGCAAAGTCCAAAATATTTCAATCAAATGGGTTTTTTTTTTTTCAAAATAAAGTAGTTGTTGTAAAATATTTATAAACATACATAGATGTGTGCAAAAAAGAAGCTAAAATGATCCACCATTCTCTCACTCCCCACAGGCAACCTTATTTGCATTCTGATGCACTTTCTTCCAGATATATGGATAATGGTTTCCCTTATATTTTCATTGTTTTGTGGGGGAACCAGGAGATTTTGATCCTGGGCACATCCATTGGGTTGGACTTTCTCTCGAAAAGCTGTTATTGAACTGAATTTCTATGTCTCTCATATGTTAGAGGAGGAGAAAATGCAAGAGATTTGGGAGGAAGGATCTGTCTAACTCTTTTCTGAGTACTGCCCCTCACTCAGGGCAGCCATATGTGACTCTAATCCTGATTGTAGCCGATCAGGCACTTGGCACAGGTTGGACTTTTCAGATGGTCACTCCTAGGATTTAGGGTTATGGGCTCTGTGATGCTACTCGCTCCCTGGGCTGGTCCTCTGAACTAGGGGACTGTGAGGTCATCCCTTCTTATCCCATGACCAGAGAGAGAAGAGATCAGGGGAGATACAAGAGAGATACAGAGAGGAGATACAAGCTCTGTGCGTGTGTGTGTGTGTGTGTGTATGTGTGTGTAAGAGAGATGATACCTGGGCTAAGATGACCTACCAATTCTCCTTTGAGGCCAGACTCTCTCACAGCTCTCAGTTTTTACGAGGCACTCACTTTTATATCCTTATAAAAGCCACCTCCCTCTTTCTGAATAGGTTTCTATTAGTTGCAACCCAAGAATCTCTCATAAGGTTCTGTATACACTATAGATACGATTATAACTCATAAGTCTCTTTCCAACGGATTTCAGCCCTACTTCCTGAAAGTTTCTGACTCCAATTCATGCCCCTGGGGGAAGAGGGCCTGTAGGTAGTCACATTTCAGCTTTGCCTCTAACTGCTTGACCCTTGGTCTCCTCATCTGTCAGACAGGGACCAGAATGTCCCCTAGGGGCTGAGAGGCAGTTCTGGGTGAATTTCAATGGAAGGGGCTGTTAGGACCATCACTGTAACTCTTTTCACTTTAAGACAGGTTTAAAAAATCATGTTCTGTGCCAGAGCTGTTCCAGTGGCTGCCAAGAGCCTTGAAATGTGTTTGAGATGGCTTTCAAAATCATTGCAGGGAAAAAAAAAAAAAAAAAATATATATATATATATATATATATATCATTTCAGGGTGAGACAAGCTAACATCTCTACTCTAGCCCAAAAAGTAAATCTTGCTGTGAATATCCAGAGAAAAGGAAAACAGACAGCAAAAATGTTGAAACTCTTTTGCCTCTAAACCAGTCTTCATTTCCTTTTTTATTTGATTTTTCAATAAAATTGGATGGGGCCCCAGGGCCAGTGTCCTGACCTGGCGTGGCGCTGGTTGTCGGACTGAGAGCCTGGGTGTTTGTTAAAAATCAAGATTCCTTGGTCCCAGGGTCCCCTGAGCCCCAGGTCTGCCAGGAGCGTGGGATGGTAAGCACCGCAAAGCAAGCTTGGGACTGCAGAAGGCAGAGGGCGTGGGGAAAGGGAGAGGCGGGGTAAGAGAGCTGAGGGGCGGAGGCGGCGGGCAGGGTCGGCCCTGAACCAGTGACCTCAGGCAGAGACAGGCCTTCAACCTGCATGTTTGGAATCACACTCCCTGCCCTCCCTTAGAAGGACAAGGCTGGGACAGGAGCCTGTCACTTTAAATAAGGATGTCTAAGTTGGAAGTCTGGACGTCTACATGGGGAATTAGCTGGAAATTAAGTCATGGCATACTGGAGTAAGCTGCTCTGGGCACCTGTGAGCTTCAGTTCTAGAAAGATCCCAGTTCATTCCCACACCTCCTCGGGCCTTGCTTTTAAACATGTCCACGTGGAGGAGGCCTCTCCCGACCCTCAGAATGTGAGAAGTGCCCCTGAGCTCGGAGCGCTGGCCTTTGTCCTCAGAAAGTACTGGGTCGGCCAGAAAGCCCGCTGGGGTTTCCATAACATCCTAACGGGACAACCTGAACAAACTTTTGGCCAACCCAACATTTATTTCCCTCAGAAGAAAAAGCCGTGAAAGATGGAGTTTTGCATGCTTCTTCACTGACTTGACCTAGTGTTTCTCACTCTCTTTCTCATTATTGTCCTACAAAAGCCTTCTTAGACACTTTTCCTAATCGCTCTTCTTGTTGTTTTGCCTCTCAGTTGTGTCTGACTCTTTGCAGCCCCATGCACTGTAGCCCGCCAGACTCCTCTGTCCATGGGATTCTCCGGGCAAGCTGTTCCCTTCTCCAGGGGTTTTCCTGACTCAGGGAATTTCTCTAAGCCCAAAAGTAAATCTTGCTGTGAATATCCAGAGAAAAGGAAAACAGACAGCAAAAATGTTGAAACTCTTTTGCCTCTAAACCAGTCTTCATTTCCTTTTTTATTTGATTTTTCAATAAAATTGGATGGGGCCCCAGGGCCAGTGTCCTGACCTGGCGTGGCGCTGGTTGTCGGACTGAGAGCCTGGGTGTTTGTTAAAAATCAAGATTCCTTGGTCCCAGGGTCCCCTGAGCCCCAGGTCTGCCAGGAGCGTGGGATGGTAAGCACCGCAAAGCAAGCTTGGGACTGCAGAAGGCAGAGGGCGGGGGGAAAAGGGGAGAGGCGGGGTAAGAGAGCTGAGGGGCGGAGGCGGCGGGCAGGGTCGGCCCTGAACCAGTGACCTCAGGCAGAGACAGGCCTTCAACCTGCATGTTTGGAATCACACTCCCTGCCCTCCCTTAGAAGGACAAGGCTGGGACAGGAGCCTGTCACTTTAAATAAGGATGTCTAAGTTGGAAGTCTGGACGTCTACATGGGGAATTAGCTGGAAATTAAGTCATGGCATACTGGAGTAAGCTGCTCTGGGCACCTGTGAGCTTCAGTTCTAGAAAGATCCCAGTTCATTCCCACACCTCCTCGGGCCTTGCTTTTAAACATGTCCACGTGGAGGAGGCCTCTCCCGACCCTCAGAATGTGAGAAGTGCCCCTGAGCTCGGAGCGCTGGCCTTTGTCCTCAGAAAGTACTGGGTCGGCCAGAAAGCCCGCTGGGGTTTCCATAACATCCTAACGGGACAACCTGAACAAACTTTTGGCCAACCCAACATTTATTTCCCTCAGAAGAAAAAGCCGTGAAAGATGGAGTTTTGCATGCTTCTTCACTGACTTGACCTAGTGTTTCTCACTCTCTTTCTCATTATTGTCCTACAAAAGCCTTCTTAGACACTTTTCCTAATCGCTCTTCTTGTTGTTTTGCCTCTCAGTTGTGTCTGACTCTTTGCAGCCCCATGCACTGTAGCCCGCCAGACTCCTCTGTCCATGGGATTCTCCGGGCAAGCTGTTCCCTTCTCCAGGGGTTTTCCTGACTCAGGGATCACTCACATCTCCTGCACTGCAAGCAGATTCTTTACTGTCTGAGCCACCAGGGAAGTTCTAACCTCCATGAAATTTGAAAAGTACAGATAGCACTTTGTGTATGTCTGCGCTTTATACATGAAAAAAATAAGGTTTTGCCCTCTCTGGGGTGATACTGCCGCCACTGAGCATGGGACTGAATCCTAGCATGGACATTACCTGCCACATGGCAGGCCTCTCAACAAATGTTTGTTGAATGAGTGAGGGCTGGGGTCATATCTTTTTGTCCTTTTTTCCTGTCCCCAGTTTCTAGCACAGTATGTGGCCTAGACTAGGTATTCAATTCGTTAACTAGAGGATTTTCCTCTTTAGCATAAGACTGACAAACAAGTATAGAAGATTGTTAGCTGCAATGGAAAACATAAAATCAAATGAATGACATTTTGGACAACAGAAAGCAAAAACCCGTATTATCTTAAAAAGGAAGAGGCTGCTAGTTCTGAAGCGTGTTAGAAACGGAGACTCTGAGCTCCCCCTCCCTGCAACTAGAGAAGAGCCTGTGGCAGCAGTGAAAACGCAGAATAGCCAAAAAATTAATTAATTAATTTTTAAAAAGGAGAGCCTGTTATGAGAGAGACTGAGACTCCCTGGGAGTGAGGCTGAGAGAGCAGATCTTACACGTTCCATCTTTATCAGCATGGTCCTGGTGACGCCAGGCCCACTCTGGAGGAAGGGGTCGCCCAAGCCACACTTGGCAGGGAACCTGGGGGAGACCTTCCTGTACCCAGGAGATCAGTCGCCAGCCTCTAGGCTGGGGCGGAGGGGCCGGGGGAACAGAGGGCTGACTCTGCTCTCAGCTGAAGTGCCGTCTGCTCCTGTTCTGTTAGAGGCCAGGGTAGCGTGAAGATTCCAGGGGGCCTCACGTCTCAGAGAAGCACAGTGTTCCCACAATGTCTGGGACCCATTTCTACATCTCCTCTATCATTTTACATCCCCAGGCGGTTCTCAGACAAAATTTGCCCCATGCATTTTGTAGCCCGCCAGACTCCTCTGTCCATGGGATTCTCCGGGCAAGCTGTTCCCTTCTCCAGGGGTTTTCCTGACTCAGGGATCACTCACATCTCCTGCACTGCAAGCAGATTCTTTACTGTCTGAGCCACCAGGGAAGTTCTAACCTCCATGAAATTTGAAAAGTACAGATAGCACTTTGTGTATGTCTGCGCTTTATACATGAAAAAAATAAGGTTTTGCCCTCTCTGGGGTGATACTGCCGCCACTGAGCATGGGACTGAATCCTAGCATGGACATTACCTGCCACATGGCAGGCCTCTCAACAAATGTTTGTTGAATGAGTGAGGGCTGGGGTCATATCTTTTTGTCCTTTTTTCCTGTCCCCAGTTTCTAGCACAGTATGTGGCCTAGACTAGGTATTCAATTCGTTAACTAGAGGATTTTCCTCTTTAGCATAAGACTGACAAACAAGTATAGAAGATTGTTAGCTGCAATGGAAAACATAAAATCAAATGAATGACATTTTGGACAACAGAAAGCAAAAACCCGTATTATCTTAAAAAGGAAGAGGCTGCTAGTTCTGAAGCGTGTTAGAAACGGAGACTCTGAGCTCCCCCTCCCTGCAACTAGAGAAGAGCCTGTGGCAGCAGTGAAAACGCAGAATAGCCAAAAAATTAATTAATTAATTTTTAAAAAGGAGAGCCTGTTATGAGAGAGACTGAGACTCCCTGGGAGTGAGGCTGAGAGAGCAGATCTTACACGTTCCATCTTTATCAGCATGGTCCTGGTGACGCCAGGCCCACTCTGGAGGAAGGGGTCGCCCAAGCCACACTTGGCAGGGAACCTGGGGGAGACCTTCCTGTACCCAGGAGATCAGTCGCCAGCCTCTAGGCTGGGGCGGAGGGGCCGGGGGAACAGAGGGCTGACTCTGCTCTCAGCTGAAGTGCCGTCTGCTCCTGTTCTGTTAGAGGCCAGGGTAGCGTGAAGATTCCAGGGGGCCTCACGTCTCAGAGAAGCACAGTGTTCCCACAATGTCTGGGACCCATTTCTACATCTCCTCTATCATTTTACATCCCCAGGCGGTTCTCAGACAAAACCTGGTCGTAGGGCAGTTTCTGCCTCCTCCGGCTCAATCATGTATGTGAATGAGTAAGTGACAAACTTCCTCAGATTTCCACTTTGCAGGGTGGCAAAGGTCTCAGACCCTTAGGGGCCCCCAGGAGGCTCTCTATCCTCTTACCATCTTGTTCTGTGACAGTAACCACCTTCCGGCCTTAGAACAAATATTCTGGTCGAAAAGAAGCTTCTATTTTCCAAACATATCCCTCACCTAGAAATATCTTTGTTGCTACCCATGAGAATTTGGTTGTGTCAGAATGACTGTGGCCTTTGATCAAACGCGAATATGTCTCTTCTCTCTTATTCAATCAAAATGTGTTCTGCTTTCAAGCTTCCTGAGAGCTTGCCTCTACTTTCTGTGAAGTGGGAACGCGGATTGGCTCAAGTCCAGTTCCAGGGCTGGTTTGTCAATGGCAATGTTTCAACATGCTCAAGATTTCAAAGTCTTAATTCTCAACTTCTAGGAGAATTTTAGAGGGAGCTGCCTTGAGAGTCAAGAGAAATGCTATGGGAAGTGTATCCGATTTATTACCTGGGAGTTTATAACCTAAAGGAGGAAAGACCAGCACTCACCTGCGGGTAAGATCTGTACTTTGCTGTGTGACTCGGGACAAATAAAGTCTCTGAGTCTCAGACACCCCATCTGAAAACTGGGTATAATAACAGCACCCACCCCCTTGGGGAGTTGTGTACATGGCTCTGTGTACATGGCACATGCTAGATGCTCAGCACCCAGTAGACATGAGTGTTACTGTCCATTGGGCTTCCTGCTGATGTTTATTGTTTTCTCTCTTCTCCTGCTCACCTGGAAATTTGAGTTTTGCATCTTGTTCTTCACTGTCTCTACAAGCATTCGTCTCTTTAACACAGAAAGAATATTGACAAAATTTAGCTTCTGCTCTTCTTTGTCCTTTGCATCAAAGAAAAATAGATTTTTCTCAACTTTCAGATGCTACCCATTTGGATGGAATGTTGAGCCTTCCTAGGTGAGGATGGGGGTGTGTAGAAGCGGGTGTGTGGAAGGGGTCGTGGCTTTGGGGCAATGCCTTACAGTCCTGCTTAACTTCCTAGGGATCTCCGTTCCAGATTCCAGCAGAGGAGGAGGTAGTCAACCAGGAAGGTTACGGAGGATACTATATTCATCCTGGAGAACAGATCTGCTTTAGCTGGAAGCACAGCCTTCTAGGCCACTGGAAGAGGCTGTGTGTGTCCAATGCTCTCCACCCAATGGTCCAGGCATGACAAAACCCCCAGCGGCTAACCTCCCCGACGGGGACTTCGGAGCCTGTTGGAAAGTCAGCATCACCAAGAATCTGGAGCCTGCCACTTGCCTGGGGCTTGATTACTACTACTGACCCTGATCTGCTCAAGGACCCACACCTCAGGGACAGCTCAGCAGAGAAAGAGCATCCCTGGGGCACTGGGGACACCAAAGGGAGAGGGAGCTAGGGGCCCCGTGCAGATGGACATCCTGCTGGTGTATGTGTGGGTTTCTCAGAAAGGGGCTTTCTCAGAGAGGGGCATCCACCAGGTCGCCAATCAAAGTCTTAATTCTCAACTTCTAGGAGAATTTTAGAGGGAGCTGCCTTGAGAGTCAAGAGAAATGCTATGGGAAGTGTATCCGATTTATTACCTGGGAGTTTATAACCTAAAGGAGGAAAGACCAGCACTCACCTGCGGGTAAGATCTGTACTTTGCTGTGTGACTCGGGACAAATAAAGTCTCTGAGTCTCAGACACCCCATCTGAAAACTGGGTATAATAACAGCACCCACCCCCTTGGGGAGTTGTGTACATGGCTCTGTGTACATGGCACATGCTAGATGCTCAGCACCCAGTAGACATGAGTGTTACTGTCCATTGGGCTTCCTGCTGATGTTTATTGTTTTCTCTCTTCTCCTGCTCACCTGGAAATTTGAGTTTTGCATCTTGTTCTTCACTGTCTCTACAAGCATTCGTCTCTTTAACACAGAAAGAATATTGACAAAATTTAGCTTCTGCTCTTCTTTGTCCTTTGCATCAAAGAAAAATAGATTTTTCTCAACTTTCAGATGCTACCCATTTGGATGGAATGTTGAGCCTTCCTAGGTGAGGATGGGGGTGTGTAGAAGCGGGTGTGTGGAAGGGGTCGTGGCTTTGGGGCAATGCCTTACAGTCCTGCTTAACTTCCTAGGGATCTCCGTTCCAGATTCCAGCAGAGGAGGAGGTAGTCAACCAGGAAGGTTACGGAGGATACTATATTCATCCTGGAGAACAGATCTGCTTTAGCTGGAAGCACAGCCTTCTAGGCCACTGGAAGAGGCTGTGTGTGTCCAATGCTCTCCACCCAATGGTCCAGGCATGACAAAACCCCCAGCGGCTAACCTCCCCGACGGGGACTTCGGAGCCTGTTGGAAAGTCAGCATCACCAAGAATCTGGAGCCTGCCACTTGCCTGGGGCTTGATTACTACTACTGACCCTGATCTGCTCAAGGACCCACACCTCAGGGACAGCTCAGCAGAGAAAGAGCATCCCTGGGGCACTGGGGACACCAAAGGGAGAGGGAGCTAGGGGCCCCGTGCAGATGGACATCCTGCTGGTGTATGTGTGGGTGTCTCAGAAAGGGGGCTTTCTCAGAGAGCCCTGGGCATCCACCAGGTCGCCAATCTTATTCCTACAGGGACCAGCAAAGTAAAAGAAGTGGGAGGGGCGAGCAGGGGAGGGATGGCAGCAAACCCACGAGCCCAGGGCCTTTCTTAAGGGCCTGGAAGATGGAGACTCCTGAGGGAGGCTTGTGGGACTGTGGGCCTCGTGTCGCCAGATCTTGCAAAATTTCCAGAGAAGCTGGAAAGCAGAGTATTCTGTGAAACTGCCCTATTTTAAAACGGAACTTCAAAAAAAAACCATGAGCCAAATGAAACACACATCTGTGGGGTGCCATCTTGAGGCACCTGCTTCAGAACCTCCCCGCTGGTGTCTAGTTGGTGCTAAGTGTTGGAGGGATTGTCAGATAAAATACAGGATGCCCAGTTCAATTTGAATTTCAGAATGAAAGCAAAGTATTTTTTAGTATGAGTATGCCCCGTGCAATAGTTAGGACATTCATTCTATATAACTATTTGTTGTTTATCCACAATTAAAATTTAACACATTCTATAAAAGTTAAAAGCAAAATAAAAGCTTAAAATAAATAAATAAATAAATGAATAAATAGGAAAGGGGAAAAAAAATTTTAAAACATGCCGGGTGTCCTAGTTTTTGTTTGCTTGTTTGTTTTCCCCTAAATCTGGCAATGCTACTGGGCATTCATAAAACTCATGAAGTAATAAGGCCAGGACAGGACAGAGGTATGAGCAAATCTCTTCCATCCTCCCTGAAGGGTGCTAACTCTCCCCTCTGAGGACTATCGATGAAAGTGTATGTGCCCAGACTAAACTGACAGCTGCCCTCCAGGTATTTTCCATGGGGAAGGCCTTGGGCCTGCAGGCACTCAATATTTATCACAAACTCAGGTGAGGCCGTCACCATTCAAACTCCCAGATATTACAAACCAGCAACCTCCTTCCCTCCCCTCCCCCCCCCCCCCTTTCTTTTTTTTTTGCTAAACCTTTTTTCCAAAAAAAATGTCATTAAGAATTTTGGGAGAGTTCTCTGATTGGAGAAAGGTTTTGGAGCTAGGGGCCCCGTGCAGATGGACATCCTGCTGGTGTATGTGTGGGTGTCTCAGAAAGGGGCTTTCTCAGAGAGCCCTGGGCATCCACCAGGTCGCCGATCTTATTCCTACAGGGACCAGCAAAGTAAAAGAAGTGGGAGGGGCGAGCAGGGAGGGATGGCAGCCAACCCACGAGCCCAGGTCCTTTCTTAAGGGCCTGGAAGATGGAGACTCCTGAGGGAGGCTTGTGGGACTGTGGGCCTCGTGTCGCCAGATCTTGCAAAATTTCCAGAGAAGCTGGAAAGCAGAGTATTCTGTGAAACTGCCCTATTTTAAAACGGAACTTCAAAAAAAAACCATGAGCCAAATGAAACACACATCTGTGGGGTGCCATCTTGAGGCACCTGCTTCAGAACCTCCCCGCTGGTGTCTAGTTGGTGCTAAGTGTTGGAGGGATTGTCAGATAAAATACAGGATGCCCAGTTCAATTTGAATTTCAGAATGAAAGCAAAGTATTTTTTAGTATGAGTATGCCCCGTGCAATAGTTAGGACATTCATTCTATATAACTATTTGTTGTTTATCCACAATTAAAATTTAACACATTCTATAAAAGTTAAAAGCAAAATAAAAGCTTAAAATAAATAAATAAATAAATGAATAAATAGGAAAGGGGAAAAAAAATTTAACACATGCCGGGTGTCCTAGTTTTTGTTTGCTTGTTTGTTTTCCCCTAAATCTGGCAATGCTACTGGGCATTCATAAAACTCATGAAGTAATAAGGCCAGGACAGGACAGAGGTATGAGCAAATCTCTTCCATCCTCCCTGAAGGGTGCTAACTCTCCCCTCTGAGGACTATCGATGAAAGTGTATGTGCCCAGACTAAACTGACAGCTGCCCTCCAGGTATTTTCCATGGGGAAGGCCTTGGGCCTGCAGGCACTCAATATTTATCACAAACTCAGGTGAGGCCGTCACCATTCAAACTCCCAGATATTACAAACCAGCAACCTCCTTCCCTCCCATCCCACCCCCACCATTTCTTTTTTTTTGGCTAAACCTTTTATCCAAGAAAAATGTCATGAAGAATTTGGGGGAGTAAAACAGATAATGGAGAGCTTCTCTGATTGGAGAAAGGTGTGTGTGTTGAGAGTTATACCCTTCCGCAGCACCCAAAGGCTCCAGGGAACCCCAGTTTGAACATTGCTCCAAAATACCTTGCTGGATTAAGTCCAATCGGTGGACAGCTGGGCACTGAAGGACAGAGACTGGCCCCTGCGCACCTGTTTTTCCCTGAGCTCACTGGGATGTGATGTCATCAGTCTGCCTCAAGGACTGTGCCCAGCCGTGGCCTGGCCAACACTGCGCTGCTCTTCTTAGGGGTGGGGTTCATTATACCACACGATGTCCTCTTGGGGAACACTTCTGAGCATCACACCCATCCTATGTCATGGGTCCAGTGGACTCTGGGCCTCGCTGGGTCCTCCATTTCCCATTGGTGGCCAGAGGCCCACTCTCAGATGGGGCCCCCTCTGGCAGGTGAGGAGGGGTGTTACGATAGGCACTTTCATTCTCATTCCTTGCTCCATTTTGTACCATCCCCCCACCTTCTCTCACCCACTTACTTCATGCTTTGGGCAGGGCTTCCTCACTCCTACCTTTCTCTTTTCTCATGGCTTTGGGTCTATGCCCCCAATCGTGTTCCGGCAGCCCCGGAAGGTGTGCTGCCCGCCTGCCATCTCTCACCTCCAGATGCTGGGTCCCTCATATGCTTTGTGCAGGTTGCAGTCAGGAGAAAGGGCAGAGGGAGGGGCTGGGGGGGAGGTGGGGGAGTGAAGGGCAGGGGTGGTCCAGGGCTGGCCGTGCCGGCATTCCACCCCCCAAGTTCTTACCCTCTGAAAACAAGGTATCTACTTAGGGTCTGGCTGCAAGGTCAGAAAGCCTCTCCGTACCTGCCGCTCTTTCTCTTTGAAGGAACAGTTGCAAGGTGCTGTCTCTTTGGCATTTCTCTGTTGGAGATCCTCTAAGCGTTCCTGAGTGAAAATATCAGGTAAGCAGGACAGTGTTAGTGTGTTCCATTCGGGTCTAGTGAATGGATGCACCTCTGAGGTTGCTAGGAGATGCTGGGATTCACTGGGATTGGTGGGCAGAAGAAGTGTCATGAAGAATTTGGGGAGTAAAACAGATAATGGAGAGCTTCTCTGATTGGAGAAAGGTGTGTGTGTTGAGAGTTATACCCTTCCGCAGCACCCAAAGGCTCCAGGGAACCCCAGTTTGAACATTGCTCCAAAATACCTTGCTGGATTAAGTCCAATCGGTGGACAGCTGGGCACTGAAGGACAGAGACTGGCCCCTGCGCACCTGTTTTTCCCTGAGCTCACTGGGATGTGATGTCATCAGTCTGCCTCAAGGACTGTGCCCAGCCGTGGCCTGGCCAACACTGCGCTGCTCTTCTTAGGGGTGGGGTTCATTATACCACACGATGTCCTCTTGGGGAACACTTCTGAGCATCACACCCATCCTATGTCATGGGTCCAGTGGACTCTGGGCCTCGCTGGGTCCTCCATTTCCCATTGGTGGCCAGAGGCCCACTCTCAGATGGGGCCCCCTCTGGCAGGTGAGGAGGGGTGTTACGATAGGCACTTTCATTCTCATTCCTTGCTCCATTTTGTACCATCCCCCCACCTTCTCTCACCCACTTACTTCATGCTTTGGGCAGGGCTTCCTCACTCCTACCTTTCTCTTTTCTCATGGCTTTGGGTCTATGCCCCCAATCGTTTTCCCGGGCAGCCCCGGAAGGTGTGCTGCCCGCCTGCCATCTCTCACCTCCAGATGCTGGGTCCCTCATATGCTTTGTGCAGGTTGCAGTCAGGAGAAAGGGCAGAGGGAGGGGCTGGGGGAGGTGGGGGAGTGAAGGGGCAGGGGTGGTCCAGGGCTGGCCGTGCCGGCATTCCACCCCCCAAGTTCTTACCCTCTGAAAACAAGGTATCTACTTAGGGTCTGGCTGCAAGGTCAGAAAGCCTCTCCGTACCTGCCGCTCTTTCTCTTTGAAGGAACAGTTGCAAGGTGCTGTCTCTTTGGCATTTCTCTGTTGGAGATCCTCTAAGCGTTCCTGAGTGAAAATATCAGGTAAGCAGGACAGTGTTAGTGTGTTCCATTCGGGTCTAGTGAATGGATGCACCTCTGAGGTTGCTAGGAGATGCTGGGATTCACTGGGATTGGTGGGCAGAAGAAGGTGGCAGGCGAGGGTCTTTCTCTTTAGCCATCTTCTCTCTGTATACTGCACCAGCCTAGCCTCATGACTTTTAACCTTGCTGGGCTCCATTTCCCAGCTGAAAAAAGGATGATGGAAAAATTAAAGGAGACAATTATGTAAAGTGCTCATCCCAGGAAACCCTCCCATCCCACGCTCCATCTACAACGTCTATCGGTTTCTTCTCCATGGCCAAAAGCACACCCGTGGTGCTGAGGAAACCAAATCTTGAGAATACCTGGGCCCAAGGAACTCTGGGAAAGGAGTGAGTTGAACAGAAGAGTGAGGATAGTTAGGACGGCTGATGCGCGTGTATCCTCTGGTCCCATGTTCTAAGGGTTTTGTATGCAGCCTCCCATTGCATCAGACGCTATATTATGTGCCATTTTTATTCTCATCTTAAATAAGAGGGGTATAAGCTAACTAAGCAGAAGGAAGGTTAGAGGACTCCTGCCTGGCTGAGGGGGCTTCCCAGGTGGCGCAGTGGTAAAAACAAAAAACAAAAAACAAAAAACAAAACTGCCTGCCAATGCAGGAGCTGCAGGTTCGATCCCTGAGTTGGGAAGATCCCCTGGAAGGAGGCGGTGCAATCCACTCCAGTGCTCTTGCCTGGAGAATTCCAGGGACAGAGGAGGCTGGCCGGCTACAGTCCTCGCGATCTCAAAGAGAGGGAGGCAACTGAGCTACTCAGCAGGCACTCTTGGCTGAGGCCCCCTACCCAGGATCTGATTGGCTGGAGACTTGATTGGCAGGCGAACCGAAGGGGCTTGAGCCTAAGCAGCTGGTGCCCTTCAGCCTTTCTTACTCTTCAAGCCCTAAAAAAGGGCTTGCGTGCTTCTCAAATGGCCACTTCTGTGCATTTAAATTTTTCCTATTGAAAAACCCAGACTTAGCCCATTCACAGAAGGTATCTGGATCCTTTCTTGGCTGTGACCCGAGTTGTATTCACCGAGGAGAAAAGAGCGTCACACCAGGGCTGCCGGCTTTGGGAGGACCCGGGAGCGCGTCAGCTGGCAGGAAGCTCCCTGAAAGAAACGCAGGAATCCCCACCCATCCCTGAGTTGTCTATTCTTCCCCTTAGAGACCCGGCTTGCCGCGTGCCAGGCACTGCGGGCATTTTGCCATTTAACCCTTCCACTGCGCCACGGAGGGGGCCCTTGTTACCACTGTTGGGTGTTTTTGTTGAGGAACCTGAAATACAGAGGTCAAGCCACTTACTCAGGGTCACGAGGGGCAGGGGCGGGGCTTGACTGCTGTTCGTGTTTGAGCCCACCTCTGGTCTCTAAACTCTGAGACACACTGTAGCTTTTTCCAGTGAACGCAAGAGGTGGATTACAGTGAGCACCGCAGGGGCCGGGGTGCCTTCCTCCAGCCACGTGGAGACGGCCACGGACGCTGGGCGGTCCAGAGCCCCCGCTGATGACCGCCAGACCAGATTCTCTGGGAATGCCCAGTCATTTATATCTAGTCTCATGGTGAACAGAGGTAAGAAATATGACTTTTGATTCTGGAAGGTTCTGCTTAGTGAAGAGAGAGTCAAACCTTAAAAATACAAACTACATTTTCCGGTGGAGGGGTGTGGATTCCGAAGCTTCAGATTGTGGAACTCCATCTCTCAGTGCCTCAACCCTGCGGCCTCTATGAACGGGTGAACAGGTTCAAAGTTTTGCGCAGGAGACTAAAAATTAAGGCTATTGGTGAAAATACTAAGTGTACCACTTAGGAAAGAGGAACTTCTATTTTCTGTTAATTTCCACTTAAACACAATGAAGACATACTCCCTGGAAAGAACTGATGCCAAGACAGCTGAACACACATGCCCTTGAGAATCCAGCAAAACCATAACATGCATTATTATTGTTCTTTCTGATCAACAAGGATTTCTGACTACAGAGTAATGAGAAGGCTTAAGGGCAAACCCGAGTCCCAGAGTGAAAACTCAGGGGGCGATGGTGAGAGGAACTCGAGGCGGGCACCCTGGTGAGGGAGACGCAGGAGGAAGGGGTGTGGGAAAGAAGTGAACTTGGAGTGGAGAGGCCAGCAGGTGGGAAAGAACCCTGTCTCTGCAGCTGAGCAGCCAGGGAGCGATGCCCTCGGTCAGCTGGTCAGCTCAGCGCCCCTCTCGGATGGGTCGATGCTCCCAGCGTCCCGGGCAGGGCTGATGGGCGAGATGAAGCCTATGTGGTACGTGGCCAGTGCCTGCTCCTCGGTAAGTGCTCACTACACGGTATCATTGGCAGTGTCGTGATTGTGGCTGTAATTCATGTACATCTTTCCTCCTGTGTGAATTGCATGGGTTTAAAGGTCTTAGCTCGAGCTCTTCTAGGGACCCTGACACAGGCTCAGCTTGGCCATTTCAAACCCTTGGCTGAAGGATATCCAGTGACTTTCGTGTTTGAGCCCGCCTCTGGTCTCTAAACTCTGAGACACACTGTAGCTTTTTCCAGTGAACGCAAGAGGTGGATTACAGTGAGCACCGCAGGGGCCGGGGTGCCTTCCTCCAGCCACGTGGAGACGGCCACGGACGCTGGGCGGTCCAGAGCCCCCGCTGATGACCGCCAGACCAGATTCTCTGGGAATGCCCAGTCATTTATATCTAGTCTCATGGTGAACAGAGGTAAGAAATATGACTTTTGATTCTGGAAGGTTCTGCTTAGTGAAGAGAGAGTCAAACCTTAAAAATACAAACTACATTTTCCGGTGGAGGGGTGTGGATTCCGAAGCTTCAGATTGTGGAACTCCATCTCTCAGTGCCTCAACCCTGCGGCCTCTATGAACGGGTGAACAGGTTCAAAGTTTTGCGCAGGAGACTAAAAATTAAGGCTATTGGTGAAAATACTAAGTGTACCACTTAGGAAAGAGGAACTTCTATTTTCTGTTAATTTCCACTTAAACACAATGAAGACATACTCCCTGGAAAGAACTGATGCCAAGACAGCTGAACACACATGCCCTTGAGAATCCAGCAAAACCATAACATGCATTATTATTGTTCTTTCTGATCAACAAGGATTTCTGACTACAGAGTAATGAGAAGGCTTAAGGGCAAACCCGAGTCCCAGAGTGAAAACTCAGGGGGCGATGGTGAGAGGAACTCGAGGCGGGCACCCTGGTGAGGGAGACGCAGGAGGAAGGGGTGTGGGAAAGAAGTGAACTTGGAGTGGAGAGGCCAGCAGGTGGGAAAGAACCCTGTCTCTGCAGCTGAGCAGCCAGGGAGCGATGCCCTCGGTCAGCTGGTCAGCTCAGCGCTCCCCTCTCTCGGATGGGTCGATGCTCCCAGCGTCCCGGGCAGGGCTGATGGGCGAGATGAAGCCTATGTGGTACGTGGCCAGTGCCTGCTCCTCGGTAAGTGCTCACTACACGGTATCATTGGCAGTGTCGTGATTGTGGCTGTAATTCATGTACATCTTTCCTCCTGTGTGAATTGCATGGGTTTAAAGGTCTTAGCTCGAGCTCTTCTAGGGACCCTGACACAGGCTCAGCTTGGCCATTTCAAACCCTTGGCTGAAGGATATCCAGTGCCAAGCGGGCTGCTGGGGCCCCTGCATTGTGTATGAATGAGGCAGCCCATGAATAATGCATGTGAAGCCTGATTATGTAAATCCTCAGGTTTTCAGTACATGACAATGGCCTTTTTGGGGGGTCCTTTGCTGTTCTCTTCTGTGTTCTGGTGTCTCTGCTTTGGGGCCTCGCCTGCCAAGCCCTGGGGCTGGGAGGGATGCCTCCGGGAGGGGTGAGCTCTCCAGAGGGCACATCAAAGGGGACGTCAGAACTCTGTTGCTGGCCCAGATCTCCCTGGCTTTGCTTGGGGAGAAAGGAAACCGTCCTCTGCCCGATGCCGCCCCATGACACACGCGGATGGAGGTCTGTGATGTTTAATTTAGAGCAGTGAGTGCTAGAAACGCCATATCCAGGCTCCCTCAGAGCTGGACAGCCACTTTCATTTCTGGGGCTACAAGCCAGAGACCCTGCTGTCTGCAAACCTCTTGTCTGGAAGCTTTGCAGGATGGAGGGCAGGCTCTGCAGAGAGCTCAGCTGATCGTCACCTCCTGGTCGAGGAGGGCATCCTTCTTACGGCCTAGCCTCCGTAGAGTTCTTGTAGGCAAACACATTCACACACAGATGCACACACATGCAGACACACAGTACATACTCACATGCACACGCACACACAAGCATGAATGCACAAATACACAGTCCCACGTTAGAAAGACTTAACAATTACGAGGAAGAGACTGGGGGCCAGGCCAGCAGAGAATGTGGGACCTATGGCCACACAGATCTGGGACCAGGTCAAGACTCTACCTGGGGCTTCCGTGGTGGTTCAGACAGTAAAGAATCTGCCTGCAATGCAAGAGACCTGGGTTCGATCCCTGGGTCGAGAAGATCCCCTGGAGAAGGAAATGGCAATCTACTCTAGTATTCCTGCCTGGGAAATCTCATGAACAGACGAGCCTGATGGGCTGCCGTCTACGGGGTTGCAGAGTCAGACATGACTGAGCAACTAACAAGGCTCTACTTGGGCAAATCTCTTTTTTAACTCTCCGAGCCTCAATCTCCTCATCTGTAAAATGGGGATATCCAGTGCCAAGCGGGCTGCTGGGGCCTGCATTGTGTATGAATGAGGCAGCCCATGAATAATGCATGTGAAGCCTGATTATGTAAATCCTCAGGTTTTCAGTACATGACAATGGCCTTTTTGGGGGGTCCTTTGCTGTTCTCTTCTGTGTTCTGGTGTCTCTGCTTTGGGGCCTCGCCTGCCAAGCCCTGGGGCTGGGAGGGGTGCCTCCGGGAGGTGAGCTCTCCAGAGGGCACATCAAAGGGACGTCAGAACTCTGTTGCTGGCCCAGATCTCCCTGGCTTTGCTTGGGGAGAAAGGAAACCGTCCTCTGCCCGATGCCGCCCCATGACACACGCGGATGGAGGTCTGTGATGTTTAATTTAGAGCAGTGAGTGCTAGAAACGCCATATCCAGGCTCCCTCAGAGCTGGACAGCCACTTTCATTTCTGGGGCTACAAGCCAGAGACCCTGCTGTCTGCAAACCTCTTGTCTGGAAGCTTTGCAGGATGGAGGGCAGGCTCTGCAGAGAGCTCAGCTGATCGTCACCTCCTGGTCGAGGAGGGCATCCTTCTTACGGCCTAGCCTCCGTAGAGTTCTTGTAGGCAAACACATTCACACACAGATGCACACACATGCAGACACACAGTACATACTCACATGCACACGCACACACAAGCATGAATGCACAAATACACAGTCCCACGTTAGAAAGACTTAACAATTACGAGGAAGAGACTGGGGGCCAGGCCAGCAGAGAATGTGGGACCTATGGCCACACAGATCTGGGACCAGGTCAAGACTCTACCTGGGGCTTCCGTGGTGGTTCAGACAGTAAAGAATCTGCCTGCAATGCAAGAGACCTGGGTTCGATCCCTGGGTCGAGAAGATCCCCTGGAGAAGGAAATGGCAATCTACTCTAGTATTCCTGCCTGGGAAATCTCATGAACAGACGAGCCTGATGGGCTGCCGTCTACGGGGTTGCAGAGTCAGACATGACTGAGCAACTAACAAGGCTCTACTTGGGCAAATCTCTTTTTTAACTCTCCGAGCCTCAATCTCCTCATCTGTAAAATGGGGATCATCCTAACAAGAAGTCAGGGCTATAGGAGGCACTAACTACCCAGATCCTAGCTGTATAGCATGCATAGAGCCCAGTGCCTGCGGATGCCATGAAGAGATGGGGGCTGTGGTGACTTTCTTTCTTTTTTTTTTAACAGTTTTTTTGGGGGGGCACTTCTATTGGTCTTTCATTTATTCATTTTCATCCATCTTTGTTCTTTGGCCCATGTGGGGCTCCCATCGCAGTGGCCTCTCTCGCTGCAGAGCACCGGCTCCGGGCGCATGCGCTCCAGAGCTCCGGCTCGGTCGTTGGACACATCAGTCCAGCCGCTTTGCGGCACGTGGGATCTTCCCAGGCCAGGGATCGAACCGGCGCCCCTTGCACTGCAAGGCCGTGTCCTCACTGTGGTGACTTTCTGTTTGCCTGATGCCCGCCTGGAGATCTGCTCTCGCACAGGCGAGAATGAAGGACCAGGGAGAGTCTGATCTATTCAGGAGTCACTCTTCCAGCGCCCAGTGGGGCTAGTGACGTGCTGCCGACAACAGGAGTGAGTGGCCCTGGGTTTAAACTGCAAAGAAGACCAGAGACCCCTCTACTGACTGTGGTGCACAGGGTCTCAGCGAGCTTCTGGAGCTGGTTTTCAGGTGCTGCTCATGGCTGCTTCGATGTGGCGGGGGGGACTTTGGGCAGCAGACGACTGAGTCTGAAGCGGCGCTCATTTCAGAGTCCACGTGCGCGGGTAACGGGCCACAGGCAGGAGAACAGTATCCACCTGCCAAGCCTCAGGCCCTGGGCTGCGTGCTTCAGAGGCCGGGCTGGGACCTATGGCCACACAGATCTGGGACCAGGTCAAGACTCTACCTGGGGCTTCCGTGGTGGTTCAGACAGTAAAGAATCTGCCTGCAATGCAAGAGACCTGGGTTCGAGTTCTGGGTCGAGAAGATCCCCTGGAGAAGGAAATGGCAATCTACTCTAGTATTCCTGCCTGGGAAATCTCATGAACAGACGAGCCTGATGGGCTGCCGTCTACGGGGTTGCAGAGTCAGACATGACTGAGCAACTAACAAGGCTCTACTTGGGCAAATCTCTTTTTTAACTCTCCGAGCCTCAATCTCCTCATCTGTAAAATGGGGATCATCCTAACAAGAAGTCAGGGCTATAGGAGGCACTAACTACCCAGATCCTAGCTGTATAGCATGCATAGAGCCCAGTGCCTGCGGATGCCATGAAGAGATGGGGGCTGTGGTGACTTTCTTTCTTTTTTTTTTAACAGTTTTTTTGGGGGGGCACTTCTATTGGTCTTTCATTTATTCATTTTCATCCATCTTTGTTCTTTGGCCCATGTGGGGCTCCCATCGCAGTGGCCTCTCTCGCTGCAGAGCACCGGCTCCGGGCGCATGCGCTCCAGAGCTCCGGCTCGGTCGTTGGACACATCAGTCCAGCCGCTTTGCGGCACGTGGGATCTTCCCAGGCCAGGGATCGAACCGGCGCCCCTTGCACTGCAAGGCCGTGTCCTCACTGTGGTGACTTTCTGTTTGCCTGATGCCCGCCTGGAGATCTGCTCTCGCACAGGCGAGAATGAAGGACCAGGGAGAGTCTGATCTATTCAGGAGTCACTCTTCCAGCGCCCAGTGGGGCTAGTGACGTGCTGCCGACAACAGGAGTGAGTGGCCCTGGGTTTAAACTGCAAAGAAGACCAGAGACCCCTCTACTGACTGTGGTGCACAGGGTCTCAGCGAGCTTCTGGAGCTGGTTTTCAGGTGCTGCTCATGGCTGCTTCGATGTGGCGGGGGGGACTTTGGGCAGCAGACGACTGAGTCTGAAGCGGCGCTCATTTCAGAGTCCACGTGCGCGGGTAACGGGCCACAGGCAGGAGAACAGTATCCACCTGCCAAGCCTCAGGCCCTGGGCTGCGTGCTTCAGAGGCCGGGCTGGGTATCCCTCAGCACTGGAAACCATTTGGGCCTGAGTTCAGACAGTGAGAGCTTGGATAGGAAGGATTTCCGGCATTGTTTTCGGTCCTCACAGCAACCCTGCAAAGCAGGTGCTCTTAGCTCTCGCTCACTGACGAGGAAAGCGGGTCTCCAAGAGGGGGATGGATTTGCACAAGGTCACACAGTGAGTGGGGGAATGGAGCCCCAGGACCCACTGAGTCTTGTGCCATGTGATGGATGAGACAGCACGGTGAGGGGAGGAGGGGGCCTCTTTTAGCTGGATCACCAGCCTGAGTCTTCATCTGGGTCTCTCAAGTCAATGCTCCCACCAAGTTCATGCCAGGAAGCTAACCCCTTACCCTCATGGCTTTCCTCTGTGGCTCCTACAGCCTCAAATGCACACCTCTCCATTCCTTTGGTGGACAAACTGCAACTCTCCTCTGCAACTCACAACAGGTACTAGCACTTGGAAAGCACTCCCTGAAAGCTCTAGGCTGGGCTCAGCGCCCGTCTCTGGATCTAAGTTAGCCTGAAGCCAGCTCTTTACTTGTATGTTCCGCACTAAAACACATGTCCTTCAAGGACATTCATCTATCTCTAGCCACCTGTTCACCCATCTACTTGAACACCTGATCTGTTGATTTGGTATCCATCCATCCATCCACCCATCCATCCACCTACCTGTTCATCCACTCATCCATCCATCCATCTACCTATCCTTCCATCAACCCCCACCCATCCATCCATCCATCCACCCATTCATCCATCTACCTGTCCATCCATCCATCCATGTAGCAAATATTTATTGGGTGCCTACCATTCTCCGGCTACCCAGAATAGCAAACCAAAGTCTTTATTCTCAGAGAACTTATTCATCTGTGTATCCCTAGCACCTGGCCTAAAAACAATAGGCACCACTGTAAAAATTCGGGATGTTTGCTCAGCTTATTGTGGCAGGTGCGCTCATGGCTGCTTCGATGTGGCGGGGGGGACTTTGGGCAGCAGACGACTGAGTCTGAAGCGGCGCTCATTTCAGAGTCCACGTGCGCGGGTAACGGGCCACAGGCAGGAGAACAGTATCCACCTGCCAAGCCTCAGGCCCTGGGCTGCGTGCTTCAGAGGCCGGGCTGGGTATCCCTCAGCACTGGAAACCATTTGGGCCTGAGTTCAGACAGTGAGAGCTTGGATAGGAAGGATTTCCGGCATTGTTTTCGGTCCTCACAGCAACCCTGCAAAGCAGGTGCTCTTAGCTCTCGCTCACTGACGAGGAAAGCGGGTCTCCAAGAGGGGGATGGATTTGCACAAGGTCACACAGTGAGTGGGGGAATGGAGCCCCAGGACCCACTGAGTCTTGTGCCATGTGATGGATGAGACAGCACGGTGAGGGGAGGAGGGGGCCTCTTTTAGCTGGATCACCAGCCTGAGTCTTCATCTGGGTCTCTCAAGTCAATGCTCCCACCAAGTTCATGCCAGGAAGCTAACCCCTTACCCTCATGGCTTTCCTCTGTGGCTCCTACAGCCTCAAATGCACACCTCTCCATTCCTTTGGTGGACAAACTGCAACTCTCCTCTGCAACTCACAACAGGTACTAGCACTTGGAAAGCACTCCCTGAAAGCTCTAGGCTGGGCTCAGCGCCCGTCTCTGGATCTAAGTTAGCCTGAAGCCAGCTCTTTACTTGTATGTTCCGCACTAAAACACATGTCCTTCAAGGACATTCATCTATCTCTAGCCACCTGTTCACCCATCTACTTGAACACCTGATCTGTTGATTTGGTATCCATCCATCCATCCACCCATCCATCCACCTACCTGTTCATCCACTCATCCATCCATCCATCTACCTATCCTTCCATCAACCCCCACCCATCCATCCATCCATCCACCCATTCATCCATCTACCTGTCCATCCATCCATCCATGTAGCAAATATTTATTGGGTGCCTACCATTCTCCGGCTACCCAGAATAGCAAACCAAAGTCTTTATTCTCAGAGAACTTATTCATCTGTGTATCCCTAGCACCTGGCAGAACAATGGGAGTAAGAACAATAGGCACCACTGTAAAAAATTCGGGATGTTTGCTCAGCTTATTGTGGCAGTTATTTCATGAGGATGTAAGTCGAATCACTGTGCTGTACCCCTCAATACAGTCTGCGTGTCAATTATATCTCAACAAAACTGGCAGAAAAATAGTTAGCTGAATATAAAGAACAAGATAAAATACACAAATTATCAAAAGTTAAAAAAATACATGAGCTAGAGATAAGCTAGTCTCCGGGCCTCAGAGAGCACTATCTACAACAATCAAGACGTGGAAACAACCTAAATGTCCACCGACCGAGGAATGGATAAAGAAGATGTGGTAGATATACACAGCGGAAACAATGGAAGAACTGAAGTTGCTTCAGTCTGGTCCCACTCTGTGTGACCCTATGAGTGATAGCCTGCCAGGCTCCTCAGTCCATGGGATGGATTCTCCAGGCAAGAATACTGGAGTAGGTTGCCATGCCCTCCTCCAGGGGATCTTCCTGACCAGGGACTGGACCAGCCATAAAAAGAAGGGAATAATACCATTTGCAGCAACATGGATGGACCTAAAGAGTATCATACTAAGTGAAGTAAGTCAGACAGAGAGAGACCAAGTATCATATGATATCATTTGGAATCTAAAAAACTGATACCAGTAAGTTTATTTATAAAACACAAACAGACTCACAGACTTTGAAAACAAACGTAGGGTTATCAAAGAGGAAAGGCGGAGGGGGGGACAAAGTAGGCATTTGGAATTAACTCATATACACTGCCATATATAAAATAGATAATCAACAAAGACCTACTGTATAGCACTGGGAACCTACTTGATATTCTGTAAGAACCTATCTGGGAAAAGGACCTGAAAAAGAATGCATATATGTATACATATAACTGAATTACTCTGCTGTGCACCTGAAACTTAAAATAAAAATGAAATTAAAAAGAAAGAACGAAAGAAAGAAAATACAGACAAGCTAGACTCTGCGTCTCAGAGAGGTTAAGAAACCTGCCTGGGGCTTCCCTGGTGGTTCAGTGAGTAAGGACACTGCCTTGCAGTGCAAGAGGTGCCGGTTCGATCTCTGGTCTGGGAAGATCCTGTGTGCCGCGGAGCGGCTGGACCCATGTGTCCAATTACCGACCTGGAGCTCTGGAGCGCATGCGCCCAGAGCCGGTGCTCTGCAGCGAGAGAGGCCTCTGCAATGGGAGGCCCACACAGGACAAAGAACAAAGATAAATAAATGAAAGACTGATAGAAGTGGCCAAAAAAAAAAAAAAAGAAAGAAACCTGCCTGAAGTCACATGGTCAACGGTAGAGCTAGAGTCTAAACCTAGGTCTATCTGATGCTAAAGCTATTCCGCCACCTTCCTTTGCATCAGGAGATGAACCCTGCGCTGCCTGGATCCCGCTGGGACCTCAGTTGGCCATTTCTAAAGGGAACCGAGGGGCAGCCTCAGGGACTCTGCTCCAAGCAGGCACCACTCACTTTCTGCTGTCTGATGGCCCTGTTGACTCTCTTCTCCTGGTGCAGCTGCAGCTCCATGCGCTCCAGGGCCTCCTTCAGCAGCGCCTTCTCTTCGGACTCTTTGTAGATGTTGTCTTCCAGCTTGGCCACCTCTGACTGGTACATCTGAACCGACACTTTGCTCTGCCTGAGCGCACGGGAGAGACAGACTCTCTTTTTCCCTCATCTTTCTCACTCACCCGCAATGCCCCCTGCCCCGGCAGCTTCTCAAGACACTGCTATGAAAGACACTTCTCACTCAGTGGTTTCATTACAAGTGAGAGAATGATGAAGATCTGGGGACTCGAGGGCAGAATAAACATGACATTGGCTGTGTAAGTGTAGCATGAAGCTGGCACAGGCTATGTCACCAGCCTCTCTCAATTTCCCAAAGAGGGTCAGGCAACTGATACCACTGAAAATATGATGCAGTTATGAAGGGCACACATGTGGTAAAATACCAGATCGATTCTTAACCTCTTAAAAGACGAGAGGGCACCTTGCTGATTTCTGGCCCAGAGACTTGCCTCCATCAGACCCTGAGTCACCATCCTGCTTCCTCCCGCCACACCCAGACCTCTGTCCGCTTGTCTTGGTCCCCAGAGGTCTCTGCTGCCCCGAGGGTTAGCCCAGAGAATGAAAACCTGGGCCTTTCTGCGGGGCACGGGCCCTACCTGAGCTGTTCAATGTCTTTCTCGTATCCTCTCAAAAGCTCCTCTTTTCTCTCCAGCCGGTTCTTGAGTTGGGTGATCTTATCGAACACCAGATCAAGGTCTCTCTGTCGAAGCTGGTTGACTCTCTCCCTCTCTTTGGGGGAGAGGTGTTTCATGGACACGTGACCTGACATGTCTTTGATGTTCATCAGACTCTCCAGTGTTTTGCTCATATCGATGTACTACGAGAAAGCGTTGGGAAGGTCAGCGGCCTGGCCTACCACTGCTGGTGGCCGCTGGAATAGGAGTGTATCTCTGGGCTCAGTCCCTCAGTCCTGTCGGACCCTTTGTGACCCCAGGGACTGTAGCCCGCCAGGCTCCTCTGTGCATGGGATTTCCCAGGCAGGAATACTGGAGTGGGTCGCCATGCCCTCCTCCAGGAGATCTTCCCGCCCCAGGGGCTGAACCTGCATCTCTTGTGTCCCCTGCGTGGGCAGGCTGATTCTTTAGCACTAGAGCCACCAGGGAAGCCCCATAATGGGTCAGTGTGTGTGTGTGTGTCTGTGCTAAATCGCCCCAGTCATGTCCAACTCTTCGCAACCCCATGGACTACAGCCCACCCAGCTCCTCTCTCCATGGATTTCCAAGGCAGGAATCCTGGAGTGGGTCGTCATGCCCTCCTCCAGGGGATCTACCTGACCCCGAGACCAAACCTGCATCTCCTGCACTGGCAGGTGGGTTCTTTACCCCTGAGCCACCTGGGAAGCTCTTTAAGAAGGAGGCACATAACTAATTCTGTTTCATTCATTTTCTGTAATTGCAGAGAACACACACACGCTTTGGAAAGGAGCCCAACTGGGGCTTTTAGTACGACTTCTGTGTTCCCTGCATCCACTTATGCTATGCCTTTTTGAGAACCAGGGGGGAAATGACAACAGATAGAAACATCCATTCTTACTACTCAGTTTTCCAAGGAATTCAACGGTGCCATTTCCAGCCCATGCTGGGACAGTAAGTGGGTCTTGCAGAGTTGGAATCACGACGACGTGTGTACGCAGGGCTGATGCTTAGTTAAGCGATCGGTGGTTACCACCACCTGCAGGGGACGCAGGCGTGGACGGGAGGGGCTGATGCTGGGTCTACCTACCAGCTTTTCACTGAGATCCAGAGCCTCAGCTGCATCTATTTTCCCCAGCTTCTCAGTGGTCATGGCGGGCCCTGGGCTGGAAAGGCCATTTTGAGGCTGAAATTAAAAAAGAAAGAAAGAAAGATTCTGTCTTGGCATTCTTTAGTGGTGTTCTGAGTCCAGAAGAATACCCCCAAATAACCAAAGAACTGGAAAGTTACTAGAGAATAACTTGACAGTTGTTGTCGTTCAGTGGCTAAGTCGTGGCCGACTCTTTGCAACCCGTGGGCTGCAGCACGCCAGGCCTCCCTGGCCCTCACTATCTGCTGGAGTTTGCTCAGACTCACGTCCATTGATTCGGTGATGCCATCTCATCCTCGGCTGCCCCCTTCAAGTTGGTTTTCATTCCAGTCTGATTCCCTTGTGAACGACTTTCTTTTTTTTTTTTTTAAAGATTTATTTATTTTATCTTGGAGAGGGGGGTTGGGGAGGGAGGGGGTGGGCTGGCCACTTCTCTTGGTCTATTCATTTATCTAGTTTTCGTCCATCTTTGTTCTTTGGCCCGTGTGGGCCTCCCATTGCGGTGGCCTCTGTTGTCGCAGAGCACTGGCTCTGGGCGCATGCGCTCCAGAGCTCCGGCTCGGTAATTGGACACATCGGTCCAGCCGCTCCGTGGCACGTGGGATCTTCCCAGGCCAGGAGTCCAACCGGCACCCCTTGCACTGCAAGGCAGTGTCTTTACCCACGGGACCACCAGGGAAGCCCTTGTGAATGACTTTCTTACAGCTCTGTTCCTATCCCTTCAGAGCACACCTCTCTTTGAAATGACACATGGCTCGTCCCGTTCTTTTGTCACTGTCTGTCTTTCCTCTGGACCAGCGGTTCTCAAATGGGGGTGACTCGATCCACCCTCCCTTTTCCTGGGGCCTTTGGCAATGCCTGGACACACTGGTGGTTGTCGTAACTGCTACTGGCATCTAGTGGGTAGAGGACCAGGATGCTGTTAAACGCCTGGTGACCCACCGGAGCGTCCTCTGAGCAGAGGCACCTGGCTCAAAACACCAGGGGTGCCGAGGTTGAGAAGACAAGCTCCAGGAGAAGAGGAGTCACATCGCTTTGCTCACTCTCTCCTCCTTGTGTCCAGCATGGCACCTGGCAAGCGCTGCCCAGTGGGCATGGTTAGTGAATGAACATGGTTAGGAGAAAGAGTGCATCTATTTTCCCCAGCTTCTCAGTGGTCATGGCGGGCCCTGGGCTGGAAAGGCCATTTTGAGGCTGAAATTAAAAAAGAAAGAAAGAAAGATTCTGTCTTGGCATTCTTTAGTGGTGTTCTGAGTCCAGAAGAATACCCCCAAATAACCAAAGAACTGGAAAGTTACTAGAGAATAACTTGACAGTTGTTGTCGTTCAGTGGCTAAGTCGTGGCCGACTCTTTGCAACCCGTGGGCTGCAGCACGCCAGGCCTCCCTGGCCCTCACTATCTGCTGGAGTTTGCTCAGACTCACGTCCATTGATTCGGTGATGCCATCTCATCCTCGGCTGCCCCCTTCAAGTTGGTTTTCATTCCAGTCTGATTCCCTTGTGAACGACTTTCTTTTTTTTTTTTTTAAAGATTTATTTATTTTATCTTGGAGAGGGGGGTTGGGGAGGGAGGGGGTGGGCTGGCCACTTCTCTTGGTCTATTCATTTATCTAGTTTTCGTCCATCTTTGTTCTTTGGCCCGTGTGGGCCTCCCATTGCGGTGGCCTCTGTTGTCGCAGAGCACTGGCTCTGGGCGCATGCGCTCCAGAGCTCCGGCTCGGTAATTGGACACATCGGTCCAGCCGCTCCGTGGCACGTGGGATCTTCCCAGGCCAGGAGTCCAACCGGCACCCCTTGCACTGCAAGGCAGTGTCTTTACCCACGGGACCACCAGGGAAGCCCTTGTGAATGACTTTCTTACAGCTCTGTTCCTATCCCTTCAGAGCACACCTCTCTTTGAAATGACACATGGCTCGTCCCGTTCTTTTGTCACTGTCTGTCTTTCCTCTGGACCAGCGGTTCTCAAATGGGGGTGACTCGATCCACCCTCCCTTTTCCTGGGGCCTTTGGCAATGCCTGGACACACTGGTGGTTGTCGTAACTGCTACTGGCATCTAGTGGGTAGAGGACCAGGATGCTGTTAAACGCCTGGTGACCCACCGGAGCGTCCTCTGAGCAGAGGCACCTGGCTCAAAACACCAGGGGTGCCGAGGTTGAGAAGACAAGCTCCAGGAGAAGAGGAGTCACA
The DNA here is from genome assembly GCA_022376925.1 of Tragulus kanchil. Lineage (NCBI taxonomy): Eukaryota > Metazoa > Chordata > Mammalia > Artiodactyla > Tragulidae > Tragulus > Tragulus kanchil. The sequence goes on from JAIOJX010000032.1 coordinate 151,924,714, forward strand.
TCGCTTTTGCTCACTCTCTCCCTCCTTGTGTCCAGCATGGCACCTGGCACCAAGCGCTGCCCAGTGGGCATGGTTAGTGAATGAACGAATGAAGGTTAAGGAGAACACAGCCTCCCTGCTATTTCTTTTTATTAAAAGAATCTCTATGCAGTGGAAACCAGACCCTCAAAATTTCACCAAACCTTCTCCTAGCGCTGGAATCTGATGGGTGATCATTACTTCAGACACTTTCCAAAGACAGTGCAGGCCAGGGGCTGCACCTGTGCCTCACCAAGACCCCAGCCGGCCAGCTGGCTGCCAGAAGCCCAGCAGACTGCATGGAAGGCCACCAGGCCAACCAGGGGACCTGATCTGAACAACTGACCATACTAAACCTCCTTAAACAGATAAATTGGGTTTTAAGTGCTTGCTGTGAACCTGTCTTAGCCCTAGCCTGTGTTGGCACTACACTGAAAAATTCTGAGATTCAAAAAAACCCCAACTACAAAAATAGAAAGGCCTCCAGAGTGACTGTGAGAGATGCGAGTGGCCATGTTTGTCTTTATGTCCATGGAGGCAAGAATGAGAGGGTATTTGAAGATGACAATAAGTCAGGCTGATTAGCTGCAAAAGGAACCTAGGATGTTGCTTAGTGTCTCCAGCTCCCCTGAGCTGGGCACCTCTCCAGATCTCCCTCTTCTCGGAAGAAGGGTCGCTAAGAGCGAGCCTGGGCTGCAGGCACTCACACAGCCCCCACCCGCCCGGTCTCTTCAGGCTAGCAGGCAGACCACCAGGGACACAGCCCTGGCTCCAACGTTCATTATTCCGTGACCCTGGATGAGGTGCTTGACCTCCCAAACCTTAATTTCTCATCGCACTGTCTGTCTTTCCTCTGGACCAGCGGTTCTCAAATGGGGGTGACTCGATCCACCCTCCCTTTTCCTGGGGCCTTTGGCAATGCCTGGACACACTGGTGGTTGTCGTAACTGCTACTGGCATCTAGTGGGTAGAGGACCAGGATGCTGTTAAACGCCTGGTGACCCACCGGAGCGTCCTCTGAGCAGAGGCACCTGGCTCAAAACACCAGGGGTGCCGAGGTTGAGAAGACAAGCTCCAGGAGAAGAGGAGTCACATCGCTTTTGCTCACTCTCTCCCTCCTTGTGTCCAGCATGGCACCTGGCACCGCGCTGCCCAGTGGGCATGGTTAGTGAATAAACGAATGAAGGTTAAGGAGAACACAGCCTCCCTGCTATTTCTTTTTATTAAAAGAATCTCTATGCAGTGGAAACCAGACCCTCAAAATTTCACCAAACCTTCTCCTAGCGCTGGAATCTGATGGGTGATCATTACTTCAGACACTTTCCAAAGACAGTGCAGGCCAGGGGCTGCACCTGTGCCTCACCAAGACCCCAGCCGGCCAGCTGGCTGCCAGAAGCCCAGCAGACTGCATGGAAGGCCACCAGGCCAACCAGGGGACCTGATCTGAACAACTGACCATACTAAACCTCCTTAAACAGATAAATTGGGTTTTAAGTGCTTGCTGTGAACCTGTCTTAGCCCTAGCCTGTGTTGGCACTACACTGAAAAATTCTGAGATTCAAAAAAACCCCAACTACAAAAATAGAAAGGCCTCCAGAGTGACTGTGAGAGATGCGAGTGGCCATGTTTGTCTTTATGTCCATGGAGGCAAGAATGAGAGGGTATTTGAAGATGACAATAAGTCAGGCTGATTAGCTGCAAAAGGAACCTAGGATGTTGCTTAGTGTCTCCAGCTCCCCTGAGCTGGGCACCTCTCCAGATCTCCCTCTTCTCGGAAGAAGGGTCGCTAAGAGCGAGCCTGGGCTGCAGGCACTCACACAGCCCCCACCCGCCCGGTCTCTTCAGGCTAGCAGGCAGACCACCAGGGACACAGCCCTGGCTCCAACGTTCATTATTCCGTGACCCTGGATGAGGTGCTTGACCTCCCAAAGCCTTAATTTTTCTCATCTGTTAAATGGGGACATTAATAGTAACTATAACACAAAGTTGCTGTGATGGTTAAATGAGATAAGGCCTGAGCTCGATGCCAGGCACACAGTAAGCACTTAATAGATGTCAGCTATTCTTCCTCCTGCTCCTTCTCTTTTTTTTTTCAAGTTTTTTTTTTTTTTTTTTTGGAGCGGGGTAGGGTGGGGAGGGAGGGGAGCAGGCGGGCCACTTCTATTGGTCTTTCATTTGTCTATTTTCATCCGTCTTTGTTCTTTTGCCCGTGTGGGCCTCCCATCGCGGTGGCCTCTGTTGTCACAGAGCACCGGCTCTGGGCACATGTGCTCCAGAGCTCCGGCTTGGTAACTGGACCGCTCCGTGGCACGTGGGATCTTCCCAGGCCAGGGATCAAACTGGCGCCCCTTGCACTGCAAGGCGGTGTCCTTACCCACGGGACCACCAGGGAAGCCCTGCTCCTTCTCTTAATTACTGCCAACCTTGGAGGCTTCCTGCTCTGTGGTGTTAGTCGGAGGATGAGGGGCTGTTGCCAAGGAGAAGGTAAATCTTGGAAGCAGGATCAGGATATGTGATCCAGCTGAGCTCCCCACCTGGAGACAGTCCCTCCCCGCTCTCGGAAAGGTTTGCTTTTAGCAGGAAAACCAACACATTTCTTTCTTTTTTAAAAAAATTTTCTTTGACGTGGACAATTTTTAAAAAGTCATTGCTGAATTTATTACAATATTGCTTCTATTTTATGATTATTTTTTTAAGCTCTACGGCATGTGAAATTCTAGCCCCCTGAAAAGGGATTGAACACGGCATCCCCTGCATTGGAAGGTGAAGTCTTAACCACTGGACCCCTAGGAAAGTCCCAAACCAACCTATTTCTAAAGACTCGCATCTCTAGCAAATGTCAATGAGAGTGAAGGATTTTAGTGATTTCTTCCAACAGCCATGGATGGTCTAGATCCAGCTGGCTTGGTGGCGGCACACCATGACCAGCAGCTCCTCTGATCAGCGCTGGCCTGAGCTCTCCACTGTCACGTGCCACTCAGACGCCTTCCGCCTCACAATCAAGTGACTTCTGAAAATCCTGGCAAGTCAGACTGGGCCCCCTAAGGAAGGTTTTCTTGAATAATACCACTTATATACTATTTAATCATAACTACAAGTATCATCTATTAAGTGCTCACCGTGAGCTAGGCCCCGGGATGAGCACTTTACATAATTGTCTCCTTTAATTTTTCCATCATCCTTTTTTCAGCTGGGAAATGGAGCCCAGCAAGGGTAAAAGCCCGCCCCAGGCCACACAGCGTGCAGGGCTGAGATCAGGACACAGGGCTCTGGTTCTAGAACTTTCGTGTCTTCTTAAGCATCATGGGCTCCCTTCGGCTACCTTATGTGTGTTCAGGGTTTTCAGTTTACAGAGAAAAGAAAATTTCAGGCAAATTCATGGCATAATGTTGTAGATTAGCTTGCTGGGTGTTTTCTGCAGAATGTAATACATGATACGAAAAGGTGGGCCCAGAGATTGACCTGGCTGACGTAAGTCCCAGCAATACATCATGCTACGCACATTCGGACCCTGCCGTTCTGTACACACACTGGACCACTGGTACTGCGAGTTACCGAATGCACCAACCAATTGACACGGGTGACCCTGAACCAGTGATGCACACAGCCATGCCAGGCTACACGGCTAGCATCTGCCCTCAGGCCCGCCCCACCCTCTCCACCTGTCAGTCACTGCAGAGACACATTACCACTGGGATCTCTACTCTTGAAAAGACTGGCAAATCAGGTTTTACATCCAATACTTTCTGGACGTTTTTTTCCATCCCGAGAGTCTTTAAGTCTAGAAATGATTCATCCGTGTGGTCCTTAAGATCTAAAAAAAGAAATAATTTAGACTCAAAAGAAAGGCTCAGGAAGAAGTCACTTCAGGTAAAAACCACAGCTGCTGCTTCCTGGATGCTTACCACAGGCTGGCGCTAACTCTCACCATCCTCTCTTGGCAGGTGAGGAATCTGAGGCCCAGAAAGGTCAAGTGATTTGTCCAAGGTCACACAGCTAATACGAGGCTGCAGCCTCACTGGGTCAAGGCACTGGGGATGAACCCTGGGCTACAGGTAGGAGGATGGCACTTGAACCCAGGCTTTTGGCTCCCAGTCCAGTGCCCCACCCATCAGACGCCTTGGTTTCTTGAGAGCCCTACTCCCTCTAAACAGGGAATTTATCTAGGAAGTTCCTCAGGTAGATCCTTGCACAGCATCAGTCTCTGCAAAAGTTTCTACTGGGCCACAGTGAGATAAGAAAAAGCAAATTTTGAACCAGGCTATTTGGCTACCCCTTTAATTTTTCCATCATCCTTTTTTCAGCTGGGAAATGGAGCCCAGCAAGGGTAAAAGCCCGCCCCAGGCCACACAGCGTGCAGGGCTGAGATCAGGACACAGGGCTCTGGTTCTAGAACTTTCGTGTCTTCTTAAGCATCATGGGCTCCCTTCGGCTACCTTATGTGTGTTCAGGGTTTTCAGTTTACAGAGAAAAGAAAATTTCAGGCAAATTCATGGCATAATGTTGTAGATTAGCTTGCTGGGTGTTTTCTGCAGAATGTAATACATGATACGAAAAGGTGGGCCCAGAGATTGACCTGGCTGACGTAAGTCCCAGCAATACATCATGCTACGCACATTCGGACCCTGCCGTTCTGTACACACACTGGACCACTGGTACTGCGAGTTACCGAATGCACCAACCAATTGACACGGGTGACCCTGAACCAGTGATGCACACAGCCATGCCAGGCTACACGGCTAGCATCTGCCCTCAGGCCCGCCCCACCCTCTCCACCTGTCAGTCACTGCAGAGACACATTACCACTGGGATCTCTACTCTTGAAAAGACTGGCAAATCAGGTTTTACATCCAATACTTTCTGGACGTTTTTTTCCATCCCGAGAGTCTTTAAGTCTAGAAATGATTCATCCGTGTGGTCCTTAAGATCTAAAAAAAGAAATAATTTAGACTCAAAAGAAAGGCTCAGGAAGAAGTCACTTCAGGTAAAAACCACAGCTGCTGCTTCCTGGATGCTTACCACAGGCTGGCGCTAACTCTCACCATCCTCTCTTGGCAGGTGAGGAATCTGAGGCCCAGAAAGGTCAAGTGATTTGTCCAAGGTCACACAGCTAATACGAGGCTGCAGCCTCACTGGGTCAAGGCACTGGGGATGAACCCTGGGCTACAGGTAGGAGGATGGCACTTGAACCCAGGCTTTTGGCTCCCAGTCCAGTGCCCCACCCATCAGACGCCTTGGTTTCTTGAGAGCCCTACTCCCTCTAAACAGGGAATTTATCTAGGAAGTTCCTCAGGTAGATCCTTGCACAGCATCAGTCTCTGCAAAAGTTTCTACTGGGCCACAGTGAGATAAGAAAAAGGACAATGTGGTGACTTTTTCATGAATATCTGTTTATTTAGTATCCAGGTCTGCTCTTGACTTTGAGATCATGTCTACCTATCCTTCTCCCCACCCCAACTCCCGCTCTTTTTTTTTTTTTTTTTTTTTAATAATGACGTCCTTGCGGTTATGAAACAGAAGGATGGAAGACGGTAACCCTTCAAGTCTGGGGCCCACGGCTCAGCACGGAGGGGCCCCTAGGAAGGAGGAAACTTACTTGGAGAGCCAGCATTCTCAAGTTCTTTAATTCGTGCACGAAGCTCAGATAAGGCCTTCTTCTGACGCTGAATGACTTCCTCGTGTCGGGACCCTTTACACTTGGCCCCGAGATCACTGAAGGACTGTTGCTGTGGCCAGAATGGTACAGACGGGGGCTTTGTTAGGGATCAGAATCTCTCTCTTACATTTGAAGAAACATGAACAATTCATGGATTAGCAGAAACCCTGTCACTTAGTACTCTGGGAAACATTGTTAAGGGGCTTCAGCAGAGAAGGAATTTAAATATTTCATTTCAAATACAAAGTCACATCTAGGAAGGTTTCCAAAGTTCTTACCAACTTAAAGTTTCTGTAAATAAGAATCCCTTCTATGTTCCCTCCTCGCTTTTATTTCTTGTTTTCTTCTAATATTCTCCTAAGCTCGGGTTTCCATTTGTCATTCTGGTTTCACCTCTGAACAATCACATCAAATTCACTCCTGAGGGGGCTTTTTTTGTTGTTGTTGTTCTTTTTTGGTCTCGTCACTTCCTGGACCAGGGGCCGAACTCACGCTCCCTGCAGTGGATGTATGGGGGCTACCAAAGGTAGGATGCAAGGCAACTTGAACCTCACTGGGTCAAGGCACTGGGGATGAACCCTGGGCTACAGGTAGGAGGATGGCACTTGAACCCAGGCTTTTGGCTCCCAGTCCAGTGCCCCACCCATCAGACGCCTTGGTTTCTTGAGAGCCCTACTCCCTCTAAACAGGGAATTTATCTAGGAAGTTCCTCAGGTAGATCCTTGCACAGCATCAGTCTCTGCAAAAGTTTCTACTGGGCCACAGTGAGATAAGAAAAAGGACAATGTGGTGACTTTTTCATGAATATCTGTTTATTTAGTATCCAGGTCTGCTCTTGACTTTGAGATCATGTCTACCTATCCTTCTCCCCACCCCAACTCCCGCTCTTTTTTTTTTTTTTTTTTTTTAATAATGACGTCCTTGCGGTTATGAAACAGAAGGATGGAAGACGGTAACCCTTCAAGTCTGGGGCCCACGGCTCAGCACGGAGGGGCCCCTAGGAAGGAGGAAACTTACTTGGAGAGCCAGCATTCTCAAGTTCTTTAATTCGTGCACGAAGCTCAGATAAGGCCTTCTTCTGACGCTGAATGACTTCCTCGTGTCGGGACCCTTTACACTTGGCCCCGAGATCACTGAAGGACTGTTGCTGTGGCCAGAATGGTACAGACGGGGGCTTTGTTAGGGATCAGAATCTCTCTCTTACATTTGAAGAAACATGAACAATTCATGGATTAGCAGAAACCCTGTCACTTAGTACTCTGGGAAACATTGTTAAGGGGCTTCAGCAGAGAAGGAATTTAAATATTTCATTTCAAATACAAAGTCACATCTAGGAAGGTTTCCAAAGTTCTTACCAACTTAAAGTTTCTGTAAATAAGAATCCCTTCTATGTTCCCTCCTCGCGTTTTATTTCTTGTTTTCTTCTAATATTCTCCTAAGCTCGGGTTTCCATTTGTCATTCTGGTTTCACCTCTGAACAATCACATCAAATTCACTCCTGAGGGGGCTTTTTTTGTTGTTGTTGTTCTTTTTTGGTCTCGTCACTTCCTGGACCAGGGGCCGAACTCACGCTCCCTGCAGTGGATGTATGGAGTCTTAACCACTGGACTGCCAGGAGGGGCATTTTTAGGTGCTTAGCTGGTAATGAGGATGGTGGTCTTGTGTTTGCTAGGGGGAATTTGATGATGGGCTCTTGGGTGGTCTAGAGAAAGGAAAACACTCCTCTGAGACTTCTGAACCTTCTAGAACAATGTGAGCCAACAGAACTTTCTGCAATGATGGAAATGTTCTACATCTGTATTATCATCCAATGGGGATATGGTAGCCAGTAGCCACCTGGCTATATAGCTGGGTTCATGAAGGGCACAGACAAGGAAAGGTCGTCTTCATCTCTTGGAGGCTATGCCCGTCCCTTTGAGAACAGGAACAATGGGACTTCCCCTGGGGTTTAGTGATTACAATTCCTTGTTTCCAGTGCAGGGGATGCTGGTTCAATCCCAGGTCAGGGAACTAAGATCCCACATGCTGTGCGGCAAGGCCAGGATTGGGGAGGCGGGGGACAAATGAGAATAGGTCTTAAGAATGCGGGGGGGGGGGGGGGGCTTCCCAGAAAGTCCAGTGGTTAAGAGTTTGCCCTGCAATGCAGGGGACTCTGGTTCAATCCCTGGTCTGGGAAGATCCCCACATGCCATGCGGGAACCAAGCCTGTGCACCACAAATACAGAGCCTGCATTCTAAAGCCCATGGCCCCCAAATAAATTTAAAAAAAAAAAGAATGCACGGTTCCTTTCTCCAGAATCTCTCTCTTACATTTGAAGAAACATGAACAATTCATGGATTAGCAGAAACCCTGTCACTTAGTACTCTGGGAAACATTGTTAAGGGGCTTCAGCAGAGAAGGAATTTAAATATTTCATTTCAAATACAAAGTCACATCTAGGAAGGTTTCCAAAGTTCTTACCAACTTAAAGTTTCTGTAAATAAGAATCCCTTCTATGTTCCCTCCTCGCGTTTTATTTCTTGTTTTCTTCTAATATTCTCCTAAGCTCGGGTTTCCATTTGTCATTCTGGTTTCACCTCTGAACAATCACATCAAATTCACTCCTGAGGGGGCTTTTTTTGTTGTTGTTGTTCTTTTTTGGTCTCGTCACTTCCTGGACCAGGGGCCGAACTCACGCTCCCTGCAGTGGATGTATGGAGTCTTAACCACTGGACTGCCAGGAGGGGCATTTTTAGGTGCTTAGCTGGTAATGAGGATGGTGGTCTTGTGTTTGCTAGGGGGAATTTGATGATGGGCTCTTGGGTGGTCTAGAGAAAGGAAAACACTCCTCTGAGACTTCTGAACCTTCTAGAACAATGTGAGCCAACAGAACTTTCTGCAATGATGGAAATGTTCTACATCTGTATTATCATCCAATGGGGATATGGTAGCCAGTAGCCACCTGGCTATATAGCTGGGTTCATGAAGGGCACAGACAAGGAAAGGTCGTCTTCATCTCTTGGAGGCTATGCCCGTCCCTTTGAGAACAGGAACAATGGGACTTCCCCTGGGGTTTAGTGATTACAATTCCTTGTTTCCAGTGCAGGGGATGCTGGTTCAATCCCAGGTCAGGGAACTAAGATCCCACATGCTGTGCGGCAAGGCCAGGATTGGGGAGGCGGGGGACAAATGAGAATAGGTCTTAAGAATGCGGGGGGGGGGGGGCGCTTCCCAGACAGTCCAGTGGTTAAGAGTTTGCCCTGCAATGCAGGGGACTCTGGTTCAATCCCTGGTCTGGGAAGATCCCCACATGCCATGCGGGAACCAAGCCTGTGCACCACAAATACAGAGCCTGCATTCTAAAGCCCATGGCCCCCAAATAAATTTAAAAAAAAAAAAAAGAATGCACGGTTCCTTTCTCCAGAAAAATATACACACACAAAAAATTTGTAGACCTCTTCTGGAGGTTCGGGGACCCCTTGAAGCCTAGCTATAGACTCCTAATTAAACAATGCTTCCCTAGGGTAAGGGACTCATTCACGCTTTCATTCCTATCACAAAGTGCACTGAGCATGTCTGTGCGCCATGCCTTGTTCTGGGCTCTGGAGACTGAGCAGTGACTAACACTGGCAAAAGCCCCTCTGTCAGAGATTCTGCATTCTAGCATGAGCAGACAGACAGCAAGTAAGAGACTCACAGAAAACACACAGGAAAGCGACAGACACTAAAGAAGAAACCTGGCAATGGGACGGGGTGCAGGGCATGGTTTTCAGATGTAAATACTGTGGTTAAGGGCACGACCCGTCAAATTGGTGAGAAAGGGAAGAAATTGACAATTTGTTTCTTTTGTGACGGTCTTGTGACAATTGGGGTTCAGAGAGAGAGAGTGCCCATGAGACCCTGTTTTAGGCTCTAGGGAGAGAAGGCAATCTTCTGCTGCCTGGCCTCATTTCAACAGGGCAGACAACAAACAAGCAGAAAGGCATGCCAGTAATTCCAAGCAGTGATAAATGCCACCAGGTAAACAAAGCACGGAAGAGGGAAAGGGACGTTTGTTTCCTTTGCTGATTGAAGGCCCACGACATGAGCTGGGCCCCGGGCTGGCCATCGGGGTACAAGGCCCACACTCCTCCTGAGGAGCCTAGCGGGTCCTCCCCAGGGCCTCTTCTCCCCCGCAAGTCTCCAGCACTCATTCATCCCTCCGGTCATTCAGGCTCTGCTCCTGGCCTCCTCCTGGGGAGGCCTCCCTGCTGCCTGGTCCCAGAGAGCCCCCTCCCCCGACTACTCGGCCTTAGTCCCGGCCACACCCTTCCTTGGAGGGTGCAGCCTCGCTGGACACTGTGTTTGATGTTGCCTTGTTTATTGCCTCTCTCCTTTTCCAGAATGTGAGGGGCTTCCCAGGTGGTACGAGTGGTTAAGAACCTGCCTGCCAATGCAGGAAATAAGAGATGCGGATTTGATCCCTGGGTCAGGGAGATCCCCGGAGGAGGGCATGGTAACCCACTCCAGTGTTCTTGTCTGGAGAATCCCGTGGGCAGAGGAGCCTGGTGGGCTGCAGTCCACAGGGTGGCCAAGAGGTGGACTTGAAGTGCCGGAGCACGCATGCCTGCACCGGCCCTGTGAGAGCAGAGCTTGTCTGCTGTGTAGGCGCGCGGGGCCCAGCCCGGCGGCTGAATACAGCAGGGGCCCAAGAAATATGGAGCCTGAAGGGGCCTGCCCCCGCACTCCTGCCGCGACCAGCGTTCAGCCCCGGAGAGAAGGCGTGCGGTGATCAGTAGGGCCTTGCTGGACCCCGACCCTGGCTCCAGCCGGCTTTCAGGCTGCCGGCTGGCCCACAGACACTAAAGAAGAAACCTGGCAATGGGACGGGGTGCAGGGCATGGTTTTCAGATGTAAATACTGTGGTTAAGGGCACGACCCGTCAAATTGGTGAGAAAGGGAAGAAATTGACAATTTGTTTCTTTTGTGACGGTCTTGTGACAATTGGGGTTCAGAGAGAGAGAGTGCCCATGAGACCCTGTTTTAGGCTCTAGGGAGAGAAGGCAATCTTCTGCTGCCTGGCCTCATTTCAACAGGGCAGACAACAAACAAGCAGAAAGGCATGCCAGTAATTCCAAGCAGTGATAAATGCCACCAGGTAAACAAAGCACGGAAGAGGGAAAGGGACGTTTGTTTCCTTTGCTGATTGAAGGCCCACACGACATGAGCTGGGCCCCGGGCTGGCCATCGGGGTACAAGGCCCACACTCCTCCTGAGGAGCCTAGCGGGTCCTCCCCAGGGCCTCTTCTCCCCCGCAAGTCTCCAGCACTCATTCATCCCTCCGGTCATTCAGGCTCTGCTCCTGGCCTCCTCCTGGGGAGGCCTCCCTGCTGCCTGGTCCCAGAGAGCCCCCTCCCCCGACTACTCGGCCTTAGTCCCGGCCACACCCTTCCTTGGAGGGTGCAGCCTCGCTGGACACTGTGTTTGATGTTGCCTTGTTTATTGCCTCTCTCCTTTTCCAGAATGTGAGGGGCTTCCCAGGTGGTACGAGTGGTTAAGAACCTGCCTGCCAATGCAGGAAATAAGAGATGCGGATTTGATCCCTGGGTCAGGGAGATCCCCGGAGGAGGGCATGGTAACCCACTCCAGTGTTCTTGTCTGGAGAATCCCGTGGGCAGAGGAGCCTGGTGGGCTGCAGTCCACAGGGTGGCCAAGAGGTGGACTTGAAGTGCCGGAGCACGCATGCCTGCACCGGCCCTGTGAGAGCAGAGCTTGTCTGCTGTGTAGGCGCGCGGGGCCCAGCCCGGCGGCTGAATACAGCAGGGGCCCAAGAAATATGGAGCCTGAAGGGGCCTGCCCCCGCACTCCTGCCGCGACCAGCGTTCAGCCCCGGAGAGAAGGCGTGCGGTGATCAGTAGGGCCTTGCTGGACCCCGACCCTGGCTCCAGCCGGCTTTCAGGCTGCCCGGCTGGCCCACTCCCAGGACTGTTTCTACCCCGACCTCCCTCTCTTTGAGAGCGTGTGTGTGCCCTGGGAGTGGACGCCAGGAATGCTGTGCGAGCACGCGCGCTGGAGGCTGGAGAGGAGGAGTGCCCGGCCCTGGGGGTGGGGCAGTCGCCAGGCTCGCGGGACAGCCTCTGCTCTGCCTGCAGAGCTCGCCTGAGCCCAACGTGACCCTTCCTCACGGCCCTTCTGGGAATTTGTTTATTTAGAGAAGATGGAGATTCTTTCTCATACAACTCCTAAGCCCTCTGACCCACTCTGGTTTAGAGAGCCGGAAGTAGACCGAGCGTGGAAGGCCATTCTGAGAAAAAAAAAATATCCTTCTCTCCTTTCATCCTCAGCCTCACGCCCCCATCCTCCTCTAATCCCGTATCACCAGAGAAACTAAGACAGGGCATCTGGTCAGCCATCCTTCCCGCAGAGTTAGAGGGGGTCTGGTGTGGGCAGGGACCCTGAGCATTTCGCCCCATGCCCAGCACAGGGTCTGGCATACAACAGGTGCCCAAAGTTGCTGAATGTGTGAACTAACACAGACCAGGTCCTGCACTAAGAGCTTGGATTTCAACAGGAGTGAGACCTGCTTCAGGCCCCGGGAGCTCACAGCTGTGGAACCCGCTGCAGCCCTGTCGCTGGGTCACCCTGGTCACGAGGAGATGCTTCTGCTCGAGTTCTCTGGAGGGTGATGGGTGCCAGGGCCAGCCGGCAGGGCTGCCAAGCCCGCTTCTTCGTGCTGTGTGCGGCCCTGGCTCCCTGCTGTTTGGCAGGGGAAAGACGTCTTGGAGGAAGCAAGAAGGCAAGCTGACACAATTTGGCCCTGTTTCCAAGCGAAAGTCCAAAGCCCGTTACTGAAAGGCCCTGCTCTCTAGTTTCATAAAGCGAAGCGAGAAAGGAAATCCTTGGACTCCAGGAAACCCAGGGCCTCGAGGAAGCGCCATGCCCACGGTCAGCCAACGACGGATCACAGGCAGCACCACTGCCCGGCCCCGGGGCAGACGTGAGTGCCACCATCCAGGACCGCGGGGCGAGGCTGTTCTCCATCAACGACTTGAGCCCCGTGCGCCGGCCGGGACTTCCAGGCGTCCAAGGCCTCAGGGCAGAGATGGCTGAGTCGGCGGCCAAGCACACACGGCCTGGCATTTGAGAGGGCAGTTTCAGCCTACGAGGACCCATTTAGGATGCCCTCTGGATATCTCAGAGTCACATCTAATAATGTGTTCCGCATACTTACAAGGGCCCTAGTGGCTCACACAGTAAAGAAACTGCCTGCAATGCAGGAGACTCAGGTTTGATCCCTGGGTTGGGAAGACCCCCTGGAGAAGGAATGGCAACCCACTCCAGTATTCTTGCCTGGAGAATCCCATGGACAGAGGAGCGTGGTGGGCTACGGTCCATGGGTCTCAAAGAGTCAGACAGGACTGAATGACTTTCACAAGGAAATTAACTACAACACCGTGTGGAAGCAGAAACAAATGTTCATCCATACGAGACTGGCTAGATAAAAGGGACATGGTGGAATTCAGTGGACACAGCCTCCGGAGGTCCCAGCACAGGGCCAGGGAGCCGCAGCTGTCAGACCTGTGACGCGGCAGCAGCTGCGTCCTTGGGGTGGGTGGGCACCCTGGGCTGATGGCAGGAGGAGGGGTGCCGCCCCACGAGCCCACCGCTGCCCGCCCTGCCCCCACCCTGGGCCTTGGGGATGAAATTTTCCAAATCATTTGGTATGTTTGCCTCAAAACTACAATTACCCACTTGGGGAAAGAGGTGGATCTTTACGTGTTTACTTGAAAATATGCCCACGAAATAAGTGTTACATGGGAGAAAAAAAAAGTTGACAAATAAATACGGCTTGATACTGTATTTTGAAAAAAAATCCACTAAATAAATATATGTGTGTGTAAGTTTGTATGTGTTTGTGTATATGAGTTAAATTTTCTCAACAACCCCATAGTGGGGTGGCTGGCATTACGGCCACTGTCCAGATAAGGGAATCGGTACCCGGAGGTGTCCCTGAGGTCGTGGGGTTTCCGAGCGGAGGAGTCAGGATTGGAACCGGGCAGAGGAGACCTGAGCCTGAACCCGAACACTGACTGTGTGAGGACGGGGCGGCTTCTGGGAGGAAGAGGCCTCACGGCACACACATCAGTCAGCTGATGACGACTTTGTACATTTCACCTCAGCGAGTCATGGTTATGGAACTCAGAATGGAGATGTTTTCAAAAGCAGAGAAAGCCGCCAAGGGGCTCTTTCTTAGCTTAGCTTGCTAGATGCCCCGGGGACGGGGCCGGCGCTCACCTCTTGGCTGCTCAGGAACATGTTGAGGGGGACCGGCTCTATCTGCACCGAGATGTCGCACTTCTGGGCCGTGTTCCGGGGCTTCTGTTCCTTCTCCTTGTGCAGCTGGAGTTTGTGTTTCTCCTGGGAGGTCCTGCGGGCAGAGGAGAGGAGTCACTGAGCAGGAGCGGGGCCGGCAGCACAAGGTTCAGGAACCACGAATTAACCTCCGCACTCACGAGCAGAACTGGAAAAGGGACCACATGCTTCCAGAGAACCGGACTCATGGGGCCTTCACGTCTCCTGCTTGAGGATCTCTGGAGAACTGAGTCTCTGGGGACTTTCAGGCCAGTGAGCAGGGAGGCTGGCACCACCCTGTCCTTGCCTCCTGCCTTGGGTCTGCAGGACACCTGCTGCGGCATTTATGGGGGCCTTTACTGCCTGATATATGCCAACCCTTCTATTTCTCATAACAGTCCCATGAGCTGGGACCTCTCCTTGCCCCATGTTACAGATGAAGAAAAAGACACACAGCAATTGGCCTGTGATCATGAAACTTGCGGGTGAAAGCGTCCAGCTTTGAATCCAGGCGGCCTGGGTCTGGAGCCTGTTCTTCGAACCACGATGTGAATCCACCTTGCCCATGAATCATGAGGCATGTGGAGCTACAGGGCATACACAAAACGTCAATGTTATTCAACCTTTCTTGGGGAAAACATGAATGCTACGTCAAAATATGGGTAAGCTATGGCTGAAAATGCAAATTCATGTGTGTTTTATAGACAAACCCGTGGAACAACAACAATTTACTTAGTTTAAGCAGACCTCGGACGCCTCTAGCTCACACGTTTGTTGAGTCAGCATTTATGAAGTTCCTTTATGCGCCAGGCACTGTGTGAGTGCTGGGCAGTCAATAGGAGGCAAGGTCTCTATGGGGGCCTCATGGGGAAGGCAGACAGCTCAACACGTGGGAACAGCCTGGCGGTGCAAGAAGTGTTAGGTGGCATGCAGGGCCTCAGGGACCCTGGGGGGAGTAGGAGCCCTTGTCTATGTCTGGTTGAGGGTGAGGGATGGAGGGCTTCTTAGAGGAAGCAGCATCCAAACTGAGACTTATCTGGAATACTGGGTGGGAATCTCTGAGATGCTCAGAACTGAGCAAGGGTTTGTTTTAAATGATGAGGTTGTGAGGCAATGAAGCGTATTTCATTCATTCATTTATCTAATCGTTCATTCAACTGAGCCCTCCCTCTCTCTATGCTAGGCTCCCTGGGCCCTTGGGTGGGCCTGGGCGCCCCTCGGCCACCACGCAGGCCCTCCCACCCACCTGAGCGCCTGCTTGAGGACCTCCAGCTCCTTGTCTTTCTTCTCCACCAGGCTGGTCATCTGCTCCATCTTTCCCTTGAGCACATTCAGCTCACTGCTTTGCTGCTGGACCAGCGCCATGTTCCGCTCCAGTTCCATCTTCTGCTTCTCGTTCAGCTCCCCTGGGGGCGACACGCAAGCTGGGGAGGGGTCTCTTGCCTCGGGTCTTCTAGAGAGCTGCCGCAGATCTGCTAGGCCTCCGAGAACCACGAGGCGGTCCACCCTCCGGGAATTCTCAGGGGGCTTCAGCAATGGCCAGGAGGTCTGCTTGCAGAACAACAGCAAGGCCGCCCACCAGCATCACCTTTCGGTGAGCGCTGGCGCCATGAGGCAGCCTGTGTGGCGCCCGCCCGGCCCCAGCTGTCAGGCCTGTGTGCCTGAGGCATTTTAGGGCACCTTCAGCAGCCTGCCTCTGCATCTGTTTGCCTAAGGCATTCTGGGGCCTCTGGAGACTGCTTTGCTCACAGGGTCTGCCAGAGGCAACAGCCTCCTACGGAGGCCGGATGGAGACAGGCTGGGACACATGGCCCAGCCCCCTTCCCCTCCAGGTGGCACCTGGAGCCCTGAGCCCACCTTGCTCCCCTGCACCCCCATCCTCCAGCAGAATTAAGCTCTGTCCCCGCTGAGCCTACTGACGGATGGCACGGCAGTCATTTTTTTCGCCCCTTCACTCCAGTTTTGTACGGACTGGCCTCATGGGGAAGGCAGACAGCTCAACACGTGGGAACAGCCTGGCGGTGCAAGAAGTGTTAGGTGGCATGCAGGGCCTCAGGGACCCTGGGGGGAGTAGGAGCCCTTGTCTATGTCTGGTTGAGGGTGAGGGATGGAGGGCTTCTTAGAGGAAGCAGCATCCAAACTGAGACTTATCTGGAATACTGGGTGGGAATCTCTGAGATGCTCAGAACTGAGCAAGGGTTTGTTTTAAATGATGAGGTTGTGAGGCAATGAAGCGTATTTCATTCATTCATTTATCTAATCGTTCATTCAACTGAGCCCTCCCTCTCTCTATGCTAGGCTCCCTGGGCCCTTGGGTGGGCCTGGGCGCCCCTCGGCCACCACGCAGGCCCTCCCACCCACCTGAGCGCCTGCTTGAGGACCTCCAGCTCCTTGTCTTTCTTCTCCACCAGGCTGGTCATCTGCTCCATCTTTCCCTTGAGCACATTCAGCTCACTGCTTTGCTGCTGGACCAGCGCCATGTTCCGCTCCAGTTCCATCTTCTGCTTCTCGTTCAGCTCCCCTGGGGGCGACACGCAAGCTGGGGAGGGGTCTCTTGCCTCGGGTCTTCTAGAGAGCTGCCGCAGATCTGCTAGGCCTCCGAGAACCACGAGGCGGTCCACCCTCCGGGAATTCTCAGGGGGCTTCAGCAATGGCCAGGAGGTCTGCTTGCAGAACAACAGCAAGGCCGCCCACCAGCATCACCTTTCGGTGAGCGCTGGCGCCATGAGGCAGCCTGTGTGGCGCCCGCCCGGCCCCAGCTGTCAGGCCTGTGTGCCTGAGGCATTTTAGGGCACCTTCAGCAGCCTGCCTCTGCATCTGTTTGCCTAAGGCATTCTGGGGCCTCTGGAGACTGCTTTGCTCACAGGGTCTGCCAGAGGCAACAGCCTCCTACGGAGGCCGGATGGAGACAGGCTGGGACACATGGCCCAGCCCCCTTCCCCTCCAGGTGGCACCTGGAGCCCTGAGCCCACCTTGCTCCCCTGCACCCCCATCCTCCAGCAGAATTAAGCTCTGTCCCCGCTGAGCCTACTGACGGATGGCACGGCAGTCATCCGTCTGTCTGCTTTCTTCCCCTCCCCGCCTCCCTTCACTCCCACGGCTGCTTTCCCTTGGATCATCTCTCAAATAAACCACCCGCGGTGGAATTCTGGTCTCAGGGTCTGCTTCCGGGAAAGTCCAAACTAAGACACCTACATTGCCTTAAACCTTCACGGCAACCTGACAAGGCAGCTCCTGGTAACAGCCCCACGTCACAGGTGCAGAAACCGAGCTTCCCAGAGGTCAAGGGACTTGTCTAAAGTCACCCATCTAATAAGGAGCAGATCCAGAACTGGGTCCCACGCCTCCTGATTCTAGAACTGGACGCTGCGGCCTTTTTGCCACAAGTTCTTGTATCTTGGTACAGAAAAATCCCTCTTTGAAAAATCCTGCCATAAAAACCCTGGGAGAATCAACTGGTTCAGACACAGGAGCAAGCATCTCTGAGCAAGGGATCGGAGGTGAGCACCCGACGAGAGGATTCCCTGCCCTTCCTCCACCCCCTCCCAAACCTAATTACCCTTCCTCACTCCTGCCCTTTGGCTAAACAGAGGCTGGAGATGGGGAAGAGAAGGCAGCGCTAACAAGCAAGAAGAGCGGAGGCAGAAATAAAAAGTTTTGAGAGGAAGAGTAGCCAAGTAGGAATATTCAGCCAGACTGTGTCCATTCAGAAGAGAAGAGACCTCAGACTATCTTTCCTCTACTCTAGGTGGCCCCTGATGTCCACAGGAGGGACAGGAGGAACCCCAACAGGCAAATAAGCTGCAGGTGTTTTTCCATCAGAGGCGGGAGAGACCTGGGGGCACACTTCTCTAGGTCCATCAGCTGCTGGGTGCTAGGACTTGTGCTGGCTGGCCTGCAAGGGAGAGGGAGCCACGATCCACCTCCAAGCCTTTGCTCCTACAGGCAGGTCCTTTGGGGTCAACATAGATTCCCCCCGAAAAATAAAGCTGTGCTTCTGCTAGAGATGCAGAGCATCTGAGAATGTTCCCTGTGGTCCCATATCAACTGGAATCAGTTCAGTAGCTAGGATGCAGCTGTTGCTGACCCTGAGTTCCAAGTGCTGTGACAGTCCTGGACACCAGGTTGAGGGAGGGGGCCAAATGCCAAGCTTTCCAACCCTGAAGACCCCTTTCTTTCCTTTCTCAAAGTGGGTCAGGAGATCGAGAGACACGGGCAACTGTACAAACCTCTCAGGTCTGACATTCGGCTGTGAGCTTCGGTCAGGCTCTTCCTTAGCCTCCTGATGATCTCCTGCTGAGACAGGATCTCCTTCTGAGCTGTCAACAAATCCTCTCTGAAATTCACACACACACAACAAAAGCAGACCACGTCAGTTCAGCTCCACCTCCACGGGGATGCTACAGAGCCTGGAAGGGGCCAAGGGCAAAGGCAAAATGACCCTCCATCAACAGTGGTCCAGCTTTGGGATGATGCCAGCCCCAGCAAGGGCGATAAGCTCATCCCTGAAAAATTCTCAGAACAAACAAACCTTCATTAACAAGAAATACGTGGAGACAGAGAGGAGGATCCCGGCTGGGCTTGTTCCGAGGCTGAAATACAGCCAGCATGAGGACCCCTCTTCTGCTCAAGCGTCTGCCAGCGTGAACCAGTGCTCTGGGGGACACTGGATCTTTGGTGCAAAGAAAAGGGGGCTATTTTTCTGCGGGTTCAGGGATTTCTGAGGACGAGGAAGAAAAGAAGGGGACAGTATGGCTTCTGTGCTCTCACCACCTGCTTTTGATTCCTGATGGAGACGTGGGGCCCCATGAGTGGGTGGTGTTCATGCGACCCTTTGAGGAAGTGTGGGCTCTGGGGCCCAGAGGACCAAGGAGGGGGACACAGAGAGGGTGGGATGAGGGCGGGTCCTTGGCCTCTGCCCCGAGGGCAGGGATGTCTTTGTCATCACAGTGACCAGGGTGTGGAGCATGCTGCGCTAGGACTTGCCCTTAAGGGAGAGGAGCCACGATCCACCTCCAAGCCTTTGCTCCTACAGGCAGGTCCTTTGGGGTCAACATAGATTCCCCGAAAAATAAAGCTGTGCTTCTGCTAGAGATGCAGAGCATCTGAGAATGTTCCTGTGGTCCCATATCAACTGGAATCAGTTCAGTAGCTAGGATGCAGCTGTTGCTGACCCTGAGTTCCAAGTGCTGTGACAGTCCTGGACACCAGGTTGAGGGAGGGGGCCAAATGCCAAGCTTTCCAACCCTGAAGACCCCTTTCTTTCCTTTCTCAAAGTGGGTCAGGAGATCGAGAGACACGGGCAACTGTACAAACCTCTCAGGTCTGACATTCGGCTGTGAGCTTCGGTCAGGCTCTTCCTTAGCCTCCTGATGATCTCCTGCTGAGACAGGATCTCCTTCTGAGCTGTCAACAAATCCTCTCTGAAATTCACACACACACAACAAAAGCAGACCACGTCAGTTCAGCTCCACCTCCACGGGGATGCTACAGAGCCTGGAAGGGGCCAAGGGCAAAGGCAAAATGACCCTCCATCAACAGTGGTCCAGCTTTGGGATGATGCCAGCCCCAGCAAGGGCGATAAGCTCATCCCTGAAAAATTCTCAGAACAAACAAACCTTCATTAACAAGAAATACGTGGAGACAGAGAGGAGGATCCCGGCTGGGCTTGTTCCGAGGCTGAAATACAGCCAGCATGAGGACCCCTCTTCTGCTCAAGCGTCTGCCAGCGTGAACCAGTGCTCTGGGGGACACTGGATCTTTGGTGCAAAGAAAAGGGGGCTATTTTTCTGCGGGTTCAGGGATTTCTGAGGACGAGGAAGAAAAGAAGGGGACAGTATGGCTTCTGTGCTCTCACCACCTGCTTTTGATTCCTGATGGAGAGACGTGGGGCCCCATGAGTGGGTGGTGTTCATGCGACCCTTTGAGGAAGTGTGGGCTCTGGGGCCCAGAGGACCAAGGAGGGGGACACAGAGAGGGTGGGATGAGGGCGGGTCCTTGGCCTCTGCCCCGAGGGCAGGGATGTCTTTGTCATCACAGTGACCAGGGTGGCTGACTGCGAGGTGATGGTTCAGGGAGGGGCCCGGCATGATGGCAGGAGACGTGGCTTGAGGGGTTGTGAGCAGCTGTGAGACACCCCAGCCCTGAGAGGAGCATGTGTGTGTGTGTGTGGGTGTGGGCAGGTGTGTAGGTGCAGGAGGAAGTGCTGCACTCTTGCACATTTCGAAGGGGGTTTAGAGCTTCAGTCTCTTAAAGTCACTTCATGTGTGTTCACAGGCTTTTGAAGTCCAGCCTCCTGTAATTATAGATCTCTGAAGGCAGTGTGTGTGTGTTTTATGGAAGAAAGTAAAATACTTGCAGCTTGAATGTGAAAACTGAGAGGAAAACAAAAAGACTGGTGATGGTTGGAATGCCTGGAATACACGTCTGTCTGTCTGTCTGTCTCATCTCCTTGGCTACGACTCTGGCACCTCGAGGAAGACACTGCCTCAGGGTGTCCGCCGCTAAGGAGGGAACAGCCGTGCGCAGTCATCCCCAGGTCACGGCGACGGTCTCTACAGAGTTCTTTCTTCCAGGAGGAGACGATTCTGAACTTTTCAGAACATGGAGATTGAGTATCTGAGTATCTTTGCTTTCTTGGGATAGAACGCCTGAGATGTTAGATTCCGGTAACTGGTATCTGGGGCCGGGCCCAGGCTGGTGGCTTGTCTTCTTCGAGGAACTTTCTGAAACCTTTCCCTGCACCACGTGACTGCCTTCTGGGTTGTACGATGCTTGGCAGTGGCTTTCGGGATCATTCTCATCCATGGGGCTTTGTTTCTCTGGAAACTGTCAGCTCTCTGTGGGTCGGGAAGGTCCCCTGGCGAAGAGAATGGCTGCCCACTCCAGTATTCTTGCCTGGAGAATGCCATGGACAGAGGACCCGGGCGGGCTACGGTCTGTGGGGTCGCAGAGAGTCGGACACAACTGAGCGACAAACACTTCACTTCTTTGAGGCTCCAGGTAGGGACTTTTGGGTTGGGGGTGGGGGGGTCTGAAAGGTCTGACTTTGGGGCGCACGGGGGGGCCGGGGCGGGTGGGATGAGGGCGGGTCCTTGGCCTCCCCGAGGGCAGGGATGTCTTTGTCATCACAGTGACCAGGGTGGCTGACTGCGAGGTGATGGTTCAGGGAGGGGCCCGGCATGATGGCAGGAGACGTGGCTTGAGGGGTTGTGAGCAGCTGTGAGACACCCCAGCCCTGAGAGGAGCATGTGTGTGTGTGTGGGTGTGGGCAGGTGTGTAGGTGCAGGAGGAAGTGCTGCACTCTTGCACATTTCGAAGGGGGTTTAGAGCTTCAGTCTCTTAAAGTCACTTCATGTGTGTTCACAGGCTTTTGAAGTCCAGCCTCCTGTAATTATAGATCTCTGAAGGCAGTGTGTGTGTGTTTTATGGAAGAAAGTAAAATACTTGCAGCTTGAATGTGAAAACTGAGAGGAAAACAAAAAGACTGGTGATGGTTGGAATGCCTGGAATACACGTCTGTCTGTCTGTCTGTCTCATCTCCTTGGCTACGACTCTGGCACCTCGAGGAAGACACTGCCTCAGGGTGTCCGCCGCTAAGGAGGGAACAGCCGTGCGCAGTCATCCCCAGGTCACGGCGACGGTCTCTACAGAGTTCTTTCTTCCAGGAGGAGACGATTCTGAACTTTTCAGAACATGGAGATTGAGTATCTGAGTATCTTTGCTTTCTTGGGATAGAACGCCTGAGATGTTAGATTCCGGTAACTGGTATCTGGGGCCGGGCCCAGGCTGGTGGCTTGTCTTCTTCGAGGAACTTTCTGAAACCTTTCCCTGCACCACGTGACTGCCTTCTGGGTTGTACGATGCTTGGCAGTGGCTTTCGGGATCATTCTCATCCATGGGGCTTTGTTTCTCTGGAAACTGTCAGCTCTCTGTGGGTCGGGAAGGTCCCCTGGCGAAGAGAATGGCTGCCCACTCCAGTATTCTTGCCTGGAGAATGCCATGGACAGAGGACCCGGGCGGGCTACGGTCTGTGGGGTCGCAGAGAGTCGGACACAACTGAGCGACAAACACTTCACTTCTTTGAGGCTCCAGGTAGGGACTTTTGGGTTGGGGGTGGGGGGGTCTGAAAGGTCGTTTAGTCTAATTGAACTTTGACCCTCTCTAGGACTCCACTCCACCAAGGGGTTGCTACTGTCTTGAAGCCTCAAAAATGGGCTTGCCTCAAGCAGGTCTTTGGGTAAAGTACCTAAGTATAGCATTAGCTGGGATTCATGTGCTTCCTTATCTCCAAGCTGAGGCACAGACAGGGATGTGACCTGCCCGGGGCCACATTCCTGGAGTGGGGTGAGCTGGGATTTGAACTTAGATCTACCCAGATCGTTCCATGATAGCAGCCTGACTTGCTAAAGGGACTGAGAAACTCGAGTAGCAGCCAGAACTGCGCAGACTCAACTCTCGTCAGCTTCTGACGACGTGACCAGAAGCAGGAGTCCGGGCGGGTACTCACATCAGGTGGTCGCACACGGCGTCTTTGGAGCTGCTCTCCCCCGGAGGGGCTGCTTCAGGGTCCGGCTGGGTCTCCCCGTCCTGGGCTGAATCAGAGGGACACCTGAGCATCATCACCGTCCGTGCTCAAGGGATGCTTTCCTTCCCCTTTGCTTATCAACAAAGCAAACCTCAACGGACTAGCCTCCCTCCACCCCCAGCCTTCTCCACCTAATGAGAACCACCATGCGTCTGAGTTCCAGGTCCTCCCTTCGCTACGCATGAGCATGTGACATCTTCCCAGCCATTCTCTAAGGCCGGGCTTCCCAGGTGGCTCGGGGGTCAGGGATCTGCCTACCAGTGTAGGAGACGAGGGTATGATCAATGGGTCAGGAAGATCCCCTGGAAAATGACATGGCAACCCACTCCAGTATTCTTGCTTGGAGAATCCCATGGACACGGGAGCCTGGTGGGCTACAGTCCATGTAGTCACAGAGTTGGACATGGTTGACCATACACTCCCTAAGGCAGGGGTCACTGATGTCACTGACAGAGGAGGAACTGGGCACAGGAGGGGCGGGACCTGCTGGTGACCTCGCAGTTAAGGGGTGAGAGGTGGAGCCTTAACCCCTGAGTTGCCCCTCCTGCCCTATTTTCTGCTTTCTGCTCAGATAACAGTCTCGTCCTAAACTCACCTCTCACTCCGCAGCCCACTACCTTCCGGTTTCAACAAATGCTTATGGAGCATCTGCCGACGGCAGGCACAGATCTAAGTGTGGGGTGACGAAAGGCGGTCACTGTGGGGTCCCACCTGGAACACCCTCCCTCTGATCTGGACTGGGGCTGGGAAACCAAATCCTGCCCCCCGCCTCTCCCCCGGCTCCTGCCATGATCCCTGCCATGTTCATGCTGGGCCCCCTGTGAGGGCGCTGACCTGGCTAACAGCAGGGATGCTGCCTGGCCATCCACTGCTGACCCCCCGGTGTCTAGAATGAGCTCAGGCCGTAATAGACGCTCAGCCAAGCATGTTGCGTGAACACCACGAGGCGAGCCCCGACAGTTTGTCAACTGGCTTGAGACTAGGGCCATGGTTCTCCACCGAGGGGGAGTTTACCCCAAAGGGGACATCTGGCCACATCTGGAGACATTTTTGGCTCTCGCACTGGAGTGGGGGGTGGGTGTCCGGTGCATAGAGGCCAGGGATGCTGTTCAACACCCTAACTGCACAGGAAAACTCCTAATAAGGCGCTTCCCAGCCCACACGCGAGCTTAGTCGCTAAGTCCTGTTTGACTCTTCTGCAACTCCATGAACTGTATCTGGCCCACCAGCCTCCGCTGTCCATGGGATTCTCCAGGCAAGAAACTAGAGTGGGTTGCCATGGCCTTCTCTTTTTTTCTTTAATTTTTAAAAATTCTTATCTTTTTTGCCATGGCCTTCTCTAGGGGGTCTTCCCGACCCAGGGATTGAACCTGCACTCCTGCATTGGCAGGGGGATTCTTTACAGCTCGGGCACCGGGGAAGCCGATCCAGCTCACATGGCAACATTCACGCCGGGGAGGAGAAACCCTGGCCCCAGGCCTCTATTCCAGAAGTCTTCTCCAAGAGCCCAGTGTCTTCAGTTTACCCGTCACCTTGGTCATTCAGGGCAAATAAGTGCTCACAACTCTGAGTGCTTTCTTCAGCCTTTTTTTTTTTTTTAAGAGATAAACCCCAGCAGGTTATGCAAGTACATTAGAGCCGCAAATTGCTGAAGGCAGAGAGATGCCTTTGAAAGGCCCCTGCACGGGATGTTTCCACGTGGAAAGATAATTCCCGTCATGCTGCTCGGACGCCCTGAACGGCCCCGGCCGCCTGCACGGCTCGCTGGCCGACTGGCTCCGCACAAAGCCTGTCCCGGCTCATCGCGCTACATCTGCTGAGCCAGGGCCTGGAGGGCACCTAGCCTTGCTGTGCGACAAGAAGGAGGGGCCTCCACACAACAGAGGGGCTTTTAAGTGAGACTTCTCGCGTCCATCAGCCTGGAGGGACCCACAGGGTCATCAGAGCCCACTCTGGACACGCAGATTTCCTCGGCATCTCTCTGGACCAACCTGGGTCATTGTCCTTCAGCGTGGCAATCTCCCCTTCTATCCTTTTGTGGTGTTCGGTCACTTTCTGGAGTCTCTCTTCGAGACTCACGATCGTCTGGGAGTGCTGTTTGATTTGCTCCTTGTATTCCAGGATTTGCTTTTCAAACCCGTGCTTCTGTGATTCCTGCTCCTCTTGGAGGGTCCTCACCGTGTGCTGCTGCAACTGCATCTGCTCCTCCAGCACGATCTGGGGAAACAGATGTGGTCACTGTGGTCCTGGGAGCTGGGTACGATGACCAGAACAACAAGAATAGCCAGCACCCACTGGCCCTGAGTTCCGCCCGCCCCAGGACCTTAGCACGTGCTGCTTCCGCTACCTGGTACACTCCTCACAAGGCTGACTTGTGTCAGGTTTCAACTCTAGTGTCACCTCCTCTGAGAGGCCCTCCCTGACTGCCTGTCTAAAGGAGACAGCGTCCTGTCTTATTTTCCCTGAGGTGCTTATCACCACGTGAATCAGCTCATGTCTTTATTTCTTGCTCCCATTAGAATGGAGGCTCCATAAGAACAGAAACTTAGTCCTTCTCATTTACCGATATGCCCACAGCATCAGTGTCTAGGAGTAGGAGAAAGGAGGGAGTTTCCAGAGAGATGGCAGTACTTAGTTAACTGATGGACAGGCCGGGAGTACTGAGGAGAGGGAGGAGCCAAAGGAGGCTGCCACAGCACCTAGATCCAGATGCTCAGTAAGTACTGGTTGAGTTAATGAGCAATTTTTTTTTTTTTAAGAAAAAAGTGAATACATCTCTAGTTCTGAAAAACAAAAGTCACCAGTGGTCCCTTGGTGGTGAGCCGCACCTCTTCCCACGACCACCCTGCCTGCCTGGGGCCGCTCGGCTTGCCTGGGCCTCCGTGCCTCCCCCTGGCTCCCCTCCCGCTTCCCCCATTTCCTCCTCTGCTCTCGGGATGACGTCGTTCTCCTGCCACCTGGATTAGGTCATTCTCCCTTTCTTGGATGATGTCATCTTCTCGGTTTCGATTCCCTGTTAACACGCTGGGCCTCTGATCTCCTGCAGATGCAGAAATCCTGTGCCCGAGATGCTCACACTCCTCCCTCCTTCACCCGTCTCTCCACCGAGGCTCTCTTTCAGCTCCAGTCTTCATGCCTCACTTCCTGCCCCAAATCCATCGTGCCACCAGACGTGTGGGCAACTTCTGAACTTCGATACCCCACCCTCGGCTCAGTCTGAATTCTTTACCTTCTCCAGGAGAGAGCCATTCTTCCACAAGAGACCCAACCCCAACCTCTACCTTTCCAGCATCTCCACGACCCATCCCACACCCTCATGGTGCTACCTCCACGGGATCCTCCCTCACCTGGGTCGTGTCCATCAGTTAACAGGTCCTGCCATTTCTCTGGAAACTCCCTGCATAGTGGCTCCTTTCTCCTACCCCTCCATGACCCCGAGCATCCAGGTCCCATGATCAGGACCTCCACAGTGGCCACCACGTGCCACACGCTGAGCTGGTGTCCCCAAGTCCAGTCCCTCTCAGCGTCACTCGGTGCACTTCTGCCAGGCCCGTGCTCATGACAACCTTGGCCACAGACCTGTCGGTTACATGTATGAATGACAGGTGACTGCAATATTGAGCCCTGACGGTGGAGGGCCTTGAATGTCCAGCTAAGACTGAAAAATGTTATCTTAAATTCTGCGGAATAGTCACTGGTCCCTAAATTGCAGGGCTGCTCACTCTGATCCTGTGAGTAGCCTGAATTACATCATCTCAGGGGGCCCTGGAGAGAGGGCGTCATAGTTTCTGTCTACCTTCTATACGGGCACTAATGCTTCTCAACACGGGGTGATTACGCCCCGCCCTGCCACCAGGCAGAGTCAGAAGACGTTTTTTGGTTGTCCCATCTGGGGGTCGGGGGTCACTGGCATCTCCTGGGTAGAGCTCAGGGGTGCTGCTGCACTTCCTATAATGCACAGGACAGCACTCCCCGCCCCCACCGTGAGAGCCGTGCACCCAGAACCTCAGCGGTGCAGAGGCCGAGAGCCCTGCCTACACCACCATCCTCGTGGCATCGTGATCTTGCGCTGAAGGGAGCATTCTCCCGTCCCCGAAGGCACTGACTTACCATTTTCGTCTTGGCCGTTTCCAGTTCGGCTAACGTTTCATTTAATTTCATGGTGAGGCTCTCTGCTTTCATACTTTCAGCCGTCTTTGTATTCTGAGTCTTTTCTAGCATGGCCAGGGCATCATTTAATTTATTATTTAAGATGTTTTCTTTTTGCGTTTTTAAATCTATTTCCTAGACAGACAGGAAACATCGAATGAACAGAAGTTCAAGTGTAAACAGTTACCCCCACCTCCCCCTCCCCTGTTTTCACAGAGGAGGGAGCCTCTGTTCTGTTGCTCCTTTTCAAGTCCAAAGTCCAGGCTTTCTCTGGAAGGTTCCAATCATTGCAGAACTCTCTTTTATACGCAGTTGAGATTTATCTCCTTGAGACTTCTGGTCTCTGAGCTCAGTGCTGTCACTTGGAACTCACTGGGTAAGTTTCACTTCTCTTTTATGAAACAGTCCTTTAAATATTTGAGAGGGCTATCATGTCTCTCCCTAAATATATTTTCCAGGATAAATGTGCTAAGTTCCTTCATCCTGTAGGCATAGGACTTGCATTCAGGACACTCCTCCAACTTCCTCCGTGACTTGGGCCCTGGGATGACCTCCTCTCCTCCCGATGGGGACCCCGGCAAAGTTAGACTCGAGTTGCCACACCCTCTATACCTTCTCCCCCCCTCCCTGGACCCATTCTTTCCACATTTGTCAAATTCTACTTTCCTCCTTGAGTCCCTCCTCACACACTGTGGAATGTGGGCTTTGCAACAGGTGCTGTGCTGGGGCTGGATGGACTTCGTGCTATTTGTTTGCCTACACTTTTTGGAGCAGTTTTAGGTCCACAGTAAAAGCGAGCAGAGAATCCAGGGGGTTTCTCTTTAACTCCTGCCCCACCACAGCCACGGCCTCCCCCACCGTCAGCCTCCCCCGTCCGATGGTCTCACCCGTGATAACTGCTGAAGCTGCGTGGACACACCATTATCTCCAGAGGCCCTAGCTCGCACTGGGATTCACTCTTGCTGGTGTATGTTCTATGGGTTTGGGATGGACAGAGGAGGCCGGTGGACTACCGTCTACAGGGTCGCCCAGAGTCCGGCGCAGCAGAAGGGACTGAGCACAGCCCCGTGCGAGGGGACACGGGTCCACCATCACAGTGCAGAGCCCCTCCCCGGCCCTGGGACCCTGCGTGCTCCCAACCCCAGCACTCCTCTTACTAAGCCCTGATCTCTTCACTGTCGTCCTAGTGTGGCCTTTTCCAGCATGTATACAGTCTGAATTATATTATATGTAACCTGTCCACGAACATTATTGAATCCTATCAAAAACATATTCTTGGGGTGCAGTGCTGGGCGTTCCCAGACTCCGTTGGTGGCAGTGAAAACGGGTATGACCTTTCTGGGCCATCATTTGGGAGCGTGTTGCAGGAGCCTGAACGTGTTCATATCCTGTGACTCAGTAAGTCCACTTTTTCGAGAGGTACCCTAAGGATATAATCCCACACGTGCACGAAGGCCCTGGCACAGGGCTGCTCAGCCAAGCGTTTTTCACTCCAGCGAAAAGTGACAGACAGCCCCGTGCCTGAGGGTAAAGGAACCCGGGTTCACCCAGCACAAGTGCAAACCCAGGCCATCCTCTACTGGAAGGCTGCGGAAGAAAGGTCAACAAGTGGACATACTTGTAATATGTTAAGTCGAAACGCAGCCGTGCCCGGTGTGCCCGTGTCAATCACCGTGTAACAAATCTGTACCTGTCGATGTCTTTAATGAAGGAATCATGTCCAAATGGCACTAGAGCACGTCCCTGGCAGTTCTGTGCTTAAGACTCTGTTTTCAACGCCGGGGTCCCAGGTTCAGTCCCTGGTCAGGGAACTGCGATCCCACACAGTGCACAGCATGCCCGCCCCCCACAAAGTGCCACTCCTGGTAACTCTGCTCAGTGGAATCATGAAGAATTTTCCATACCTTCTCAAAATTCCTCCACGTTGAAGCTGGGTTCTCTTTAACTCCTGCCCCACCACAGCCACGGCCTCCCCCACCGTCAGCCTCCCCCGTCCGATGGTCTCACCCGTGATAACTGCTGAAGCTGCGTGGACACACCATTATCTCCAGAGGCCCTAGCTCGCACTGGGATTCACTCTTGCTGGTGTATGTTCTATGGGTTTGGGATGGACAGAGGAGGCCGGTGGACTACCGTCTACAGGGTCGCCCAGAGTCCGGCGCAGCAGAAGGGACTGAGCACAGCCCCGTGCGAGGGGACACGGGTCCACCATCACAGTGCAGAGCCCCTCCCCGGCCCTGGGACCCTGCGTGCTCCCAACCCCAGCACTCCTCTTACTAAGCCCTGATCTCTTCACTGTCGTCCTAGTGTGGCCTTTTCCAGCATGTATACAGTCTGAATTATATTATATGTAACCTGTCCACGAACATTATTGAATCCTATCAAAAACATATTCTTGGGGTGCAGTGCTGGGCGTTCCCAGACTCCGTTGGTGGCAGTGAAAACGGGTATGACCTTTCTGGGCCATCATTTGGGAGCGTGTTGCAGGAGCCTGAACGTGTTCATATCCTGTGACTCAGTAAGTCCACTTTTTCGAGAGGTACCCTAAGGATATAATCCCACACGTGCACGAAGGCCCTGGCACAGGGCTGCTCAGCCAAGCGTTTTTCACTCCAGCGAAAAGTGACAGACAGCCCCGTGCCTGAGGGTAAAGGAACCCGGGTTCACCCAGCACAAGTGCAAACCCAGGCCATCCTCTACTGGAAGGCTGCGGAAGAAAGGTCAACAAGTGGACATACTTGTAATATGTTAAGTCGAAACGCAGCCGTGCCCGGTGTGCCCGTGTCAATCACCGTGTAACAAATCTGTACCTGTCGATGTCTTTAATGAAGGAATCATGTCCAAATGGCACTAGAGCACGTCCCTGGCAGTTCTGTGCTTAAGACTCTGTTTTCAACGCCGGGGTCCCAGGTTCAGTCCCTGGTCAGGGAACTGCGATCCCACACAGTGCACAGCATGCCCGCCCCCCACAAAGTGCCACTCCTGGTAACTCTGCTCAGTGGAATCATGAAGAATTTTCCATACTTCTCAAAATTCCTAGAGCAAACAGGTATTCCTTTTATTTTTGTAATTTCTTTTTTGGCTGTGCCACATGGCGTGTATGACCTTAGTTCCCCAGCCAGGGAGCCTCACCCCCCGTGCTGGGAGTGGGGAGTCCCAGGTGCTCCTTTCATGACTGGGAAAGAAAGCTGATTTATTTTTTGTGGGGGAGGAGGGAACAAAACAAGATTCTCATCCTGTGATGCCTGTGAGCCTCGCCTGCAGAGGCCTCGTTCTCTCTTCTGCCACTGATTGCTGTCGATTCTTTTTTTTCCCCCATTATGCCTCTTTTATTTTTATATTTATTTTCACCCATCTTTTATCCTTCGGCCTGTGTGGGCCTCCCATCACAGTGGCCTCTCTCGTTTCAGAGCACCGGCTCTGGGCGCATGCGCTCCAGAGCATTGGCTCGTAACTGGACACACAGGTTCAGCTGCTCCACGGCACGTGGGATCTTCCCGGGTCAGGGATCGAGACAGTGCCCCTTGCACTGCAAGGCGGACTCTCTACCCACTGGACCACCAGGGAAGCCCTGAATACTGCCTATTCTTATTTGGAGTCATGATGTGGTTGTTAGTGTCGAGAACTCCCAGTGAGACACAGAACGCTCCAGCTGTCCTGGGGAATCCACCAAGAACTGAGCAGGTTTATTTGATGGGCCACGAAGCTGCTTCAGGGCAGAACAGGCTGCCTGCCATCTCGGCTCCTAGCCAGCTACTCCGCCGCTTAGTCAAGTTCAGGGTTCCAGCAGGTCTGCCTCCCCTCGCTCCTCTTTCCCTCACATACTTGTAATATGTTAAGTCGAAACGCAGCCGTGCCCGGTGTGCCCGTGTCAATCACCGTGTAACAAATCTGTACCTGTCGATGTCTTTAATGAAGGAATCATGTCCAAATGGCACTAGAGCACGTCCCTGGCAGTTCTGTGCTTAAGACTCTGTTTTCAACGCCGGGGTCCCAGGTTCAGTCCCTGGTCAGGGAACTGCGATCCCACACAGTGCACAGCATGCCCGCCCCCCACAAAGTGCCACTCCTGGTAACTCTGCTCAGTGGAATCATGAAGAATTTTCCATACTTCTCAAAATTCCTAGAGCAAACAGGTATTCCTTTTATTTTTGTAATTTCTTTTTTGGCTGTGCCACATGGCGTGTATGACCTTAGTTCCCCAGCCAGGGAGCCTCACCCCCCGTGCTGGGAGTGGGGAGTCCCAGGTGCTCCTTTCATGACTGGGAAAGAAAGCTGATTTATTTTTTGTGGGGGAGGAGGGAACAAAACAAGATTCTCATCCTGTGATGCCTGTGAGCCTCGCCTGCAGAGGCCTCGTTCTCTCTTCTGCCACTGATTGCTGTCTTTTTTTTTTTCCCCATTATGCCTCTTTTATTTTTATATTTATTTTCACCCATCTTTTATCCTTCGGCCTGTGTGGGCCTCCCATCACAGTGGCCTCTCTCGTTTCAGAGCACCGGCTCTGGGCGCATGCGCTCCAGAGCATTGGCTCGTAACTGGACACACAGGTTCAGCTGCTCCACGGCACGTGGGATCTTCCCGGGTCAGGGATCGAGACAGTGCCCCTTGCACTGCAAGGCGGACTCTCTACCCACTGGACCACCAGGGAAGCCCTGAATACTGCCTATTCTTATTTGGAGTCATGATGTGGTTGTTAGTGTCGAGAACTCCCAGTGAGACACAGAACGCTCCAGCTGTCCTGGGGAATCCACCAAGAACTGAGCAGGTTTATTTGATGGGCCACGAAGCTGCTTCAGGGCAGAACAGGCTGCCTGCCATCTCGGCTCCTAGCCAGCTACTCCGCCGCTTAGTCAAGTTCAGGGTTCCAGCAGGTCTGCCTCCCCTCGCTCCTCTTTCCCTCACATAAATCGTGCTTCTCCCTGTGGAGATGCCATCAGTCTGTTGAATGCTCTCCTGTGGGTACAAGTGAGATAGCGCACAGCAAAGCAACTCTACGTCTGAGAGGGTCTTTGACCTTGAACTTCCTTGGTCTTTCCTAGTGAATGGGGAGTCCCCAGGCCAGAGTTCTGTTTCTCAGCCCCTGGTGTGATGCCACCAGCCTGCCTGGGGGGTTGTCACGAGACCTTGCCCTCTGGTGCCACCGTGCACTCTAAGGCTGCTGTTGAGGACACTGTTGGCTGCATAGCAGAGCCTCCCCTGTGATGCTCCTGAGGAGAGATGCTCTCTGGGTCGAGTACCCAGGATGGTTTAATTCCCAGGACACCTGGTCCATTCTGTCTAGTGAACTACACAACCGCTGGGCGTTTGCTGTCACTGCAGCCGCTAATAAAAACTGTGACCCATTCGTTGATTTCATGATACACACAGTCCTTTTTTTTTGGTATTCGTCTCATTCCTAATCCATTTTCTGCCCCAAGTGGTTTACTTTAAACTTCCAATTCCTCCCTTTCTCCTACCGCTAACGGAAGCACTGCGTGGAGGAGCCATGGGAACCACTGGGGAGACAGGGCTGCGTGGAGAGACGGCCCCTCCCGGGCTCCCTCTCGGCCAGGAGTGTCCGCCTGCCCGCGGCGCGCCAGCCCGCGGCGGGGGAGCCTCGCGCCACTTCCCCCAGTTCTCGCTGTGTCCTCTGGCCGCGCGCCAGCTGGTCAAGGCCCCTCTTAAAGTGGCGCTCGGGCGTGCCCATGTGCGCGTGTGCCCTCAGTCGTGCCCGACTCTTTGCGACCCCATGAACTGCAGCCCCCTAGGCCCCTCTGTCTGTGGGGTGCCGTGCCCTCCTCCAGGGGAGCTTCCTGAGCCAGGGATGGAAGCCATGTCTCCTGCGTCTCCTGTACTGGCAGGCGTTGTTCCTTACCACTGTGCCACCTGGGAAGCCCATACGGACAGGTAATCCAGACATGATTCATTGGTGTTTGTTCCAAGAGCTCTGGCATCCCTTGGGTTGCTTTTAAAAGTGCAGATTCCCGAGTGCACCACACAGGGAGCGAATCGGAATCTCTGGGGCTGAGTCCAGGGACTGGGCATTTAAAGTACCCTCTCCTGCACAGCGCTTCTATACATATTTAAGTTAGGGAAACATTCTCCAAAGAGGATGGTCCAAGATGGATGTGATTAGACTAAAAGACCTGTTTGGCCCTATCTGGTCTTGAAAAAATCCTTTGAAATTGTATTCACCTGTGTTTAAATTCACCATTGTCTGGTTGTCTGTTTATCACTTGCTTTGACTTCTGAGATATCGGCCTGTGCGTGTGCATGAGTGTGCGTGTGTGTGCGTGTGTGTGTGTGTCCCTTGTACTGCTGGGACCCAGGAGGGGTGCATTCGGTCCTCCAGCTTGGAGGTGCCTAAGACAAGGTCCGTACAACAACTTCAGCTCCTGCTGTGTCTCCTACTTCTAGTGAGAAGCGTCAACGTGGTTTGAACATGAAGGTGCTGATAAGCGAGGACAACAGGTTCTTTCGGGTGACAGGTTCGTTGATTTCATGATACACACAGTCCTTTTTTGGTATTCGTCTCATTCCTAATCCATTTTCTGCCCCAAGTGGTTTACTTTAAACTTCCAATTCCTCCTTTCTCCTACGCTAGGAAGCACTGCGTGGAGGAGCCATGGGAACCACTGGGGAGACAGGGCTGCGTGGAGAGACGGCCCCTCCCGGGCTCCCTCTCGGCCAGGAGTGTCCGCCTGCCCGCGGCGCGCCAGCCCGCGGCGGGGGAGCCTCGCGCCACTTCCCCCAGTTCTCGCTGTGTCCTCTGGCCGCGCGCCAGCTGGTCAAGGCCCCTCTTAAAGTGGCGCTCGGGCGTGCCCATGTGCGCGTGTGCCCTCAGTCGTGCCCGACTCTTTGCGACCCCATGAACTGCAGCCCCCTAGGCCCCTCTGTCTGTGGGGTGCCGTGCCCTCCTCCAGGGGAGCTTCCTGAGCCAGGGATGGAAGCCATGTCTCCTGCGTCTCCTGTACTGGCAGGCGTTGTTCCTTACCACTGTGCCACCTGGGAAGCCCATACGGACAGGTAATCCAGACATGATTCATTGGTGTTTGTTCCAAGAGCTCTGGCATCCCTTGGGTTGCTTTTAAAAGTGCAGATTCCCGAGTGCACCACACAGGGAGCGAATCGGAATCTCTGGGGCTGAGTCCAGGGACTGGGCATTTAAAGTACCCTCTCCTGCACAGCGCTTCTATACATATTTAAGTTAGGGAAACATTCTCCAAAGAGGATGGTCCAAGATGGATGTGATTAGACTAAAAGACCTGTTTGGCCCTATCTGGTCTTGAAAAAATCCTTTGAAATTGTATTCACCTGTGTTTAAATTCACCATTGTCTGGTTGTCTGTTTATCACTTGCTTTGACTTCTGAGATATCGGCCTGTGCGTGTGCATGAGTGTGCGTGTGTGTGCGTGTGTGTGTGTGTCCCTTGTACTGCTGGGACCCAGGAGGGGTGCATTCGGTCCTCCAGCTTGGAGGTGCCTAAGACAAGGTCCGGTACAACAACTTCAGCTCCTGCTGTGTCTCCTACTTCTAGTGAGAAGCGTCAACGTGGTTTGAACATGAAGGTGCTGATAAGCGAGGACAACAGGTTCTTTCGGGTGACAGGTTCTTGGTTTCTGACCAAGGCAATTGGACCTTGAGGCATCCTGACACCCCTCCTGTAACCCCAGGCAGCTGAGCCCGCACCAAGTTCAAGGACAGAGAGAGGAAGGGTGAGGATGAGTGGGTCCTAGAGTCAGACTCTGCCCCTCCACTTCCTGCTGTGGGCCAATAATACTGACAACAATAATAAAAACAGCCAACACACACAGCATTCTCTGAGTATCAGGTACTTGTCTCTGTGTGTGTCAGCCATCAAGTCTCCTAACTCCATGAGGCTGATCTACTGGATTGTCTGCACACCGTCAGTGGGGGAAGCAAGGTGCTGAGCTGCTAACTGTTGTCTAATGTCCCCTAGCCAGAGGGTGGCACGGGCGGGATTTGAACCCAGACTGCGGACCCCAGAGCCTGGCACTCAGCCTTGCCAGTGCTTCTGCGTCTTTTCCTCGTGGAGACACATACCTCCTTCTGCTTGGTTATGTGGTTCTCCAGATCTTGCACCTTTTTCTTTTCCTTCTCGATGGCCTCCTTCGCTTTGTTTTTCTCGTAGGCGAGGCTGCTCTCGGAAATCTGGAAGGCAACGACACGTGGGCTGAGGGTGTGTGCAGGGGAAGGAAGGGACGTGGCAGCCAAGGGGAGAGCCGGCATTAGTAACTGCTGCCGCCAGTGAGTCAGGGCTGGGAGCGAGGGCTCCAGGAACTGGACACCCTTCAGAGAGAGACGTGAGAACCCGGAAGTCACATCTTGGTTAGTTATGTCCTTAAAAGAGAGAGTCGTTTGTCCTTCGGAGTTTCTGGGCGGGTGCTCAGGAAGTGACGGGCTGGTGAGTGTTCAGGTCAAGGCGTCTGGCGCTGAGCCACCAACTAAACAACTAAACAGACCGAAGGTGGCATCAATGTGGTCCCTTGCTGGGAAGTTACCTGGCTTCCTGGCAGGTGCGGCAGGAGAGGCGAAGGGCAGGGTTGGGGGTGGGGGGAGACACCTCCAGTTAAAGCAGGTCTGACGCCTGTGGCTTCAAAGGACACTGGTGGTCTCTCTCCAACCTACGGAGGCCTCGGTCCTACACCGGAGGTCTGGGGTGGTTTGGCATGGAGAACATTTAACCCCCAGATCCTGGGCTGGGGAGGGGACTGGAGCCAGTCTTGCTTACACAAGCCCCGGGAGGGACCCAAGCCGAGGAGGGACACGACCAGCGTGGGGTTGAGAAACCATCTGCAGCTGTTAAAACGCTTGTCGTGGCGCCTCCCACATCAAGTTCACAAGAACAACATCTTAATGACATAAATAATTCATGTATGCGTGAACAAAAGACTGGAAAGACATGTACCAGAACATAAATAATGACTATTGGAGGGAAACTGAGATTGGGGTAATTTATATTTTCTTCTCTTCACTGGTCAGGATCTTCTAAATTTTCTTCGGTGAACATTCATGTTTGGATCAAGAGGAAAACTACTGAAAGCTGTTATGCTTTGGGGGCGGGTGGTCTCGGGGAATAGACCATCTTCCCGGCAGCCCTGGTCCCGCCCCTGGCCTCTGCGCCCCCCTGCCTGTGTCTGCGGCCTCGCTGCCACCCCGGGCCCTGCCTCGCCTCCCCGCACGGGCTTGGCCTTTTCCCACTGCCAAGTCTCCCTGGGGCCGTCCAGCCCCCACCCTGCCAGGCTGCGTCCTGCCTGACTAAGGAGCCACCATGTGCCCCGCGGGAGGTGGAGCTCCCTTCTCTTAGCGGCTGCCGCTTGGCAGATGACAAATGAAAATGCTAACGATGGCGCTGCCCGCTCTGTACGCACTGCACCTGAGGCCCGCACGGCGCACTGAACGCAAACCTCGGGTGGCAGCTGCCTCCTACTCTGCAGGCGAGGCGACGGCGGCGGTGAGCGAGGCAGTGAGAGGAGGAGTCATGGACCCAGGCCACACCATCTCGGGCGCCCGTTCCCAGGCCAGTACCCCGCCCCGGCCGTTCCGCCACCTGGCCTCTGGACTCTGCCTGAGCTGTCCTCCTGGCCAAGCCCCACCCTACCTGGAGGCAAGGAGACTGGCACCCCGCTCAGCAGGGGCCCACGCTGTAAAACTGCACCCTTGGCCCGTCTGTGTAAGGGATGCTCAGGGGACGCCCCTGGCCACAGCGTGGGGTCCACCCCACGACAAGGCTGGCTGTGTGTCCCGCTCTCTCAGCCTGGGTGGCCTCCGAGCTCACTTTCCTGCATGATCTCACTCCACGGGCTTTGCTCGACTGTCCGGCCCCTCTACCCCGCCGTGCACGCCGTCCTCCCCACTCCACTCGGACTCTGAGCTCCCCGGGGGAGGTGCTTCACTAGGAATACACTGCCTCTTCATAGCAAGCCTCTGTCACCGTATCTACATTATAGACAAGGGCACAGAGAGGGCAAGGGGCTTGCCCAGAGCCACACAGCAGGCTAGGGCAGAGCTGGAACCGGAACTGGAATCAACGCTTTTGACTCACACAGCTCTCCTGTCAGGCCTTGTGTTGTCCCCTCTGCACTCTCCTCTGGCTTTCTTCCCCTCACCCCTTGTTTGGTTTCCATCTTGTTCCAATTTGACTTCCTTCTTCCCGCCCTGCCCCCATCCCCTTGGCTAAACCAGGCCCGGCTCTTTGCACTTGGGACCCCTGACCCAGCGGCATTCTGTCCCGCGGACATCCCTAACGCGTTCTTCTTCCCTCCGTGTCTCCGGGCCACTCCCTCACACTGGTGCCGGACGGCCTGTGGCTCTGGAGTCACCTGGGCATTTGTCCATAGGGCTGTCTGTCCTTCGCCCTGGAGCGGAGGGCCCAGGAGGGCATGACCGTGGTCCAGCTAGTGCTCTGCAGTATTCCCGACACCCGGCAGAGCCAGGCACGCGGCGGGTGCTCGGGAAGTATTTGCAGATGAATGAATGCTACTGAAAAAAAAAGTTCGCCGAGCCACCAGCGGCTTCTGAAAGGTCCATGGGACCGGCACATGTCCATGTGTGCCCCCTGGAGATGCCACCACAGGTCACTAAGGGCGTGGTCACCTGGCCACCTGGCTCCGGTGATGATTCAGGGACTCAGCCCGCCTCTCAGGCTAGGGATCTGCCTCGTGGTGGCTCCAGGCAGGTGTAGCTGCAGAGCCCAGTTCCCAGGCTGGTGGCGGTGCATGTCACCGGCTCTGCCCAGGCCTGGTGCTTGGACACTCACGCCCCCCACCCTGTCACCCTCTCCTCCTGGCACCGACCCCTGGTGCTTACTTGATGTGACCACCGTGTGAGCTGGTTACGGATTTGTCTATTCAGCTTCCTCTGCAACACTGGGGTCTCTACCCGACCATCAGCTCAGGGAGGGTCTACGCTGGAGCCCCCGAGAGTAGGAGGCTGGAGCTAGTAGCGCATTATTTCTACGGTGCCCACGCTGGGTAGCCTCATAAATACTTTTAGATGATGAGGAGGAAGAGGATGCTGGCTGAGGGACTGACCCAGATTCCAACCAGGGGTCTCCCCTGGAGTGCATCCCTCATGCCCAGGCAACTGACCAGCAGCGCCTCTGGAGACGGTCCTCCGTGGGTGAGTGTAGTACTAAGTACCTAACATGCACTGTGCTGCGGGGGCTGTGCTAAGTCGCCCAGCGACGTCTCACTCTGGGCGACCCTATGGACCGTAGCCGCCAGGCTCCTCTGTCCATGGGATTCTCCAGGCAAGAGTACTGCAGTGGGCTGACATGCCCTCCTCCAGGGGATCTCCCCACACCCAGGGATTAAACCCGTGTCTTTTTACGTTTCCTGCATTGGCAGGCGGGTTCTTTACCCCTAGCACCGCCTGGGAAGCTCCACTAACTGGTTTAATCCTATGAGGCAGGGGCTGTGAGGCTCCCCATGCCACAGATGAGGAAAC
Source organism: Tragulus kanchil (assembly GCA_022376925.1). Taxonomy (NCBI): domain Eukaryota; kingdom Metazoa; phylum Chordata; class Mammalia; order Artiodactyla; family Tragulidae; genus Tragulus; species Tragulus kanchil. The sequence continues at coordinate 151,962,886 of JAIOJX010000032.1, forward strand.
TCAGGTACAGGAGGTAAGATGACCGGCCCTGGGGTCACACAGCTGGTGTGTCGTGTGACATGACCCCGGCCACTCTGATCAGAGGCACTGCTCCCCGTGTGCCTGCGTTACCACCTGCTCCACGTCCGGGCACAGACACAGCCCGCCTCTGGTCCTGGGGCTGCCTCCTAAGGGCCGCCGCCCGCTTCCTCTCTCGGCTCCTCATACCTCCTTCTGCTGGGTTAAGTGGTTCTCCAGATCTTGCACTCTCCTCTTTTCCATCTCTAAGGCTTCCTTCGCTTTTCTTTTCTCACGGGCCATGCTGCTCTCCAAAACCTGAAAATCAAGGACCGGTCTTTTTGGCTGCCCGCACATGTAGCGGGGAAATTGCTAGTAATGATGATACCGATACTAACGACAGGAGCTCAGAGGCTGGGGGCTGGTCTCAGGGGCCAGGGCCCAAGGCCAGTGCTCCTCACCTCGTTTACACTCACAGCAGCCTCCGCGGAAAAGTCGTGTCCCCACGTTACAGGTGAGGAAACTGAGGAGTGGGAGGTGGGTGAGAGCCCAGGGGTCCTGCGGGGTGTTAGTGGGGAGGCCAGGACGGAGCCCTGCATCCTGTCTGTGGGCGGAGGCCCTGGCAGGGAGCGAGCGGGGAAGGGCGACCGAGCCTGCCTTATTACGGAGTCTGAGCTCGTATCCTTGTGCCAGGCAGCCTCTCTGATAAGAAGAATCTCATTAATAATGGAATTTCCCATTATTGAAATAAATCTCTGAAAGGGAATCAGGTTTCGAGAGGGCAGTGTGTTGAATTAATGAGCCACGCGCACCAATTTCTAGAAGGGTGGGGTGAACCCCACAAGGGAAGCTCTGAGACGCTGGGAGGGCTGTGGTTAGTATTTAGTGCCCATGATCAGGGATTTTTTTTTTTATCCAGGAAGCAACCTGCTGATGATCGGTCAGTTAAATGGTTTATGCAAATGGCAGAAGGATAGACGCTGCCGGCAAAAGTCCAGGTTTCTAGTCGCTGCAAGAAAGCGCGCCTCAGCTCAACTCTCAGACAGGTAATGGTTTTTCTGTTTTTGACATGGACCAAATATAAAGTCTTATTGCATTTGTTACAGTATGACTTCTGTTCTGTGTTTTGGTTTTGGCGGCAAGGCATGTGGCATCTGAGCTCTGGGACCAGGGATTGAACCCATGCCTCTGGCACTGGAAGGCAAAGCCTCAATCGTTGGACTACCAGGGAAGTCCCCGAAATGGGCTGTACTTTAAACACCAGCTCGGCTGCCAGAGGTCCGAAACTTGGAACGTGGTTTCCATTATAGCCAGTGGTTAGAGACCTAGATTAGCCTACAAAAAATATTCAATCCATAACATGGAGGAAATACTATATACTTTTATATATTTTGTACTTTGTAGAGGAAAGCAGTCTTAAAAACTCCAGCATTCAGCTGTTCCAGTACCAGCCGTCAACAGAGCAGAAGAGCAGTCACATCCTGAGAGTTTCACATTTATTTTGAACATCTGAGGCCGTTTTCGGGGTAAGACATTTTCCTGCTCCATTGTGTCTGATCTCACTTACACTCAGGACTTTGCTTTGCAGCCAAGTCGGACATCACAGGGAAGGCCGTCCTTGCACAACTCACTCCCAGATCTGCCCCCCTTGGACACTTTGCTCCCACACTCCTGGGCAGGTCACAGGAATTAACCTTTAAAGTCACCTCCAAACCCGTCTGTGACCCAGTGATGCGGTCGTCCTTAGAGATTCGTCTGAGAGTGTGGTGTGTGTGTGGGTGCTAAGTACCTCAGTTCTTTGCGACCCCATGAACGGCATCCCGCCGGGCTCCTCTGTCCATGGGATTCTCCAGGCAAGAATACTGGACTGGGTTGCCATGCCCTCCTCCAGGGGAGCTTCCCAGCTCAGGGATTGAACCCACGTCTCTTACATCTCCTGCACTGGCAGGCGGGTTCTTGACCCCCAGCCCCACCTGGGAAGCCCCTGACAGTGTGGAGGAAGGTCTAATAGAAAGAGACATCACACGACTGTCAGGGGTTGATCAAAGCCTGTATCTGGGATTCTGATCTCGGATTCCCCGACAAGCCACAGAGAGATCCAGCTGGGAGGAGCTGGCTGGTGCTGTGTGAGGCGCGGGGGACTCGGTCACGGCGCCTCCTGCCGTGTGGCTGTCCACCACTAGGTTGTCCTTACATCTCCCTCCTTGAGGGCCCGTGACCTCGAGATCAATCAGTCCGAGGGGCTTCCCCATTCCTGTGCGGGTGACCGCTCGGTGGCATTTGGCCCCAGCGAGCCCTTGGGAGGCCCTCCTCTTCCTCGTCACCCCTGGAGAAATAACTCAGGCCCAAGCACTGACACTGCTGACACAGGCCTGTGGAGCACAGCTGTACTGGACGCCCGCGTGAGACCCCACGTAAACACTTCTCTCCCTGGATGGGATCAGGCTGCATGAGCTCTGCTCCCCAGACTGCTTACTTCTCCCTCCCTGGTGCGTGGGCAAGGATGTCACTCTGAGGGCCAGGGATGCGGGGAAGGGTTAATGCAGTAAGTGCCAACACAGACGTGGAGGGACAGCGGCGGTATTCACAGCCGCCGTTCACTGAGTGGTGATTCTGGGGCAAGTGCTTCATTGTACATGATCTCTAACCGTGATCGCACAGCCACCCTTGGAAGAAAGTAGGCACTAAGCCAGTAAGTAGCCGAGCCGGCATCTGAACCCATGTCTCCTCGGGCTGCAAAGCCTGCACTCCCCTGTGCGGCCCCAGGATGGAAGCACTGATGAGAACCTCTTGGAAAAACGACTCGGGGATCTGAGGGCGACCAACAGCAAGTATGAGCGAACAACGTAACTAGCCCAGAGCGAGTCTGGACATAACAACAGAGTACAGCATCTTCGACTGGGGAGAGAAGTCCTGCTCTCAGCCACTGAATACTGGAGAACTATGTCCCGTTTTGGCTACAAACACTTTAGAAAGCAAGCAGATGATGGGCTGCATGCCCAGATGCCTCCAGGGGCGCGAGAGTTCCCTGAAATGAAGCGGGCTGTGCTGAAGGCAATAGGGAGCGGTAGGGACTGGGGCAAACATCTGCTCCTTGGTTCATGGAGTGGAAAGGGCGGCCAGACTTCCCGACTTTTCAAGAGAGGAAAGAAATCAGAATTTGTCAGTAAACTTCATGAATTCAAGATAAAACACTCTAGGAACAAGCATAACAATAGGTCCACAGGCCCTTTGCAGCCAGGGAGTTGCCAATCTGTGACTGCCAAGGCACAGAGCTCGGAGGAGGGGGCCGAGGCCAGGCTCCAGGCCTGTGAGGAAGTGCCCCTGTGTGTGGGGGGAGCAGGTGCCTCTGCTCTCAAGCATCTAGAAGCTTATTCTGTGGAAGAGAAAGGAGACGGGTCTTGGAGGAGCCCAAGGAGCCGGTGGAGGGTGGAGGCCCTTTCTGGGAGAGAATCGGAGTCAACTCAGTCTAAAGGAAGACTTCTCTGCCAGCCCAAGGCCTCAACCCCAGGACAGACTGCCCTGGGCTGTAGAAAATTCCTTGGTGGGGGAGCTGAAGGCTGGATGGTTTAGGATGTTGTTGGAGGATTCAAGCAGCCCATAATTCCCAGGATTCTATAATTCCTCCACTTTTTAGAATTTTGGATGCAGTCTCTATGCAGAAAATGCTCAAGTCACCAATCCCAACGTGTCTCCTAAGACAGTATTTTATGCCATCTATAATTTTTCCAACTGGTTATCAAGGCTACAACTCTAAGGCTCTCTCCTAGAGACCCCCCTGCTTCTTCCTAAAGTCACTGAGCCCTTCCAAGGACAAATCCCTCCAGGAAACTCTGTCATGCTCGACTCCTCATCGGCTGTGGTTCTAAGATTTATTTATTTATTTTGGGCGGGGGTCGGGTTGGGGAGGGAGGGGAGCGGGCGGGCCACTTCTATTGGTCTTTCATTTCTCTATTTTCATCCATCTTTGTTCTTTTGGCTCCTGTGGGCCTCCCATCTCGGTGGCCTCTGTTGTCGCAGAGCACCGGCTCTGGGCGCATGCGCTCCAGAGCTCCGGCTCGGCAATTGGACACATCGGTCCAGCCGTTCCGCGGCACGTGGGATCTTCCCAGGCCAGGGATCGAACCGGCGCCCCTTGCACTGCCAGGCGGTGTCCTTACCACTGGACCACCAGGGGAAGCCCGGCTGTGGTTCTAAACTTCCTTCCACACGGCCCTCGAGCCGGGTTTGGGCTCGAGCCGACTATCTCCCCAGGCTGCGTACCTCTTTCTGGTGGGTTAAGCGGTTCTCCAGCTCTTGGACTTTGCGCTGTTGTTCTTCTAATGCTTCCTTTGCTCTGTTTTTCTCCTGAGAAATGGTCTCCTCCAGAGCCTGAAAACCAAAGACTGGGCTTTAACAGACAGAGGTACCACGGCAGGAACCTGGGCTCTGCCAGGCACTGCACGGGCGGGTGAACGCGTCACTGCTCGGAGCAGCCCCAGGGGCGACTGTGGGCACCTGAGGCCCGGCAGCCGGGGGGAGGGCAGGCCCGGATGAGAGCCCCAGGTGAGCCGACCTGGCTGCCCGACCTTGACCTGGGCTCAGGCCGGCCCTGCCTCCCCGCGCTCATACCTTAACCTGCCGGGTGAAGCGGTTCTCCAGCTCTTGGGCTCTCTTTTGTTCTTCCTCTAATGCTTCTTTCGCTCTGTTTTTCTCCTGAGAAATGGTCTCCTCCAGAGCCTGAAAACCAAAGACTGGGCTTTAACAGACAGAGGTACCACGGCAGGAACCTGGGCTCTGCCAGGCACTGCACGGGCGGGTGAACGCGTCACTGCTCGGAGCAGCCCCAGGGGCGACTGTGGGCACCTGAGGCCCGGCAGCCGGGGGGAGGGCAGGCCCGGATGAGAGCCCCAGGTGAGCCGACCTGGCTGCCCGACCTTGACCTGGGCTCAGGCCGGCCCTGCCTCCCCGCGCTCATACCTTAACCTGCCGGGTGAAGCGGTTCTCCAGCTCTTGGGCTCTCTTTTGTTCTTCCTCTAATGCTTCTTTCGCTCTGTTCTTCTCTTGAGCAATGCTTTCCTCCAAAGCCTGAAAGTCATGACTGTTGTTTAATAGACATAGTTACCATGGTAGGAATCTGGACTCCGGGCCAGGCACTTCACAGAGTAACTCTTTCACTTCTCACAATGACGCCGTGGAAAACTGTGGGCAACGTTAACTAGGTGCTAAGAGCATGGGATCCGGAGTTGGCAGGCTCGGATTAGAGCTCCAGGCTGGTCCTTCCTGGGTGTACATTCTTGGGCAAGTGAGAAGCTTTAGAAGCCTCAGTTTCCCCATCTGTATAATGGGGACAGTAAGAGCACTTCCTATATTGGGTTGATGTGAGGAGCAGATGAGATGATGAACATGAACTGTTTGGTATTTGATAACCATTCACTAGTAAAGATCAATCATTTCTTCTGTCATTTCCACTTTGCAGAGGAGGAAACAGACTTAGAGAGATTAGGAATTTGTTCAGTTTACTAGTAAATCACATCAGTGGGAATGTGAACCCTAGTCCCTTTGACGCTGGCAGGCTATGGGATCTGGGTCAAATCTGGTTCACTGTCTGCTTTTCTTTTTTAAATAAAGTTTTAAAAAAATCGTTTATTTATTTATTTTTGGCTATTCTGGGTTTTCACTGCTGCCACAGGCTCCCCTCTAGTTGCAGGGAATGGGGCTCCTCTCTAGTTGAGGTGAGCAGGCTTCTTGTTGGAGTGACTTCTCTTGTGGACTCGGGCTCTAGGGCACATGGGCTTCAATAACTGTGGCATATGGGCTCAGCAGTCGCAGCTCTGAGGCTCTAGAACAGAGGCTCAATAGTTGTGGCTCACGGGCTTCGTTGCTCCACAGCATGTGGGATCTTCCCAGATCAGGGACTGAACCCGTGTCTCCTGCATTGGGCAGGCGAACTCTCTACCACTGAGCCACCAGAGAAGCCCTAAATAAAGTTTTATTAGAACCCCACCAGGCTCACTGTGAGCTGTCTCTGCACTGAAACCACAGAGCTGAGAAATCACAACAAAGACATGACCCACAAAACTGAAAATAGATACTACGGGCCTCTTCATGGGAAAGGTTTGCTGACCCCGATTAAAACCATTAGTGTGGGCACAAGTCAGGGGAATATTATTAACAGATCAGTAAAAAAAAAAAAAAAAATAAAAGAAGAAGAAGAAGAATGCTAGCTCCATAAGTTAGCCACTCAGTTGTGTCTGACTCTTCGCAACCCAACGGACTGTAGTCCACCAGACTCCTCTGTCTATGGAATCTCCTGGCAAAAATACTGGAGTGAGTTGCCATTCCCGTCGAGAAGGAATCTTCCCAAGCCAGGGGTTAAACCTGGGTCTCCTGAATTGCAGGCGGATTCTTGCCCGGCGGGCTATAGTTCATGGGGTCACAAGAGTCAGACATGACAGTGACTAAGCCACCAGGTCTTAGTTACAGCACACGGGATCTTCGATCTTTGTCGTGGCAGGCAGGCTCTTCAGCCGGGGCGTGACGGATGTGGTTCCCTGACCAGGGATTCCAGGCCCATGCTTTGAGGGCATGGGGTCTTAACCTTTCACCCTCTTTAATTAATTCCGTTCCATGGCACCTGGCAAGACTGCTGTTGAAATCTCTCCATTGAAGTGCGAGCTCTCCGTCTCTCACGGGAAAGGTCATTTCATTCTAGCCAGGGAAGGCTTCAATCGTTTATTTATTTATTTTTGGCTATTCTGGGTTTTCACTGCTGCCACAGGCTCCCCTCTAGTTGCAGGAATGGGGCTCCTCTCTAGTTGAGGTGAGCAGGCTTCTTGTTGGAGTGACTTCTCTTGTGGACTCGGGCTCTAGGGCACATGGGCTTCAATAACTGTGGCATATGGGCTCAGCAGTCGCAGCTCTGAGGCTCTAGAACAGAGGCTCAATAGTTGTGGCTCACGGGCTTCGTTGCTCCACAGCATGTGGGATCTTCCCAGATCAGGGACTGAACCCGTGTCTCCTGCATTGGGCAGGCGAACTCTCTACCACTGAGCCACCAGAGAAGCCCTAAATAAAGTTTTATTAGAACCCCACCAGGCTCACTGTGAGCTGTCTCTGCACTGAAACCACAGAGCTGAGAAATCACAACAAAGACATGACCCACAAAACTGAAAATAGATACTACGGGCCTCTTCATGGGAAAGGTTTGCTGACCCCGATTAAAACCATTAGTGTGGGCACAAGTCAGGGGAATATTATTAACAGATCAGTAAAAAAAAAAAAAAAAATAAAAGAAGAAGAAGAAGAATGCTAGCTCCATAAGTTAGCCACTCAGTTGTGTCTGACTCTTCGCAACCCAACGGACTGTAGTCCACCAGACTCCTCTGTCTATGGAATCTCCTGGCAAAAATACTGGAGTGAGTTGCCATTCCCGTCGAGAAGGAATCTTCCCAAGCCAGGGGTTAAACCTGGGTCTCCTGAATTGCAGGCGGATTCTTGCCCGGCGGGCTATAGTTCATGGGGTCACAAGAGTCAGACATGACAGTGACTAAGCCACCAGGTCTTAGTTACAGCACACGGGATCTTCGATCTTTGTCGTGGCAGGCAGGCTCTTCAGCCGGGGCGTGACGGATGTGGTTCCCTGACCAGGGATTCCAGGCCCATGCTTTGAGGGCATGGGGTCTTAACCCCTTTCACCCTCTTTAATTAATTCCGTTCCATGGCACCTGGCAAGACTGCTGTTGAAATCTCTCCATTGAAGTGCGAGCTCTCCGTCTCTCACGGGAAAGGTCACCTCTTCCATTTCCAGTAGCCAGGGAAGGACGAGGACTTCCTTACCGTCTTCTCTTCCATCAGCCACTTGACTCGGGCTTTCAACTTCTCCTCCTGCTGCAGCCTTTCCTCGCTCAGCTTCTCCTTCTCTGCCAGATGCTCCCGTAACTTTTCTTGCATCAGAGACTGCTGAGTTTCCTGAGAACTGCTGATTTTGATCTGAATTGAGAGGAAGGGAGACTGCAGTTGATTAGTTCTGTTCAGGACTAACGCAGGAATCATTCCCACTACCATTGTGGGAGGGACAGAAGTTCCCAAAACTTTCTGAAAAATGCAGAAAAACTATGCTTAGCTTAGTAACTAGTAGGAAAGCAGCAGAGCATCATGGGTAAGACCTCAGACTCTAGATCTAGACAGACTCTCAGCCATAGTTCGTTCTAGATGCTTTGTCATTTAGAAAATAAGGTTAAAACGAATATATACCTCTTCGGGTTGTAAGGCCTACATGAGATAATGTTGGAAAGCTTTTCGCACAGTGTTTAGCACTGAGTAGGTGCTCAGTAAGTGGTGATTAGACTCATTTGATATTATTTGCTGAGCATAAGCAAAAAAGCAGTGAGCTAGGGCCAGAAGGCCAGAACTTTTGTCTTAATTCTTCCACCAACTAGCTGTGCGATGTTGAGACAGTCACCTAACCCTGTGAACATCAACATCCATGTCTGTAAAATAAGGAGAATGGACTAGATCAGAGGTTGGCAAACAACCGTCTGTAGGCCAGATCTGAATGGCTGTCCATTTTATAAATAAAGTTTTATTGGAACAGAACGTGCTTGCCACGCCCATTCATTTACATAGTTGTCTACGGCTGCCTTCCCTCTACCACAGCAGAGTCTGAGCGCGTTGACGGAAACTACATATGTCCTGTAGAGCCTGAAATCCTTACCATCTGGCTGGCCCCTCACAGACGAAGTCTGCCGCCCCCTGGCCTAGATGGTCTTTCTTGATGATGGCTGTGGTGGCCCCAATATCTCGCCCTTCCTCTATTCACGCCTTTGGCTATGTAACTGGCAGGGTCTGCCCCTCTCCTGCCGCAGACACTGAACCCAGTCATGGGACTTGCTCTGGCCAGTGGGATGTCAGCAGACCTAACACAAGGGCCCGCTTTCTCGTCTTGATTTCTGTGTCCTCTGCCAGGGCCATGAGAGCACGCCCAGGCCAGCCTGCTGGGGGGTCAGCGACACGTGGACCAGAGCACAGCTGCTCCAGCTGAGGCCAGCCTAGATCAGCCAGGGGCCAGCTTATATCCAGACTTGTAAGCAAGTCCACCCAAGACCAGTGGACCCACCTAGCGTTCGACCCCAGACATGTGAGCAGTGGACAGTAACTGTGGAATACTGCTGAAGTGTTATGGTTCTTTGTCATACAGTATTAACGCAACAACAGCCACCAGAGCAATCCAATCCCTAAGGGCCATTTGCCTCTGAAATGTTGACATTATGTAACTTTTGGTACGTCTGCTTCCTGTACTGTGGCTAGCTGTACTTCTTCCGCTACATTTAATATACACAGTTTTAAAGATCTGACGTCATTTAAAATTGTCTGGGTTTTGACCGAGGAAAACAAGTCTCCCCATCCTCCTGGGAGATCTCAGCCACCCTGTCAGGATCATTTCCCGTGCAAATGAAAACACCATTTCACCTTTTGGAGGATGGGCACTGACTACCTAATAGAGGAAAAAACAGAGTTAAGATGCTCAGGGCTATGAAAATTATAAGGAGCTGAAATGAAGTTTTGAAGTTCAAAGACTACCTGAAGGTCCTGCATCCGGCTTGTAATTTTTTTGTAATGTTCCAGAAGGTATTTCAGATACAAAGACAATCCTTAAAAACAGAAGCAAGAAGAGGGTAAGTATCAATTCAATTCACCTCCTTTGTTTCCCGAATAATGTCTTCACAGAGCTTGCCGACAGGTGGATGAGGGCAAGTTTTCCCAGTGTGAACCTTACAGGTCAGAGAAGCATGGTCACGTGTTAAATTCTTGGTTGGGAGAACAAAACTCCTCTCTCCGGATGTTTTACTTATCTCTGATTTTCCAAAGGGTCTCGATCAGTAGCCGTGCCTTGGCTAGAATCTGTGGGACTTTGGTTGCTCTGCGGTTCGCATTTATAAAACTGGACGTGTCACAAATAAAGTTACATATTTAACGATAAAAAACGATGCCCCCTTCCAAAGATGTCTAGGTCCTACTGCTGAGAGCCTGCGGGCATTCCCTGCCAGATGGAGCTGTGCAGATTTGATGCGGTTGAGGATCTGGAGATGGGGGGCTAATCCTGGATTATCTGGGTGGATCCAATATGGGCACGGGGTTCTTAGAAGAAGCGGACAGTGGGCGTTTGACTACAGATGGAGGAGGAGGTGATATGACGGAAGCAGACAGTGGAGGACACTGCACGGCTGGCTCTGGAGACAGAGGAAGGGGCCGCGAGCCAAGGAGTGCAGGGAGGAAGGCAGGAAAGACTGGAAAAGGCGATGCAGCAGACTTTTCCACCCAGAGTCGCTGAAGGGGACAAGCTTCCCTGGTGGCTCAGATGATGAAGAATCTGCCTCGAATGTGGGAGCCCTGGGTTAGATCCCTGGGTCAGGAAGATCCCCCGGACAAGGAACAGGCTACACACTCCAGTATTCTTGACTGGAAAATTCTATGGCTCGTTTATGAGGTAGCAAAGAGGTGGACACGACTGAGCCACTTTCACTAGAACGGACCAGCCCCTTGACTCTTTCTTAGTGAAACTAATTTTGGCCTTTGGTCTCCACAGCTGTAACAGAACGAGCTGGATTAAGCCATGGCGCTTGTGATAATTTGTTATGACAGCCATGTGTGCTATGTCCCTTCAGTCGTGTCTGGCTCTTTGCGATCCTCTGGGCTGTAGCCCACCAGGCTCCCCTGTCCATGGAATTCTCCAGGCAAGAATACTGGAGTGGGCTGCCATGCCCTCCTCCAGGGGATCTTCCCAACCCAGGGACCGAACCCACATCTCTTATGTCTCCTGCATTGGCAGGTGGGTTCTTTACCACTAGCGCCACCTGGGAAGCCCACGACAGTCACAGGAAACTCATCGGGAGACAGGATGAGAGGTGGGGAATGCAGAGCATGTTCTGGAAGGATGCTGAGCTCAGGCGGGTGGAGCAGATGGGGGTGGGGGGAGTACAGGGAAGAGTGGGCTGGAGGCTGAGGTTAACTTGTGGCCGGCCTAGGACAGTAGCCTACAGACTGTGAACTTGACCTGGATGTCATGAGTGTGACCTGTGTGCCCTGCCCTCTGCTGAACCGTCAATGTGTCACCCCACTGTGTCGTCTGACCATCGCCCCATTTTACAGATGAGGCAGGTGGTCTCTGAGACACGGGGCTGTTGAATGCCGGCAAACAGCCTACCCAGGGCTTGGGCTCATGGGCGTGTGACTTCAGGGTCTGAGTCACTGCTATTTCAGCTGCTGATGGAACACTGAATTGGCTTAACGAAGGGTATTATTTTTAATGATTTTCAGAAAAATAACAGGGATGAATCAGAGAGGAAAGAGCCAGTAGAGTTTCTTAGCTATAGCACTGATGACATTAAAAGATGCTTGCTCCTTGGTAGAAAAGCTATGACAAACCTGGACAGCGTATTAAAAAGCAGAGACATCACTTTGGCAGAAAAGGTCCACATAGTCCAAATTAGGCCCTTTCCAGGAGTCATGTATGGATGTGAGAGTTGGATCATATAGAAGACTGAGTGCCAAAGAACTGATGCCTTTGAACCATGGTGGGGAGAAGACCCTTTCTACAACTTTTTCTTCTTTTTATTGGTCCTTCATTTATTTATTTTCATTCATCTTAATTCTTTGGCCTGTGTGGGCCTCCCATCGCAGTGGCCTCTCTCATTGCAGAGCACTGGCTCTGGGTCCATGCACTCCAGAGTGCTGGCTGGTAAATGGACACAACGGTCCAGCCACTCCGCGGCATGTGGGATCTTCCCATATCAGGGATTGAACCGGTGCTCCTTGCACTGCAAGGCGGACTCTTTACCCACTGAACCACCAGGGAAGCCCTGGAGAAGACTCTTGAGAGTCCCTTGGACAGCAAGGAGGTCAAACCAGTCAATTCTAAAGGAAATAAACCCTGAATATTCATCAGGAGGACTGATACTGAAGTTCCAATACTTTGGCCATCTGATGCGAAGAGCTGACTCACTGGAAAAGACCCTGATGCTGGAAAAGACAGAGGGCAGGAGGAGGAGGGGACAACAGAGGATGGGCATGAATGTGAGCAAACTCTGGCAGATGGTGACGGACAGGGAAGCCTGGTCTGCTGCAGTTCATGGGGTGGCAAAAGTGGGACAGGACTGAGGGACTGAACAACAGCTGACATATTGGGCCGGACGATCCTCTGCTGTGGGGCTGTCCCGTGCAGTGTAAGAACGTTTAGCAGCATCTCTGGCCTCTACCCTCTGGCTGCCAGGAGCATCCTTTACCCCAGCTGTGATGATCGAAGATGAGAGGATTTTGAGAAAGAGAATCAGGGTGGGGCGGGGCAGGCAGGACAGAGAGAACACAGCTAGGGGAGGACGGTGGGCCTTCAAAGACAAAGTCAGAAGGTGGTGGTGAGGACAGAAGGTGTAACACTCTTTAAGGTCTTGGTGGGGTAGGAGTAGACAGTAGAAAAGGAGCCGAAGAAGCAGCGGTTCTGACAACGATGCACCAGCTTGAAGTGTGTGTTTGATGACAAAGGAGGTGGAGAGAGAGGAGGTCGTGGTTCAAGACCTGGCCCGCAGGGTGGCCTGGGGGGAGAGAGACGGGGGACGCAGGGAGAGAGGAGCTGCATCTGGCAGGGAACACAGTAGGGGAAGAGAGAGGGGAGCTGGACAGACTCACGCCCCGGCCCTTGACCTGCGACTAGGCCACCTGCTGAGAATTTCCAGCCTGGAAGAGTGAGAATAATAAGAGTACAATAATAGCTAGTATCAGTATTAAGCACTTGCTGTGTGCTAGGCATCACGCCAGGAGTCTGACACGTGATATTTTCTAATCATTACAAACACTCCAGCAAGGAAATGTGTTTGCATTTCTCAGTCAGGTTAAGCCATGGAGTTGGAGAACAGCGGGATCAGAATTCAGACTTAGGTCTATCGTTCTCTCTTTTTTACATTTATTTTAAATTGCCGTTCTCCTTTAAGAGAGACTGGAGGCTGGAGACTGAAGTGTTGAGGTGGCGAACGTGAAGGGTGCATGAGGAGAGGGAGGATCCCCAGGTGGCAGAGACGGGTGACGCTGGCTTGGGCTAGAGCAAAGAGAGATTTTAATCTTTGGGAGAAGCAGCAATTCTTTATTATATTTCCGGCTACAAAAGTTACAGAGGAGGGCTTCCCTGGTGGTCCAGTGGGTAAGGACACCGCCTTGCAGTGCAAGGGGTGCCGGTTCAATCCCTGGCCTGGGAAGATCCCACGTGCCGCGGAGCGGCTGGACTGATGTGTCCAATGACCGAGCCGGAGCTCTGGAGCGCATGAGCCCAGAGCTGGTGCTCTGCGACAACAGAGGCTACCGCGATGGGAGGCCCACAGGGGCCAAAGAACAAAGATGGATGAAAATAGATAAATGGAAGACCAATAGAAGCGGCCAAAGGAAAAAAAAAGTTACGGAGGACAGATGTGCGGCTGCCCGTGGGGCTGCAAACAGTTGGACGGGACTTGGTGACTGAGCAACAGCAGCACAAGTGTTACCCGTGCCTATCAGACAAATCCAAACAAGGCCGAAACCCACAGGGTGAAGACTGTTTCCCCCACGGTATCCTCAGGGCCAGCACGCAGCTGCTGCTGTCAGTCGCTAAGTCGTGTCTGACTCTCTTTGCGACCCCACAGACTGAAGCACGCCAGGCCACCCTGTCCCTCACTGTCTCCTGGAATTTCCCCAAGTGCAAGTCCACTGAATCCAACCATCTCATTTTTTCCCCTGCTGCCCTCTTTCTTTTTTCCATTATAAGTAGGGGAAGAGAGAGGGGAGCTGGACAGACTCACGCCCCGGCCCTTGACCTGCGACTAGGCCACCTGCTGAGAATTTCCAGCCTGGAAGAGTGAGAATAATAAGAGTACAATAATAGCTAGTATCAGTATTAAGCACTTGCTGTGTGCTAGGCATCACGCCGGGAGTCTGACACGTGATATTTTCTAATCATTACAAACACTCCAGCAAGGAAATGTGTTTGCATTTCTCAGTCAGGTTAAGCCATGGAGTTGGAGAACAGCGGGATCAGAATTCAGACTTAGGTCTATCGTTCTCTCTTTTTTACATTTATTTTAAATTGCCGTTCTCCTTTAAGAGAGACTGGAGGCTGGAGACTGAAGTGTTGAGGTGGCGAACGTGAAGGGTGCATGAGGAGAGGGAGGATCCCCAGGTGGCAGAGACGGGTGACGCTGGCTTGGGCTAGAGCAAAGAGAGATTTTAATCTTTGGGAGAAGCAGCAATTCTTTATTATATTTCCGGCTACAAAAGTTACAGAGGAGGGCTTCCCTGGTGGTCCAGTGGGTAAGGACACCGCCTTGCAGTGCAAGGGGTGCCGGTTCAATCCCTGGCCTGGGAAGATCCCACGTGCCGCGGAGCGGCTGGACTGATGTGTCCAATGACCGAGCCGGAGCTCTGGAGCGCATGAGCCCAGAGCTGGTGCTCTGCGACAACAGAGGCTACCGCGATGGGAGGCCCACAGGGGCCAAAGAACAAAGATGGATGAAAATAGATAAATGGAAGACCAATAGAAGCGGCCAAAGGAAAAAAAAAGTTACGGAGGACAGATGTGCGGCTGCCCGTGGGGCTGCAAACAGTTGGACGGGACTTGGTGACTGAGCAACAGCAGCACAAGTGTTACCCGTGCCTATCAGACAAATCCAAACAAGGCCGAAACCCACAGGGTGAAGACTGTTTCCCCCACGGTATCCTCAGGGCCAGCACGCAGCTGCTGCTGTCAGTCGCTAAGTCGTGTCTGACTCTCTTTGCGACCCCACAGACTGAAGCACGCCAGGCCACCCTGTCCCTCACTGTCTCCTGGAATTTCCCCAAGTGCAAGTCCACTGAATCCAACCATCTCATCCTCTGCTGCCCTCTTCTCCTGCCTGCAATCTTTTTTTTTTTAGCCACATCTATCAGTCTTTCATTTATTTATTTCCATATATGTTCTTTGGCCTGTGTGGGCCTCCCATTGCAGTGGCCTCTCTCGTCGCAGAGCACCGGCTCTGAGCACATGTGCTCCAGAGCTCCAGCTCGGTCGTTGGACACATCGGTCCAGCTGCTCCGCGGCACATGGGATCTTCACAGGCCAGGGATCATACCAACGCCCCTTGCACTGCAAGGCGGTGTCCTTGCCCACTGGACAACCAGGGAAGCCCCTGCCTGCAATCTTTACCAGCATCAGGGTCTTTCCCAATGAGTCGTCTCTTCAAATCAGGTGGCCAAAGTAGTGGAGCTTCAGATTCAGCATCAGTTCTTCCAATAAGTATTTAGGGTTGATTTCCTTCAGGATGGACTGGTTTGATCTCTTTGCCATCCAGGGACTCACCAGAGTCTTCTCCAGCACCACAGTTGGAAAGCATCAGTTCTTTGGCACTCAGCCTTCTTTTGGTCCAACTCTCTCATCCATATGTGACTCCTGGAAAGAGCATAGCCTTGACTCTATGGACCTTTATGGACAAAGTGATGTCTGTACAAGGTAGGTCTGGAATAAACACTTGTTGAAAGACTTCAGTGAAAGCTAAGACTTGTGCAGTCCCATCACCTGGGATAAGACTCTCAACACGTTTTTTCTTTTTCTCCAGATTTCTTTTGTGGTCAGATACTGACATTTGGCGGGAAAAAGGTCGGGGTTGAGGATGGAGAGAGAACTCTGTGCATACTGTATGACAACTTGTTTCTTTTTTTCACTTACAAATACTGCTTATCTTGGATCTCTGAGAAAGAGTGCCTTCTTCTGTAAGAAGGGAAGCCTTTCCTTTGCAACAAAGTCTTGCAGAAGTAGACACAAGGGGCTTCCCCTGGTGGTCCAGTGGGTAAGGACACTGCCTTGCAGTGCAAGGGGCGCCGGTTCCATCCCTGGCCTGGGAAGATCCCATGTGCTGTGGAGCGGCTGGACCCATGTGTCCAATGACCGAGCCGGAGCTGTGGAGCGCATGCGCCCAGAGCTGGCGCTCTGCGACAACAGATGCCACCGCGATGGGAGGCCGACAGGAGCCAAAGAACAAAGACGGATGAACATAGACAAATGAAAGACCAATAGAAGTGGCCCGCCCGCTCCCCTCCCTCCCCAACCCGACCCCTGCCCAAAATAAATAAATAAATCTTAAAAAAAAAAAAGAAGTAGACACAATTAACAGAGCTTGCGAAAGAAAAACGTACAAAGTCCTTTCTTTCCCTTATCACAAGAAGCTGAGAAACCAGGCGGGAGGAGCAGGGAATGAAATTTAAGGTCCTCCTTAGTGTTTCCCATCTTCCCAGCAGGACCAGTCAGCAAATACTTCACCAGTTAGACCTATTTTGCTTTTTGGATGATGGATTTTTTAAAAACTGAGGTATGGTTGGGGCTTCCCTGGTGGTCCAGAGGTTAAAAATCCTCCTTGCAAAGCAGGAGACATTGGCTCGATCTCTGGTCTGGGAAGATCCCTCGTGCCTCAGAGCACTGAAGCCCGAGTGCCACAGCTACGGAGCCCTCCAGCTACAGCTTCTGAAGCCTTCGTGCCTAGAGCCCGTGCTCTGCAGCAAGAGCGCCTCCTCAACAGGAGGCCCCCCACAGCAGCTAGAGGGTGGCTCCTACTGGCCACAACTAGAGAAAAGCCCCTGAAGCAGCCAAGACCCAGTGCAGCCAAAACTAAAACTAACTGACTAACTAACGGAGATATCGTTGACGTACAGTATCATATGCTTCAGACGTACAACATAGTGATTCACCAGTTTTAAAGGTTATATTCCATGTACAGTGATGATAAAGCATTGGCTCTATTCTCTGTGTGGTACAATATGTCTCTGCAGCTTATATATGTTCTACACAGCAGTGTGCGCCACTCAATCCTCTATCCCTGTCTTGTCCTCCCTCTCCTCTCTTCCCACTGGTAACCACTAGTTTGTTCTTGACATCTCTCCATCTGTTTCTTTTTGTGATATTCACTACTTTTATTTTTTAGATTCCACATATAAGTGATATCATAGAGCATTTGTCTTCTTCTGACTTATTTTGCTAAGCATAATACCCTCCACGTCCATCCATGTTGTTGCAAATGGTAAAATTTCATTCTTTTTTTTTGTGGCTGAGTAGTATTCCATTGTGTGTGTGTGTGTGTGTGTGTGTACATCCATCCATCAATATATATCACATCTTTTTATTTTTTTAGCTGAGACATGTAGCCTGCAGGATCTGAGTTCCCCAACCAGGGACTGAATCCAGGCCACAACAGTGAAAACACAGACTCCTAACCACTGGGCAACCAGAGAATTCCCCACCATGTCTTCTTTATCCATTCAGGTGTGAGGTGATATCTAGCCAATCAGATCGTTAGTAGTGATCCCACCTTCTGGGCTGCTCATGACCCATCCAATACTTCAAGCGGTTTCCCTTTCCACTAATCAGCCTGGATTTCTCCGAGGGATTTATTCCAAGATTTTAAAAACCTAGCTTGTTACATGCATTCTCTCTCCCAGGACAACACTGTAAAAGGAGGGAGGACGGACGGATCCACCCGGCGGGCTATGGTCCATAGGGTCACAAGAGCTGGACGCGATGGAGTGACTTCGCACACACATGGTAGTGAAGAGCCGGAGCTCGGAGGTCAGAGGGACCCGGATGGAGTCCCAGCTTTACCGCCTGGCAGCTGAGACACACGCCCATCGCGAGGACCAGGAAGGAGGCTTGGGAAGAGAACTGGGTGCTCGCCATTGAGAAAACCAGACTTGCTCGCAGATGGAGACGCGGCTGGGCTGCAGGTAAAGCCCCTTCTGTGTAGGTAAATCAGACGGTACTTCCTGGGCACATGCCCATCCAACTGCCGCCCACATTTAGTTCACATTAAATCAACGGTGATGCTGACGGCCACCGTTCGCTAAGGCTCACTTTGTGACGCCTGTGACGTGGCTACCACAACAGTCAAGCCTCACAGCCACCCAGTAAGACCTGCTTCCCATTTTATTACCAGTAAATGGAGGCAGAAAGAAGGTAAGCAACCTGCTCACACAACTAGGAAGTGCCTACTTGAGAGTCGGGCCTTGGCAGCTGGTCCCCCAAGCCTGAGCTCAGAGCCTTCACTGTAACGCCGACAGGGCTTCCCTCGGGCGAGGCCCAGCGGTGCGAGCCGGCATGCGTCAGATGCGCTTCACTTCAGGGGACGAAACTCCTAGCTTTGTCTCTGCTCAAGTTAATGACAGAACCTACCTAAACACAGGCATTAGGATCACAATGACCACAGTTTGGGCCCTGACTCTGCTATGTACCCGCTGCGTGACTCGGAGCAAGTTTCTTAATGTCACTGATACTCAAGTTTCCTTGCCTACAAAATAAAGACAACAATAGTACCTAGCTTATTGGGTTGTTGGAAGATATTCATAAAAGCACACAGTAAAACAACTAGCGCAGTGACAAGCATCCAGGAGGAGCTAAACACACATGGGTCCTATTCTTTTTTTAGGAACTGTAAACACAGAAGGCTCTTAGGCATGTTGGCGATGAATGACTGAGGATCTCCTGTTGGCCTTAGCAATGACAAGCACCTGGAATCCCTTGTCATGGTGGAACGGTCTTCCCTGGTGACTCACATGGTAAAGAATCCGCCTGCAATGCGGGAGACCTGGGTTCGATTCCCGGGCTGGGAAGATCCCCTGGAGAAGGGCAAGGCAATCCACTCCAAGATTCTTGCATGGAGAATTCCACACTTCATACATGGGTCGCAAAGCATCGGATACGAATGAGTGCCTTCACTTTCACTCTTTGTGGTGGAATACTCATAAAAGGTTTTGAGCCAGTTTCTTCATTTCTAAAATGAGGATAATGGTATGTGCCTTACACACATTGTGAAGATGAACTGGGGTTAGGTATGCAAAATGCTTAGAACAGCGTCTAGAATGTCAGTGCTCAATAACGAGTGACGCCACCATGGCAACCATTGCCATCGAAGCCTTACTCTCACCACCACGCCCTTCACCATCAGCATCGCCGTCATCTTCACCACCGCCCCCTCATTCTCACCATTATCATCATCCTCACCCTCCTCCTCCCTACCACCACCATACCATCACCCTCCTCCCCTCCGTCCTCATCATCCCTGGGCACACGGCTTTAGGAACAACGGACAAGTAGTACCTCACACAGAGAACACAAGGAGTACTCTAGCTCAGCTGGTTCTTTTTAATCTTTTGGCGCCTTGGCAGAATGCTGCTAGAGCTGGGAGATACAGTGCCTTTGACCACTGGCTTCCTCTCCCCTGAACGAAGAATGGACCACAGTCCCTAGCGTCTCTGTTATTACCCTTCATCCAACATCTCTGATTTCTTGCAACCAAGTTAATGACAGAACCTACCTAAACACAGGCATTAGGATCACAATGACCACAGTTTGGGCCCTGACTCTGCTATGTACCCGCTGCGTGACTCGGAGCAAGTTTCTTAATGTCACTGATACTCAAGTTTCCTTGCCTACAAAATAAAGACAACAATAGTACCTAGCTTATTGGGTTGTTGGAAGATATTCATAAAAGCACACAGTAAAACAACTAGCGCAGTGACAAGCATCCAGGAGGAGCTAAACACACATGGGTCCTATTCTTTTTTTAGGAACTGTAAACACAGAAGGCTCTTAGGCATGTTGGCGATGAATGACTGAGGATCTCCTGTTGGCCTTAGCAATGACAAGCACCTGGAATCCCCTTGTCATGGTGGAACGGTCTTCCCTGGTGACTCACATGGTAAAGAATCCGCCTGCAATGCGGGAGACCTGGGTTCGATTCCCGGGCTGGGAAGATCCCCTGGAGAAGGGCAAGGCAATCCACTCCAAGATTCTTGCATGGAGAATTCCACACTTCATACATGGGTCGCAAAGCATCGGATACGAATGAGTGCCTTCACTTTCACTCTTTGTGGTGGAATACTCATAAAAGGTTTTGAGCCAGTTTCTTCATTTCTAAAATGAGGATAATGGTATGTGCCTTACACACATTGTGAAGATGAACTGGGGTTAGGTATGCAAAATGCTTAGAACAGCGTCTAGAATGTCAGTGCTCAATAACGAGTGACGGCCACCATGGCAACCATTGCCATCGAAGCCTTACTCTCACCACCACGCCCTTCACCATCAGCATCGCCGTCATCTTCACCACCGCCCCCTCATTCTCACCATTATCATCATCCTCACCCTCCTCCTCCCTACCACCACCATACCATCACCCTCCTCCCCTCCGTCCTCATCATCCCTGGGCACACGGCTTTAGGAACAACGGACAAGTAGTACCTCACACAGAGAACACAAGGAGTACTCTAGCTCAGCTGGTTCTTTTTAATCTTTTGGCGCCTTGGCAGAATGCTGCTAGAGCTGGGAGATACAGTGCCTTTGACCACTGGCTTCCTCTCCCCTGAACGAAGAATGGACCACAGTCCCTAGCGTCTCTGTTATTACCCTTCATCCAACATCTCTGATTTCTTGCAACCAAGTTTTAACAGTCGTAAGCACAGAACACAGTGTGTTTCCCCAGAAGGTGTTTCATAGAACATTACTCCAAGCGCTGTTAGTTTGGGATTCAGGCGTAGCAAGGAGAAATGTGTCTTAGGAACACTGCCTTCTTCATCCCATCCTGATGATAGACCCAGAGTGCGTATCCGTGCAGGAGGGGTTCTGCAGAGACCTGTCTGATATTGCTCAACTCTCCCGACGCTGTGAAGTCCAGAGGAAAAGACAGTGGGCCTGGGAAATGCTGCCTGAGGAGTTTTTCTCAAGCTTTCTGGATTGGCTGGCCTGATGGCTCAACTCTACGGCCCATGTTTCTTTATGGTAATGCACTCAGCCATGTCTGACACTTTGTGACTCCACAGACTGTCGTCTGCCAGATTCCTCGGTCCATGGGACTCTGCCGGCAACACTACTGGAGCAGACAGCATCTCCTCCTCTGGGCGATCCTCCCGACCCAGGGACTGAACCTGCATCTTCCACGTCGCAGGCAGGTTCTCTACTGTCTGAGTCACCAGGGAAGCCCTTTCATTTTCACGACTGGATTCAGAGACAGAGGCTCCAGTGACTCCTGGGGTGGGGAGGGGACAGTGCCCACCCTGCCTGGCCCATGGTTACTAGGAGAGAGGCCATGGTCTTTGCTGTGCTAGGTCCAGTTTTGAGGAGCGGGAGGAATCCAGTCACCCCTCTTCTCTATGCTGTCTGCAAAGGGCAGACATAGAGAAGTTAATCTTGCTTTTCTTTTTAAAATTAATTATTTATTTTTGGCTATTCCGGGCTTTCACTGCTGCTGCAGGCTCTTCTCTAGTTGCAGGGAGTGTGGTCTACTCTCTAGTTGAGATGAGCGGGCTTCTTGTCGCAGTGACATCTCTTGTTGTGGAACTCGGGCTCTAGGGCACACGGGCTTCAGTAGTTGCGGCACACGGGCTCCATAGTAGCGTCTCCGAGGCTCCAGAGCACAGGCTCCATAGTTGTGGCTCATGGGCTCAGCTGTTCTGCGGCAATGTGGGATCTTCCCGGACCAGGGATCGAACCAGGTGTCTCCTGTACCGGCAGGCGAACTCTTCACCATGGAGCCACCAGGGAAGCACTTGCTTTTCTTTTTAAAAACATTTAAAAGAAATTTACACTAGCCTCTGGATCACTTTAGAGATATCCTGTCTGGGGCTGTCTAATCATCAGAGTTGAAAATCACTCCTCTGTTCTCATTCATTGGTGTAAGAAATGTCAAATTCACGCAGCCTCCCTGTTTGGCAAGAAGGATCCACAATCTTCCAAATGTTGGAGTCCCCCCAGGTGTGGGCCTGGGCTCTCCCTTCTCGTTCGGCACTTTCTTCCTCAGTGATGGGCTTCACACCCACGGCTTAAAGCACCGTCCATCCTTCGGTCCACCTGGCCATCCATCCCCTACACGCGGACCAAGCCCCCACTGTGCGGCCTGTGCTCTTCTGGGTTCTGGGGCTGTATCCCCGACATCTATCTCCAGACTAGACATCCAGGGCGACAGCTGTGTCCCTGGCACCTCATCTTGAATGTCTACTGGCAACTCTCCCTATCTTCCCCCTCAAATCTGGTCCTTGTGTCGCACTCCTTACTGTGGAGTCGAGTGAAGGAGCCACATCCGTATTTTTACACAAACTAGAAATCTGGAGATCTGTAGCCCCCTTTCTCTCCATCTCTTCTCTTCTTGTTGTTGCTGTTCAGTCGCTCAGTTGTGTCCGACTCTTTCGCAACCCCATGAACTGTAGTCCCCGAGGTTTCTATTTTCATGGGATTTCCTAGGCAAGAACACTGGAGTGGGTTGCCACTTCCTTCTCCAGGGCATCTTTCTGACCCAGGGATCAAACCTGTGTCTCCTGCATGGGCAGGCAGATTCTTTATCACTGATCCACCAGGGAAGCCCCCACTTTTTTTCTAACCATATCTAAATCCATCACTGAGACCTGCTGATTTGTCTCTTAAAGCCCCTGGAACCTCCTCTCTTTCTGCACTCCTCCTCTGTCATGGCGAGGGCCACCGTCGTGTCTTGCGACAGCCTCCTAACTGGGCTCTGAGGCTCTATGCTGGCCACCTTCCTGGACATTTTCCACTTGTGGCTGAGGTGACTGTCTCCAAATGAAAGCTGATTCCATCTGTTCCTTACTTACAACCTTTCATGGGCTTCTGTGCTCTCAGGCCAAAGCAGAGCTTATTCCCAGGGCCCTGCAAGCCCCCGGCCCCACACGGTAGAGTCCCCCTGACCTCCCTCATTGGTCCTGCTCTGCCCCGCTCCTGCTACCCATTTTTCAGCCTCTGGTGTGTGTTCTCATTACTTCCTGTGATACCACCATGGTGCTTCCTTCACTGGCCTCTCCGCCTCTGGCAGATAACTCCTATGCATCCTGGAGAGGCCCTGCCCTTCCTGTGCAGGTCGGAGCCCTGCATGTCTCCTTCGAAACAATTGTCCCTGTTAAAGTTTTACGTGTGAGTGACTTTTTGGTAACTGGCCCCCTGCATCCTTCCCTGAGACTATAAGATCCTATCATTCCCTGGGATAGAGCCTGTTTTCTCCCCAGTATTCTATTATGAAAGACTTCCAATTTACAGTAAGCAGAGAGGAGTTTTAGCACCCAGACCTAGATTCTACCTGTTTGTGACCTCATTTTATCTCCACTTTGCGTGGTGCCTGGCATCTAGTAGACCTGCAATAAATCTTTGCTAGTGAAAGTAGTTCATATCCTTCCACATCTCAGATGATAAAGATGAGGTCAACAAGGATGTATGAATAATATTTCTGTCAGCATCATTTATACATGTGAAAAACTGGAAACAACTTAAATGCCCAAGATAGAGGACTGGCTAAATAAACTACGGTACGTCCTACGCGGTGGGATTCCTCGCTGTCAGTGGCGGTGATGATGGAGACCCGTGAGTCTGGACACGGAAGGGTGTGCCTGATGTACCGTTAGGAACAAAGCTAAAGGAAACGGGGTATGACATTATTCTTTTGTAAAGTTAATAAATCAACAAACATATACAGGCAGAACCTATTCTAGGCCAGGTACTATTCTAAATACTTTATATATGTCAGTGCACTTTAATCCTCACAACAATCCTGTGGGGTGGGTACGCCCCGTTATCCCCATTTTACAGGTAAGGAAACTGAGGCACATAGAGGGAAGACATCTGCCTCGACTCACACAGCACTTCCCATGGGAAAATGCCTTGGGAGTTACACACAGAGAGAGTGTTGACAATATCAAACACCAGCAAGAATGGGAAGCAACAGGAACTCTCACTCATCGTTGGTGGGAATGCAAAGTACAGTCACTTTGGAAGAGAGCTTTGTGGCTTCCTTAAAAACTAAACATACTCCAGCCACGTGATCCAGCACCTACTAGTGGCTCAGATGGTAAAGAATCCGCCTGCAGTGCAGGAGACCCAGGCTTGATCCCTGGGTTGGGAAGATCCCCTGGAGGAAAAATGGCAACCCACTCCAGTATTCTTGCCTGGAGAACCCCATGGACAGAGGAGCCTGGTAGACTACAGTCCATGGGGTCACAAAGAGTCGGACACGACTGTGCGACTAATACTTTCAGCCACCCCATCCAGCTGAAGACACGCCCACACAACAACCTGCACATGGACGTTTGTGCAGTTTTACTCTGACAGCCTGAACTCGGAAGCAGCCAGGATGCCCTTTAGTAGGTGAATGGATAATGGAATATTACTCAGAGCTCAGTCAAAAAGCGAATCCCGGAGTAAACCATGAGCCTCGGGTGATTCAGACGTGCTAGCGCAGGTTCACCGGCTGTGACGCTGTACACCGCACAGGCTCGCCGTGCCTCTCTGGTGCTGACGCTGATAACGGGGCTGCTGTGCACGAGCGGATGAGGGTCCCTCAGAAATCTCCGTATCCTTCTCTCAATGTTGCTGTGAACCCCAAACTGCTCCATATCTTTTATGGCGCCCCACGCGGTGGGATTCCTCGCTGTCAGTGGCGGTGATGATGGAGACCCGTGAGTCTGGACACGGAAGGGTGTGCCTGATGTACCGTTAGGAACAAAGCTAAAGGAAACGGGGTATGACATTATTCTTTTGTAAAGTTAATAAATCAACAAACATATACAGGCAGAACCTATTCTAGGCCAGGTACTATTCTAAATACTTTATATATGTCAGTGCACTTTAATCCTCACAACAATCCTGTGGGGTGGGTACGCCCCGTTATCCCCATTTTACAGGTAAGGAAACTGAGGCACATAGAGGGAAGACATCTGCCTCGACTCACACAGCACTTCCCATGGGAAAATGCCTTGGGAGTTACACACAGAGAGAGTGTTGACAATATCAAACACCAGCAAGAATGGGAAGCAACAGGAACTCTCACTCATCGTTGGTGGGAATGCAAAGTACAGTCACTTTGGAAGAGAGCTTTGTGGCTTCCTTAAAAACTAAACATACTCCAGCCACGTGATCCAGCACCTACTAGTGGCTCAGATGGTAAAGAATCCGCCTGCAGTGCAGGAGACCCAGGCTTGATCCCTGGGTTGGGAAGATCCCCTGGAGGAAAAATGGCAACCCACTCCAGTATTCTTGCCTGGAGAACCCCATGGACAGAGGAGCCTGGTAGACTACAGTCCATGGGGTCACAAAGAGTCGGACACGACTGTGCGACTAATACTTTCAGCCACCCCATCCAGCTGAAGACACGCCCACACAACAACCTGCACATGGACGTTTGTGCAGTTTTACTCTGACAGCCTGAACTCGGAAGCAGCCAGGATGCCCTTTAGTAGGTGAATGGATAATGGAATATTACTCAGAGCTCAGTCAAAAAGCGAATCCCGGAGTAAACCATGAGCCTCGGGTGATTCAGACGTGCTAGCGCAGGTTCACCGGCTGTGACGCTGTACACCGCACAGGCTCGCCGTGCCTCTCTGGTGCTGACGCTGATAACGGGGGCTGCTGTGCACGAGCGGGGATGAGGGTCCCTCAGAAATCTCCGTATCCTTCTCTCAATGTTGCTGTGAACCCCAAACTGCTCTACAACAAGTATACTTTTATGTATATGTGGTAACTTCTAAGAGAAAAGATTCAGCATAGTTCTTATTTTTCCCTTTGCCTCTGTCACACCTTATTTTTCTCCAAAAATGTCTCATTTTTCTCCAGTCATGTCTCACTTGTGTACTTTTTCTCCTGGAACATCGCTTCTCAAGTGGGGAAGTGAAGTCAAGTCTGGAGAAGAGAGCACTTGGCCACATACCTAAGAAGCCTCCCGCAACAGATGGCCCTCCGTGATCAGACTCAACGCGACATTTCAGTCATGCACACCGCAGGAGAGGAGGGCTGCCCTCACCTTTGTCAGAGCTGGAGAACTGGACGCCCACGTCTCGGAGGAGGTTCTCCGTTTCCTCCAACCAGGACAGCAACAGGCGCAGGATGTCCAGCGCCACCTTCTGGAGCCCCGAGACGGGTGGGTGCAGCTGCAGGTGCTGCAGGAGGCTGACCTCCTTCCTCAGGTCGCTGCTACCGCACGGCATCTTCATGCAAGCCTGGAAAGAGACGAGGCAGCGAGGAGGTCGGGCACCATTGCCAGGAAGAGCACCAGAGCGCATGACCCGCAGTGTTCTGGACGTGCCCTCAAGGCAGGAAGTGCCCTGGGGTGGCCCGGTTCTACCTGCCTCTTTGGGGGGTGGGTGGGAGGAGGGAGCAGCTTTGATTAGAGGGCAGCCCTCTGAGTGGGACTTTGGATGGCCCAAGAGACCCTGTGTTTACAGACTTAGAGAACGCACTTATGGTTGCTGGGGGGATAGAAAGGGGGAAGGGACAGCTAGGGAGTTTGGGATCGACAGATGCACACGGCCATATTTAAGACAGATAACCAACAAGGACCTGCTGGACAGCACCGGGCACTCTCCTGAAGGTCATGTGGCAGCCTGGACGGGAAGGGAGTTTGAGGGAGAACAGATACATGTACATGGACGGCTGAATCTCTTTGCTGTCCACCTGAAACTACACAACATGGTGTGCTAATTGGCTCTACCCAACAGAAAGTACAAAGCGAAAAAGGGACATCCCTGGTGATCCAGTGGTGAAGACTCCATGCTCCCAGGACATTGGGCTCAGGTTCAATCCCTGGCCTGGGAACTAGATCCCACAGGCTACAACAAGAAGATCCCATATGCCGCAAGGAAGACTGACGACTGCGTGCCGTAACTCAGTCTCAATGAAGACTGCGTGCTGCCACTAAGGTCTGGTGCAGCCAATAAATAAAAAAATAGAAATAATTAAAACAAACACACACACACACACACACACACACACACAAAGGCAGAGATCCCATGTTTAGGTACAGGCCATTCCAAACCCAAATCGCCACGGACGGTTTCGCTGAAATGAGAACCAAATTTGGCCACAGAACTCCTGCTGAGATCGACAGACAAGCTGGTCAGAAAGTGCGGTTTCCTGACTTGAAAGAGTGCTGACAAGCCAACATTTGCACAGACTCCCCAAATAGTAGCTGCTCATTTCCCGAGAAAGCCAAAGCAGCTGCCCGCTCTGATGAGCCGGACGCCTGGGTGGGGGCTGGGATGGGGCCCGGCGGTGGTGGGTCAGAACCTTCTCGTCTGGTCTCCCCTAGAGTCAGAGGCGCCTGGGGGAAGAACAGCCTTTCCACTGCTGGGAGGAAAAAGAGCAAACAAGCAAATAAAGAACAAGAGGTTTTTGTGGTTTCTCTGGAAATAACGCGGGGCTATTTCTTCCCCGGAGCCTGGGGCCTCAAGAGGCGGTACTTGGAGTGGGTTGGGCAGTGTTCTCCTGGCCGCACCCAGTTCACCTGGGAGGCTGTTTTTGAGGTCCTTTGTCTTCTGGCCTCAAACCAATTTCTCCGGCAAGAGAAAAAGTGGGCAGAAAAGAAGAGCTGGACAGCTTCCTGAGTAAGGAGCTCAGCCTCACACGAGGCTCGGGGTGCACGGGTGAGGAGAGGCGGAGGGGCACCTGGCAGCTGGCCAAGGACATCTTCAGCTTCTCGACGCTCTCTGCCACCTCCTCCTGTCTGCAGTCGCCCAGCAGGGTCTCCTTCTGCAGGGCCCACTTTTTCTGCTGAAAGTTGATGTTGTCCTCAGTGACCTGGGTGATCCTCTCTAATAACTAATGAGGGAAAGAAAAAAGAAAAAGAAAAAAGAGGTTTACAAGGCAGGGTGGCTCTGGCAGGAGGGGCCCTGGGGGCGGGGCCCGGGCTTTAGTGTCCACCTCGGTGGCGGGCTGGGGAGGGAGGTCCCGGCGGGTCTGGGTGATGGCTCTGGACGGGGATTTCGGTCCTGTCACTGGGGCCTGTTTCCCAGGATCAGAGATGATTTTTTTCAGAGCCCAAGGTCTGTCATGTGGCTGCACGTGTGTTCTAGATGCTTCTGCACTCTGGGAGTGATTCATCACGCTGAGCCCGAGGCTGTGGGGCCCTAAAGAGAAAGCTAGGTTCTCCGAGAGCAGCCCGTGGTGCGATTTTTTGTTAAACCTGGGTGCTGACACAGGGTTGGACGGGATAAACAAGGCAGTGGTTTCAGCCAGAGGTGCCTCCTCACTGCCGGCTGCCCTCTTCAGAAGCCACCAGCGAGGACGCCTGGTCTACCGTGAGGCCCTTTCCTCTTGCGGCTAATGGTGGAGGTGGGGAGGTAGACCGGGGCATGGGGTCTGGAGACCAGACGCAGGCCTGGGTGGGTTCATATGATTTGTACAGAAATGCTTCAAAGGTGTTTAACTGGCTTTTCCTCTAAAAGCCAGGAAATCCCAGAAAATTAAAACAAATCTTTATGGTGTAGCAACAGTGTGAAAAATATGTGCTACCAACAAAAGCAGAAACATATGCTCCCCGTGTCTGGAGTCCCGCGTCCCTGAGGAAGAAGGTCAGGAAGAGGCACGGACCTGCTGGTCGGAGACTGGCCTGTCCTGGAACGGCTTCGCTCGCCCGTAGGTGGCCTTGATGACCTGACTCCTGAAATGCTCCAGCTACGGCACAGAGAAGGGGGAAGGCGGGGGTGTGAGTGGTGCAGCCGCAGCCGCGAGGCCTGGGGAGGCGCTCCCTGTGTTGGGTCTGGGAGCAGCCAGTTAGCAGGCTGAACGCCTTTAACGGTCACTGTGGTTGGGGCTTCCCAGTTGGCGCGAGTGATAAAGAGTTTGTCTGCCGGCGCAGGAGCTGTAAAAAATGCAGGTTTGATCGCTGGGTCAGGGAAGATCCCCCTGGAGAAGGAAAGGGCAACCCAGTCCAGTATTCCTGCCTGGAAATTCCATGGACAGAGGAGCCTGGCAGGCTACTGTCCATGGAGTCACACACAGGTGGTCATGACGGAGAGACTGAGCACGCATGCAAATGGGTAGTTAACACCTTCACCTCTCCCCTGAAGGGGCAGTGCCTGCGCAAGAGATGGGGAGAGTTCTAATGACTTTTCAGGCACACCTGCCTAACCCAGCCGATGCATGCGGTCGGCACACACGTCTCAGGCTCTCAGAAGAGCCACTTGCTGCCAATTATCCAGTGGGAAGTCCGGGGCCGGGAGCGCTCTTCCATAATTGCTACGCTGGCACCAGGCTGAGAGGTAAATATTGAGGCCGTCAGCCCGAGTAAACCGTGTAATCAGCGAGGGTGCCTGGGGAAAGAAGGCGGAGCAGCCCGCTGCCCTTCGGTGCCATAGGCCTTGTGTCCTCAAGATGACACCCGCTGTACTCCTCTCTGGGTCCCGGGAGCCTGGCACACAGCAGGCACTCAATACATGTTCATCAAACGCTCGTAACAGACACGGCTGACTTGGCACAGGTTCAAAGTCCGCTTCTTCAGTTCGGCCAACTTTTATTGAGGGCCTCCCTGGTGCTGGTGTCTTCAGATTACGGTTGATGAAAGTTAAATTAAAACCAGGGCTTCTAGAATGACAAGTTCAAGGTGTTCCAGGCTCATGAGAGACCTGAGAGGCAAAGGAGCCTGACATTCTCTGGAAGTTTACCAACATGACGGCCCTGGGCCTGGGGTTTTGGCTCACGGGCAGAGTGTGGTCCTGAAAAGACTCTAAAACGGAGCCCCGAAGGACCGTAAGGGGCATGAAATCAACCTGACCGTCAACAGAGCCCAAGTTACAGGAGTTTGCCGTACGGCAGGAAGCTCTGGGAAGCCAAGGTGAGGAATTAAGACGCTCCTTAGAGCACCTTTTAAGGGAAATCAGCCCTGAATACTCGTTGGAAGGACAGATGCTGAAGCTGAAGCTCCAGTATTTTCGTTATCTGATGTGAACGGATGACTCACTGGAAAAGCCCCGGATGCTGGGAAAAGACTGAGGGCAGGAGGAGAAGAGGGCATCAGGGGGGATGAGATGGCTGGATGACCTCACCAATGCAATGGACATGAACTTGGGCAAACTCTAGGAGATGGGGAGGGGCAGAGAGGCCTGGCGAGCTGCAGTGCATTGTGTTGCAAGGAGTCGGCCACAACCGGGCTACCGGACAACAGCAGCAGCAAGGGCACTGCTGCGGTCAGTCTGCTGGAAGTCAACTGGGTGACCTGGGCTGTCTGCTCCAGACAGTCTGCTGGTTTCAGGGCCAAGAGGAGGGTCCTAGCTTGCCCAAGGAAGAGGTTACGTAGGGAGGACCTCATGGGTGATGGCCCATCACCACCAGAGGCATCCTACGGGACTGCTCCGGGCAGAGGGACAGGTCCTGCTGGACAGTGGGCTCAGTCCTGGAGTCACTTGTCAGGGGAAGGGCCAGCCCTCAGGCAGGGAACCAGCTACGGAAGGCCAGGGCAGCACGGAGAGGCCTCATCCTTACTCTCTTGAATCCTAGAGGAATCTTGGCATCTCTGAGGGTCTTCCTGAGTGAGCTCGGGCCGGAGCTGGGGCCAGGCCCTGGGCAAGTGGCACAGATCATGCCCTCAAAGCAGCTGTGCGCTGGGGATGCAGAGAGCTGGCAGGGGGAGGAATAGCCCAGGCGCAGCATGGGAAGCCCAGAGCGGCAGGCTCTCTCCCTTGTGAAGGGGTTGGCCCCCTGCAGGAGAGAGGGTGCCGGGGGGTGATGGTGTGGATGTTTGTTGCAGAGGCTTTAAAACCTGGAGAGAGTCAGCACCACCATTTAGCCTGTGGGTGCCCCTGGTGTTCAGCGTGGGGAGGAAGCCCAGTCACAAGGCGGGCTCAGGCTTGGACACCGCTAGGTGGAGGGGCTCTGGTAGCTGGGCTGGATGGGCTGAAGCGCTCCATTAAGGGCTGTGGTTCTTAACCTTTCTGGGTGGTTTGCAGACCCTTCTGAGAACCCAGTGAGTGGCGAGGTAGACTTGCCCTCCCAGAAAAAGAAAAGCACAAATACGCATCCACGCAAAACACTCTCGTCCTCCTCGAGCCAGGAGAGGGTAACCCTTGTGGAAGGGTCCCAGGTGGGTTGCCCTGGGTGGCCACATTCCGCAGGGCTGATGTCCTGTCCTGGTTCTCGTCGGCCCTCCCGCAGCCTGTGCTGAAGGTTTGTCTGCATGTTCTGGCCCTCTGGTCTGTGCCACGTGTAAGAGGAAGGGCCGCTGGGCCCTCTTGAGTCAGAGTGCTGGGAGATGACACCTTGAGACCTGCCAGGTCACAGCCTGCTCCCCGCTCTGCCCATCTCCATCCAGCAGGACCCGGGACAGTCTGGATTCTATTGTTAAAACTTTACTCAGGGCTTCCCTGGTGGTCCAGTGGGTAAGGACACTGCCTTGCAGTGCAAGGGGCGCTGGTTTGATCCCTGGCCTGGGAAGATCCCACGTGCCGCGGAGTGGCTGGACCGAGGTGTCCAATCACCGAGCCGGAGCTCTGGAGCACATGTGCCCAGAGCCGGTGCTCTGCGACAACAGAGGCCACCGCAATGGGAGGCCCACACGGGCCAAAGAACGAAAAGATGGATGAAAACAGATATGAGAAAGACCAATAGAAGTGGCCCGCCTGCCCGACTCCCTCCCCAACCCGCCCCTCCCCTTCAAAAAAACCACTTTACTAAGAGTTAAAAGTAAATTAAAAGTTAAAACAAAAACCAAAACTTTACTAAGAAAAGTGGCAGGACTTCTCTGGCCGTGCAGGGGTCAAGACTCTGAGTTTCCACTTCAGGGGTCACAGGCTCGATCTCTGGTTGGGAACTAAGACCCTTCAAGCTACAAGGCTTGATCAAACAAAACAAACCCAGAAAGGGGGCATTTCCCTGCAGACACTGACCGGAGCATCTGTTTGGGGGTCCAGTGGAGAAAAAGATCACTGTAAATGTTGGGACAAAAAAATGTGAGGGAGGAAGTGCTAGAAACACCACTGAGGTTTAGAGGCTCAAACCCTCTCCTAGAGGGAACTGCACCGCTAGTTCATGGGGCCGGGACTCGAGCCGGACAGGCCGCTTGGTCAGGGCCTCAGGTGACGCACACACAGGCGTGGGCAGCTTCCCACAGGAAGAGCCTCTTTAGGGACACCCACTGGGACTCAGAGGGTAAGTGGGTGAATTAAACCAGGCCATCCTCCTCCTCGCTCATCCCCGCTGGCCACTGGGGCGCAGGGCTCCGTGGAGGGCGGTGGCCACAAGGGGGCTCGGCAGCATGCCTACCTGGCCTACTGCCCTTTCCAAATTGGCTTTAATGAGGTTTTCTCTGTTCCCCATTTCTTGCAGCTGAAGCAATTTCCTTCTGGAATCCTCCTGAAGCTTCTCTTCAACCTGAAAGGATGAAGAAAGCATGGGCTTGCTGCTAATGGGATCGTCATGCCCTCTGGGGAGCTCCTCTGGGGGGTGGTGCTAATGGCAGCAGGGGAGCCCCCGAGGGGAAGGGACAGCTGGGACCCAGTGGCAGGGGTCACCTCGGGGAAGGCAGGGAGATACACCTCAGGGGAAGGGACCAAGCTCTGCGTCCTGGGCTCAACTGTGTCCTATCACGGACTCCAGTCCCAACGCGGTCTCTGGCGAGATGGACGACCCTGGGCAAGTGTGATCTCACTGCTTTGTGACTCAGTGTCCTCATCTGCCAAATGGGGATGATGGTACTGGTCTCCCTGCACAGAGAGACTGTGGGGATTTAAGATGTTTGGAATAGTGCTTACGGGTCTGTGAGTGTGTTAAGTATTGGTGTGACCTTAAAAGGTGGACGAGGAACTTCCTGGTGGTCCCGTGGCTAAGACTCCACACT
Source organism: Tragulus kanchil (assembly GCA_022376925.1). Lineage (NCBI taxonomy): Eukaryota > Metazoa > Chordata > Mammalia > Artiodactyla > Tragulidae > Tragulus > Tragulus kanchil. The sequence continues at coordinate 151,995,495 of JAIOJX010000032.1, forward strand.
CTCAATGCAGGAGGCCCAGGTTTGATCCCTGGTTGGGGAATTAGATCCTGTACACCACAGTGGAGATCAGAGATCCCATGTGCAGTGGTTAAGACCGGGTGCAACCAAATAAATATTTTTAAAAATATGGACAGGAATGTCTGCCATGAAGGGAAAAAAAAGTGCCTTTAGAAAGATCACTGTAAATGTTGGGACAAAAAAATGTGAGGGAGGAAGTGCTAGAAACACCACTGAGGTTTAGAGGCTCAAACCCTCTCCTAGAGGGAACTGCACCGCTAGTTCATGGGGCCGGGACTCGAGCCGGACAGGCCGCTTGGTCAGGGCCTCAGGTGACGCACACACAGGCGTGGGCAGCTTCCCACAGGAAGAGCCTCTTTAGGGACACCCACTGGGACTCAGAGGGTAAGTGGGTGAATTAAACCAGGCCATCCTCCTCCTCGCTCATCCCCGCTGGCCACTGGGGCGCAGGGCTCCGTGGAGGGCGGTGGCCACAAGGGGGCTCGGCAGCATGCCTACCTGGCCTACTGCCCTTTCCAAATTGGCTTTAATGAGGTTTTCTCTGTTCCCCATTTCTTGCAGCTGAAGCAATTTCCTTCTGGAATCCTCCTGAAGCTTCTCTTCAACCTGAAAGGATGAAGAAAGCATGGGCTTGCTGCTAATGGGATCGTCATGCCCTCTGGGGAGCTCCTCTGGGGGGTGGTGCTAATGGCAGCAGGGAGCCCCGAGGGGAAGGGACAGCTGGGACCCAGTGGCAGGGGTCACCTCGGGGAAGGCAGGGAGATACACCTCAGGGGAAGGGACCAAGCTCTGCGTCCTGGGCTCAACTGTGTCCTATCACGGACTCCAGTCCCAACGCGGTCTCTGGCGAGATGGACGACCCTGGGCAAGTGTGATCTCACTGCTTTGTGACTCAGTGTCCTCATCTGCCAAATGGGGATGATGGTACTGGTCTCCCTGCACAGAGAGACTGTGGGGATTTAAGATGTTTGGAATAGTGCTTACGGGTCTGTGAGTGTGTTAAGTATTGGTGTGACCTTAAAAGGTGGACGAGGAACTTCCTGGTGGTCCCGTGGCTAAGACTCCACACTCTCAATGCAGGAGGCCCAGGTTTGATCCCTGGTTGGGGAATTAGATCCTGTACACCACAGTGGAGATCAGAGATCCCATGTGCAGTGGTTAAGACCGGGTGCAACCAAATAAATATTTTTAAAAATATGGACAGGAATGTCTGCCATGAAGTCTGCTTCTCAGACCCCACAGAGGGTACTTGATCAATATTATTGAGTTTATCATCACAACTATTTGTTGTTACCACTTTGAGCACACTCACCAATGGAAAAATCTTTGGAGGCTTGTTAAACAATGTCTATTCAGAACTGCAGCCTGCCAAAGAAGGCGTTTCAAGCGGAGAAGCTAGCCTATTTATTCCTCCCTTGCTTGGGAAACAGTCAATGTGAGGTGAGCTTGGGAGTGTTCAATGCTACCCTCTGCTGGGCAACATAGGCCTTGCAGCTGCTCAATTCACGGACGCACCTGCTGAGACCAGGGCTCTGGCACCAACAAGAAACGAAGCAAACTCGTAAATAAACGGAAAGACTTTGTGCTGATACAAATTCCCCGCGCTGACTGGAGACCTGATGAGGGGGATCAAAGATATGTAATAGAAGACCCAGAAGGGCCCTTTGGAGCATTCCTCTGAGTGGTGCGGAGCAAGGAAGAGCAATGATTACCAAGCTCTGCTACCTTGGAAAAGCCACTTTTAACCGCTCTGGGCCTTGGTTTCCTCCCAGGTCTGAACATGCTCTGACTTGTATTTCAGCAGCATTTTTCTTACACTTCAGAAGCCAAGTCCAAGCCTGGGATCGACCCTTAGCTGCGTTCTCCACGAACAGCTTCCCTCCCCACTCCCGAGCCTCAGAGCCAACCTCAGGGGCCGCCCTGCTCCCTGCCTCCCTCCTGGCGGTCTCCAGGCCTGTCCTCCCATCCCCGTCACGGGGCACCCTGGGCTGTGACAACTGGCCTCCTCGCCTCCTGCTTAGCTCCTTCCAGTACAATCTTAACGGTGCTGTGAGGATCAGCCGGGTGCAGGGCAGCTCTGTCTTACAGAACTTCTGCAACGATACAGATGCTCCGCATCTCTGCTGTCTAATACGGCAGCCACCAACTACCTCTGCTGATCCAGTGCCCGAAGTGTGGCTGGCGGGACGGAGGAAGTGAATGTCAAAGTTTATCTACTCTTGATGAATTTCCGTGTAAATGCTATCAGGTGGCTGTTGGCTACGCCACCATGACGGGAGCCAGACCAGCCTCTGTGACTGGACTAGTGACCTTACTAGCTACCAAGCAGCCTTGACTTTCTTGTCTGTAAAACGGAGAGGGTGATCTCTAGATCATAGCGCTGTTGTGAAGAGCAAGAGAGATGGAACATTTGGGGGTGATGCCCGGTACACAAGAAAGCGTAGCTATCATTTCCACCATGATCATTAGCCATGAGTGTCACATATCCGTCCCCTGTTGAGAACCCTGGCAGCTCCCCACAGCCGGTGTGGTGAGAGCCTGAATGCCAAACCATGGGCTACCCTTGCTGGGCAACATAGGCCTTGCAGCCAATTCACGGACGCACCTGCTGAGACCAGGGCTCTGGCACCAACAAGAAACGAAGCAAACTCGTAAATAAACGGAAAGACTTTGTGCTGATACAAATTCCCCGCGCTGACTGGAGACCTGATGAGGGGGATCAAAGATATGTAATAGAAGACCCAGAAGGGCCCTTTGGAGCATTCCTCTGAGTGGTGCGGAGCAAGGAAGAGCAATGATTACCAAGCTCTGCTACCTTGGAAAAGCCACTTTTAACCGCTCTGGGCCTTGGTTTCCTCCCAGGTCTGAACATGCTCTGACTTGTATTTCAGCAGCATTTTTCTTACACTTCAGAAGCCAAGTCCAAGCCTGGGATCGACCCTTAGCTGCGTTCTCCACGAACAGCTTCCCTCCCCACTCCCGAGCCTCAGAGCCAACCTCAGGGGCCGCCCTGCTCCCTGCCTCCCTCCTGGCGGTCTCCAGGCCTGTCCTCCCATCCCCGTCACGGGGCACCCTGGGCTGTGACAACTGGCCTCCTCGCCTCCTGCTTAGCTCCTTCCAGTACAATCTTAACGGTGCTGTGAGGATCAGCCGGGTGCAGGGCAGCTCTGTCTTACAGAACTTCTGCAACGATACAGATGCTCCGCATCTCTGCTGTCTAATACGGCAGCCACCAACTACCTCTGCTGATCCAGTGCCCGAAGTGTGGCTGGCGGGACGGAGGAAGTGAATGTCAAAGTTTATCTACTCTTGATGAATTTCCGTGTAAATGCTATCAGGTGGCTGTTGGCTACGCCACCATGACGGGAGCCAGACCAGCCTCTGTGACTGGACTAGTGACCTTACTAGCTACCAAGCAGCCTTGACTTTCTTGTCTGTAAAACGGAGAGGGTGATCTCTAGATCATAGCGCTGTTGTGAAGAGCAAGAGAGATGGAACATTTGGGGGTGATGCCCGGTACACAAGAAAGCGTAGCTATCATTTCCACCATGATCATTAGCCATGAGTGTCACATATCCGTCCCCTGTTGAGAACCCTGGCAGCTCCCCACAGCCGGTGTGGTGAGAGCCTGAATGCCAAAACCGGGGCAAAAACACCAAGCCAGGGAGTCCAGAAGCCCCTCTGAGCTCTGAACAAGGTAAACAGAAATGAATCCATGCCTAGGTAAATCACAGTAAAACTGCTAGAAATCCAGGGAAGAGAAAATTCTAAAAGCAGCCAGAGAAAAAGGCACACTACAAAAAGGTGCAACGATAAGACTTACAATGACTTCTAAACAGAAATAAGAGAAACCGAAAGCCAGCAGTGAATACCTAATGCTATTTCTAATGTGCTGAAAGGAGAGAACCGTCATTGTAGAATTCAACATGCAGTTAGATGTGTTTTAAGAATGAAGGTTAAAGATACATTTCCAGACAGACCCACAGACACACCTGAGAATTTGCCGTGAGCAAAGCCAGAGTAAAGGTAAACACTTAGGTGTATTCTTCAGAGACAAGAAACAACCCGGATGGATGATCGGAGATGCAGAAAAGGCAAGCAACAGTGAGGGTAATGTGTGCACACGATACTGACTATATACAAACATCAGTAATGCCTTTTGGGGTTGTATTAATAACTATAGAGAGGAGTTTAGAAAATGACAACAAATGACTTGCAAATCTGGAGGGGGTAAGGGAAGTTAAGGTGTTCTAAAGTCACTGCATTGTCAAGGAGAAGGGCATCCTTACCAACTAATATTGCATCTTGGTAAGTTAAGAATGCACATTGTAAGCACTTCTGTCGTGGTTTAGTGGCTAAGATTCTGCACCCAGTGTCAGTGGGTTCAATCCTGGCCAAGGAACTAGGTTGTAAATGCTATCAGGTGGCTGTTGGCTACGCCACCATGACGGGAGCCAGACCAGCCTCTGTGACTGGACTAGTGACCTTACTAGCTACCAAGCAGCCTTGACTTTCTTGTCTGTAAAACGGAGAGGGTGATCTCTAGATCATAGCGCTGTTGTGAAGAGCAAGAGAGATGGAACATTTGGGGGTGATGCCCGGTACACAAGAAAGCGTAGCTATCATTTCCACCATGATCATTAGCCATGAGTGTCACATATCCGTCCCCTGTTGAGAACCCTGGCAGCTCCCCACAGCCGGTGTGGTGAGAGCCTGAATGCCAAAACCGGGGCAAAAACACCAAGCCAGGGAGTCCAGAAGCCCCTCTGAGCTCTGAACAAGGTAAACAGAAATGAATCCATGCCTAGGTAAATCACAGTAAAACTGCTAGAAATCCAGGGAAGAGAAAATTCTAAAAGCAGCCAGAGAAAAAGGCACACTACAAAAAGGTGCAACGATAAGACTTACAATGACTTCTAAACAGAAATAAGAGAAACCGAAAGCCAGCAGTGAATACCTAATGCTATTTCTAATGTGCTGAAAGGAGAGAACCGTCATTGTAGAATTCAACATGCAGTTAGATGTGTTTTAAGAATGAAGGTTAAAGATACATTTCCAGACAGACCCACAGACACACCTGAGAATTTGCCGTGAGCAAAGCCAGAGTAAAGGTAAACACTTAGGTGTATTCTTCAGAGACAAGAAACAACCCGGATGGATGATCGGAGATGCAGAAAAGGCAAGCAACAGTGAGGGTAATGTGTGCACACGATACTGACTATATACAAACATCAGTAATGCCTTTTGGGGTTGTATTAATAACTATAGAGAGGAGTTTAGAAAATGACAACAAATGACTTGCAAATCTGGAGGGGGTAAGGGAAGTTAAGGTGTTCTAAAGTCACTGCATTGTCAAGGAGAAGGGCATCCTTACCAACTAATATTGCATCTTGGTAAGTTAAGAATGCACATTGTAAGCACTTCTGTCGTGGTTTAGTGGCTAAGATTCTGCGCACCCAGTGTCAGGGGCCTGGGTTCAATCCCTGGCCAAGGAACTAGGTTCCACATGCCACAACAAAAGAGTGCATGCTGCACCTCAAGATCCAACATGGCGCAGTTACAATCCACAACCAAAAGCCGGCACAGCCAAATTAATTAATTAATTAACTAAAAAAGAATGCATATGGCAATCTTTAGGATGATCACTAAGACACCAGTAGAAGAGTGAAAAGCTTAATTAATGGGAGATTTTTGCGAGTCAAGGATAAATGCTATTGTGTCACTATTCAAAGCACACTAAAAACGTGAAACATTTCTTAGCTAATAGAGGGAGAAAGTGGAATGATAGAAAACCATCAACTCAAAAGGAGGCAAGAAGAAAGAGATAGAGTATAGCTCAGAAGGCACAACTGGCACTGAGCAAGAGGGCAGGTTTAAGCCCCAGAGTCTGAGTGATTATACAACGTGAACGGATTACAAGTCAAAAACTGTCAAACTGGAAATTGTAAAAATGATGTGCTATTTGGAAGGCATATGTCGAAAACTTAAACACTGAAGAGAGGCCTTCCCTGGTGGGCCCGGGGTTAAGAATCCACCTGCCAAAGCAGAGGACACAGGTTTGATCCCTGCTCTGGGGAGATTCCCCATGCCACAGGGCAGCTGAGCCCGTGCTCCACGGCCACAGCAGTCCATGCACTCCGGAGCCCGTGAGCCATAACTGCTGAGCCCTTACACCCCGAAGCCCATGCTCTCCAACAACAAGCCACTGGCATAAGAAGCCGGTGCGCCTCAGCTAGAGAGCAGTCTCTGCTCTCCATGACTGGAGAAAGCCTGTGCGCAGTAATGAAGACCCAGCACAGCCAAAAACAAACAAATGAATAAGTTTTAAAAAACTGACAGAGAAAGTATGAAAAAGATATGCTATGAAAACTCTAACCAACAGCAAGCCAGGGACGGCACTAAATAACAAAGATGTGAAGGGAAAGACATTACTAGAGATGCGAAGGGACATTTAGAGACGATCAAAAGTTTTGTTCTACCAGAAGTATTAGAATTCTAGATTTATATGCACTTAGTAACACAACCTCACAATACGTTAAGCAAAATTTGTCAATATCAAAAGAAGAAACGCAAATCTACAATCATGATGGGATTTTTAAAAATTCTCAATGACTGATAGCACACAAAGACCGAAAAATCAGTAAGAGGATTTACGTTGGAACAACATCACTAACAAACTTGATTTAACAGATCAGTTCTTTCCTGGGTAATTTCACAGGTGAGAGCAGTGGGTCCTGGTGACACATGGGCACTCCGGAGCCAGGCCCTCGGTCTGGAGCGGCCTCCAGGGTGACCTGCCCTGCCGTACCTTGCTCTTTTCCCGAAGAGTCCTGGAGATCAGGCTCTGCTCCGTACCGCTCCTCTTCAGCTCCTCCCTGAGCTTCCTCATTTCTTTCTCCATGTCATGGATTTGCTGAAAGAGTTTCAACAACAGGGAAGTCAACTGCAGAACTCATTCCATCAGGTCATTAAGGCAGAAGAATCCTGGTCTGGGATTAGCTTCATTCTTTCCCTTGGGGAACAAGTCTACATCTTTAAGGCAAAGCAGACTTTTTTCTTGACAGATGCGTTGAAAATTCTGGGTGAGGGAAAATTTGAGTTTCTTCTGAAGATCAGCATGAGTTCCGGATTAAACATAGTACAAGAAATACACCCGCTCATTAGAATCTCTTTCCTAGGGGTATGTTTTGAGTTCAATCTAAATAAGGGCTATTTGGAAGACACAAAAGGCACAGTCTGGAAAAAAAAGAACAATGAGCCTTTTCTTTTTTTCTCATTTCAGACAGAGAACAGCAGTGCCCCTGAGAGAAAAAATGTCCCTGACAGACGGAAACATATGCCTGGCGATGTGCTCCAGGATCTGGCTGGCATGGAGGGTGGACATTCACATCTAGTACTCATCTGTTTGTTGCGTTCAGTTTTCTATTCACCTGCCACACAAGGACAGTGATATGGCTGCTTTTTCCTTTGTTTTCATGCACTGGTATAAAACTGAATGAGTCAATATTTATGTAATTATACTTAAGGAAGTTTTGTGCCCATGGCTGTGACAAAACTTCTGACAGTGGATCATGAAAGTTTGGGCATCACAAGTCCATGGGTAGGGATCACTGTGAATTTCTAGCAGCACGTGGTGGTCAGCTTCCTGGTCTCCAGCCCAACCCCAGCCTTGCCCCAGGAGAAACTTGATGAGGAGCCCAGAGCCAACCACCCAAAAATCCTGGGAGAGTATGTTTTTCCACCCATCTTTTTTAAAAAAAAATTATTTATTTTTCATCCATCTTTATTCTTTGGCCTGTGTGGGCCTCCCATTGCAGTGGCCTCTTGTTGCAGAGCACTGGCTCTAGGTGAATGCGTTCCAGAGTGCTGGCTCATAATTGGACACACTGGTCCAGCCGCTCCATGGCACATGGGATCCTCCTGGGCCAGGGATCGAACCAGTGACTCTTGCACTGCAAAGTGGACTCTTTACCCTCTGGACCACCAGTGAAGTCCTCCACCCATCTTTTTGAGGCTAGCAAATCAAAGAATTATGAGGCTACATTAGCCAACAAACACCCATAAAGCCCCAGAGTTTGTCCTAGCTAAGGGGCCATGGGACCCCTCCAAACCCCTGAAGGTCAAAGTCTAGGCTTTCAGTGGACACTTAGGGGTGAGGAGGTTCAACGCACGGTTTTGTAGAGTTTTAACTCTTTCTCTTGGGCTTCCCGGTTCTCCTTCTGGGCATCTTCCTTCTTTAACTCTTCTTTCAGCACTGAGCACTGGGGAGAAAAAGGACGAAGCCATGAGGGCCTGTCTAGGGGATCTCAAGACCTCGTGTGTGTGCCCAAGAATGTCTTCTGTTGTTTAACCCAATCAAACTCCTAATTTCAAGAGCCCAGGCTGTTTGTGCAATGGGAGAACGGGATCTGGTGGCCGTTCCTAGTTCACTCCTTTCGTGAGTTCTGACCAACAAAGTGCCTACATTTCTCTTCCAAGGCCAGCAAACTGCACCACGGGGAAAGCCCAGACTCGATACAGGCTAGATTCTTAAAGGTGGAGAAATTGAGCTGGTTTCACTCTGTGACCAGCGAGAGTAGTGAGGGAGGAGGGCCGGTAGGCTCGGTCCCTCTTAGTGCTTTTTTTTTTTTAACTTCGTACCACAAGCTTTTTCTTAGTTATTCATTATTTTCATCCACCTTTATTCTTTGGCCTGTGTGGACCTCCCATCACAGTGGCCTCTCTCGTTGCAGAGCACTGGCTCTGGGCGCATGCACTCCAGTGCGGTGGCTTGTAATTGGACACATCGGTCCAGTCGCTCCGCGGCACATGGGATCTTCCCGGGCCAGGGATTGAACCAGCACCCCATGCACTGCAAGGCGGACTCTTTACCCACTGGACCACCAGGGAAGACCCCTTTTAGTGCTTTTGTGCAGGTTGCGTCTCAAAGACACAACTGCCCTGTTGGTCACGAAGGGGTAAACAGCACTGCTTTTTCCGAGGGCAGTTTGGCAATTGATATGAAGAGCGTAATGATGGATGTGTCTTCTCCTGACCCAGAAATTCCCACTTTAGGCACATACCCTGAGGACAATGATTAGGGAAGTCAGCGAAACTCTAGTTTCAAGGATGTTCTTCATAGAACTGTCAGCAAAAGTAGAAGAAAAAAAACAAAAAACAACCCAAGTGTTGCTTATAACAGGAGGCCACTTTATAACACTGTGTACATCCAGGAGAAAGTCTGTGGCTTTTAAGACCAAAAATAAGGATGTTGATTTATTAGCATGGGACAAGCATCATGTTTACAGTTTAAAAAATGTGCCTAGTATCAATTCACTGTAAAATAATTGTCTGGTTGACTGATTTCTTGGTAATATATGGAAACAAGACTGGAAGAACATACGTGAAAGTATTCCCATTGATTTCTCAAGGTAGCATGTCCTTTTCTCTCTTTTTAATTTTTTCAACATTGTCTACTTATTTTTTCTAAAATCAGCACCCATGATGTTCATCATGTAAAGAAAAAGAAAAGACAGGCATCCCAAATATTCACAAGAGCGGTTCCCTTGGGGCGAGGAGTCCATGAGCTAACGGCACAGAGGGGACGTGACCCGCCGGGAAAAAAAGGGCTCAGGCTAGATTCTTAAAGGTGGAGAAATTGAGCTGGTTTCACTCTGTGACCAGCGAGAGTAGTGAGGGAGGAGGGCCGGTAGGCTCGGTCCCTCTTAGTGCTTTTTTTTTTTTAACTTCGTACCACAAGCTTTTTCTTAGTTATTCATTATTTTCATCCACCTTTATTCTTTGGCCTGTGTGGACCTCCCATCACAGTGGCCTCTCTCGTTGCAGAGCACTGGCTCTGGGCGCATGCACTCCAGTGCGGTGGCTTGTAATTGGACACATCGGTCCAGTCGCTCCGCGGCACATGGGATCTTCCCGGGCCAGGGATTGAACCAGCACCCCATGCACTGCAAGGCGGACTCTTTACCCACTGGACCACCAGGGAAGACCCCTTTTAGTGCTTTTGTGCAGGTTGCGTCTCAAAGACACAACTGCCCTGTTGGTCACGAAGGGGTAAACAGCACTGCTTTTTCCGAGGGCAGTTTGGCAATTGATATGAAGAGCGTAATGATGGATGTGTCTTCTCCTGACCCAGAAATTCCCACTTTAGGCACATACCCTGAGGACAATGATTAGGGAAGTCAGCGAAACTCTAGTTTCAAGGATGTTCTTCATAGAACTGTCAGCAAAAGTAGAAGAAAAAAAACAAAAAACAACCCAAGTGTTGCTTATAACAGGAGGCCACTTTATAACACTGTGTACATCCAGGAGAAAGTCTGTGGCTTTTAAGACCAAAAATAAGGATGTTGATTTATTAGCATGGGACAAGCATCATGTTTACAGTTTAAAAAATGTGCCTAGTATCAATTCACTGTAAAATAATTGTCTGGTTGACTGATTTCTTGGTAATATATGGAAACAAGACTGGAAGAACATACGTGAAAGTATTCCCATTGATTTCTCAAGGTAGCATGTCCTTTTCTCTCTTTTTAATTTTTTTCAACATTGTCTACTTATTTTTTCTAAAATCAGCACCCATGATGTTCATCATGTAAAGAAAAAGAAAAGACAGGCATCCCAAATATTCACAAGAGCGGTTCCCTTGCGGGCGAGGAGTCCATGAGCTAACGGCACAGAGGGGACGTGACCTCATTCCAAGGTCAGTGAGGAAGGGGAAACAGGGACATAAAGCAGCCAAATGCCCTTCAGGACGGGGAAAAGCCAAGCACGTCTGTCTGTGCATATTCCTTGCACTAAGCACCAGCTCTGCAACCCCTGCCGTCCCCACCCCCCCCACACACACCTCACACACACACACACACACACACACACACACACCCCACACACATAAAACAGTGAGTGCACACGCCTAGAAGGACGCTCTGCGTGGGAGAATCAGAGGACTTGGCCAGGCCAGCTGACTGGGGCAGAGGCTGAGGAGCACAACTAAAACCAGTCTCCCACGTCTCAGAAAACGATTTTGTCATTCTCATTTCACAGATGGGGAAATAGAGGCCACATAAGTTATAATAAGAGAAAGCTCTGGGATTGGACTCTGGTCTGTCTGACCCCAAAGCTCACGCCTTCTGCCAGCTCTGAACAGGGTGTGGTACGAAGCACCAGGTATTGCTTATCGTGCCGTCCTCTTGGAACCTCAAGGTCTGTTCCCACCCCACACCCGCACAGACCTGGCCGGGCCAGCGGGCCATCGCCTGGAATCTGAGTTACCACCTGAGATGAAAGCTGTGCGCTTCCCCCTTGACTGGCAGAAACAGACCCATCACACAAACACTGAGAAATCGTGTCCTGTAGAGTCAGCGTTCTGGAATCGGCATGGAAGGCATAATTTGCAAATAAAGCTCCATTTAAAAAACTCTTCACTGGCCTGCCAGGTTCGAGTTACGGAGAGGAATTCTACACACTCAGGTCCAGGGAAGAAGCGAGACTATGTGTGTGTGTTTGTTGTAGGTCCCCACACACACTGTTTTGAAGGCAGACATGAGAACCAGCGGTGGTGGGACTTGAGGGAGCTCTGAGGGGTCGTCCTTGTTCACGGGGAGATCCTATTCTGTTTTACATTAAGCTCTGCAGTGGCTATATATGCTAACGGGTGTGTTTATTCCTGGGGTTTATTTATCAGGGGTTAGAAAATGTCTGCGGGATTTGAGTCTATGTTATGCTTCTTCTGAGCCACATGCTGCACTTTGAGAAGCTGCAGAGAAGTGGGCGGCCTGCCCACAGCTCTCCTCCCTGCGCCCTGGGCACTGGCCTTGTCTAGCCACCGCCCGGGGAGGCAGGGCCCCGTGGGTCACGTGGCTCCACTGCGTCCGCTTTTCAAAGTGACGCTTTGGGGACCACGCAACACTCACTCTGGAGCTGAGGGCTTCGAGCTGGTGAGCCTTTTCTCTGTTCTCATTTTTCAGTTGAGTCACCTCCTGTTTCAGTTGCTGAACTTGCTCATCCTTCGCTAACACATCTTTTTGCAAAGATGACACCATCCCTGTAGAAACAGACAAAACCAAAAATGCTCACGGAGGTCAGAGAGACAGGAAGAATTCTGGGCATCACCAGGGCTGCGAGCTGCATTCTGAAAAGTGAATGAGAGCCGCTTAGTCGTGTCCGACTCTCTGTGACGCTGTGGACTGCCAGGCTCCGCTGTCCACGGGCAATAAGGCTCTGGGATTGGACTCTGGTCTGTCTGACCCCAAAGCTCACGCCTTCTGCCAGCTCTGAACAGGGTGTGGTAAGCACCAGGTATTGCTTATCGTGCCCTCTTGGAACCTCAAGGTCTGTTCCCACCCCACACCGCACAGACCTGGCCGGGCCAGCGGGCCATCGCCTGGAATCTGAGTTACCACCTGAGATGAAAGCTGTGCGCTTCCCCCTTGACTGGCAGAAACAGACCCATCACACAAACACTGAGAAATCGTGTCCTGTAGAGTCAGCGTTCTGGAATCGGCATGGAAGGCATAATTTGCAAATAAAGCTCCATTTAAAAAACTCTTCACTGGCCTGCCAGGTTCGAGTTACGGAGAGGAATTCTACACACTCAGGTCCAGGGAAGAAGCGAGACTATGTGTGTGTGTTTGTTGTAGGTCCCCACACACACTGTTTTGAAGGCAGACATGAGAACCAGCGGTGGTGGGACTTGAGGGAGCTCTGAGGGGTCGTCCTTGTTCACGGGGAGATCCTATTCTGTTTTACATTAAGCTCTGCAGTGGCTATATATGCTAACGGGTGTGTTTATTCCTGGGGTTTATTTATCAGGGGTTAGAAAATGTCTGCGGGATTTGAGTCTATGTTATGCTTCTTCTGAGCCACATGCTGCACTTTGAGAAGCTGCAGAGAAGTGGGCGGCCTGCCCACAGCTCTCCTCCCTGCGCCCTGGGCACTGGCCTTGTCTAGCCACCGCCCGGGGAGGCAGGGCCCCGTGGGTCACGTGGCTCCACTGCGTCCGCTTTTCAAAGTGACGCTTTGGGGACCACGCAACACTCACTCTGGAGCTGAGGGCTTCGAGCTGGTGAGCCTTTTCTCTGTTCTCATTTTTCAGTTGAGTCACCTCCTGTTTCAGTTGCTGAACTTGCTCATCCTTCGCTAACACATCTTTTTGCAAAGATGACACCATCCCTGTAGAAACAGACAAAACCAAAAATGCTCACGGAGGTCAGAGAGACAGGAAGAATTCTGGGCATCACCAGGGCTGCGAGCTGCATTCTGAAAAGTGAATGAGAGCCGCTTAGTCGTGTCCGACTCTCTGTGACGCTGTGGACTGCCAGGCTCCGCTGTCCACGGGATTCTCCAGGCAAGAACACTGGGTGGGCTGCCATGTCCTTCTCCAGGGAATCTTACCAGGTCTTCTGCAGTGCACGTGGATTCTCTACTGTCCAAGCCACCAGGGAAGTGCCTGCCAGTTCTGAGGCCAGGTATAAAAGGTCAGAAGTGGGCGGTGACTCACCTCCTGGAAGCCACCGTCCCTTCCACGAAATAGCAGGAACAATCCTTCCACTCATGAGCCTGTGAAATTACCCAGCAGAAAGAACTAACCGAGTTATAACCAGGGCCATTCGCCTTCTGAGGGGGTCCGCACTCTGCTGGTGGATCCACTTCTTACCTATCGCTCTGTCCCTCGCTGAACTCTTTCCATGACGAGACACAAAGAACCTGAGCTTTACTAAGTCCTGAGACCAGACGTGTGATCTCAGTTAAAAAACACCCGTGGGTTCTGGCCTGGGTTCAAGTCCCATCTGCGCTGCACGGTTTCACACCCACTAAGCTGTTCGCCCTTGGTCTCCCCCCGAAGCCCTAGCCTCCACTGGCGCACAGTCTGTCTTCTCCGCAGCATGACTGCTCTCTAAAGCAGGCTGTTTATTCATCTGTTTCCTTTTATTTGTCAGTCCCAGGTCTCCCACATGGCGGGTGGATTCTCTACTGTCTGAGCCACCAGGGAAGCCCACGACTACTGGAGTGAGTAGCCCATCCCTTCTTCAGGAGTTCTTCCCGACCCGGGAATCGAATCGGGGTCTCCTGCATTGCAGGCAGATTCTCTACCGGCGGAGCCGCCAGGGAAGCCCCTACTGTCAGTCACTCGCAGGGATCTGACTTGCTTGGAGCGCTCCCCGCAGAGCCCAGAACAGCGCCTGACACCTAGCAGGTGCTCACTCAGCAGGTGGAAGGAAGGCAGGCATCCAGGGAGTCCAGGCTCAGCCACAGCTGGGTTGGCTGCCCCTCCCCGCACCAAGCCCTTTGTCAGGGACCGACCTCTGCTGGCCAATTAGAAAATGCTTCCCTTGGGGGCCTTAAGGTGGTGATCCCATTTCGTCCAGCTTCTAGTTTGCACCCGGGCAGGCTGGCTTGTGGCGCCACCCCGGTCACACTGTGTTCTGTGTTCTCCCTGGTGGGCCGGTGCTCAGGAGGCCTCGTAGCCAAGATGTGTGTGTGTGTGTGTGTGTGTGCTCAGTCCTCAGTCGTGTCTGACCCTTTACGACCCCACGGATTGTAGCCGCCAGGTTCCTCTGCCTATGGAATTTTTCAGACAAGACTACTGGAGATGGTTGCCATTTCCTCCTCCAGAGGATCTTCCCAGACCAGGGATTGAACCTGGGTCTCCTAAGTCTCTTGCACTGGCAGGTGGATTCTTTACCACTGAGTCACCTGGGGAGCCTAGCAAGATACAACATTCTCTCAAATATTTACCAGGCCCTGCCCTAGCAACTGGGTGGCAAGAAATCTCCACGGAGGGAGAATTCTAATTCACTGACACCGGTGGCCAAGTGGGCTGCTGAGGCCCCTGAGGCTGCACTCAGGCCGGGGGCCCAGGGGCGGTGGTTGATTGGTGATGTCTGCAGGGGGAGCGTGGCAGCTCTCAGGCCCAATCCAGAAGGACCTCACCTGACGTCATGGCGTTCTCTCTCCTTAAGTTCTCACCCTCGTTCTTCAGGGACGTGATTTCCAAGTTCCTCTCGGACAGGGTCTGGCACAGCACCTGGCTGTAGCCTTGCTGCAGGGCGCTGATCTGTGGGAGGAGGCAACGCACAGTCAGAGGGGGCCAGCCGGGGCTTCCGGACACGCCAGTACTTCTCCAAGGCTGGACCAAAAGAGTCGGGTCGATCTTGGGCCGGGGTGTTGCGGAAACCAAGGTTTCAGTCACAGCTAGCGGGAGGGACGGGACGAGGGGTCTGGTCCCTCAGAGACCATTGTGTTCTCCGTCATCATCACAGGAGCCTTACCTCCGTGGCCACCCAGGGCCTCAGGGGCCCCTGCCCGATCCCTTCCTGTGACTGAGGCAGGAGACGGATGGGCTTCAGGTTGGACACTTACACCCAGCCTCCCTCTTGCCTTCGAGATGGACGTAACGACAGGAACAGGGTAAACGGCTGGACTTTACCTCCTGTGGACACTTTAGGAGAGCAGTTATGACAGGGACAGCGAGGGGCTAATCCTTGTTTAGGTATAAGACCAAGAGGTCACATACTTCCCATCCTCGGGGCAAGGGAGACACTCCGCACGGGCAGAAAGGCTCAATAAAGGAGGGGTCACCACCCCATAATATGTGATGTCAAGCCCCACCCCCCACTGGCCGCTGGGCTGGAATCTGTCTCGGGAAAAACTTGTGCACATATGTTGGGGAGGGCCCCAGGGTAGGCCAGGTGTGAAAAAAGAAACCAGATAACTGGCCAAAGGCAAACAGAGACCCGGAAGAACTGCCCCTCGCACACCATTTAACCACTTCTGTCCTGGGCTCCTCCTCACCGGGGGGACGCCCACACTGCTCTTCTCCAGATCTGTGTCTCTGGCTTGCTTCTGTCGTAACCAAACCAACTGTTTCTCGGTGTGCTCTCTCACTTGTTGTACTGTGCGCTTAACAAACAATTTTGACCCTGTCTTACACGCTTTGCCTCCGTGAGAAATGCATTTTTGGAAGGGGGCAAGAGCCAGGGAAAACGTGCTTCTAGCCTCTAGCTGTTGACAGCCCAGCGTCTAGGATTCCTGGCTTTTATCCGAGTTGCTGACAAAGTTCCGTATAGTCCCTTGGACTGCATGGAGATCAAACCAATCAATCCTAAAGGAAATCAGCCCTGAATACGCACTGGAAGGACTGATGCTGAAGCTGAAGCTCAGATACTTTGGCCACCTGATGGCAAAGAGCTGACTCACTGGAAAAGACCCTGATGCTGGGAAAGATAGAAGGACAAGCGAACAACAGAGGACGAGATGGTTGGATGGCATCACTGAGTCAATGGACATGAGTTTGAGCAAGCTCTGGGAGATGGTGAAGGACAGGGAAGCCTGGTGTGCTGCAGGCCATGGGGTTGGAAAGTATTGGACACGATTGAGCAACTGAACGACAACAAGCCAGGTTCAATTTCTGCGGAAGGAACTGAGATCTAGCTTCAAGCCACCGCTCACTCGTGCCTCTCTGAGATGGCCATCCATGGACTTCCAGCCACGAACAGATCAGCTGTTGGTGCCAGATCATCCAGCAATGACTGGATGCAGAGCAAAGTTCAAGAGACAGGAGCCGGTTGTAATACGAATTCCCTTTAACGAGAATAGCAAGTAGCCCACACCTCGTAGAACACTCCAGAGTCTACAAAGCCTGTTTGCACCTGCCACGTGGATGCTCCTCACTGCACTGCTGAAGGCTGATACTCCCATCTGTGTCCCCATTTTGCAAGGGAGCAGACTGGGACTCAGAGAGCTGAGGTCCCATGCTTAGGATCATGGGGCTGGTCAGAGGGAAAGCAGGATTCAAACCCCGCCTCTAGTGGTCGGTTCCACCTATCCAGGCAGCCCTAGGAAGCAGCACGAAAAGCTGGAGGCTGTATAGCGTAGCGCGGTCGTGGGAGCTGGGCAGTGGGCTTCAAGTCCCATCGCTGCCTCCTACAGGCTCTGCTGAGGACATCATACTGTGTTCCCTTTTTTTTCAGTCTGTACATGGGGTGGTGGCAGTCCCAATCTGATAGGACTTTTAGAAGTATTTTTTTGTTTTGTTTTGTTTTAGGCTGCACTGTGCGGCGTGCAGGGTCTTAGTTCCGCAACCGGGGATGGAACCCGTGTCCTCTGCATTGGGAGCACAGTCTTCACCAATGGACCACCAGGGAAGACCTGTTAGAAGTGGCGTGCGCACAGGCGCTCACATCATGCCTGGCACACGGCGCAGAGGGGTGAGCTCCGACAGTCCTCTCAGCTGACTTCTCTAGGGGATCTTCCTGACCCAGGGATTGAACCCTGGTCTCCGGTGTCTCCTGCACTGAAGGTAGATTCTTTTTTTTTTTTTTTTCAGGTAGATTCTTTATGACTAGCACGACCTGGGAAGTCCACAGCTGACTACTCTGGGAGTGTTTTAGCTACACTTCCCTCATCTCTTGGGAAGGGGCTGGGAGTCTTTTTGTGGGCATTTGTAAGCCCTGCCCAGGCTCTCTGGAGACCGGGGAGGAAATACAGGAATCGTGGGAGGGATGACCGTGGGCTGGCGGCTGCGAGCACTCTGGAAGTTCCTGGCTCAGAGCCCACTTGAGGGCCAGCCCTCTCCAGGGATCACATGCGGGGGCCCTGGAAGCCTCTCCTTGGAAAGCAACCCTGGTGAGGGCCGGAGAGTAGCTGTCACACCTGGGCCTGCGCAGAGCAGGTGTCCTAGACGCTGGGGAAGCGAGCTGGGCCAGAACCCCCTCCCTCCGGGTCTGATGTGCCGGACCGCTTGTCCTGCGTGGCCAGGCCTTTCTCCTCTGAGGGTGCACTGCGGGCCTTCGCCACTTTGATTTTTCAGATGTCAGGACTCAGTACTCCTACAGGGACATGTTTACTGGGGCAGAAATGCCTCTCATACCCCAGGCAGGACAAGAGCTAGCTTGTTTTGACAGATAGAAATGGAAGCGACAAGGAGCGGGATGCAATTTCTTTATTCTCCTAAGGTAAGGCTGCCAGATTTGGGGACGGGAAGGATACCCACTTAAAATAGGGTTTCAGATAATGGATAATATCTTCATGTAAGTGTGTCCCATGCAGTATTTGGATCATACGCTAAAAAAGACATTCCAATACTCCGATTTAACTGCGTGTCCTTATCTTATCTGGCAATCCTGCCCTAAGAGAGTTCCCAGACTTCAGTCATTCAAATACCACTTTCACTATTTTTGCTACTCTCTTTGCTGGCCCCCTATAATTTCTTAGTCTTTTTCTTAGAAGCAGCTCACTTTTTAAGACTTAAAAACGTGTATTACATTAAAAAGGACTGCTATAAGAGTAAACAGAGGCTCAGTATCTCAAATAAAAATAATCTAAAAAAAGAAGGAATACAAGAATTCCCCTGTTTGTCAGACAAGGCTTCGGCTTGCTTCATATTAAAAAAAAAAGGACTGTGGGGGAGGGGCAGACGTGCCCACCTGCTAGGGCAACAGTGCGGTGACCTCACCGCCAGATGGCGCTCACAGCCTTTGATCTTGGTTTCAGTGCCTGAAGTCTTGTCATTACTTGATAGAATTAACAGAAGCGTCAAGGTTTCAGAAGTTTTCTTACTGATTTCATGCACCATCATGATTCAGAGTCTATGACATTTAAGGTAGTTACACATCTTTTCCCCTGGGCACTTGGGCCATTATTGGGGCTGGTCTATGCTAGAAGGTGAGGGCTGGGGGACACAGGCCACTGTGTCCTCCAGCTGCCAAAGGATATTGCTATTGTTCAGTCTCTAACTCTTATCCAACTTTTTTTTTTCTTTTTTTGGGGGGGAGGGCACTTCTATTGGTCTTTCATTTGTCTATTTTCATCCGTCTTTGTTCCTTGGCTCCTGTGGGCCTCCCATCACAGTGGCGTCTGTCGTTGCAGAGCGCCGGCTCTGGGCGCATGCGCGCCAGAGCTCCTGCTCGGTGATTGGACACATGGGTCCAGCCGCTCCGCGGCACGTGGGATCTTCCCGGGCCAGGGATCGAACCAGCTCCCCTTGCACTGCAAGGCGGTGTCCTTACCCACTGGACCACCAGGGAAGCCCTACCCAACTCTTTACAACCCCATGGACCGCAGCACACTACACTGCCTGCCCTCCACTGTCTCCCAGAGTTTGCTCAAATTCAGGTCCATTGAGTTGGTGACAGAATCTAACCATCTCCGTGGTCTCCTCCTCCTGCCTTCAAGCTTTGCATCAAAATAGTTTTCCCAGAACTTCAGTTCCCATCTTATCTGGCAATCCTGCCCTAAGAGAGTTCCCAGACTTCAGTCATTCAAATACCACTTTCACTATTTTTGCTACTCTCTTTGCTGGCCCCCTATAATTTCTTAGTCTTTTTCTTAGAAGCAGCTCACTTTTTAAGACTTAAAAACGTGTATTACATTAAAAAGGACTGCTATAAGAGTAAACAGAGGCTCAGTATCTCAAATAAAAATAATCTAAAAAAAGAAGGAATACAAGAATTCCCCTGTTTGTCAGACAAGGCTTCGGCTTGCTTCATATTAAAAAAAAAAGGACTGTGGGGGAGGGGCAGACGTGCCCACCTGCTAGGGCAACAGTGCGGTGACCTCACCGCCAGATGGCGCTCACAGCCTTTGATCTTGGTTTCAGTGCCTGAAGTCTTGTCATTACTTGATAGAATTAACAGAAGCGTCAAGGTTTCAGAAGTTTTCTTACTGATTTCATGCACCATCATGATTCAGAGTCTATGACATTTAAGGTAGTTACACATCTTTTCCCCTGGGCACTTGGGCCATTATTGGGGCTGGTCTATGCTAGAAGGTGAGGGCTGGGGGACACAGGCCACTGTGTCCTCCAGCTGCCAAAGGATATTGCTATTGTTCAGTCTCTAACTCTTATCCAACTTTTTTTTTTCTTTTTTTGGGGGGGAGGGCACTTCTATTGGTCTTTCATTTGTCTATTTTCATCCGTCTTTGTTCCTTGGCTCCTGTGGGCCTCCCATCACAGTGGCGTCTGTCGTTGCAGAGCGCCGGCTCTGGGCGCATGCGCGCCAGAGCTCCTGCTCGGTGATTGGACACATGGGTCCAGCCGCTCCGCGGCACGTGGGATCTTCCCGGGCCAGGGATCGAACCAGCTCCCCTTGCACTGCAAGGCGGTGTCCTTACCCACTGGACCACCAGGGAAGCCCTACCCAACTCTTTACAACCCCATGGACCGCAGCACACTACACTCGTCTGCCCTCCACTGTCTCCCAGAGTTTGCTCAAATTCATGTCCATTGAGTTGGTGACAGAATCTAACCATCTCCGTGGTCTCCTCCTCCTGCCTTCAAGCTTTCCCAGCATCAGGGTCTTTTCCAGTGAGCTGACTCTTTGTTTGCATCAGGTGCTCAAAGTATTGGAGCTTCAGCTTCAGTATCAGTCCTTCCAATGTACATTCAGGGTCAATTTCCTTTAGGATGGACTGGTTTGATCTCCTTGCAGTCCAAGGGACTCTCAAGCGTCTTCTCCAAACCACATTTCAAAAGCATCAATCCTTCGGTGCCCAGACTTCTTTATGGTCCAACTCTCACATCTGCACATGACTACCTTCTATGGGTAGGGCGGGTGGGGGACACAGGCCACTCTGCCTGCCAGCCCCGCAAGGCTACAGTTTTGCATGTTTGTGTTTTGGAAACTTCGAGTGAAAAAAATTCTTTCACCTCTTACTGTTCTCTGTAGAGGAGAGGAAATACAACTTTTCTATAAAAGGTGCTTGGAATGCTTAAGCCAACTGTCTCTAGCTTTTCTCAGCTTAATGCTTTTATTTGCATGAGGAAGAACACACATAGACAAACTTCCAGAAGGGAAAACATACGTTCCCCTCTAAAAACTCCAGTGCTTTTGACAGATTTAAAATGTTTTCTTCTAAGTGTCAGACTTTTGGGATTTTGGATTGCTGGAAAATTCAAAAGAGTCTTCAAGGTACTTCCTTGGTGGTCCAGTGGTTGAGAATTCACCTTCCAGTGTAGGGGATGCAGGTTTGATCCCTGGTTGGGGAACTAAGAGCCTATGCGCCACAACCAGAGAAAGTCTGCACTCACAACAAAGACCCAGCTCAGGCAAAAAAAAAAAGAAAAAAAAAACCTCTTCAAACCTCTTCGTTACTTTTACTACCAAAATAAATACCCATGTCGTCTGTAACTGATATAAATTCCAAGGTGTTTAATATCTGTTATGCCGTGTAATAAAATGGGCCTGGAATCATAAGAAAATTAATAGTGCCAGAAGGAGTGACTGTTTCAGATATTAATTTGGTTTCTAATTAGCACAGGTGTCTAAGAGCACACGGAGGCAAAAATTTTCTAGTGATATTTCTAGGGGATCGAAGATCTTTGAGAGCAAATCATTATGCACATGCTTTCAGGGACGGGGGGGAACATGGACAGTAATGAGAATAATAAATCAACGAGCTCTGTGGCTTCTGCTTCTGGCTGAATGTTCTGAAGGCATGAGAATATTGAAGGAAGTAAAATGTGAATGGATGCAACTCAATTTGAGTTCAAACCAAGGCCACCTCTGGTTCAGGTGCGTCTTGTTATAAAATATTCTCCTTCCGGTATAACTAGAGCTCCATTGGTGGGAGAGGCAACAAGATGATGAATCAGTATAATTATTTCTAGATAATTTCTTTATAAAAAATAAAAAAATTCCCCCTAAACTGCCCCGCAGATATCATCAGCTGCTTCAAATACTCAAATTGTGACAGGCTGATATTCAAAGATATATTGTATATGAAAATACAATGATATTATATGTCAAATGCTTCACCTAAAAAATAAGGTATGAGAGAGGGGGCTTTCCTGGTGGTCCAGTGGGTAAAGAGTCCGCCTTGAAGTGCAAGGGGCACTGGTTCGATCCCTAGCCCGGGAAGATCCCATGTGCTGTGGAGTGGCTGGACTGGTGTGTCCAATTACAAGCCAGTACTCTGGAGCACATGTGCCCAGAGCTGAGGCTCTGCAATGAGAGAGGCCACTGTGATGAGAGGCCCACACAGGCCAAAGAATAAAGATAGATGAAAAAAAATTCTAAAAAAAAAAATTAGGTATGAGAGAGTAATTGTGCCTTGTCCACGTACCTGTATTATTTGCTCAGGAAAGCTCTGAAATGGGAGAGTAACTGAAAAGGGTATTTCAGCAAAACTGGGTTCAGCTCAAGAAAAAGATGCTCATCGGTGAGTCAGTTACATATCAAGGTAGCTGTTTACAGTAGGAGTTCCTGGGGAACTTGCTACTTTCATTGTTTTTTCTTCCCCCCCCCAAAAAACAAGTTCAAAGGAGAGTCACTGCTTCATTGAAATATTAGAACACATATCTTGTTTCCTGGTTTATTCTGTGCCGCTCACAGAACATAACAGGGGAAGGACCATCTCTGCCTTGTTTCTGCCAAACTCACAGAGCCTGGAAGAGGGCATGACACAGGGCTGGCCCCAACAAATACTGATTGGAATGGACAGATGGATGGATGGATGGATAATGAACAAACAGAAAGGGACCTCTCAGAGTTCTGGAAGGTTCCTGGAACCGATATTTGCCTTCATGGAGCTGACAGTCTCCTGGGAGACTCTCCTAGGTTCCCCACACCACCCGTGTCCTTTCTCGGGCACCATTTCCAGGACTGAAACTGTGCACCTTGAGCCTTCAGGTGCGTCTTGTTATAAAATATTCTCCTTCCGGTATAACTAGAGCTCCATTGGTGGAGAGGCAACAAGATGATGAATCAGTATAATTATTTCTAGATAATTTCTTTATAAAAATAAAAATTCCCCTAAACTGCCCAGATATCATCAGCTGCTTCAAATACTCAAATTGTGACAGGCTGATATTCAAAGATATATTGTATATGAAAATACAATGATATTATATGTCAAATGCTTCACCTAAAAAATAAGGTATGAGAGAGGGGGCTTTCCTGGTGGTCCAGTGGGTAAAGAGTCCGCCTTGAAGTGCAAGGGGCACTGGTTCGATCCCTAGCCCGGGAAGATCCCATGTGCTGTGGAGTGGCTGGACTGGTGTGTCCAATTACAAGCCAGTACTCTGGAGCACATGTGCCCAGAGCTGAGGCTCTGCAATGAGAGAGGCCACTGTGATGAGAGGCCCACACAGGCCAAAGAATAAAGATAGATGAAAAAAAATTCTAAAAAAAAAAATTAGGTATGAGAGAGTAATTGTGCCTTGTCCACGTACCTGTATTATTTGCTCAGGAAAGCTCTGAAATGGGAGAGTAACTGAAAAGGGTATTTCAGCAAAACTGGGTTCAGCTCAAGAAAAAGATGCTCATCGGTGAGTCAGTTACATATCAAGGTAGCTGTTTACAGTAGGAGTTCCTGGGGAACTTGCTACTTTCATTGTTTTTTCTTCCCCCCCCCAAAAAACAAGTTCAAAGGAGAGTCACTGCTTCATTGAAATATTAGAACACATATCTTGTTTCCTGGTTTATTCTGTGCCGCTCACAGAACATAACAGGGGAAGGACCATCTCTGCCTTGTTTCTGCCAAACTCACAGAGCCTGGAAGAGGGCATGACACAGGGCTGGCCCCAACAAATACTGATTGGAATGGACAGATGGATGGATGGATGGATAATGAACAAACAGAAAGGGACCTCTCAGAGTTCTGGAAGGTTCCTGGAACCGATATTTGCCTTCATGGAGCTGACAGTCTCCTGGGAGACTCTCCTAGGTTCCCCACACCACCCGTGTCCTTTCTCGGGCACCATTTCCAGGACTGAAACTGTGCACCTTGAGCCAGGTACAGAAGGAGACCGCAGTAAACAGAGGATCAGAGAGCCAAGGCCCCAGGCACGGCTGTGGTTTGAAGCAGAATTACACACTGAGGCCAATTTCGTTTTTATCAGCTAGGCTGAGATATAATTTATGTACAAGATCAATGGCCAATTTTAAAGCAGTTCCTTAAAAAGATTTTTTTAGTTGCAAGAGAAAGGAACTTGACTGATAAATCCAGACATATTTGGGGGAAATTCTCCATGAATGAACCAGCAGTTGCCTTCCGGGGCTGACAGAGGCCTCAGCATTTGGAACATGGGGAGGTTCCTCCCCACAGGCCTTTCAGGCCGGGGCCGGGGATGGGCACGAGGGGTGGTCACTCGAGCCACAGAGCTGGGTGGAAATGCAAAGTGGCAGAGGGGAGCTCAAATCACATGGCCGCCTCTCACTCGCTGGGCAAGCTGGACGAGCTCCCGGGCATCTCTGAGCCTGCCTCAGTCATCTCATCTGTGGAATGGTATGTGTAGGTAGACTGAGGTTTAAATAAATTAATGCGGGCTTCCCTGGTAGCTCAGTGGTGAAGAGTTCACCTGCCAGTACAGGAGACATGGGTTCGATCCCTGATCTGGAAAGATCCCACATGCTGCAGAGCAGCCAAGCCTGTGAGCCACAACTATGGAGCCTGTGCCCTAGAGCCCTGGAACCGCAACTGTGGAGCCCATGGGCCACAACTACTGAAGCCAGTGAGCCCTAGAGCCCAAGTTCCACAACAAGAGAAGTTACCACAACGAGAAGCCTGCTCACCTCAATGAGAGAGGTGCCCCCACTCTCTGCAACTAGAGAAGAGCCTGCAGCAGCAGTGAAAACCCAGAATAGCCAAAAATAATTTAAATTAAAAAAAAGAAATATATATATAATAAATTAACACATTTAAAGCACCCCATGAGTGCCTATACATGGTAGGTGCTTAATCAAAGGTAACCTTGTTCTTACCAGACTAGGAAAACTGCCAGGTCTCTCCTCCCTGGATCTGTCCTCTTCTCTACCAACCACGCTAACTACCCGTCTCTGACTATCTGGGTGACTCCCCTCGGTGCTCCCTGGGGCTCTACCTGGGAGGTGCCACCCTGAACAACAACCCTAAGGTTCCAAGAGCTGTCTCCGAGCCCTACCTGTTTTCTCTTTTTAATCAATTTTTATTAAAGTATAGATGCTTTGCAATGTTGTGTTAGTTTCTTCTGCACAGCAAAGTGGATCAGTTGAGCAGATACATATACCCCCTTCTTTTTTGGATTTCCTTCCCATCGAGGTCACCGCAGAGCACTGGCAAGGGTTCCCTGTGCTGTACAGCAGGTCCTCATGAGTCCTCTATTTTATACATAGTATTAAGAATGTGTGGCTTCCCTGGTGGCTCGGTGGTAAAGAATCTGCCTGGCAATGCCAGAGGTGTGGGCCCATTCCCTGGGCCGGGGAGGTCCCCTGGAGGCAGAAATGGCAGCCCCCTCCAGCATTCTTGCCTGCGAAGTCCCATGGACGGAGCAGCCTGGCGGGCTACAGTCTGTGCGGTCGCGTAAGAGTCAGACAGGACTGAGCGACTGAGTGCGCATATGCCAATCCCAACCTCCCGACCCATTCCACTCCCCGCTGTCCCCGCTACCTGGCTTTTCAAGTTCTGGATCTCTCTCTGTTGGGCACCCTCGTCTTCCTCCAGAACCTGGAGCTTGGGTGGGACCGCCCTCTCGTTCTGCCTGGAGACGGCTGTTTCGGCCAGCTTCTGGCTCAGGTGGGCCACTTCGTTTTGCAGATTGGCGATCACGGCGTCTTTGTATTTGGATTCGAGTTCGAAATCCGAGAGACGGCTGACTTCTTTTCCCAGCAACAGAATTATTTCATCCTGGGTGGAGGCCAGATGGGAAGTTTGCTGGGTGTGGGTGTGGGTGTAAGGCTGAGCCCATCGAACAAATACAGGAAAAACATGGTATCGTTCTTTGGGAAAGTGAGGGCAGGCAGGGAAGGACAAGGCAGATTTTCAAGGCTGTCTCTTTCACTTGAGAAACCTCAGAGAGACAAGAATTTGGCTGAAATGATGGACTTGTATACAGATTCCTGAAATGGATGTCTGGGCCTCCCAGGTGGCACTGAAGTGAAGTGAAGCTGCTCAGTTGTTTCGACTCTTTGTAACTCCGTGGACGAGCCACGCAGCTCTCCAGGCAAGAATACTGCAGTGGGTAGCCTTTCCCTTCTCCAGGGGATCTTCCCAAACCAGAGAGCGAACTCAGGTCTCCTGCGCCAGGTCTCAGCCACCAGGGAAGCCCAGGTGGAACTGGTGGTAAAGAACCTGCCTGCCAATCCAGGAGACTTAAGAGATACGGGTTCGATCTCTGGGCCAGGAAGATCCCCTGGAGGAGGGCACGACAACCCACCCCAGTGTTCTCGTCTGGAGAGTCCCATGGACAGAGGAGCCGGGCGAGCTATAGTGCATGGGGTCCCAAAAGTTGGACATGACTGAGGTGACTTAGCATGCACACTTCTGAATGAGTGTCTATAGCTCCCAGGTACTGACATTTTCATTTGCCTGAGAACTATACTTTCATTTGCTGTTGCAAAGTGTATAATATTTTTATTTATAATATTCAGCCTAGCACATCAGGGACCTAGGAGAGGTAATTAGGAAAATAATATTCTATTCGACCACATTCTGCTTATAATGAGGACTTTAAAAAAAAACAAAAAACCTTAAAACATTTAATACATTCTGCAATGTTTATTTTCCCTTTTCCTCTCTTCTAGTACTTCCTGTCTCTTCAGGCTCTTTATGTAGGAATTTTTTTCCCCAGGTAACTGGATCTGGGAAGTAAGTGAGACGCATGATTTGTTTGTGTGAGCTTGTGTAAACTTTGGGCTGGAAAAACAGCCTCGCTGGTAGACTTCATCCACAGTTATGATTAACCTTGTCTTCCATCTCTCCAAGGGAAGAGCTCTAACAAAAGAATTTGTTAAGTTTCCCAAAAGATGGGGGAAAGCCCCCCAAACTTCTCACCAGCAGTCATCAACAAAACGTTAGGAAACCTCAACAAAGAAAAAAAACTGCCAGCTGCCTTTTCAAGGGCAGCCACAGAAGGAGGTAAACAGGCAACTTTTAGGCCAGTTCATTCCCGGGGGGAGCCACCCCGTCAGCCTCACGAACTTCCAGCTCTGTGCCCTGAGGAAGGACAGGCTCTCGTCAGGAAGAAGCCTGTCTGACACTGTTCTTACAGGCTGTGAGCTTCTGTTCTGGATTCCGGGGACCCTGAGAACACCTGGCTGTGATGAAAAACCACATGCAGAAGGGGGCAAACCAGTGCAGGCATCCTGGCCGAGGCTCCAGGCCTGGGAAGGAGGCCATCAGAGACCACCAGCCTGGGCAGGCCGCTGGCTGACTGCAGTCACATAAGTGAGGTCAGCGGACAGGAGCAAAGGAAACTTCCAGGTTAGCCTGGAGATTCCGGGGAATAATGAATTGCTGTTTTAGAGCCATGAAGCTTTGGGGAGTGACATGTTGCATAGTCAGATTCTCACTGTCCTGCAACATTTCTCCGCGTGTGGTCCCAGGATGCCTGCGTGGGAACCCCCTGCCTCCTGAAGTTTTAGATTCCGTGTCTGACAAAACCCCAGGTGGTTCTTCCCCTCACAGACTCTGAGAATTGCTGCAGGCCCAGGTTCTGGCCTTTAAGGAAAGCGAGATACAGCAGCCTGCTTCTTTGAGAATAACTTTCAGGTCGTGTCTAAGGTGGGAGAAAGCGACCTGGTCCTTCCAGGATGGCTTGAGTGCACCTGCTCTGCTCAGAGCCCTCCTGAGACCTCTGGCTCTCTCTCGAGGCTCAGGCCTCCCTGACTTCAGTGCTCACTTCTTCCTGCCAGAATCGTGTTTTCCCATCACTGTGCCGCCACTCAAGGCTAACCAAGTGATTACTCTGTGTTAGTGAGAAGCCCCTGCGGGGAAGGTCACCAGGGCCAGGTCTGACTCCTAACCCCGCTCCTCACTCTGGGCAGCCCTGAGTGAGTCACTCAACCTCTCTGAGCTTCAGTCGCCTCATCTGCAAAGTGAGGGTGATAAAATCTATTTTGAAGATGGTGAAGATGAACAGGCTAGTGAAATGTGGAGCACACAGGACACACGCCAGCACGCAGGAGGTCCTTGGCACCTTGTGGTGGTAGATGTTATTTGGGATAAAATGAGCAGGGACCAAACTTATGGCTGAATGTCTTGGGAGCAAGAGGTGGTTTCTCGGAAGCAGTAAAAAAAGGAGGGGCACCTCTAGAGATCCAGAGAGCAAGAGGCAGGGGCCATCCCTCCACGGTCCGACTGGCGGCTGTAGCTCCGTCCTCCCCCGAAACCCCTCACCTTCTCCTGCTGGGCCAGGTCCTGGTCCACGAACATCTCCCTGGCGGGCCCTGCCCCGGGAATTTCCTTGGGTATGGGTTGTTCCGATAGCTCCACGGCGTTGGTCCACACTAACACGTGGGGTGACAGAGAATGCCGAGAAGAGTGTAAGTTTCCCCAAAGTCTTAGAGAACATTTTCAGACTAACCCTCACACTCATGACACCTGTGCCGTGAAACTATCTCAGGAAGGGTGGTAAGGGGAAGCACCACCTCCCTCCTCTTCCCCAGGGTCAACTGCGCTGACGCACTCTGATGTGTCCCTTTCCAGACTTATTTCTATGATGACCTGGGCAGGTCATTTCCTCTCAGCTACACATATAATGTAGGGACACGAATAACCTCTGTTATAAAGGGCTCTTGGGAAAGTAAACAGAATAAATAGAATACAGTAAATAGAATAATGATGTAGATCAGGGGCAAACTATGGCCCCATGGCCAAATCTGGCCGTCTGCCTATTTTTTATTTTAAATAATATTTTATTTACTTATTGGGCATTTCTCATAGGCCCCAGTGAGCAGGAGCTACTCTTAGCCCTTGGGGATGCCTTCCAGGGCTACCTGTCGTCCTGAGACCTCTGGCTCTCTCGAGGCTCAGGCCTCCCTGACTTCAGTGCTCACTTCTTCCTGCCAGAATCGTGTTTTCCCATCACTGTGCCGCCACTCAAGGCTAACCAAGTGAGTACTCTGTGTTAGTGAGAAGCCCTGGAAGGTCACCAGGCCAGGTCTGACTCCTAACCCCGCTCCTCACTCTGGGCAGCCCTGAGTGAGTCACTCAACCTCTCTGAGCTTCAGTCGCCTCATCTGCAAAGTGAGGGTGATAAAATCTATTTTGAAGATGGTGAAGATGAACAGGCTAGTGAAATGTGGAGCACACAGGACACACGCCAGCACGCAGGAGGTCCTTGGCACCTTGTGGTGGTAGATGTTATTTGGGATAAAATGAGCAGGGACCAAACTTATGGCTGAATGTCTTGGGAGCAAGAGGTGGTTTCTCGGAAGCAGTAAAAAAAGGAGGGGCACCTCTAGAGATCCAGAGAGCAAGAGGCAGGGGCCATCCCTCCACGGTCCGACTGGCGGCTGTAGCTCCGTCCTCCCCCGAAACCCCTCACCTTCTCCTGCTGGGCCAGGTCCTGGTCCACGAACATCTCCCTGGCGGGCCCTGCCCCGGGAATTTCCTTGGGTATGGGTTGTTCCGATAGCTCCACGGCGTTGGTCCACACTAACACGTGGGGTGACAGAGAATGCCGAGAAGAGTGTAAGTTTCCCCAAAGTCTTAGAGAACATTTTCAGACTAACCCTCACACTCATGACACCTGTGCCGTGAAACTATCTCAGGAAGGGTGGTAAGGGGAAGCACCACCTCCCTCCTCTTCCCCAGGGTCAACTGCGCTGACGCACTCTGATGTGTCCCTTTCCAGACTTATTTCTATGATGACCTGGGCAGGTCATTTCCTCTCAGCTACACATATAATGTAGGGACACGAATAACCTCTGTTATAAAGGGCTCTTGGGAAAGTAAACAGAATAAATAGAATACAGTAAATAGAATAATGATGTAGATCAGGGGCAAACTATGGCCCCATGGCCAAATCTGGCCGTCTGCCTATTTTTTATTTTAAATAATATTTTATTTACTTATTGGGCATTTCTCATAGGCCCCAGTGAGTAGGAGCTACTCTAGCTGTGGTGGACAGACTCCTCGTTGCAGTGGTGTCTCCAGGCACACAGGCTCCGCAGGTGTGGCCCACAAGCCTCGTGGCCCCAGAGCACGTGGCATCTTCGTGGCTCCACAGCACGTGGCATCCTCACAGACCAGGGACGGGACCTGTGCCCCTTGCACTGGCAGGTGGACTCTGATCCACTCTGCCACCATATGTTTTCTTTTATTTAAGATTTCTTTTGATGGTGACCTTTTAAAATGTCTTTATTGAACATGTTACAATATTGCTTCTGTTTTGTGTCTTGGATTTTTGGCCATGAGGCATATGGGATCTTAGCTCCCCGCCAGGGGAGCATCCACACGCCCTGCATTAGAAGGTGAAGTCTTAACCACTGGACCACCAGGAAGTCCCCGGTCATCTTTTTAAAAAACCAGAAAACAAAAATGGGGAATTCCCCAGGAGGTTCAGTGGGGAGGACTCTGTGCGGGTTCTGCTGAGGACTCGGGTTCAATCCCTGGTCGGGGAACTAAGATCTCACTAAGATCCCACAAACATCATTCCGTGGCCAGAAACCAAAATGGATTTACGAAACAGAGATGTTTCTCTAGCTTACTTTTCACACAGCAGTATCAAAAACACCTTCTCGAACAGAGGGCGGGAGGCGTAAAGGAAGTAGCATGAAGGCCTGTACTATCATAAGTGAAGGAAATAGCTATAGTCATTGCTCTGTGGAAAAGGGGATCCTGCAGGGGTGCTGTGTGATGGTCGGGAGGGGTGGGAAGGGGGGGATATACATATGAGTAATCTGGGAACGTGCATATCTGTAAACAACAAAACTCTGTAAAAGCTAAAAGTCAAATAAAAGTTAAAACAAAACAAAACACCTTCTCTTGTCAGTATGCATAGCTGCAGTGAGTTATTTTTGAAAACATGTATTTATCTTCGGCTGCGCTGGGTCTTAGGTGCGGGCACGTGGGCCTCTCTTCAGCTGTGGTGCTTGGGCTCCCGTGCACACGGGCTCTCTAGTCCTGGTGCGCAGGCTTACTTGCCTCTTGGTATGTGGAATCTTTTTTTTTTTTTCTTTTTTCGGCCACTTCTATTGATCCTTCACTTATTTATCTTTGTTCTTTGGCCTGTGTGGGCCTCCCATCGCAGTGGCCTCCCCCGCCGCAGAGCACCGGCTCCGAGCACATGCGCTCTATAACTCCGGCTGGGTAGCTGGACACATCAGTCCATTCGCTCCGTGGCACGTGGGATCTTCCCAGGACAGGGATCGAACCGGCGCCCCTTGCACTGCAAGGTGGTGTCCTTACCCACTGGACCACCAGGGAAGCCTGGTATGTGGGATCTTAGTTCCCCAATCAGGGATTTAACCTCCATCCCCTGCTCTGGGAGGCACGTTCTTACCCACTGGACCACCAGAAAAGGCCCTGCTCCTTTGAATGGCAGCTTTGTGATCCACCGTACCACCGCACCGAATGTATTAACGTAGGCTCCACTTGACAGACATATGAGCTTTCTTGATTTTTTTTTCTTATTAACCCCAATATTGGGGGGGTTCCCAAGTGGTGCCAGTGGTAAAGAACCCGCCTGCTAATGCAGGAGCTGTAAGAGATGCAGGTTCGATCCCTGGGTCGGGAAGATCTCCTAGAGCAGAACATGGCAGCCCACTCCAGTATTCTTGCCTGTAGAATCCCATGGACAGAGGGAGCCTGGCAGGCTACAGTCCATGGGGTCCCAAAGAATCGGACATGACTGAAGTGTCTTAACCATGCACACAACTCCAATATTACAAGGGATGTTTATATGACTTTGGGGAGTGTGGCATTAGATTTGGGAGTCCCACTCTAAATCACTTCAGACATATCACAATTCACGTTAACACTGAATATATTTTTTTTGTTTTTTTTCTTTTTTTGGTGTAGAAATTTTTGTAAAGATTTCTACAGCTCTGCTCATGAGAGCAAAAAAATTCCTAGAAGAAAATGACAATGAACACACGACAGTGCAAAACCTATGGGATACTGCAAAAGCAGTTCTAAGAGGGAAGTTTATAGCAATTCAATCCCACCTCAAGAAACTAGGAAAATCTCAAACAGACGACCTTACCTTATGCTTAAAACAACTGGAGCAAGAAGAGCAAAAACACCCCAAGGCCAGCAGAAGAAGGGAAACCATAAAGATCAGAGCAGAAATAAATGAAAAAGAAACAAAAGAAACAATAGTAAAGATAAATAAAACAAAAAGCTGGTTCTTCGAAAAAGTCAATAAAATCGACACACCACTGGCCAGACTCATCAAGAAAAAGAGAGAGAAGAACCAGATCACCAAAATCAAAAATGAAAAAGGAGAGATTACAACAACGCAGAAATCCAAAGGATTATAAGAGACTATTATGAACAACTCTATGGCAACAAACTGGACAACCTGGAAGAAATGGACAGTTTCTTAGAGAAGATTAATCTCCCAAGACTCAACCAGGAAGAAATAGAAACTATGAACAAGCCAATCACAAGCTCAGAAATTGACCTTGTGATCAAAAATCTACCCAAAAATAAAAGCCCAGGGCCAGATGGTTTCACAAGTGAATTCTACCAAACATTTAAAGAAGAGCTAATGCCTGTCCTTCTAAAACTCTTCCAAAAAATTGCCCAGGAAGGAACACTTCCAAACACATTCTACGAGGCCACCATCACCCTGATACTAAAGCCAGGCAAAGACATCACAAAAAAAGAAAATTATAGGCCAATTTCATTGATGAATCTAGATGCCAAAATCCTCAACAAAATCCTAGCAAACAGAATTCAGCAACACATCAAAAAGCTCATTCATCACGATCAAGTTGGGTTCATCCCAGGCATGCAAGGATTCTTCAACATCCACAAATCAATCAATGTGATACACCATATCAACAAATTGAGAGACAAAAATCACATGATCATCTCAATAGATGCAGAAAAAGCCTTTGACAAAGTACAACATCCATTTATGATAAAAACTCTTCAAAAAATGGGCATAGAAGGAACTTAACATAGTGAAAGCCATATATGAGAAGCCCACAGCGAACATTATCCTCAATGGTGAAAAACTCAAAGCATTCCCTCTGAGATCAGGAAACAAGTTTTTAAAAAACAAGTTCTAAGAAACTAAAGGAAAATCAAAAATTACCTTATGCTTAAAACAACTGGAGCAAGAAGAGCAAAAACACCCCAAGGCCAGCAGAAGAAGGGAAACCATAAAGATCAGAGCAGAAATAAATGAAAAAGAAACAAAAGAAACAATAGTAAAGATAAATAAAACAAAAAGCTGGTTCTTCGAAAAAGTCAATAAAATCGACACACCACTGGCCAGACTCATCAAGAAAAAGAGAGAGAAGAACCAGATCACCAAAATCAAAAATGAAAAAGGAGAGATTACAACAACGCAGAAATCCAAAGGATTATAAGAGACTATTATGAACAACTCTATGGCAACAAACTGGACAACCTGGAAGAAATGGACAGTTTCTTAGAGAAGATTAATCTCCCAAGACTCAACCAGGAAGAAATAGAAACTATGAACAAGCCAATCACAAGCTCAGAAATTGACCTTGTGATCAAAAATCTACCCAAAAATAAAAGCCCAGGGCCAGATGGTTTCACAAGTGAATTCTACCAAACATTTAAAGAAGAGCTAATGCCTGTCCTTCTAAAACTCTTCCAAAAAATTGCCCAGGAAGGAACACTTCCAAACACATTCTACGAGGCCACCATCACCCTGATACTAAAGCCAGGCAAAGACATCACAAAAAAAGAAAATTATAGGCCAATTTCATTGATGAATCTAGATGCCAAAATCCTCAACAAAATCCTAGCAAACAGAATTCAGCAACACATCAAAAAGCTCATTCATCACGATCAAGTTGGGTTCATCCCAGGCATGCAAGGATTCTTCAACATCCACAAATCAATCAATGTGATACACCATATCAACAAATTGAGAGACAAAAATCACATGATCATCTCAATAGATGCAGAAAAAGCCTTTGACAAAGTACAACATCCATTTATGATAAAAACTCTTCAAAAAATGGGCATAGAAGGAACTTAACATAGTGAAAGCCATATATGAGAAGCCCACAGCGAACATTATCCTCAATGGTGAAAAACTCAAAGCATTCCCTCTGAGATCAGGAACAAGACAAGGATGTCCACTTTCACCACTCTTATTCAACATAGTCCTGGAAGTTCTAGCAACAGCAATAAGAGAAGAGAAAGAAATCAAAGGAGTCCAGATTGGAAAAGAAGAAGTCAAACTCTCTCTATTTGCAGATGACATGATATTATACATAGAAAATCCCAAAGACACTATTACAAAACTACTAGAGTTAATCAGCGAATTCAGCAAAGTCGCAGGATACAAAATCAATATACAGAAATCACTGGCATTCCTATACACAAACAATGAAAAATCAGAAAACGAAATCAAAGAGGCAATCCCCTTCACCATCGCAACCAAAAGAATCAAATATCTAGGAATAAACCTACCCAAAGAAATAAAAGAACTGTACACAGAAAATTACAAGACACTCATGAGAGACATTAAAGAAGAGTTAAACAGATGGAGAAATATTCCATGTTCCTGGGTCGGAAGAATCAATATTATGAAAATGACCATACTACCAAATGTCATCTATAGATTCAATGCGATCCCTATCAAACTTCCAATACCATTTTTCACAGAACTAGACCAACAAATAACACAGTTCATATGGAAACACAAAAGACCTCGAATAGCCAAAGCAATCCTCAGGAAGAAGAATGGAGCTGGAGGGATCAGCCTCCCCAACTTCAGACTCTATCTACTACAAAGCAACAGTCATCAAGACAGTATGGTACTGGCACAAAAACAGAAATATCGACCAATGGAACAAGATCGAGAACCCAGAGATAAACCCACGCACCTATGGGTACCTTATTTTTGACAAAGGAGGCGAAACTATAAAATGGGACAAAGACAGCCTCTTCAACAAGTGGTGCTGGGAAAATTGGACAGCTACATGCAAAAAAATGAAGTTGGAACATACCCTGACACCATACACAAAGATAAACTCAAAATGGATTAAAGACTTAAATGTAAGGCCAGAAACCATCAAACTTTTAGAGGAGAATATAGGCAAAACCCTCAAGGACATCAATCAAAGCAAGATCTTCTCTGACCCACCTACTAGAATAGTGGAACTCAAAAGACAAATGAACATGTGGGACCTAATGAAACTTAAAAGCTTTTGTACAGCTAAAGAAATTACAAAAAAGCTGAACAGACAGCCCACAGAGTGGGAGAAAATCATAGCAAATGAAACAACAGACAAAGAATTAATCTCCAAAATCTACAAGCAACTCAGACAACTCAGCACTGGAAAAACAAACAACCCAATCAAAAAATGGGAAAAGGACCTAAAGAGACGCCTCTCTAAAGAAGACATACAGATGGCCCCCAAACACATGAAATGATGCTCAACTTCACTAATAATTAGAGAAATGCAAATCAAAACTACAATGAGATATCACCTCACACCCGTCAGAATGGCCATCATCCACAAATCGACAGACAATAAATGCTGGAGAGGCTGTGGAGAAAAGGGAACACTCCTGCATTGCTGGTGGGAGTGTAAATTGATACAGCCTCTATGGAAGACAGTCTGGAGATTTCTTAAAAAACTCAAAATAGAAGCACCATATGACCCAGCAATCCCACTCTTAGGCTTATACCCTGATGAAATCAAAACTGAAAGAAGCACCTGTACCCCAATGTTCATTGCAGCTCTCTATACAATAGCTAGAACATGGAAGGAACCTAGATGCCCATCGACAAACGCATGGATCCAAAAGCTCTGGTACATATATATAATGGAAAACTACACAGCTGTAAAGAGAAATGCACCTAATGAGGTGGCTGGATCTAGAACGTATCATAAAAAGTGAAGTCAGTCAGAAAGAGAAGGACAAATACAGTATATTAACACATATATATGGAATCTAGTAGGATGGTGATGATGGCACACTCAGTGAAGCGACAGAAAGACAGACATGGACAGTGGACATATGGACATTGTGGGGAAGGAACAGTGGGTGGGAGGCGTTAAGGAAGTAGCATGAAGGCCTGTACTATCATAAGTGAAGAAAATAGCTCTAGTCATTGCTCTGTGAGAAAAGGGGATCCTTCAGGGGTGCTGTGTGATGGTTGGGAGGGGTGGGAAGGGGGGGATATACATATGACTAATCTGGGAACATACATATCTGTAAACAAAAAAACTCTGTAAAGTTAAAAGTAAAATAAAGGTTTTAAAAAAAAAGAAAAACACTGAATACATTTTTTTTTGGTGTAGAAATTTTTGTAAAGATTTCTACAGCTCTGCTCATGAGATCACTTGACTCCAAGCAGCGTATTTTAAATTTCCAACTGACTCTGGTGTCTGGGCAGTCACTCCACATTCTTATCTTCTTGTGAAGTGAGAAACTGAACCAATTGTTTTCAGAGCTGGTGAAACTTTTAACTGGGAAAAACTGCCATCAAAATCCAAACGAAAAAACATACAGAGCCCCAAACACATGAAATGATGCTCAACTTCACTAATAATTAGAGAAATGCAAATCAAAACTACAATGAGATATCACCTCACACCCGTCAGAATGGCCATCATCCACAAATCGACAGACAATAAATGCTGGAGAGGCTGTGGAGAAAAGGGAACACTCCTGCATTGCTGGTGGGAGTGTAAATTGATACAGCCTCTATGGAAGACAGTCTGGAGATTTCTTAAAAAACTCAAAATAGAAGCACCATATGACCCAGCAATCCCACTCTTAGGCTTATACCCTGATGAAATCAAAACTGAAAGAAGCACCTGTACCCCAATGTTCATTGCAGCTCTCTATACAATAGCTAGAACATGGAAGGAACCTAGATGCCCATCGACAAACGCATGGATCCAAAAGCTCTGGTACATATATATAATGGAAAACTACACAGCTGTAAAGAGAAATGCACCTAATGAGGTGGCTGGATCTAGAACGTATCATAAAAAGTGAAGTCAGTCAGAAAGAGAAGGACAAATACAGTATATTAACACATATATATGGAATCTAGTAGGATGGTGATGATGGCACACTCAGTGAAGCGACAGAAAGACAGACATGGACAGTGGACATATGGACATTGTGGGGAAGGAACAGTGGGTGGGAGGCGTTAAGGAAGTAGCATGAAGGCCTGTACTATCATAAGTGAAGAAAATAGCTCTAGTCATTGCTCTGTGAGAAAAGGGGATCCTTCAGGGGTGCTGTGTGATGGTTGGGAGGGGTGGGAAGGGGGGGATATACATATGACTAATCTGGGAACATACATATCTGTAAACAAAAAAACTCTGTAAAGTTAAAAGTAAAATAAAGGTTTTAAAAAAAAAGAAAAACACTGAATACATTTTTTTTTGGTGTAGAAATTTTTGTAAAGATTTCTACAGCTCTGCTCATGAGATCACTTGACTCCAAGCAGCGTATTTTAAATTTCCAACTGACTCTGGTGTCTGGGCAGTCACTCCACATTCTTATCTTCTTGTGAAGTGAGAAACTGAACCAATTGTTTTCAGAGCTGGTGAAACTTTAATGGGTGTTAACATGAATGATGAATGAAGCATGTGCCGGCACGTTTGTGGCCATTTATTCAATCATTTATTCATTGGCTTCTGAATTTTTTATTTGTGCACTTTAGAGCCAGAGATTTCTACCCTACCAAGATCTCAAACATGTCTGTGGACCCCAGATCCTCTAGGGGACGCAGCAGATTAAAAAAAACAATTCTCTCCTGGTACAGCTTTGACTCTGACATGCAGGCAAACTCTGGGCCCTGTGGCGCATCGAGGATCGTCACACGCCTGTGGCTTAGTGTCCCACGACTGAGCTATCTTCAGAGTGCTTCCTGTTTCCCTGTTCCTATTACCTACCAAACGGACCCAAGGGCCATGTCTGACCAAACCGGCTGTGCGTGCTAAATTGCTTCAGCCGTGTCCAGCTCTGCGACCCCAAGGACTGCAGTCCGCTAGGCTCCTCGGTCCATGGGGTTCTCCAGGCAAGAATACTGGGATGGGTAGCCATTTCCTCCTCCACGGGATCTTCGTGACCCAGGGATCGAACCCACGCCTCTTATGTCTCTGGCTTCACTCAGTTCAAAACAGACCTCCTAGCTGCTGGATTACTTGGAGGTCCTAGTAGGGAGAACCCCCAGGGTGAGCTGGGAGGGCTGGGGGTGGGAGGGATGGCAGAGGTGGAGACAGAGGCACTTTCAGGAGTTTCCAGCAGGAGCTATCTGCCAAACAGCAGGGGAGTGACTTCAGTATTTTAGCAACCCACGGCTGTCCGCAAGGTCATCTGATCGTCACCAGGCCACAGCAGGGGCAGCAAGTGAGCCTGGACTACGTCTTTAAGACACTGCACGTTGTAAACAAAAGTGAAATAATAATCATGGGCTGATAACCATTTAATTTAAAAAAAATTTTTTTTAAAAAAAGATTTATTTATTTATTTTGGGCGGGGGTCGGGTTGGGAAGGGAGGGGTGCAGGCGGGCCACTTCTATTGGTCTTTCATTTGTCTATTTTCATCCTTCCTTGTTCTTTGGCTCCTGTGGGCCTCCCATCGCGGTGGCCTCTGTCGTCGCAGAGTGCTGGCTCTGGGCGCATGCGCTCCAGAGCTCTGGCTCGGTAATTGGACACATGGGTCCAGCCACTCTGTGGCACGTGGGATCTTCCCAGGCCAGGGATTGAACCGGCGCCCCTTGCACTGCAAGGCGGTGTCCTTACCCACTGAACCACCAGAGGAAGCCCCTAATTTAAAAAAATTTTAACATTTATTAAGTGTTCACTACACATCAGGCACTGTGCTCAGCACTTAGGATCTGGTTTTGTCTTCATGACAACCCGGTGAGATGGGCATTGGTATTCTTATCTCTAGTGAAGGACAGGGAAGCCTGGCGTGCTGCAGTCCACGGAGCCACAAAGGGTCAGACGTGACTGAGCAAGCGAACAGCAACATTCCCATCTCCATTTCAGAAGCGAGAGACACGAGGCTCAGAGACGTCACCTGCTCCAGGACACACAGCGGGTGAGTGGGAGAGTCACGGCATGAACCCGGGTTTGCTGGATCCACAGCCTACGCTTCCAACCTCTAGGCAGTAAATTTATTGAAGTGGGAAGACATTTATGATATGTTACTCAATCTCAGAAAGCAGGTTACAAATGTTAGGTTCACAGGACCCACTAATTGGGAGAAAACACTCATACACACACACACACACACACACACATATCTGATACATATATTGGATGCTATTTTTAAAAATTCACCCCACATATTTTCTGTTCTCCATAATTCTTTCCCACCTCCCATGAGCTCCTGTCATTTAGATTTGGTGGTCTGGGAGCTGAGGTTTTATTGCATTGTGGGAAAGGGAGGATGCATATTAACTAGAATTGGGGGATCTTTGCCTGCAGGCAAAATGATGTTTGGACTTCTGGCAATGTCCAAACACTGGAGACACTTCTGAGTATCATGGTTGGTGACAGCCTAATAGTAAAACAGGAGAGGCCCAGCTGGTGAAGATCTGAGGCCTCCTAGCAGAGCCCATGCAGGGACCTATCCCAGGGATACGGCCTTCAGCTCGAGAGCCCATGCAGGTCCAAATGGGGGGGCCCTCCTTTCATTTGTCTATTTTCATCCTTCCTTGTTCTTTGGCTCCTGTGGGCCTCCCATCGCGGTGGCCTCTGTCGTCCAAGAGAGCTGGCTCTGGGCGCATGCGCTCCAGAGCTCTGGCTCGGTAATTGGACACATGGGTCCAGCCACTCTGTGGCACGTGGGATCTTCCCAGGCCAGGGATTGAACCGGCGCCCCTTGCACTGCAAGGCGGTGTCCTTACCCACTGAACCACCAGAGGAAGCCCCTAATTTAAAAAAATTTTAACATTTATTAAGTGTTCACTACACATCAGGCACTGTGCTCAGCACTTAGGATCTGGTTTTGTCTTCATGACAACCCGGTGAGATGGGCATTGGTATTCTTATCTCTAGTGAAGGACAGGGAAGCCTGGCGTGCTGCAGTCCACGGAGCCACAAAGGGTCAGACGTGACTGAGCAAGCGAACAGCAACATTCCCATCTCCATTTCAGAAGCGAGAGACACGAGGCTCAGAGACGTCACCTGCTCCAGGACACACAGCGGGTGAGTGGGAGAGTCACGGCATGAACCCGGGTTTGCTGGATCCACAGCCTACGCTTCCAACCTCTAGGCAGTAAATTTATTGAAGTGGGAAGACATTTATGATATGTTACTCAATCTCAGAAAGCAGGTTACAAATGTTAGGTTCACAGGACCCACTAATTGGGAGAAAACACTCATACACACACACACACACACACACACATATCTGATACATATATTGGATGCTATTTTTAAAAATTCACCCCACATATTTTCTGTTCTCCATAATTCTTTCCCACCTCCCATGAGCTCCTGTCATTTAGATTTGGTGGTCTGGGAGCTGAGGTTTTATTGCATTGTGGGAAAGGGAGGATGCATATTAACTAGAATTGGGGGATCTTTGCCTGCAGGCAAAATGATGTTTGGACTTCTGGCAATGTCCAAACACTGGAGACACTTCTGAGTATCATGGTTGGTGACAGCCTAATAGTAAAACAGGAGAGGCCCAGCTGGTGAAGATCTGAGGCCTCCTAGCAGAGCCCATGCAGGGACCTATCCCAGGGATACGGCCTTCAGCTCGAGAGGAGCCTCCAATGACCACAGTCCCAGCTGATACCATGATAGCAACCTCATGAGAAACCTAGAGCCAAGATCATCCGGCTCAGCCAGTCCCAAATTCCTGACCCAGAGAAACTACCAGATAATACATGCTTACAGTTGTTTTATTTTAAAAGTATTTACTTATTTGGCTGAGCTGGGTCTGTCTTCATTGCCGTGTGCTCAGAACTTCTCTAATTGCAGGGGACGGGGGCTACTCTTGAGTTGTGGTGAGCAGGCTTCTCACTGAGGTGGCTTCTCTTGTCGTGGCACACGGGCTCTAGGCACGTGGGTGTCAGTAGTTTCAGCTCCTGGGCTCTAAAGGACAGGCTCAATAGTGGTGGCACACGAGCTTAGGTGCTCTGTGGCATGCTGGATCTTCCCAGATCACGGATAGAACCATGTCTCCTACACTAGCAGGCATATTCTTTACCTCCGGTGATACCTGGGAAACCCATGTGAAGGGGAGACAGGTAAAGGAAGGGCTGTTCAATCAGGACTCAAAAATCTGTGCTTAGGCTTCCCTGGTGGTCCAGTGCGTAGAGTTTGCCTTGCAAGTGTAAGGGGCGTCGGTTCAATCCCTGGCCTGGGAAGATCCCACGTGCCGCAGAGTGGCTGGACCTGTGGGTCCAATTACAAGCCAGTGCTCTGGAGTGCGTGAGCCCAGAGCTGGTACTCGGCAACGAGAGAGGCCACTGCGATGGGAGGCCCACACAGGCCAAAGAACAAAGACAGATGAAAATAAATAAATGAATGACCAATAAAATAAAAAGGCCAAAATTAAAAACAAAAAAAATCTGTGCTTAAAATTTCCCTGCCTGTGCAGGTGACAAATAAAATGCAAGAAACATATTCTGGGCAAAGATAAAATAAGGGCACACTCAAGAAAACATGGTCTAAAGAAGATACTGAGGGTGTGACTGTCAGAGTTTTAAGAATACAGATCCAGGACAGTGTTTCAGAGGACCATTCAATACAGGCACTGGGCTTCTAAGAAGCTCCTGTCCCTTGGTAGTCTTGGCAGAAGCTCACGGTGGAAGAGCTTGGGTCAAAAAAACCAGTGGGCATGCATTGTGTCTGACAAGATGAGCCCCAGAAAGAAGCACTGCCAATTCCGATGGACAGAGAGCCACAGAAGTAAACAAGGCTTCTAGACCCCCAAGCTTCTCCAGGTAGGAAGCAGAACCTAAAGCTAGGCAACTGCAAATATGGGATACCATTCGTAGGAAAC
The DNA here is from genome assembly GCA_022376925.1 of Tragulus kanchil. Taxonomy (NCBI): domain Eukaryota; kingdom Metazoa; phylum Chordata; class Mammalia; order Artiodactyla; family Tragulidae; genus Tragulus; species Tragulus kanchil. The sequence goes on from JAIOJX010000032.1 coordinate 152,037,352, forward strand.
GTAGAACAACTCAGAGGACAGAATGCAGAGACTAGAGGGCAGGGCCCAGAGCCCTGGAATGCATTTCTGGGCAAGAGTGGGACTGAAGCCCGATCAACGACCTGCCACGGTTTTCTCAGCTGGATTTCAGAACAGCTTTGGGCCAGTGACACTCATGTGATTCCTGTCTCTCTCCCTTTTGAAGAGGAGCATATGTAGCAGTTGTGCCATGTCTGTCCCTCCAACATATGCTGGGTATGTGAGAGACAGACACTTTGTGCACCAGTGTGCAGATTCCTGCAAATAGTACTTGATGAGCTCAACTCAAGGAACTACACTCATGAGCCCCATCTGCACCTGGACTGGATGTAGATGAGATTCTGAAGGGTGAGCAGAGGCTGTCATGGGGGGAGAGCACAGGAAGGGGCAGGAGGAAGGGGAAATCACTGACGACCAGAGGGCAGGCTGCGGGGGCCAGCTTCCAAGCTGAGTGCCGCTCATTCTTGCTTCCTAGGGACCCGCCTGCGTGCAGTCTCCCCCGACTCTGGAGAGGGACACCCGTGTAACCAACAGGACACGGCCGCGATGGCAGAGGGTGAGCACGGAGGCCTGGTCACCAGAGATGTGGCAGTTCCCACCTGGCTCTCCTGGAGGAGCCAGCTGCCGTGTCCTGAGAGCACGGGAGCCCCTCTCGAGAGCTGTGTGGTGAGGAAGTCAGGCGCCCTGCGGACAGCCGAGTGAGCGCGCCATCTTGGAGAAACCCATGGAATCCTAGTTAACGGTATATATGCTAAAATATTTAGGGGGAGGTCTACAGAGGTGTGTAATTTATTTTTCAATGCATCAGAAAATCAGATGGATTAATGAATGAACAGGGCTTCCCTGGTGGCTCAGTGGTAAAGAATCTGCCTTCCAAAGCAGGAGACGTGGCTTTGATCCCTGGTGGGGAAGACCCTCCTGGAGAAGGAAATGGCAACCCACTCCAGTATTCTTGCCAGGAGAATCCCACGGATAGAGGGGCCTGGTGGGCTACAGTTCACGGGGTCACAAAGAGTTGAACGACTTAGTGACTGAGCACAGAATAAATAAATAGAATGACAGGTAGACAGAAATGTAACAGAATATAGCAAAATGTTAATATTAGAATTAGAAGGGGGCTTTTCTCTTTAAAATTCTTTTTTTTTTTTTTTAAAGTTTGGCCTCTTTTATTGGTTGTCTATTTATTTTCATCCATCTTTATTCTTTGGCCTGTGTGAGCCTCCCATCGCAGTGGCCTCTCTCACTACAGAGCACTGGCTCTGGGCGCATGCACTGCAGAGTGCTGGCTCCTAATTGGACACACCGGTCCAGCTGCTCCGTGGCACATGGGATCTTCCCAGGCCGGGGACCGAACCGGTACCCCTTGCAGTGCAAGGCAGACTCTTTACCACTGAGCCCTAAAATTCTTTTTACTTTGCTGCATGTTTGACATTTTTTCACATTAAAATGTTAGGGAGAATAGGCTGAGTAATTTCTTCACTTGGGTGGTAGGTGAATGAGCGTTCCTTAGATGATGATGGTGAAGACGGTAGAGATATGTTTCGTATGCTCCTTAGTTTGCATATACCAGAATAATCACTATTATTTGAATGGTTGAGTGCGGTGACTCGGTCCTGAGCGAGACCAGTGGAGGCTGTGGAGCCACTGAGAGCTCTGAGGACTCACAGGGGTCTGGGGTTGGGACCCAGAGGACAGAGCATGGACCTTTGTGCCAGTGGCCACTGAGGAAGCCTGGGAATCACGCCAGGGGCTAAGTCGACCCAGCCACTCTGCCAGTGAGGCTGGCGAGGCCGAGAGGATGGTGATGGGCAGGAGGTCTCCCTGGATGCCATGCAGCCTTCTAGGGGGAGGAGTGGAGAAGGCAACCCTGATGGCCTTGTGTCCCCAGAGGGACCAGGCTGTGAGCGACAGCTCTCAAGATAACCAGCCTTAAAATCCACTGAAAAGCATTAGGCTAGATTAGATGGAATGTATCACTGCTGAGGAAGTCATTTTCTCCTTAAGCCTCCCTCTCCTCTAACCCGTAAAATGGTAATAAAATATTTAAAACCTCTGAAGGCAAGAGGGATTTCAGTTACCATTATGTCTATACAAGTGAGTCAAAGTATATAAATGCAGATTCTGCTGCACATTCATATCTATTCATATGTATGCACACACGTACACATATGTTTGCCACAGAGGTACTGACTGAGACATGCAGATGGGCAGAGCACAAACTATGGAGGGATTTGTACCAAAAAGTCAACAGAGAGAATCTGGGTGGTAAGGGAGACAGCTGATCTTTCGCTGTTTTCTTTCTGTTTATCCTGATGTTTTTCTCACAATTGAAAATGTTCCACTTTAGAATCAGAGACAACAAGCAAAACCTGAGACCCATCCTCCTGGCTGCAAGCCCACCCCGAAGCTGCCAGGAAAGTGCCCCGTGTACCTTGCTTGATGATGGGAACCCCGTGGGCGGCGCCATCCACCATGAAGGAGAACATCTTTCCGCAGGCGCTCATGGGCCGCCCGTGGGAGGCGGGCGGGACCACAGCAGGCCTGAGGAAGCCCTGGGACCAGCTCCTCTGTACCGGCTGGACGCCTGGGTGGAAGGGAATCTGCGGTGGCGAAGGGGCCTGGTTCGACTGCTGTGTGGCCCGAGATGGCCCTGCCCAAGATGCTGGGCCCCTCGCCCACGGGAAGGAGACCTGCAGAGGCAGACAAGAGGGTCAGGGGAGGCTACAAGCTGCTGGGATGGTCTCCACCCTTCTGTTTCAGCGATGTAATTGCTGTCCTAAGTTTCACCGTGTAAGTCACTTGCCCCAGGAAGCCCTCCCAGACTCTCCCCAAATTTGGGATGGTGATCCCCACATGGGGTCACACTGAACACCCCCACACCACCTGTCTGTCTGGTGCAGGCTTCACACCAGGCACCCTGACACAAGATTTGTGTGCATGACCTCACTTCATAAACCTGACACTCTGTGATGAGCCCAAAGCTAAGCAAGACCTAGAGACTTTCCTCATATCGTAAATTTGGTAGTGAGCGCTGAGCTGGTAGAAGGCCACCTCTAAGACATGAAAACATTTTGTCTATCTTGCTCAGCCACTGTGTCCTCAGCAGCTAAACCCTTGGTGCGTACAGAGTTGGCCCTCAAATACTGGTTGAGGACTTCCCTGATGGTCCAGTGGTTAAGAATTTGCTTGCCAATACAGGGGACACGGGTTCAATCCCTGGCCTAGGAAGATCCCACCTGCTACAGGGCAACTAAATCTATACCCCATAGCTACTGAGCCCACGCTCCAGAGCCCTCGGACCACAGCTAACAAAGCCTGCATGCCTAGGGACCATGCTCTGCCACAAGAGAAGCCACTGCAATGAGAAGCCCACACATGGCAACTAGAGAGTAGCCCCCACTTGCCATAATTAGAGAAAGTCCACAGGCAGCAATGAAGACCCAATGCAATCATAAATACATATGTATTTTTAAGTACTGGTTGAAAGAATGAAGTAACAAATCTCTGAGATGCAAGCCGAGCTCTCCAGGACCCCATCCACGCTGCGTGTCTTTCAGGCACTCCTCCTCATCCGTCCCCTGAAGCCAAGAACTCTGGGGTGGCAGGTACCCCGGTAGGCTCCTTAGCCTGTGGGTCCTTAATACCCACCCCGCCTGATTCTTGGCAGGTACTCCATAACATCTATGAAGGGACCCCAGCAGACTGTGTCTGTGGCTACTTTCAGCGGAGAGCACACTGAGATCTATTTGAACTGGGAGGGGCAGATGCGGAGAGGGGCTGACCCTGGGCTTCATCTGGGCTGGATGTGTCCCAGTGGTTGCTCCCTGTGCCTAGGGGCTAAGCCGTGACCCCGTGAGTGCTACAGGGCCTGGTACTTTCTCAGCTTCCTCAGAATAGCCCTGCAGGGGAGGAGCTCTCCTTTGTAAGGGCGGCCTGGAGAAGTTGAGGCGGGGGTCCTCAACCACTGAGATCTACTGCCTGATGATCTGAGGTGGAGCTGATGTAATAATAATGGAAACAAAGTGCACGATAAATGTCATGCGCTTGAATCATCCCCCAACCAGCCCCCTGTGGCCCCCAGGTCCACGCAAAAACTTGTCTTCTAAGATACTGGTCCATGGTGCCGAGAAGGTTGGGGACTGTTGGGCTGAGGAGCTGACCAGGCTCAGGTGAGGATGGAAAGTCTGGTGGGATCTGGTCTGATGAGTTCTTTCCCTCTTATTGTCTCTCTCCTTTTCTTACCAACCTCCCTGAGCCCTCTCCTAGACTCTTGGCAGAAAAAAAACACTTTTCAAGTGAGAAGCTAAGTTCAAAGGCTTGCCGCCCTGTGCGGGGTCACGTTTCTCTTTCTCCAGACGGGAGACACACAATGAGAAACAGGACAGAACGCTCCCGAAATAGGAGCCCTGGCCGACAGAACTTCCTGTGACTCCAGCTGCACTGTGCTCAAGAGGAAGCTTCTCCACGCGCTCAGGTTCCCGTTCCAGGATTTTAGCTACAGCTTTCCCCCACCCCATCCCGCCAGACAAGTCAAGAATCCGGTGAATTCCCCCAAAGGCTATTTTTGGAGTCAATGAGAACAGTTGTTCAAGGAAATCAAACTTCAACTGCCTGGGGACGCCTGGCTCAGCACTTTTGCGGGGGCTGCGTCATGTGGGATCTTTCATGGCGGCGTGTGGGCTCTCTAGTTGTGGCCCGTGGGCTCTCTAGTGGCACTTGGACTTCGTTGCCCTGCAGCACGTGGAATCTTAGTTCCCTGACCAGGGATCAAACCCCAGCCCATGCACTGCACAGCGGATTCTTAGCCACTGGACTACTGGGCAGTCCCTGCCCCAGCATTTATAATGACAGTGGCCCTGGGCTTCCTTGGTGACTCTGAAGGTAAAGAATTCGCCTGCAATGAGATACAGGTTCAGACTCTGGGTGGGGCAGATCCCCTGGAGAAGAGCATGGCGACCCACTCCAGTGTTATGGCCTGGAGAATTCCATGGACAGAGGAGCCTGACAGGCCACAGTCCATGGGGCCACACAGCTGGACACGACAGAGCGACTAACAGCCAACCTCTTGGTCCTGCAGAAACCTGTGTCAGGACTGGACCTGGCTCCCCTACATGGAGATTATAATTTCTCTCTGCTGTGGGCACCTCTGTCTCTGCCCAAGCTCTCTTCCTTTCCCTCCTCCCAGGAGCTGAGACACCCCGCTCCTGCCTGTGCTCATTTCTCCGTCCATCCTCACTCTTCCTCTCCTCTGGGGCTGTCTCACCTCAATCATTCCTGTAATTTTCCCCCATTGATTTAATGAAGGTTTATTGAATGAATGGGTTGAAGACGGTAAAGAGTAAATTCATATGTGTTTTATCCTCTGCTGGCTAGAAAATAAATCTAGAGACCACGGGTGGTGGGGGAGGAATTTCCATTCGTGCTGGGATACTCAGCGTGCCTCCCTGCCACTGCCAGGGTGCTAAAGGGAGTGGTCACCGCTCACGCCTCAAGTGACAAGAGGCCAGAATCCAATGGGCCCTTTGGAAATTTCAGGACTGTCTTCCCAGCCCATTGCTGTGAGTGGGGCTCAGCCATCGGCCAGGCACACGCCCTGGTGTGCTGACTGGTGGACTTGTGGGGCAAGCGATCCAATCAGAGACAAAGAGAGCCAAGAAGACCTGGCTGGACGCCAGGGTCTGGAGGGGCCTGGCTGGACTGAAGAACTCAGTCAGCATGAAGGAGTGGAGCCCAGACACGGAGAGAGGGAAGCTGTTTGTTTATTTTCAAAACTGTGGGACGTAACCTATGTACCTCTTGTGTGCTCAGTCGTGTCCAACTCTTTGCAGTCCATGGACTATAGCCCGCCTGGCTCCTTTGTCCATGGGATTATCCAGGCAAAAATACTAGAGTGGGTTACCACTTCCTCCTCCCAGGGGATCTTCCTGACCGAGGGACTGAACTCACGTCTCTTACGTCTCGTCCACTGGCAGGCAGATTCTTCACTACTGTGTCACCGGGAAGGCCTAAGTAACCTGTAACTTAATATTTATCATCTTAGCCATTTTAAAGTATATAGTTCAAAGTATATGGTATATATCTCATCACTGTGAACTGGATTTCCAGAACTTTCTCTCTCTCTCTTTTTAATTTTTCTTTCTTTCTTTATTTTTGGCTATTCTGGGTTTTCACTGCTGCTTCAGGTTCCTCTCTAGTTGAGTGGGGGCCACTCTCTAGCTGAGGTGAGCAGGCCTCTTGCTGTGGTCACTTTTCCTGTTGTGGAGCTCAGGCTCCAGGGCACACGGGCTTCAGGAGTTGCGGTACATGGGCTCAACAGTTGCGGCTCCGAGGCTCTAGAGCACAGGCTCCATAGTTGTGATTCACGGGCTTAGGTACTCCGTAGCATGTGGGATCCTCCCAGATCAGGAATCAAACTTGTGTCTCCTGCATTGGCAGGCAAACTCTTTACCACTGAGCTACCAGGGAAACCCCAGAACTTTATCTCTTGCAAAATAGAAACTCTATTCCCATTAAACAACTTCCCTCAGTCCCCGGTGATCAACGTCATGTCTACAAATTTGACTAAGTACCAAGTACCTCAAATAGGTGAAATCAAACAGTACTTGTCTTTCTGTGACTGCCTTATGTCACTTAGCATACTGCTTTCAAGGTTCATCCATGTGGTAACATTTCAGAATTTCCTTCTTTGTTAAGACAAAATAACACTCTATCATATGTACGTATTTTGTTTATCCATTTAGCATCACGGCACCTGGGTGACTTCTACCTCTTGGTTTCTGCTGTAGCTGTGCTCCCATGAGCAAGGGTGCAAAAAAGGAAGCTGCTTTCGAGCCCTGGCTTGGCAGTACCCTGAGGTGCTCTGCCCCTGAGGCTGGCGAGGGTGGGCTCTGTCGCTGGCCACACAGACCCTGAAGGACAGGCTCCCTGGGGGAAGGTGCCAAAGATGCACAAGTGCAGCAGAGACTCCCATCTGCTCCTCCAATTCAAAAATTTAAAGACAAAATTTGGGGATTTACTTATATATCTGACATCTTTGATATTTACTGAACTCACGTCTCTTACGTCTCGTCCACTGGCAGGCAGATTCTTCACTACTGTGTCACCGGGAAGGCCTAAGTAACCTGTAACTTAATATTTATCATCTTAGCCATTTTAAAGTATATAGTTCAAAGTATATGGTATATATCTCATCACTGTGAACTGGATTTCCAGAACTTTCTCTCTCTCTCTTTTTAATTTTTCTTTCTTTCTTTATTTTTGGCTATTCTGGGTTTTCACTGCTGCTTCAGGTTCCTCTCTAGTTGAGTGGGGGCCACTCTCTAGCTGAGGTGAGCAGGCCTCTTGCTGTGGTCACTTTTCCTGTTGTGGAGCTCAGGCTCCAGGGCACACGGGCTTCAGGAGTTGCGGTACATGGGCTCAACAGTTGCGGCTCCGAGGCTCTAGAGCACAGGCTCCATAGTTGTGATTCACGGGCTTAGGTACTCCGTAGCATGTGGGATCCTCCCAGATCAGGAATCAAACTTGTGTCTCCTGCATTGGCAGGCAAACTCTTTACCACTGAGCTACCAGGGAAACCCCAGAACTTTATCTCTTGCAAAATAGAAACTCTATTCCCATTAAACAACTTCCCTCAGTCCCCGGTGATCAACGTCATGTCTACAAATTTGACTAAGTACCAAGTACCTCAAATAGGTGAAATCAAACAGTACTTGTCTTTCTGTGACTGCCTTATGTCACTTAGCATACTGCTTTCAAGGTTCATCCATGTGGTAACATTTCAGAATTTCCTTCTTTGTTAAGACAAAATAACACTCTATCATATGTACGTATTTTGTTTATCCATTTAGCATCACGGCACCTGGGTGACTTCTACCTCTTGGTTTCTGCTGTAGCTGTGCTCCCATGAGCAAGGGTGCAAAAAAGGAAGCTGCTTTCGAGCCCTGGCTTGGCAGTACCCTGAGGTGCTCTGCCCCTGAGGCTGGCGAGGGTGGGCTCTGTCGCTGGCCACACAGACCCTGAAGGACAGGCTCCCTGGGGGAAGGTGCCAAAGATGCACAAGTGCAGCAGAGACTCCCATCTGCTCCTCCAATTCAAAAATTTAAAGACAAAATTTGGGGATTTACTTATATATCTGACATCTTTGATATTTTAAATAGTCCAAATACATCCATTCAAGAAAGACGTGCAAACTATATTTCATTAATAGATAACATTATCTATTAGTAAAATTGGTCATGGTAAAATTGAGAGAAGCATTATAGAACATGTTCCGTAATTTAATGAAAACTATCAATGGGATAATGGATGATTTGGAAATTTTGACATCTACGAGTACCTTACAAGTTTGAAAGATGTTTTGGAAGTTTACTATGTATCAAAAGAAGATCTATGCATAAAAACAGTGGATCCAGCATTCTTTTTAACTCCTGAAAGACAGTGTATATTTAACTATGACTCTGCAAGACAAATTATTGTTTAACTATTTACTGATAAGGGATTACAGATGATTTAAAAAAAAAAAAGTTTTGTTTTGTTTTTTTCCTCTGAAGCTGTTGATTGAGGGTAGCTTTAGTTGGAGGGCTGAAGTTAGTTTTCTCTAGCGTGCAGGCTTGCTCTGTCACAGCAAGGTCAAGGTTTTCTCAGAAACTGCTGCTGGTAACGACAAGGAAACAGGCAGGACGAAAAGCAGACGTAAGAAAAAAACTCACATTAAAAGCCAGTCTGGGCTGTGCAGGAAGCATGGGGTCAAGGTCAGCTATCAAGTCCATTTTTAGGAACTTTCGTTTAAAAATACATGCAAATGCCTTTTCTCTCTTTTTTTCCTTCATCTCTGACCATATCATATGTTACCGTGGTTGCATTTTTTGTTTTGTTTTGGAGGGAGCACATGCTGTATTCCTAGCTTCTTTTCCACACTACCTTTAAAACAGCAGGCTGTCAAACACCTGCATAAGAGGCGCATCGCCCCTGTGGAGTCCATACCAGCTTGAATAAACATGGGTCTGCGATTTACTCAAGAAATCACTATCCATTTTTTTCCATAGTCTCTCTTTGTTATTTATGTACTCTCTCTAATATCTGCTTCTAATCTTATGAAGAGAGTAGGCTGAATGCATGCACGCTTAGTCCTTCTGTTGTGTCTAGCTCTTTGCGACCCCGTGGACTGTAGCCTGCCAGATTCCTCTGTTTATAAGATTTTCAGGCAAGACTACTGCAGTGGGCTGCCACTTCCTCCTCCAGGGGATATTCCTGACCCAGGGATTGAACTCGTGTCTCCATGTCTTCTGCATTGCAGGCAGATTCTTTACCTGCGAAGCCCCTGGGAAGCCCATGCAGGTTGAATAGGAGACCCTAAAAAAAAAAATAATCAAGGAAGTTTGCACATTAATGCCTACAGGACACATGAATTCTGCGAGGAAGCCCTGGAGCCTGTGGATAAGGTGGAAACTTAGACCTTGCCCTTGGAGAGCTCATCACACGCTCCACTGTTTGTAATTATTGCCAATAGGATGGCAGTGAGCCACTATGTAGGGAAAACACAGATGTGTCACCGACTATGCTGGGCACTTAATACACGCAGTCTCATCTAATTACCAGAATGATCTCGGAGGAGGCATTTTACCTTTCCTTTTGTGGATTAAGAAACGGGAGCTCAGAGAGGTGAAGTGACTTGCCCGAGGTCTCATAGCCAGGAAGTGACGATGCTGTTTGACTTCATTACCTGTGCTCTTAGGGCCTCTAACTTATTTAAGGTTATGATCATACCTGCTTTCCACATTCACTGAAGGATCTCAGAAGCTTGGTTAGTGAATGATAGACTTTTTGAGTTAAAAAAAAAAGAGATAAGGAATGAGCCTGAGATGGTGTGAAAAACCACAAGATGTCACATGGGCCACTTGGAAACCTGACTTTCTAGAAACACGGACAACTGTCTCATGGAAATGTCATTCATCCGGTACATGCCACATCCTGGAGGCAGCTCAGAGGACACCTGCCTCCATTAGAGAAGACCACGGCTGTGCCAGAGGAAAGCTGGGTCCACCTGGCACCAGCCTCTGAGAGCTGATTGCTAAATATCCAGGAATTTTGCCAACTGGTTGATAAATACAGCCATTAATATGCGTTAACTTACATAAACTTATAATTAAATGATATCAATGGAAGCAACCTGAGTGTCCGTCAACAGGGGAATGGATAAAGAAGATGTGGCACATCCGCACAATGGAATATCACTCAGTCACAGAAAGGAACAAAATTGTGCCATTTGCAGAGATGGGGACGGACCGAGAGACTGTCATACAGAGTGAAGTCAGTCAGAAGGAGAAAGACAAATAGTGTCTAGAAACACATATATGTGGAATCTAGAAATCTGGTACAGTTGAGCCTGTCACAAAGCAGAAATAGAGACACAGATGTAGAGAACAAATGTATGGACACCGAGTGGGGAAAGGGGAGTGTGGGATGACTGGGGATTGGGATGGACGTTCACACACAGCTATATATAAAACCGCTAGCTAGTGAGACCCACTGGACAGCACAGGGAGCTCTATTCAATGCTGTGCCGCGACCTCAACGGGAAGGAAATCCAAAATGGGGATATCCCTACACCCGGAGGAGGGCATGGTAGCCCACTCCAGCATTCTTGTCTGGAGACTCCCGTGGACAGAGGAGCCCGGCTGACTGCAGTCCAGAGAGTCACAGAGTCGGACACGACGGAAGCGACTCAGCACGCATGCACACATACATGCACTCACTTTGCTGTACAGCAGAAGCAAATCCAACCTTGTAAGCAACTATACTCCAATAAAAAATTTTTAAAAACTCTATCAGAAACAAAGGCGATAAAGACTGAAAAGTCAGGACTTTCCTGCTGGTTCAGTGGTAAAGAATCCACCTGCCAGGGCAGGAGACACGGGTTCGATCCCTGGTTTGGAAAGATCCTGCAGGATGCAGAGCGACTAAGCCCGTGTGCTGCAGCTGGTGAACCCGTGCCCTAGAAGGCGGGAACTGCAGTTACTGAGTCCGCACACCCCAGAGCCTGTGTTCTGCAACAAGAGAGGCCGCCACAATGAAAGATCACGCACTGCACACCGCTCTTTCCGTCCAGCTACTGGGTGAGGCATCACTGCGGGGTCGAAATTGACTATGAAGGGAGTGTTTACACCACAGAAATCAGGAAATGCTATAAATCACAACTGAACTTTTTAAAAGTGTTTTTTTTTAATTTTTTTTTTAAAGATTTATTTATTTATTTATTTTGGGTGGGGGTTGGGTTGGGGAGGGAGGGAAGCGGGAGGGCCACTTCTATTGGTCTTTCATTTCTCTGTTTTCATCTGTCTTTGTTCTTTGGCTCCTGTGGGCCTCCCATCGCGGTGGCGTCTGTCGTTGCAGAGCGCCGGCTCTGGGCGCATGCGCTCCAGAGCTCCGGCTCGGTGATTGGACACATCGGTCCAGCCGCTCCACGGCACGTGGGATCTTCCCAGGCCAGGGATCGAACTGGCGCCCCTTGCACTGCAAGGCGGTGTCCTTACCCACTGGACCACCAGGGGAAGCCCAACTTTTTAAAACTTTTATGTGTGTGTGCTAAGTCGCTTCAATTGTGTCCAACTCTTTGCGACCCTATGGACTGTAGTCCGGCAGGCTCTTCTGTCCAAGGGATTCTCCCAGCAAGACGACTGGAGGGGGTTGCCATGCCCTCCTCCAGGGGATTTTCCCCAGCCAGGGATCGAACTCATCTCCGGCACTGGCAGGCGAGTGCTTTACCACTAGTGCCACCTGGGAAGCCCAGAACTTTATAAATAGGCTTAATAATAGTGGTTTACATACAGCTTGTTTTTTGCGGGGGTTGTTTCGCTGATAGCTTAGACTTAAGAAGGTAATGGAGAAAATCTTAACGATGCAGATGATATAAAAGCATGCTGTGCTTCAGCTATTAGATTATTCTGAACAGCACAAAAAACTGAGGAAGCATCCCTTGAGTATTTGAAAACTACTATCTGATGCAGAAAAATATCACTCATGTCATTGATGAATGTGGAAGTTCCAGCATCTTTCTTTTTAACTTGTATTACTCATAAATGCAAATATATCCAAAATACCCCCGAATACCCACCAGTGCTCAGGTCGGGAACTCTCCTATTGTGAGTTACAACAAGAAACTGGCTATGGATACAAAGATTCAGCAAAAGCCAATGAAAGCATTCTGTGAGGCTCGACTGGCCATGTGGACTTTCTAAGAAAGAGCACTGTATTTCTTGTTATTTGGAAAGATGGTGTTACGCATTCTTGCTATCACTAAGCCTGATGCTGTGCATGCACAAGCTTTACTTTTCTCAGCAAGCTCGTCATGAAACACATACCCGCCAGCCACTGACGGGGCTGGGCACCTAACTCTAGAGTGCCTGGTGCTCCCGGTAGGTATTCACTGCCAACTGAGCTGAACGGTTGGCAAAGGTAGGGTAAGTAAAGCCATCTTTGATGCTGGGGCTGGGATGGGGGACATACCCGCTGAGCCTGGCGCAACTCCTAACAGCAGGGGGTAAAGTGCCCAGAGCAACAGGACGAGGCGATGCCCAGGACACGGTGACCAGCCTGCAAGAGCTCACGGAGGCCGAGGCCGGAAGAGTATGAGCAACAAAACAGGTAATGAGGGACTTCCCTGGTGGTCCAGTGGTTGAGAATCCACCTTCCAATGCAGAAGACGCAGGTTCAATCCTTGGTTGGGGAACTAAGATCCCACATGCCCAACTAAGCCCGTGCGCTGTGACAAGAGAACCCTCATGCTGCAGCTAGAGAAAGCCTGCTCGCTACAATGAAGACCTTGTGCAGCCAAAATAAAAAAGAAGAAGGAATTATGAGCTAAAGTGGAAAACATACTAAGTCCATCCGAATACAGACACTTGAGGGAGTAAAGCAGGGAAAAGAGACCATCTTCTTTAGAGAAGAATTTAGCATATGTGGATGGGAAGCTTAATTCCCACAGTCTGGAAGGGCCTGGGGTGGGGGTGACAGGAGACGAGAAGAAACACCGACCACAGCATGTAGGAGCCCCGGACTTCCAACGACAGGACGGAGACTACAGAGCACAGGCACCGGACCTCAGAAGCTAGGAGAGGGGGCTCTCTGGCGCCAGGCCAATGACTCTTAACCTCCACAGCTCCCAGGGCGTCCCCATAACTCAAAGTGGGGTGCTAATTCTAAGTCTCCAAGAAAAAGGGAGACTATACTTGGGATTTTCAGTGTGAGAAAACAAGGTTATACATAGAACCCAGAACCACCAAAGTATATATTACTTCTAGGATCTGGAACTTGAAAGAGGTCCCAGGATTTCCATGAGGGTCCAGTTGAAGAAACAGATAAAACTTATAGTATGTATCTGTTCTGTATATGTGTATGTGTATTCATGTGCGTTTGTTTACTCGTGGCTGTGCAGAGTGCCCGCTGCTGCACGTGGGCTTTCTCCAGCTGCAGTGCACGGGCTGCTCGCTGTGGTGGCCTCTCCTGTGGCCGAGCACGGGCCCTAGAGCAGGTGGGCTGCAGAGGAGGTGGTCCTCGGTGTGACTGTCAGGAGCAGGCTTTTCAACTGCAAATCCATCTGGACTCCTAACCGCCCCCACCCCCAAATGTGATCACATCCTCTCTCCTGGTCATGGTCACCACAGAGCCTGAAATAAATGCTCCCATTTGGGAACTCTTTGTCAGGAAAAGAACAGTCCTGATCACGCTTAACCTGGACGATACCAGGGCGATCCTCCTGGGACGTTCTACCCCAGGGGGAAACGCCACGCCCTCGCCTGGGACCCACAAATCAATTGGAAACAAGAACAAGTAGGAAGCAAAATAGCTTCCAATAATTTTTCAGACAAACTGGACCTGAAAATATATTTTAAAATTCTAGGTATTTGTAGGCTTCCCATGGTGGTCCAGTGGGTAGGGACACCGCCTTGCAGTGCAAGGGGCGCCAGTTTGATCCCTGTCCTGGGAAGATCCCATGTGCCGTGGAGCGGCTGGACCGATGTGTCCAATGACCGAGCCAGAGCTCTGGGGCGCATGTACCCAGAGCCGGTGCTCTGCGACAACAGAGGCCACTGCAATGGGAGGCCCACACGGGCCAAAGAACAAAGACGGATGAAAATAGATGAATGAAAGACCAATAGAAGTGGCCTGCCCGTCCCCCTCCCTTCCCAACCCGCCCACCCCGCCAGAAAAAAATTAAAAAAAAAAATCCTAGGCATTTGTTTATTTGTAGCTGTGCTGCATCTTTGTGGCTGTGCATGGCTTTCTCTAGCTGTGGAGAGCAGGGCGTGCTCTCTAGCTGCAGTACATGGGCTTCTCATCGCGCTGGCTTCTCTTGCCATGGAGCACGAGCCCTAGGGCACGGGCTTCAGAAGCTGCTGAGCACAGGCTTCGTTGCCCCATGGTATGTGGGATCTTCCTGGGCCAGGGATCCAACCCGCGTCTCTTGCATTGGCAGGCAAATTCTTAACCCCTAGACCATAAGGGAAGTCCTGAACCTCAAATATTTGGTGAGAGATGCTTTTTCAGTACCTCTCTCTTTCCCCTCTCTTTCTTTCTTGTCTTTTAAACAGCCTGTGGGTCTGGGTTATCAGGAAGTGGAATCCACAGGAATGTGTCTGTCAGTCCACAGGCCGCCGTCCTGCAGGCCGGGCCAAGGACCCCTCCACAGATAAGGGCTTCCAGCACGGAAGGGTCTCCACCTGGGGATGCAGCAGCAGAGGGGACCTTTGAGAAGACAGGGGAGGCGACAAGCCCGGGAACACCTGGGCAGTTCCTGCCGTCACTCAAGGAATGAAGCGGGGCGCAAACGGGTGTACAAATGAAAACTGAAAAAAAAAAAAATCATGTACATCAAGTAGCCGTGAAAGTATGCTTTGTTCTACGGAAAACCAAGTGGAGGCTCCGGCTCCAGCTAGCCTCAGATCAAATGGTTTTCTCCCCTCCTCTGTCTGCAAGTGGGGATCGTGTTTAATCCTCATGGACTAGCTGTGTGACTCTGGGGGAAATTACCTAACCTCTCTGAGTGTCGAATCCCTTGTCTGTAAACTGGGGGTCACGGGAGAACCCATCTTATAGATTGCTGTGAATGTGAAAATAGGTTGCTGTGAATATGACATAAGGGACAGCCAGGGGACAGCTTAGCACAGTGCTGTCCATATCAGAGGCTCCTCCTGCTGCTCCGCTCACCTGGCTTCTCTTCCCACAAAGTATCTTCTTCCTTCTCACCTACTCAAGGTCCGACATTGTCATCCCTGCTTCCTGTGCTTATATAAGAAACACCTCATGAAATAAAGGCCCCCTTCCATATCTGTACACCCGTGTAACCACCCTTCTTGAGATGGCTAAAAGGTGGAAGCAGATGGCCATGGATGGATGTAAGGGTAAGCCAAATGTGGTGAACACGTACCATGGAACATTATGCGGCCAGAATGAAGCTAGAGGACAGCACACTAAGTGAAACAAGATGGTCACAGGAGGACAAATGATGTACGAGTCCACTTATATGGGCTACCTAGAAGAGTCAAATAAATCCATAGACACAGCAAGGATGGCTAGAGGGAAGGAAGGAGGAGGGAGTCTGTATTTGGTGGGTGTAGAGTGTGAATCTGGGAAGATGAAATGTTCTGGAGATGGTGGTGGTGACGGTGGGACGGCGGCATGACTGTATTTTATGCTGCTGAACCGCCCACCTAGAAAAGGTTCAGATGGTAAACGTGATGTGCATTATACCACAATTTTGAAAATCAAACATGAAAGACTAACTAAAAATGAAGTACCTCTGAGGTTTCTCCGAGGTTCTGGGTGGTAGAAATGGATGGAGATATCTGAAAGCAGGCTGTGGTCATGGCTGCGTATGTCAATGCACTAAAACTGAATCGGGCGCTTGAGGTGGGTTTCCTGAGTTGTAAATTGTACTTCAGTGAAGCTGTTAAACTGGAGGAGGGAATGGCAGCCCACTCCAATATTCCTGCTGGGAGAATCCCACGGACAGAGGTGCCTGGTGCGGTCCACAGAGGGGTGGATTAGACTAGTGACTGGGCAGGCACCCATGAAGCTGTTACGAGCAAGCAAGCACTCACACCTGCGCTGTGATCCAGAAGAAGCCCTGGGGGATGAAGGATTTGGTCGCTGTCTTGAGTGTGGCCATGTCTCACAGGGGCACGTCTTTGTCAAAGTCCATCCAGCTTTGACTGATATGTGCAGCTTTAAACATGTGCAGCTTATGGTATGTCAACTATATCCAATTAAAGCCGTGCTTTTAAAAGGCAGCACAGTATTCTATATATAAACCAACTCCTTATAATTTATTAAACAGTGCCCTCTTTTGATAGAAATTTAGGTTTCAGGTTTTACGAGAAAAAAAAACACAAAAGTGTGGCTATCCATTGTGTGTACCCCTCTCTCCCCTAGGCTTCCTCCCACTTCAGGCAAGCCACCAAGTCACAATTTCCTAGGAAGGGGGCCTGGGAACCTGGAATTTTACTGAATAGTCCTGAAAAATTCTTGCAGACACGTCAGGAAGACATTGACTCAAACTTGACAAGCTTTTATTTTCAGGCGTAGGGGTTTGAAATCCCTTTTTTTGGATCCCTAAACAATTCTGTAAGTGTTCCAGACAAATGATTCTAAATTTGGGTTTCCCCACGGTTGAGGGTGAACTTGTGAGAATGCATATTCCCTGGCCCCGTTCCCAGGGAGGATGTGTATGGTTGCCAGATTTTGCATAAATAAATAAGTGAATACATAAATAAAATGTAAGGTGCCAGTTAAATCTCAATTTCAGATAAACATTAGATAATTTCTTTTAGCATACGTGGTTCCTTGCAATATTTGGGACATACTTGTACAAAAAACGTTATTTGGCATTTATCCGAAATTCAGATTTACCTGGGCATCCTGTATTTTATCTTAGAAATCTAAGTAAGAGTCCTCAGGCTTGGGGCAGACCGTGGGTCCACTCCCCATGTGGTTCTGATGAAGGGTTTCCCTAGAACGCTTGCTGAGGATCTTCAATCAGGTCAGCACTGTAGGGTCGGGAGCCCCTCCTCAGGTCAGCCGGCAGACCCCGGTCCACCCCACGAGAGAGCATCTAGAATGCTGGTCCCAGGAGGAAAAGGAGGCTGGGCGGCAGCAGAAGACCGAGGCCCCGGTCTTCAGAGCTGAGCGTGATGGATGCAGGGCCCCTGCAGCCTGAGGCATGATGCTGATCTCAGAGTGCGTATCTGGGGCTGCCTACGGGACTCACGCTTCCCCCGTGGCTCTGGGGTAAAGACTCCGCTGCAGGGCGGGAGATGCGAGTCCGATCCCTGGGTGGGGAAGATCCCTTGGAACAGGAAATGGCAACCTGTTCCAGTATTCTTGCCGGGAGAACTCCATGGACAGAGCAGCCTGGCTGGCTACTGTCCACAGTCCCAAAGAGGCAGACCCGACTGAGTGACAGCATACACACACAGAGGGGACCGTACTCCAGGATTCTGTCCAGAGTCTCTGAGCTTTGTTTACTTACATCCAGCCTCATCCCAGGAAGGACCTTGGGGGTTTCAGTCTGTGCAGAGTTCTTGGTGGTGGGGGGAGGTGAACACACTGTCTCTCTGGGACACACAGGATGGGTATTGATCGTGTGCTCGCAATGACCTCAGTTATAAACATCTATCTCTTCCGGCCCTCAAGATAAGCCTGCAAGGTCACTGCTACTGTTGGCCCATTTTGCAGATGAGGAAACCGAGGTTCCGAGGGGTGCAATGGCTTGTGCAAGAGCCCACCGGGGGGTCGGGGCAGAGCTGGGACCTGACGCAGCCCTGTGTTGGTCACCACCCCGGCCCTCTCTGTCTCCTACTGACCCGATGCTTCTCGGGACTGGGTGCTGATGGGCGAGTTTTGGGTTATGTTCTGGTTAACCTGGGAAGAAGGCATTAGGTTCTGACCCGGGAACATTTCTGATTCAAAGTGTGATAACAGCTGCCAGGTGTGGAGCGTCCATTCTCACCAGACACTGATTTTGACTTTACATATACTCTCTCAATACCCTGTACCATTGAGAAGACCCAGACCCGGGCATGTGAAGAACCCTGGCCGAAGTCTCAAAGCTAGGAATCTGCAGAGCACCGATCTGCCTAAAAACAGAGCATCCACCTCTGCATCTTCAAAAGCACACACCTGCTTTCTACTTCAGCTGGCAAGCTTCACTTTTTCAGGAAAATGCGCTAGCTCTGGGGCTGCCTACGGGACTCACGCTTCCCCCGTGGCTCTGGGGTAAAGACTCCGCTGCAGGGCGGGAGATGCGAGTCCGATCCCTGGGTGGGGAAGATCCCTTGGAACAGGAAATGGCAACCTGTTCCAGTATTCTTGCCGGGAGAACTCCATGGACAGAGCAGCCTGGCTGGCTACTGTCCACAGTCCCAAAGAGGCAGACCCGACTGAGTGACAGCATACACACACAGAGGGGACCGTACTCCAGGATTCTGTCCAGAGTCTCTGAGCTTTGTTTACTTACATCCAGCCTCATCCCAGGAAGGACCTTGGGGGTTTCAGTCTGTGCAGAGTTCTTGGTGGTGGGGGGAGGTGAACACACTGTCTCTCTGGGACACACAGGATGGGTATTGATCGTGTGCTCGCAATGACCTCAGTTATAAACATCTATCTCTTCCGGCCCTCAAGATAAGCCTGCAAGGTCACTGCTACTGTTGGCCCATTTTGCAGATGAGGAAACCGAGGTTCCGAGGGGTGCAATGGCTTGTGCAAGAGCCCACCGGGGGGTCGGGGCAGAGCTGGGACCTGACGCAGCCCTGTGTTGGTCACCACCCCGGCCCTCTCTGTCTCCTACTGACCCGATGCTTCTCGGGACTGGGTGCTGATGGGCGAGTTTTGGGTTATGTTCTGGTTAACCTGGGAAGAAGGCATTAGGTTCTGACCCGGGAACATTTCTGATTCAAAGTGTGATAACAGCTGCCAGGTGTGGAGCGTCCATTCTCACCAGACACTGATTTTGACTTTACATATACTCTCTCAATACCCTGTACCATTGAGAAGACCCAGACCCGGGCATGTGAAGAACCCTGGCCGAAGTCTCAAAGCTAGGAATCTGCAGAGCACCGATCTGCCTAAAAACAGAGCATCCACCTCTGCATCTTCAAAAGCACACACCTGCTTTCTACTTCAGCTGGCAAGCTTCACTTTTTCAGGAAAATGCGCTAGCTCTGGGTTGGTTGCTAGGCAACTCTTGCCTGTAATTCCGCAAAATGCCCAGAAGGGGCGGCAGAGACTCGCTCTTCGTTCGGACCCACCCGATGGGTCTGAACTCGACAGAAGAGGGTCCCGGAACTGTCACTGAGTGCGCGGCTGGGAGCAGAGCGATGCGCTCCGGACCTGCTCCACCTCCGGCCGCATCCGAGCCCCGGGCTGCACGGCAAGTACCTCTGCACGCCACCCCCGACCCCACAGGGGCCTGGACTCACCGAGGCTGGGTTTTCGATGACCAGTTCGTAGGTCAGCCCTCCAGTCCCGAACCTCAGGAGGTCTCCGGGTAAGAGCTTCACAGCCACGTTCTGAATGTGACACTCGTTGACGTAGGTGCCGCTGCGGGAATTGAAGTCCTGGAGAACAAAGCTGCACTCAGCCTCATTATATTCAATGAGCGCGTGATGGTTGTCGATGTCTGGAGACTGAAATGGAGGAGGGCGACAGTCAAGAGTCAGGAAAACGGAAATAACAAAGGCGACCCTTACATGGACTCCTGCTACTGACACCGGGTGCCTCAGTGCGTTCCATCGGGCTGGATGGTTCCTGAAGTCCTCCTTCTAAAAAGGGGGCTGCTGAAGGCCAGGAGGTTAAGTGACTTCCCTAAGGCCACACGGCGCGTGAGTGGAGGGCGATGGGCTGCGGCATCAGAAGAGGTGCCCAAGTTGTTAGGTAGGGGCTGTGCCAGCACAGAGGCGAGAGGCAACGTGGCCAGCGTGGGTGGGGACAATTTGGGGGTTCCAAACAGCAAGAAGCAGGCATTAGGTTCTGACCCGGGAACATTTCTGATTCAAAGTGTGATAACAGCTGCCAGGTGTGGAGCGTCCATTCTCACCAGACACTGATTTTGACTTTACATATACTCTCTCAATACCCTGTACCATTGAGAAGACCCAGACCCGGGCATGTGAAGAACCCTGGCCGAAGTCTCAAAGCTAGGAATCTGCAGAGCACCGATCTGCCTAAAAACAGAGCATCCACCTCTGCATCTTCAAAAGCACACACCTGCTTTCTACTTCAGCTGGCAAGCTTCACTTTTTCAGGAAAATGCGCTAGCTCTGGGTTGGTTGCTAGGCAACTCTTGCCTGTAATTCCGCAAAATGCCCAGAAGGGGCGGCAGAGACTCGCTCTTCGTTCGGACCCACCCGATGGGTCTGAACTCGACAGAAGAGGGTCCCGGAACTGTCACTGAGTGCGCGGCTGGGAGCAGAGCGATGCGCTCCGGACCTGCTCCACCTCCGGCCGCATCCGAGCCCCGGGCTGCACGGCAAGTACCTCTGCACGCCACCCCCGACCCCACAGGGGCCTGGACTCACCGAGGCTGGGTTTTCGATGACCAGTTCGTAGGTCAGCCCTCCAGTCCCGAACCTCAGGAGGTCTCCGGGTAAGAGCTTCACAGCCACGTTCTGAATGTGACACTCGTTGACGTAGGTGCCGCTGCGGGAATTGAAGTCCTGGAGAACAAAGCTGCACTCAGCCTCATTATATTCAATGAGCGCGTGATGGTTGTCGATGTCTGGAGACTGAAATGGAGGAGGGCGACAGTCAAGAGTCAGGAAAACGGAAATAACAAAGGCGACCCTTACATGGACTCCTGCTACTGACACCGGGTGCCTCAGTGCGTTCCATCGGGCTGGATGGTTCCTGAAGTCCTCCTTCTAAAAGGAGGCTGCTGAAGGCCAGGGAGGTTAAGTGACTTCCCTAAGGCCACACAGCTCGTGAGTGGAGGGCCATGGGCTCCGACATCAGAAGAGGTGCCCAAGTTGTTAGGTAGGGACTCTGCCAGCACAGAGGCAAGAGGCAACGTGGCCAGCGGTGGGGGTGGGGGGACAAGTGTCCTTGGGATTGTTCCAAACAGCAAGACAGCAGAAAAGGCCCAACACAAACCAGAAAGATCAGTTGGTAAGTGACTCCACGATCCATTTACTGCAAGTGTTAAAGCCATTTACTACAAGTGTTCAAGTTAAGGGGAGGTTTTATAATGACTGTTGTTTTTATTTGTTTGTTCTATTCATTTTTAAAATAACATCTTTTTCATAATAATGCAGCAAATGCAAACTAGAGAAGAACACAAAGGAGCCATGAAGACATGGAGATCACTTAGACTCCCATCCCCAGAGGCAGAGCCTTAAACACAGTGTTCACATCCTTCCGGTCTTCTTTCTATCCTTACAATCTTTGTATTTATTAATTTTTAAAAATTTTCTCATTTTTCTTTTTTGATAATTTATATCTTATTAATATATTCACTTTTGGCACAGCATGTGGGATCTTGGTTCCCCTACCAGGGATTGAACCTGCACCCCTTGCAGTGGAAGCTCAGGGTCTTAACCACTAGACCACCGGGGCAATCCCACAACACAGTTGTTTTTTTTTTTTTTTTTTTTAATTTTTTTAAAGATTTATTTATTTATTTGGGCGGGGGTCAGGTTGGGGAGGGAGGGGAGCGGGCGGGCCACTTCTATTGGTCTTCCATTTCTCTATTTTTCATCCGTCTTTGTTCTTTGGCTCCTGCGGGCCTCCTATCGCGGTGGCGTCTGTTGTCGCAGAGCGCCAGCACTGGGCGCATGCGCTCCAGAGCTCCGGCTCGGTGATTGGACACATCAGTCCAGCCACTCCGCGGTGGGATCTTCCCAGGCCAGGGATCGAACCGGCGCCCCTTGCACTGCAAGGCGGTGTCCTTATCCACTGGACCACCAGGGAAGCCCCACAACACAGTTTTACAATTACCTTTTAAACGTCTTGGCTTCCCATGTGCTTAATTATTTCTATTGCTTCTTAAAAGCTAATCCGAATGTATCTAACCAAAGATGGTCTATTTTTCAACAGGGTCTCTGATCTGTTCACATTTCCCCCTTAAAGAAAGAGACTTCAGACAGTGAATTTTGGCCGTGGCACCAGAGGGCTTCTATGTAAATTCACTTCATAAGAAGAGTGAGTAAAACTCAGCAGCAAGGAGGGAACACATCCCTCCAACCTGGGTGCTCTAGACCAGGGCCGCAGGGCCCATGTGAGGTCTTCTGTCTTTTCAGGACGCCGCCTGTGAGGCATCCACTCCAGCCTCAGACTTTGCAATTATTTTCTAAGTTAATTCTTCTCAGAGTACCTCGCCCAACGTTAACAAAGAGTACTTGGAATTAGAAATCTATACTAATGTCCCACAATATAATTATGGCCAATAGCTTACATTAATAATAGAATAGCTTATATTATGTGCTTATATAATAATATAATTGCCTATATTAGTAGGATATATTAATTACACATTACATGCCAGGAAATTTGCTAAGTGCTTTACTGCATTCTCCTATTTCATCTTCATGATAATTCAAAGGGACATTTTCTCATTTAAACATTTATTTTTTGATCCAAGTATAGTATTGATTTACAATGTTGTGTTAGTTTCTGGTGTACAGAAAAGTGATTAAGATATATATATATATATCCATCCTTTTTCAGATTCTTTTCCGTTATGGGGTTATCACAAGAGACAATACAGTTCCCTGTGCTATGCAGTATGTCTGACACTTCCTCACTTTTTTGATGAGGAAACTGAGGCACAGAATGATGAACCTGGCTTGACTTGCCTGGCTCTGTACCCAGGTTTGCCTGATTCACATGACTATGCCCGTACCCACCTGGCAAACTTCTACCAGCCACCTTGGCACTTGAAATATTGAAACACAAAAAGAAAGCCGGAGCAGTTATATTAATTTCAGACAGAGCTGATTTCAGAGCAAGGAAAGTTATCAGGGATAAAAAGAGGTGTTACATATAGATATTTAGGTTGATTCACTAAGAAGATGTAACAGTCTTCATTACATGTGCCCAACAATAGAGCATCAAAACATGGAAGGCAAAAACTGACAGAACTACAAGGAGAAACAGACGAATCCATCACCATAGCCAGAGACCTCAACATCCCTCTGTCAGTAAGATCTAGCAGGCAGAAAATTAGTACGAATAAAGTTGAACTGAACAGACCTCTCAACTGTCTGGATCTAACTGACACAGCTATACAACTATGCGAAGAGCTGACGCATTGGAAAAGACCCTGATGCTGGGAAAACAGAAGGCAGAAGGAGAAGGAGACAACAGAGGATGAGACGGTTGGATGGCATCACTGAATCAGTAGACATGAGTTTGAGCAAGCTCTGGGAGATAGTGAAGGACAGGGAAGCCTGGCGCGCTGTAGTCTATGAGGTCGCAAAGATTCAGACATGACTGAGCAACTGAACTGAACTGATACAACTTCATCCAACAACAAAACGCATGCCTTTCTCAAAGTCACGTGGAACATTCACCAAACAGACCACATTCTGGGCCACAAAATATACCTCAACAAATTTAAAACAATAGAAATTATGTAAAGTATGCTTTCAGACTACAATGGAATTGAAACTAGAAACCAATACCAAAAACATAGCTGGAAAACCCCCAAATATTTGGAGGCTGAACAACCCATTGCTAAATAACAGATGGCACAAGGAGGAAGTCTCACAAGAAATAACAAATTATACTGAAAAACAATCGATGAAAAATTGCAGGATGCGGTGAAAGCAATGTTTAGAGGGAAATTTATGGCCTGGCATCCCACTCCAGTGTTCTTTCCTGGGGAACCCCATGGACAGAGGAGCCTGGTGGGCTACAGTCCATAGGGTCACAAAGAGTCAGACATGACTGAGTGACTTAGCACAAAAGCATTCATTAGAAAAGAAGAAAGATCTAAAATCAATAATCTAAGGTTCCACCTCATAAAACTAGAGAAAGAAGAGCAATATAATCCTACCACAAGCAGAAGAAAAGAAGCAATGAATGAAATTTTAAAAAAAAAGGCAAACAATAGAGAAAAGTCAGCAAAATCGAGTTTTTTTTTTTTTTTAATCAATATAGACAAACCTCTAGAAGGATAACGAAGAAAAAAGAAAGCAGATACAGATTACTAAAATCAGACATGAAAGAGAGGCCATCACTACTGACCCTATGGACACTGAAGGGACAATAAAGGAATGTAACAACAAAAATAACAAATAACATAGACTTAATGATGACAAACTAGAAACTTTGCAATTAAGATCAAGAATAAGGCAAAGATGTCCCCTTTTACGACTCACTTTCAACAGTGTACTGGATAGTCTAGCTAACTCATTAGGACAAGAAAACAGAATAAAATATATAGAGATTGGGAAGGACAAACTCTTCTTTGCTGAGGTGTCTGTTCAGATCTTTTGCTCATTTTGCAAACTGCATGACTGTCTATGCAGAAAACGCCAAAAAGAACTGACCAAAAGCCCTCTGGAATTAGTAAGCAAGTGTAGCAAGGTTGTAGGATACAATGCTAACATACAAAAGTCAATTGCTTCCTTATATACCAACAATGAACAACTGGAATTTGAAATTAAAAACACAACACGACTTACATTAGCACCATAAAAAGATGAAGTACGTAGGAATAAATCTAACAAAATACCTAGCTATATGAACAGCTATATGAAGAAAACTATAAAATGTTGATAAAAGAAGTAAAAGTAGTCTAAATAAGAGATATTTCATGTTTATTTGAAATTCTTTGATGGTATATGGTATTTTACATCTGTCCCTGTGCTTATTTGAAATCGAGATATCTTCTTTGAAGTATTTCTTTGGCTGTGCCAGGTCTTCGCTGTCGCACGTGGGATAGAACCCAGGCCCCCTCCATTGGGAGCACGTTGTCTCAACCACTGGAACACCAGGGAAGTCCATGTATATCTTCTTTGGTGAGGTGTCTCTTCAGATCTTTTGGCTGTTTTTAGGCTGGGATGTTTGTTTTCTTATTGACTCATTTATTTAATTTATTTTACTCAAGTACAGTTGATTTGCAATGTTCTGTTAATTTCTGCTGTATAGCAAAGTGCTTCAGTTAGACCAATATATATTACACATTATTTTAAAATATTCTTTTCCATTATGGTTTATCGTAGGATATTGGATATAATTCCCTGTGCTATATAGTAGGACCTTGCTGTTCATCTCTTCTATGTATAGCAACTTACATCTGCTAACCCCAACCTCCCATTCCATCGCTTCTCCGACCCCCACCCCTAGGCACCCACATGCGTGTCTGTTTGTCTATATCTGTGAAGACTCATTTGTTTTGGAGACATGCTTTCAGCATTTTTATTCCTAATTGTTTACAGCATCTTTATTCATAATGCCCAAAACTGGAACCAACCAAGATGTCCTTTAAAAGGCAAATGGATAAATGAATTACAGTACATCCCTGTAATGAAATCTTGGTGATAAAAATAAATGACAAACTCTTCTTTGCTGAGGTGTCTGTTCAGATCTTTTGCTCATTTTGCAAACTGCATGACTGTCTATGCAGAAAACGCCAAAAAGAACTGACCAAAAGCCCTCTGGAATTAGTAAGCAAGTGTAGCAAGGTTGTAGGATACAATGCTAACATACAAAAGTCAATTGCTTCCTTATATACCAACAATGAACAACTGGAATTTGAAATTAAAAACACAACACGACTTACATTAGCACCATAAAAAGATGAAGTACGTAGGAATAAATCTAACAAAATACCTAGCTATATGAACAGCTATATGAAGAAAACTATAAAATGTTGATAAAAGAAGTAAAAGTAGTCTAAATAAGAGATATTTCATGTTTATTTGAAATTCTTTGATGGTATATGGTATTTTACATCTGTCCCTGTGCTTATTTGAAATCGAGATATCTTCTTTGAAGTATTTCTTTGGCTGTGCCAGGTCTTCGCTGTCGCACGTGGGATAGAACCCAGGCCCCCTCCATTGGGAGCACGTTGTCTCAACCACTGGAACACCAGGGAAGTCCATGTATATCTTCTTTGGTGAGGTGTCTCTTCAGATCTTTTGGCTGTTTTTAGGCTGGGATGTTTGTTTTCTTATTGACTCATTTATTTAATTTATTTTACTCAAGTACAGTTGATTTGCAATGTTCTGTTAATTTCTGCTGTATAGCAAAGTGCTTCAGTTAGACCAATATATATTACACATTATTTTAAAATATTCTTTTCCATTATGGTTTATCGTAGGATATTGGATATAATTCCCTGTGCTATATAGTAGGACCTTGCTGTTCATCTCTTCTATGTATAGCAACTTACATCTGCTAACCCCAACCTCCCATTCCATCGCTTCTCCGACCCCCACCCCTAGGCACCCACATGCGTGTCTGTTTGTCTATATCTGTGAAGACTCATTTGTTTTGGAGACATGCTTTCAGCATTTTTATTCCTAATTGTTTACAGCATCTTTATTCATAATGCCCAAAACTGGAACCAACCAAGATGTCCTTTAAAAGGCAAATGGATAAATGAATTACAGTACATCCCTGTAATGAAATCTTGGTGATAAAAATAAATGAGTTATCAAATCAGAAAAAGATATGGAGGAATCTTAAATGCATATTCTTAGAAGAGAAACACCCTAGTCTGAAAAGGTTACATTCTATATACGATTTCAATGGCATGAAATTCTGGAAATTCTGGAAAAAGGAAAGTGAGAGGGGCAGTAAAATGATTGCCAAGGACCCAGGGGCTCAAGATGAACAGAAGGGGAACAGGCGATTTTTGGGCAGTGAAATTACTCTGTATGATACTAATGGTGAACACTTGTCACTATACATTTGTCAAAACCAAAGAATGCACATACAAGTGAGCCCTAATATAAACTACGGACTTGGCTAACGATGAACAGGTAAATATTGGTTCATCAATTGTAACATATGTACCACATAATGCAAGATGTTAATAAGAGGGGGAATTTTGTGTGTGTTGGTGGGGGGGGATAGATGGGAACTCTCATCTATATTGTCTGTTCAATTTCCTATAAACCAAAAACTTGAAAAATACATTATTTATTATTATTTTTTAAAGATTTATTTATTTATTTTGGGTGGGGGTCGGGTTGGGGAGGGAGGGGAGTGGGCAGGCCACTTCTATTGGTCTTTCATTTCTCTATTTTCATCCGTCCTTGTTCTTTGGCTCCTGTGGGCCTCCCATCGCGGTGGCATCTGTCGTCGCAGAGCACCGGCTCTGGGCGCATGCGCTCCAGAGCTCTGATTCGGTAGTTGGACACATCGGTCCAGCCACTCCGCGGCACGTGGGATCTTCCCAGGCCAGGGATCGAACTGGCGCCCCTTGCACTGCAAGGCGGTGTCCTTACCCACTGGACCACCAGGGGAAGCCCGAAAAATACATTATTTAAAAAAAATAAAACACATTAGTTCTTTGGAAAATGCCACCTACACCATCTTCGTCACTATTCCCAATGATCATTGTGTCTTAGGAACCTTTGATAACCGATGAATAAGAGAAACTCTGTGTGTTACATTTTGTTTTTCTCTTCCCAGGCTTCACTACTTTCAGTTCCTCAAAAGCTGTCCAGCCATTATTAGGAAATCAAAGCAGGCAGAAAGTTTTAAAGGACTCCACAAAACAGTGTGAGCCTCTGCCACATGCTAGACCCAGAAAGAGCTTCCTAGTTCTGCCTTATAATACCACTTGTTCCCTTTACTTGGAAAATTGCTAAATGCTCCTAACGGACAGAAGCCCTGCTTCTAAAACAGACTGACTGTGCAAGTTCTGCCTTGTCAAGCTGTTCTGCTGCAAGATAAACTGTGATTTATTATTATTATTACTATCACCACCACCATCTAACATATTTTGAGAGTTTCCTGTGAACTGGGCCCTGCCGAGGCATCCTGTGTGCCTTTCATTTAGGGCATGACAGCCGTAGACCGCGGTCCCATTATTATCACCAACTTAGAGATGAGCAAGCTGAGACTGAAAAGGTGAAGCAGGAGGATAGCATTACCCTGATACCCAAACCAAAAGACAGTACAAGAAAACTACAGACTAATGTTTCTTATGAACACTGATATGAAGATCTTCAACACAATGTTAGCAAACTGAGGTCACCAGTACATTAAAAGGATCACACATTTTTACTAAGTGGGATTTATTCCTGGAATGCAGAATTGTTGGTTCAACATATGAAAGTCAATCCATGTAGTACATCATATTAACAGAAAGAGAAAAAGAATGATCATCTCAATGGATGTAGAAAAAGTATTTGACAAAATGCAACACTCTTTCATGATAAAAGCATTCAACAAAAAGAGAACAGAAGGAAGTTATCTCAATATAATAAAGGCCAAATATGAAAAGTTCCCAGGTAGCATGGTACTCAAAGGTGAAAGACTGAAGGCTTTTCCTCTAAAATCAAGAACAAGATACCTGACTTTACCACTTTCATTCAACAAAGTACTACTAGAAGTCTTAGCGAGAGCAATTAGGCAAGAAAAATAAAGGTATCCAAATTGGAAAGGAAGAATTAAAATTATCTCTGTTCAGAGACAACATGATCTTATGTTTACCAAATCTTAAAGTGTTCATTAAAAATCAACCCTGTTAGAACTAATAAACAAAATTCAGTAGCAAAATTTCAAGGTATAAATCACACAAACATTGGTTATGCTTCTTTGTACTCATAATAAACAATCTGAGAAGAAAGTTAAAAAAATAATTTCAGGGACTTTCCTGGCAGTCCAGCGGTTAAGATTCTGCAGTTCCTCTGCAGGGGGGCACTAGTTTGATCCCCAGCCAGGGACTAAGAGCCCACATCCCATACAGTGCAGCCAAAAGAAATTTTTTAAATTGAATTAAAAGAGGAAATAATATCATTTACCATAGCATCAAAAAGAATAAAAATATTTTAGAATAAATTGAACCAAAGTGGCATAAGATGTGTCCATGGAAAACTACAAAGTGTTGCTGAAAGAGATTAAAGAAGACACAAATAAATTGAATGACATAATATTGCTAAGATGCCATTACTACCCAGCAGGATCCACAGATTCGATGCAGTTCTCCCGTCCATGTACTAACCAGGCCCAACCCTGCTTAGCTTCCAAGATCAGACGAGATCAGGAATGTTCAGGGTGGTATGGCTGTAGACTCAATGCAGTTCTTACAAAAATCCCAATAGCAATTTTTGCAGAAATAGAAAACTCCATCCTAAAATTCATATAGAATTTCAATGGAACTGGATAGCCAAAACAATCTTGAAAATAAAAAGTTGGCGGTATCACACTTACTAATTTCAAAACTTACTTTTGATACACACAAAGCTACACTGATCGAAACAATGTGATGCCCACACAAGGTCAGGCATATGGACCAATGGAACAGAAGAGACAGCACAGAAATAAACCTGTGCATATATAGTCAAATGATTTTTGACAAGGGTGCCAAGATCATTCAATGGGGGAAGGAACAGTATTTTCAACAAATGGTGCTGGAAAAAACTGCAGAAAAATTAAGTTGAACTCTACCTTATACCATATACTAAAAGCAACTCAAAGTGGATCAGAGACATTGCCGTGCTGTGCCCAGTCATGTCCGACTCTGTGACCCCATAGCCTATAGCCCTCCACTCTCCTCTGTCTGTGTCTTTTTCCAGAGACAACATGATCTTATGTTTACCAAACAAGTGTTCATTAAAAATCAACCCTGTAGCAAAAAATTTAAAAAAGGTATAAATCACACAAACATTGGTTATGCTTCTTTGTACTCATAATAAACAATCTGAGAAGAAAGTTAAAAAAATAATTTCAGGGACTTTCCTGGCAGTCCAGCGGTTAAGATTCTGCAGTTCCTCTGCAGGGGGGCACTAGTTTGATCCCCAGCCAGGGACTAAGAGCCCACATCCCATACAGTGCAGCCAAAAGAAATTTTTTAAATTGAATTAAAAGAGGAAATAATATCATTTACCATAGCATCAAAAAGAATAAAAATATTTTAGAATAAATTGAACCAAAGTGGCATAAGATGTGTCCATGGAAAACTACAAAGTGTTGCTGAAAGAGATTAAAGAAGACACAAATAAATTGAATGACATAATATTGCTAAGATGCCATTACTACCCAGCAGGATCCACAGATTCGATGCAGTTCTCCCGTCCATGTACTAACCAGGCCCAACCCTGCTTAGCTTCCAAGATCAGACGAGATCAGGAATGTTCAGGGTGGTATGGCTGTAGACTCAATGCAGTTCTTACAAAAATCCCAATAGCAATTTTTGCAGAAATAGAAAACTCCATCCTAAAATTCATATAGAATTTCAATGGAACTGGATAGCCAAAACAATCTTGAAAATAAAAAGTTGGCGGTATCACACTTACTAATTTCAAAACTTACTTTTGATACACACAAAGCTACACTGATCGAAACAATGTGATGCCCACACAAGGTCAGGCATATGGACCAATGGAACAGAAGAGACAGCACAGAAATAAACCTGTGCATATATAGTCAAATGATTTTTGACAAGGGTGCCAAGATCATTCAATGGGGGAAGGAACAGTATTTTCAACAAATGGTGCTGGAAAAAACTGCAGAAAAATTAAGTTGAACTCTACCTTATACCATATACTAAAAGCAACTCAAAGTGGATCAGAGACATTGCCGTGCTGTGCCCAGTCATGTCCGACTCTGTGACCCCATAGCCTATAGCCCTCCACTCTCCTCTGTCTGTGTCTTTTTCCAGGCAAGAATACTGGAATGGGTTGCTATTTCTTATTTCATGGAATCTTCCCAACCCAGGGATCAAACGCGTGTCTTCTGCATCTCCTGCACTGCAGGAAGATTCTTTACCACTGAGCTATCGGGGAAGCCCGGGTCAAAGACTTAAACAAGTCTAAAACTATAAAACCTGTAGAGGAAAACATGAGGAAAGCTTTAGGACATCAGATTTAGTAATTCTTTTTTGGATGTGATACAAAAGAGCATAGGCAGCACACGTAAAATAGATAAATTCCTCTACATCAAAATTTAAAGCTTCTGTGAATCAAACAAGACAATTAACAGGGTGAAAGGCCATCTATAGAATGGGAGAAAATAGTTGCAAATCATGTGTCTGAAAAAGGGTTCATATCAAGGATATAAAGCTTCCCAAGTGAAGCTAGTGGCAAAGAACCTGCTTGCCAATGCAGGAAACATAAAAAAGTTGGGTTTCATTCCTGGGTTGGGAAGATCCTCTGGGGAAGGGCATGGCAGCCCACTCCAGTATGCTTGCCTGGAGGATCCCATGGACAGAGTAGGCTGGTGGGTTACAGTCCACAGGGTCATAAAAGTTGGACATGACTGAAGTGTCTTAGCATGCATGAACATCAAGAATATACAGGGACGGGCTTCCCTGGTGGTCCAGTGGATAAGAATATGCCTTCCAGTGCAGGGTATGTGGGTTTGATCCCTGGTCAGGGAACTAAGATTCCACATGCTACGGGGCATCGAAGCTCACATGCTGCAACTACTGAGCCTGAGAAGTGCCCCCAGAGAGAAGGCCAGGCGCCATAAGGAAGAGCCCATGCACTGCAACAGAAGCTCCCACGTGCTACAACTAAGACCTGACCGAGCCAAATCAATAAATAGGTATTTTAAAAAGAATATATAGAGAATTCCTACAACTCAATTTCAAAAAAAACACATAAAAAACAAACCTGATCTGATATGGCAAAGAACCAGAACAGACATTTCTCCAAAGAAGATACACAAATGGCCAAAAAGCAGACTCTGTGACCCCATAGCCTATAGCCCTCCACTCTCCTCTGTCTGTGTCTTTTTCCAGGCAAGAATACTGGCCCGGGGTGCTATTTCTGATTTCATGGAATCTTCCCAACCCAGGGATCAAACGCGCGTCTTCTGCTTCTCCTGCACTTCAGGAAGATTCTTTACCACTGAGCTATCGGGGAAGCCCGGGTCAAAGACTTAAACAAGTCTAAAACTATAAAACCTGTAGAGGAAAACATGAGGAAAGCTTTAGGACATCAGATTTAGTAATTCTTTTTTGGATGTGATACAAAAGAGCATAGGCAGCACACGTAAAATAGATAAATTCCTCTACATCAAAATTTAAAGCTTCTGTGAATCAAACAAGACAATTAACAGGGTGAAAGGCCATCTATAGAATGGGAGAAAATAGTTGCAAATCATGTGTCTGAAAAAGGGTTCATATCAAGGATATAAAGCTTCCCAAGTGAAGCTAGTGGCAAAGAACCTGCTTGCCAATGCAGGAAACATAAAAAAGTTGGGTTTCATTCCTGGGTTGGGAAGATCCTCTGGGGAAGGGCATGGCAGCCCACTCCAGTATGCTTGCCTGGAGGATCCCATGGACAGAGTAGGCTGGTGGGTTACAGTCCACAGGGTCATAAAAAGTTGGACATGACTGAAGTGTCTTAGCATGCATGAACATCAAGAATATACAGGGACGGGCTTCCCTGGTGGTCCAGTGGATAAGAATATGCCTTCCAGTGCAGGGTATGTGGGTTTGATCCCTGGTCAGGGAACTAAGATTCCACATGCTACGGGGCATCGAAGCTCACATGCTGCAACTACTGAGCCTGAGAAGTGCCCCCAGAGAGAAGGCCAGGCGCCATAAGGAAGAGCCCATGCACTGCAACAGAAGCTCCCACGTGCTACAACTAAGACCTGACCGAGCCAAATCAATAAATAGGTATTTTAAAAAGAATATATAGAGAATTCCTACAACTCAATTTCAAAAAAAAAAACACACAAAAAACAAACCTGATCTGATATGGCAAAGAACCAGAACAGACATTTCTCCAAAGAAGATACACAAATGGCCAAAAAGCAGATAAAAAGATGTTCAACATTACGAATCATTGGGGAAATGCAAATCAAAACTACAGTGAGGGGCGTCCCTGGTGGTCCAGTGGGTCAAGAGTCCACCTTGCACTACAAGGGGTGCTGGTTCGATCCCTGGCATGGGAAGATCCCATATGCCAAGGAACAGCTGCGCCAGTGTGTCCAATTACGAGCGAGTGCTCTGGGGCACATGCGCCCAGACCCGGTGCTCTGCAACAAGAGAGGCCACTGTGATGGGAGGCCCGCCCAGGCCAAAGAATAAAGATGGATGAAAAATAAACGATGACTTAGAGGCCAAAAAAAAAAAAAAAAAGTTAAAAAACAAACGAACAAACAACAACTGAAAATAACATGTGTCGGCGAGGATGTGGAGGAAGTGGGACACGCGTGCACTGTTTAGAATCTAAAATGGTGCAGCCAGTATACAAAATAGTGTGGTGGCTTTTCTAACAATGTAGTATAAAATTATCATATTATCCAGTGAGTCCTCATCTGGGTATATGCTGAAAAGAACTGAAAGCAGGAACTTGAAGAGACACATGTACGCTCATGTTCATGGCAGCGTTATTCACAATTACCAAAAGGCAGAAGCAACCCATGTGCCCATTGTCTGGTGACTGGATAAGCAGAACATGGTCCATCCAGGAATGTAATTCAGCACTAACAGCTGGACTCAAGTTCAGCTCTCCCATTTCCAGGGTGACCTTGGGCAAGTGATACTTACCTAAGTGTCCTCATCTGTAACATTAGGACAGTGTAAGTTATTGATGTCATATAAACGACATAGCACATATAAAAACATTTAGAAGAGGACACGGAGCGAATGCAAATGTTCTCTGCTGCGAGTAGGAAGGGGCTCTGGAGTTGGAAAGCCTCAAGTCCAAATCCCACCTCAGCCACTCCCCAGCTTGGCAGCCCGGAGCAGCAGTCAGGGCTCCTTGAGCTGCAAAAGGCCAGTTTCTTTTCTTTTTTATTATTATTATTTTTAATTTTGGCTACTTCTATTGGTCTTTCATTTATTTATCATCCATCTTTGTTCTTTGGCCTGTGTGGGCCTCCCCTTGCAGTGGCCTCGCTTGTTGCAGAGCACTGGCTCTGGGCGCATGTGCTCCACAGCGCTGGCTCGCAATTGGACACACCGGCCCAGCTGCTCTGCGGCACGTGGGATCTTCCCAGGCCAGGGATTGAACTGGCGCCCCTTGCACTGCAAGGTGGACTCTTGACCCACTGGACCACCAGGGATGCCCCAAGGCCAGTTTCTTAAGCTGGGCTTCACAGAATTATACAAAAGGTATTGCTTGCTGAAGTGTTCAAAGTAGGGAGAATACTTTTTTGAAATTAATTTGTATGTGTGTTTGATCTATTTCTTTTAACCTTTAGATTCTTGGCTCTCTGTCTCCCAACCCCAGCCCCCTACTGCCTCAGGAAAGGGATGTAGTGCAGAAATAGTAGAAAATGAGGTTTTCAAAAGACTAACAAGATGAGGAAACGGCCAGGCACTGGTGAGACAGTGAATTTGGGAGTGCAAGGCAACAGGAAGCTTCTCTGCTTTCCCATCAGCTGGATCCTCCCTCCTGGTCTCCCAAGGAGAGCCCTGGGGACGGGCAAGCCCTCTGGAGAATCCGGTGCCAGCTTCCCTCAGTGACCTCAGGCAGGATCTCAGCCTGTCTGTGTCTCAGCCACCTCCCTGGGGCACACGACAGCCCTTACCTCCTAAGGGTGAAATGAGGTAACACACTTGAAAGTGCAAAGAACAGTACCTGGTACGAAGCAAGCCCTTAGTAACCGTCAGCCGTCTGTTAGTAACAGCCCCCGACCTGGCAACAGGCTCTCTGGCTTCCCCACCTCTCTGACTGCTTCCAGGTCTCCATGCCAGGTTCCTGTTCCCTCATATGCTCCCTAGGATTCGAGGGTTATGTCCATTTCCTCCTCTCTCTGTTTCCATGGGCTGGGGCTGCTGCACCACCCCCTGGATTCTCGGATTGTATTTTCAATCCCTGGTGTATCTCCAGGTCCCAAACTGCCTGGCTGCTTCCTGGATGTTGAGGTGCTCAGGCACCTGTTCTGCCCCCTCCATTCCTGGTAATCACATCATCACTGTCCAGCTCATCTAGCCGTCCTTCCATGGCCCCTCAGGCTGACCAACTGATTCCTCTAAAACACTGTCAAACAGACCCATAGACCCGCAACAATGGTCCAGGCAGGAGGCAGTATTAATGTGGAGGACAGAAAGGTCTCTCAAAGATGTTGTTCAGCCATTAAGTCACATTCGACTCTTTGTGGCCCCATGGACTGCAGCACACCAGGCTCCTCTGTCCTGCACTGTCTCCTGGGGTTTGTTCAAATCCATGTCTATTGAGTCAGTGATGCCATCCAACCATCTCATCCTCTGTCACCTCCTTCTCCTTTTCCCTTCAATCTTTCTCAGCATCAGGGTCTCTTCCAATTAGTCGTCTCTTCACATCAGGGAGCTGAAGTATTGGAGCTTCAGCTTCAGTATTAGTCCTTCCAATGAATATTCAGGGTTGATTTTCTCTAGGACTGACTGGTGTGATCTTGCAGTCCAAGAAAGTCGCAAGAGTCTGCTCCATCCACAGTTCGAAAGCATCAGTTCTTTGTTGCTCAGCCTTCTTTCACGGTCCAACTCTCACATCGGTACGTGACTACTGGAAAAACCACAGCTTTGACCCCCAAATGCCCATGCCCTGATCCCTAGAAATACGATCCATTAAGTGGCAAAAGCTACCACTGCAGATGTAATCAGTAATCTTAAAAGAGAGAGGCTACCCTAGGCTATCCAGGTGGGACTCATCGAATCCCACCAGCCCTTACAAGCAGAGAACTTACTCTGACCAGTTTGGAAAGACGAGATGGGGCTCTTACTGGGTCTCCACTTAATAGCCCCAGTGTTCCTCTACCTCAGTAAGCACGCTTGCTGGTGGCAGAGAATCCACCTGCCACTGCAGAAGACACAAGAGATGCGGGCTTGATCCCTGGGTCAGGAAGGTCCCCTGGAACAGGACATGGAAACCCACTCCAGTATTCTTGCCTGAAAAAATCCCATGGACAGAGGAGCCTGGCGAGCAACAGTCCGTGGGATTGCCAAGAGTCAGACACAATGACTGAGCACGTACACACGTTTCCTCCTTGCTCAGGGCCCCCACTAGATGGCGCCACCTCAGCCTGCTGCATGAATGGGGCTCGCTAGACTACTCATTCCATGTCTCACTGAGAACCCCACCCTGGATTCCACAGGGTGCAGTTTCCCTAAATCAGTCAATTACCTTGTCATCTCAGTTAACTTACTAGGAACTTCAAATATTTAGATATTAGATGTTTCCAAAGCTAAATTTACACTCAAAAAAGCAAAGCTTCTTTTTTTAGAAGCTTGAGTCAGCCCAGTCTGAAACTCAGCCCCAACTTCCCTGACCAGCTGTAAGATGGTGGGCAAGTTTCCTAATCTTTCTGAGTCCCATTTCCATGCCTTCAAATGAGGATAATAATGATAAGAGTAGTTCTTACCTGCACAGGACTTGAGGATATAATTCTATAAATATGTATAGAACATACACAGATGATATAAAAGCTGTGAGAGATATGGCAAACAGTCCATATATATATATACAATAGCTTTTTATATTATCTATGCTATTCAAAAGATTATGATCTTTCTTCCACCTCACATCCATCAGGATGGCTACTACTAAAAAAAAAAAAGAAAAAAACCAGGGCTTCCCTGTTGGTCCAGTGGGTAAGGACACCGCCTTGCAGTGCAGGGGGAGCCGGTTCGATCCTGGGCCTGGGAAGATCCCACGTGCTGCTGAGCGGCTGGACCGATGTGTCCAACTACTGAGCTGGAGCTCTGAAGTGCATGCGCCCAGAGCTGGTGCTCTGCAGCAAGAGAGGCCACTGCGATGGGAGGCCCACACAGGCCAGAGAACAAAGATGGATGAAAATATATAAATGAAAGACCCAACAGAAGTGGCCCCCAAAAAAAACACACAGAAAAACAGGAAATAACAAGTGTAGGTGAGGATGTGGGGAAAGTGGAACCCGTGTGCACCGGGGGTGAGGATATAAATTACTGCAGCTGTTTTGGAAAACAGGATGGCAGCTCCTCAAACAACTAAAAGTGAAACTATCATATGATCCAGCAAGTCCACTTTGGGTTATACATCCTAAAGAACTGAAAGTAGAGGCCTGAAGAGATATTTATACACCCATGTTCAGAGCATCGCTTGCAACAGACAAAAAGTAAAAACAGCCCAAGTGTCCACTGGTAGATGGATGAATAAACAAATTGGTGTGAATCCAGGTTCAGCTCTTTGTGACCGTGTGAAGTGCAGCACGCCAGGCTCCTCTGTCCTTCACTATCTCCTTGAGTTCACTCAAAGTTATGTCCACTGAGTCAGGGATGCCATCCAACCATCTCATCCTCTGTCACCCTCTTCTCCTCCTGTCCTCAATCTTTCCCAGCATCAGGGTCTTTTTCAGTGAGTCAGCTCTTTGCTTCAGGTGGCCAAAGGATTGGTGCTTTGGCTTCAGCATCCGTCCTTCCAATGAATACTGAGGGTTGATTTCCTTTAGGATTGACTGGTTTGATCTTTTGCGGTCCAAGGGACTCTCAGGGGTTTTCTTCAGCACCACACTGAGAAAGTGTCAATTCTTCAGTGATCAGCCTTGTTTATGGTTCAACTCTCACATCCATACATGACTACTGGAAAAACCGCATCTTTGACTATATAGACCTTTGTCAGCAAAGTGATATCTATCCCTTTTTAATATGCTGTGTAGGTTTTTCACAGCTTTTCTTCCAAGGAGTAAGTGCTTTTTAATTTCATGACTGCAATCACCATCCGCAGTGATTTTGGAGCCCAAGAAAATAAAGTGTGTCACTGTTTCCATTGTTTGCTTATTCATTAGGTATGAAGTGATTGGACCAGATGCCATAATCTTCATTTTTTGAATGTTGAGTTTTAAGCCAGTTTTTTCACTCTCCTCTTTCAACTTCATCAAGAGGCTCTTTAGTTCCTCTTGTCTTTCTGCCATTAAAGTAGTATCATTTGCATATCTGAGGCTGTTGCTATTTCTCCTGGCAGTCTTGATTCCAGCTTGTGATTCATCTAGCCTGGCATTTCATGGAATATTATTTAGCCTTACAAAGGAAGAAAGTATGGACACATGGTACAGTAGGGCTGAACCTTGAGGACATTGTTGTTATTCAGTCGCTAAGTCATGTCTGACTCTTTGGGACCCCACACCAGGCTTCCCTGTCCTTCACTCAGTGAAATAAACCAGTCACAAAAAGACAAATACTGTATGATTCTACTTCTATGAGGCACCCGGAGTAGTCAAGGTCACAGAGACAGAAAGCAGGATGGTTAGTGCCGGGGCGGGGAGGCGGCGAATGGGGAGCTGTTTCCTGGGTCCAGGGTTTCAGTTCTGCAAGACGAAGCAAATTCTGAGGTGGACGGGGTGGTGGCTGCACAGCAGTGTGAATACATTCAATGCCACTGAGCTGTGCACTTAATAAGGGTAGTTAAGATGACAAACTTTATGTTGTGAGTATTTTGTCACAATCAAAAGATGAGATTATGATCTAGCCCTTTCCTCAGAACTTGTGCCTCTTCGAAACCTTCCACCTCCAAGAGAGAAAGTAGGCCCATCTGTCAGTTCCCAAACAGGAGACAAAAAATTCCCCAAGGCCTGTTGAGGTCAGACAGGTGAACTCCCAGATCGAGGGGCATCTGGGGAGGAGCCAGGGGTAGGGTGGGTGTGCGACCTGGGCAGGACGGCAAGGAGGGCACAGGTGGGGGGCTGGCAAGTGCACCTCCTCGGGGCTGGCTCATTCTGTCGATTTCCCTACAGAGGGTCTTCTTGCCACGTTATGTCTCAAAGGGTAGGCGTTCACTCAGAATAAGAGAGGCGTGAGTGAAAACGACACAGGTACCGTACTTGACCCTCAAGAGCCAATGGGTGGACCACACCCTGTGCTGGGGAGGGAGTGGGAGGGAACACCCACTGCTGGCAGGACACCACCTCTGGGAACCTCTGGTGGCCACTGTGGCCCCGCCTGTCACAGCTGCACACGCCTCTGACACAGAGGACATACCTTCACGTGTGTGACAATACGGTCCTCTGCCAGTTTTTCACTCTCCTCTTTCAACTTCATCAAGAGGCTCTTTAGTTCCTCTTGTCTTTCTGCCATTAAAGTAGTATCATTTGCATATCTGAGGCTGTTGCTATTTCTCCTGGCAGTCTTGATTCCAGCTTGTGATTCATCTAGCCTGGCATTTCATGGAATATTATTTAGCCTTACAAAGGAAGAAAGTATGGACACATGGTACAGTAGGGCTGAACCTTGAGGACATTGTTGTTATTCAGTCGCTAAGTCATGTCTGACTCTTTGGGACCCCACACCAGGCTTCCCTGTCCTTCACTCAGTGAAATAAACCAGTCACAAAAAGACAAATACTGTATGATTCTACTTCTATGAGGCACCCGGAGTAGTCAAGGTCACAGAGACAGAAAGCAGGATGGTTAGTGCCGGGGCGGGGAGGCGGCGAATGGGGAGCTGTTTCCTGGGTCCAGGGTTTCAGTTCTGCAAGACGAAGCAAATTCTGAGGTGGACGGGGTGGTGGCTGCACAGCAGTGTGAATACATTCAATGCCACTGAGCTGTGCACTTAATAAGGGTAGTTAAGATGACAAACTTTATGTTGTGAGTATTTTGTCACAATCAAAAGATGAGATTATGATCTAGCCCTTTCCTCAGAACTTGTGCCTCTTCGAAACCTTCCACCTCCAAGAGAGAAAGTAGGCCCATCTGTCAGTTCCCAAACAGGAGACAAAAAATTCCCCAAGGCCTGTTGAGGTCAGACAGGTGAACTCCCAGATCGAGGGGCATCTGGGGAGGAGCCAGGGGTAGGGTGGGTGTGCGACCTGGGCAGGACGGCAAGGAGGGCACAGGTGGGGGGCTGGCAAGTGCACCTCCTCGGGGCTGGCTCATTCTGTCGATTTCCCTACAGAGGGTCTTCTTGCCACGTTATGTCTCAAAGGGTAGGCGTTCACTCAGAATAAGAGAGGCGTGAGTGAAAACGACACAGGTACCGTACTTGACCCTCAAGAGCCAATGGGTGGACCACACCCTGTGCTGGGGAGGGAGTGGGAGGGGAACACCCACTGCTGGCAGGACACCACCTCTGGGAACCTCTGGTGGCCACTGTGGCCCCGCCTGTCACAGCTGCACACGTCCTCTGACACAGAGGACATACCTTCACGTGTGTGAAATGACGCAAGTAACAGGAGAATCCCAGCAATCTTGTCTGACCATAAGAGACAAGATGATGATATCAGAAATCTTTGTATGGACATAAATTTGCCTTTCTTTTAGAGAAAAGTTGCTTGTAAGAAGATTTAAAAAAAAAAAGATGACGGTGTCATAACCTCTGCTTCTTTTCTAAGAGGCAGCCCAGAGCCGGCAGGTGCCAGGCAAAGGGACGAGAGTCACCTGGTTATGCGGTCCTGGTGTGGATGTGAGAGCAGAGGTCTGGCTTCGAGAGCCTCCGACCCCACCTGAGCAGCTCTGACGGGCTGGAGAGACTGCTCCACCGCGAGCAGGAGCGGCCTCCAGGAAGCTGGTCACCGAGGGCTGCAGGTGTGGGCACCGGATTTCATCCTCCCGGGCATTTCTGTCCTTTCTTTTTCTCCTCCGTCTCTGCCCTCCCAGCCGCAGCCCTGCAACGACTCGGGCTGTCCCAGAGCTCAGTCTTCTGGGGACCCTCTGCAGGGACGGACTCGGGGAGGACCTGGGGAGGGGAGGGCCAGTCAGCCCTTCACTTGTCTAGCCTTCGCTTCTCTTGTCCTCAAAACAAAGTTTATTGAAATAATGCACACACACACACACACACACACGCACACACGCAGGAGCTCCCAGAACATCAGAAAGGAAGAAGCAGTGCTGATCAAGAAGGTGGTAGAATTCCAAAGTGTGGTCCTGGAACCACCTCCAGGGGACCCCACTCCCCTGACCTGAACCTGAGGAGCATACACATATGAAGGCTCCTGGGGCTTACCCCAAACTCCCCGGATCGGAAGGGCTAGGAGCCCGTGTTTCACAGGCTCTCTTATTAGAATACTTACACACTCTTACACAGAGCGGTGGTCAGCGGTGGTCAGGTAGTAAAGAATCTACCTACCAATGTAGGAGGCTCAGGTTCGATCCTTGGGTTGGGAAGATCCCCTGGAGAAGGAATTGGCCACCCACTCCAGTATTCTTGCCTGGAGAACCCTGTGGACAGAGCAGCCTGGTGGGCTACAGTCCATGAGGTCGCAGAGCCGGACACGACTGAGCAACTATTACTTTCACTTTCCCGTATACAGATGGAAAAATCCAACAACCACTGGCTTGCAGTGTTTCTTCATTCTGGAAGAAACAAGCCCCTTCCTCAGCAGACTATAGATAACAGCCACATCCAACACTAAAAGGTTACAGTTGACCAGGCACATCAAATCATATGAATTACAATTTGCAAGGTTCAATTCTGAAATGAGCAAGGCTGGGGCTTTGGGGCTGTGTAAAATGGGAGTGGGCGGAACTGTGCATAGAGCTCCTGGCAGCCACGATGGTCACCGGCGGGTCTCCCCTTTGCTTAAATCCTTCCAATCTTCTTCCCATTGCTTTTCAGAGAAAGGTCAACATTCTTACTGTGACGTGAAGGAGGCCTTCATGTCACTAAGCCCGCCTCCTTCCCACTCTGACGCCTGGACGCCCTGGTTTCCTCTCAGTCTCTTGGGTCTACCCCAGGGCCTTTGCACTTGCCAGTCCCCTTTCCCTTTGTCAAGTTAAGTTCTTTCTGCTCACTGCAACCAGAGAAGAGCCTGTGGCAACAGTGAAAACCCAGAATAGTCAAAAATAAACAAATAAATAAATAAATTTTAAAAAGTTACGATACCAACAATCCAGATAGTATGCCAGCCTTGCCGATGAGTAGAAATCTTCAGAAGCATGGCTGCCTGTTTTTTAGGATCGATCCAGGTAAATAAAACAATCTTTTTTATTTGCTAGATGTAACCTCTGGGTAATTTTGAGGATGACTTTTCATTAATACAGACCCCTGAATCTTACTTAGTGGAGTGACTCCTAGAGTCATCAGTAACATAAACTATAAAACAGACAGCTGAATGATTCCTCAGGATGGCACATAGCTGATTGAAGGTGATCCTTCTGGGACTTCCCTAATGGCACAGTGGATAATAATCCGCCTGCCAGTGCAGGGGACACGGTTTAGAGTCCTGATCTGGGAAGATCCCACATACCAGGGGGCAACGAAGCCTGTGGGCCGCGACTGCTGAGCCCTCGCTCTAGAGCCTGCACTTTGCAACTACTGAGCCCGTGTGCTGCCGCTGACGAGGTCTGAGCATCTGAGAGCCCAGGCTCCACAAGAGAAGCCACCACAACGAGAAGCCCAAGCATGACAACAAACAGTGGACCCTGCTCACCACAGCTGGAGGAAGCCTGCACAGCCACAAAACCCAGCACAGCCATAAATAAATAAATGAATAAAAATTAATTTAATAAAAGATAATCCTTCCTGTCAGAAAGGCTCAACGAAGTCGGCAGAAGAGCAACTTTTACCTTGTCTTGTTTTGTGAAACCGGAAAATGTTGACATGTCTGCAAGGTTTCAGTTCTTTCAAGTGGATGCACATCCCCACATCCCTCTTCAGAGCAAATCTCCTCTCCCAAACCCACTTAAACTTTGGGAAGATGATTTGTCTAAGAGAAGACAGAAGCACCCACCAGACGTCTACCCCCCAAACGCTTGGCGATTCACGTATCGTCGGTCTCCAGGGAGCCAGCGTGAGCTCATGCTTCCGGAAATGCAACTGATTCCTTCATAAATCAACCTGACTGCTGCTGGCGGTGGTGACTTATTCCTTACAATAAGTTCAGGCCACAGCAAGCAGTCAACTATTTGTATACTATGAATGCAACTCCAGTTTCTGTCCAGTTAAGACCTGTCCTCATCAGCTCCCTTTTCCAAACAGCTTGCTATCGTCAGTGGAACCTCAGCTCAACCCTCTGTGGATTTTTCAACCCTCTGAGGAGTCTTCGTTCTGAGAAGAACAGTCTCCCGGTTTTACAAGGCCATAACAACAATCACTCTGTCTTTTACTGAGCACCACATACCAGGCTCTTTATGTGCATTTTTTCAACAACCCTGTGAGGTGGAAGGTTTACAGCAGGGAAAATGATCTCACAGTGATTACATAATCTGCATGAAATCACTCAGCCACAAAGCAGCCTAATGAGACTCAAACCCAGATCTGCCTATCTCTGAAGCCTGAGCTTTTAAAAATTACTAGTTTTCCCAAATGAACCACTCTGTTGTGAGATGCTGATAATCTTAGAGGCTTTGTGTACATTGCTGGGCTTCCCTGGTGGCTCAGAGGGTAAAGAACCCGCCTGTAACGCAGGAGACCTGGGTTTGATTCCTGGGTCGGGAAGATCCCCTGAAGAAAGGAATAGCTACCCACTCTAGTATTCTTGCCTGTGGGCTGGGGGATATATGAGACATCACTGAATCTTTTTCTTAATTTTGCTGCAAGCCTAAAACTGCTCTTTAG
This sequence comes from Tragulus kanchil, assembly GCA_022376925.1. Classification (NCBI taxonomy): domain Eukaryota; kingdom Metazoa; phylum Chordata; class Mammalia; order Artiodactyla; family Tragulidae; genus Tragulus; species Tragulus kanchil. Next base: position 152,080,943 of record JAIOJX010000032.1, read on the forward strand.
AAAATAGTCTTCGAGAAAAAAAGATGACAGACACTTTATCACATCTTCAAGCAGTTCGGTTTCCATACTTTATAGGAGAAATAAGCTTTATGCTCACGGCTGAAACACATCAGGAAAGGGCAAGTGCATGTCACCAGTAATCAAATGGCCTATTGCATTACAAAAGAACTATGACAGTTTTCTAGTATCACAGGCAGGTTGAAAATAGAGATCTCTGTCTACTTTAGCCAGAGAGGAAATAACACAAGTTTGCAGGAAAACTTGTGCACAAATGTTTATAGCAGATGTATTTGTTAACAGCCCCAAATAGAAACATAATGCCCTTCAATAAGTGAATGGTTAAACATAGGTGGTATGTCCATACCATGGGCTGTTACTCAGTCATAAAAGAAGAAGCTAATAACCTAAATCGATGTCAAAGGCATTACACTGAGTAGGAAAAAAAAAAAAAAGGCAGAGGTCATAGATGGTAAGATTCCATTTATGTAACATTCTCAAAATGGTGAAAATTACAGCGATGGGGAACCGTTTAGTGGTTGTTGGGGCTTGGGGATGGTGTTGGGAGGAAGTATCGTGATGAGAAAAGGAACATCCTGGGACTTTCCTGGTGGTTCAGTAGCTGAGACTCCGAGCTCCCAAGGCAGGGGACCCGGGTTCAATCCCTTGTCTGGAAACTAGGTCCCACACACTGCAACAAAGACCCAGTGCAGCCAAGTAAATAAACGTATTTTTAAAGGAATATCACAGGGGAGATCTTTGATGACGGAGTAGTTCTATACCTTGGCGTGTGGATGCACTCAGTCGTGTCTGACTCTTTGTGACCCATGGTCGACAGCCCACCAGGAGCCTCAGTCCCATGTGATTCTCCAGGCAGGAATGCGGAGTGGGCTGCCATTTCCTCCTCCAGGGGTCTTCCTGACCCAGGGATCAACACTGCATTTCACGGCCGGGTGGATTTTGTTTTTCCCCACCACTTGAGCCAAAGGAATAGCTACCCACTCTAGTATTCTTGCCTGTGGGCTGGGGGATATATGAGACATCACTGAATCTTTTTCTTAATTTTGCTGCAAGCCTAAAACTGCTCTTTAGAAAATAGTCTTCGAGAAAAAGATGACAGACACTTTATCACATCTTCAAGCAGTTCGGTTTCCATACTTTATAGGAGAAATAAGCTTTATGCTCACGGCTGAAACACATCAGGAAAGGGCAAGTGCATGTCACCAGTAATCAAATGGCCTATTGCATTACAAAAGAACTATGACAGTTTTCTAGTATCACAGGCAGGTTGAAAATAGAGATCTCTGTCTACTTTAGCCAGAGAGGAAATAACACAAGTTTGCAGGAAAACTTGTGCACAAATGTTTATAGCAGATGTATTTGTTAACAGCCCCAAATAGAAACATAATGCCCTTCAATAAGTGAATGGTTAAACATAGGTGGTATGTCCATACCATGGGCTGTTACTCAGTCATAAAAGAAGAAGCTAATAACCTAAATCGATGTCAAAGGCATTACACTGAGTAGGAAAAAAAAAAAAAAGGCAGAGGTCATAGATGGTAAGATTCCATTTATGTAACATTCTCAAAATGGTGAAAATTACAGCGATGGGGAACCGTTTAGTGGTTGTTGGGGCTTGGGGATGGTGTTGGGAGGAAGTATCGTGATGAGAAAAGGAACATCCTGGGACTTTCCTGGTGGTTCAGTAGCTGAGACTCCGAGCTCCCAAGGCAGGGGACCCGGGTTCAATCCCTTGTCTGGAAACTAGGTCCCACACACTGCAACAAAGACCCAGTGCAGCCAAGTAAATAAACGTATTTTTAAAGGAATATCACAGGGGAGATCTTTGATGACGGAGTAGTTCTATACCTTGGCGTGTGGATGCACTCAGTCGTGTCTGACTCTTTGTGACCCATGGTCGACAGCCCACCAGGAGCCTCAGTCCCATGTGATTCTCCAGGCAGGAATGCGGGAGTGGGCTGCCATTTCCTCCTCCAGGGGGTCTTCCTGACCCAGGGATCAACACTGCATCTCCTGCACGGCCGGGTGGATTTTTTTGTTTTTCCCCCACCACTTGAGCCACCTGGGAAGCCAGTTCTTGGTGGCTCCACACAAATCCATACATGTGATAAAATGGCACAGAACCACACACATACTGTGTACCCCTCTCCACTGTGAGTCTATCATTTCAAAATAAAACATCTTTTAACAGCCTGTTGAGTCTGAGAGAGACTCACCTTTTACAGTCCTAGAGAAATTCCACTGCATTTTTCTTTCTTTTTCAATATTTTAACCACCTTCCATATTTTAAAAGGCTTGAAGTCACTGTTTTGATCATTCCTTCCTTTCTTCCTACGTCTCTGGCTGTCAGTGAGCTGGGATTGTGGATCGAGCCACACGAATTCAGAGAATGAAGTGAGACGAGAGAAGGGTGCGGCGACGCCCACGGCTTACCCTGACTGACACTTGGAGGTGGGGGTGGGAGAAGGCCCCGAGGGCCCCACCACAGTCTCCAGAAGCTCTGAAAAGGGCCAGAGGCTATGGGTCAAGTGGGGTACTTCAGGTGGCCCTGGCTGCCAGACCTGGAGCTGCTGAAGGTCAAGCACCAACTCTACGCCCACCTTCCAAATGGCTCCATCGGGCAGCAGGGGAGGGGGGGTCCTCGGTGGGGTGACACAGACACGGGCAGCAAGGCGGCCGAGGCCAGAGGGCGCAGCTCACGTTGCACCCTGCTCATTCTCATCATGTGCGCCAGGAAGAGCCAGCACATCTGGCACCTGGGTATCGGTAGCACACTGAAGATGAGATGGTTGGACAGCATCACAGACTCAGTAGACACGAATCTGGGCAAAGTCCGGGAGATGGTGAAGGACAGGGGAGCCTGGCGTGCTGCCGTCCATGGGGCCACAAAGAGTTGGACACGACTGAGCCTTTGAACAGCAACAACAAAGCACAGCGAGGAAGGCGGCGGCTGTTAGCCAGAGGCTGTGCTTCGGAAGAGACGGGAGGTCCACAGGGGACCGAATTTTCGTGAGGGCTGAAGGGTTGCGAGGGGTGGGCACCGGACCAGAAGAGGTCTTACCTCTAAAACAAGGTCTGAGTCCTCATGCCTTCCAATTGTAGTACTTTTGTTCAGGACAAAAAAGCCTTCTGCGCTCTTTAGATAGGCTTTCATACTCTCTGCTTTCCCTAGAAAAGGTTTGCAGAAAAAAAAAATTGGATTAAAAAAGATACAGCCCTCTAATTATTCAATATCATATTAAGAATGAATGAAATACACCATAATGTTCCAAGGAGAAAGTCAGCAGAGGTAAGAGAGGACAAATGGATTTAACAATGATCACTATTTTAAGTCTGCATGTTTTCAAGACTGATGTCTGGCATGGATGAGCTTGGTTCTGATTCTCAGAGGACTCCTTCAAGTGACTCAGAGCACAGGCAGCAGCAAAACAACACGACAACAAATCTGGATTCCGCTGACGGCTGCTCTCCACCTCCCATGAAGCCTAGCTTGGGCTTCGTTACCTGCCATTGCAAGCACCCAATGGTACTGACCCACCACTCACTAGCTCTGGGACCCTGGCTGAGGTACTTTTTCTCTCTCTAAGCCCCAGTTTCCTCATCTGTAAAACGGGGTTAATAATACTCTGGCAGGCTTCCCTGGTGGTCCAGTGGGTAGGGACATTGCCTTGCAGTGCAAGGGGCGCCGGTTCGATCCCTGGCCTGGGAAGATCCCACGTGCCGTGGAGCGGCTGGACCAATGTGTCCAATGACCGAGCCGGAGCTCTGGAGCGCATGCGCCCAGAGCCAACGCTCTGCGACAACAGAGGCCACCGCGATCGGAGGCCCACATGGGCCAAAGAACAAAGATGGATGAAAATAGACAAATAAAAGACCAATAGAAGTGGCCCACCTGCTCCCCTCCCTCCCCAACCCGACCCCCGACCAAAATAAATAAATAAATCTTTAAAAAAAAAAAAAAAAACTCTGGGGCTTCCCTGGTGGTCCAGTGGGTAAAGAGTCTGCCTTGCAGTGCAAAGGACACTGGTTCGATCCCTGGCCCAGGAAGATCCCACGTGCTGTGGAGCAGCTGTGCTGGTGTGTCCAATTACGAGCCAATACTCTGCAGTGAGAGAGGCCACTGCAATGGGAAGCCCACACAGGTCAAAGAATGGAGATGGATGAAAATAAAATAAAATAAAATAAAAAGGCCAAAAATTAAAAAAAAAAACAAAAACAGAAACAATAATACTCTGTATCCCAAAGGGTCTTGTGAGAATTAAATGCAGTAATACATGTGAAGTGTCTAGAACGGTGATTGATCAACACATGCTTCTCCTACTGTGATTATTACGGTTATTAATCTTGGGCTTCCTGAACTTTGCCTCAAGGAGCCCCAGCCTTCTGTAGCACTTCTTAAAGTGTGGAGCAGTCAGTCATTAAGGAAACAGCCATTAGATGACACTTTCTTTTTACGTCACTAAATTTCTTTATATATTTAGGTAGAATAAAAAAGAATGATTTCCAAAGACAAAGGATCAAGATTGTAGCTTAGTCAGGACTCTGTACAAATTTTAACTCATATTTTATTTATGAAGATGTCAAACCCAGAGGAAAGTTAAAAGATGCAGACGGTGAGCTCCCATGTAAGTACCACCCAGATTTCACAACTGATATTTTGCTCTATTTGCTTTATCATGCATTTATCCATCTATCTCTCCAGCCATTTTATATTTTAATGCAGTTCAAAGTAAATCCTATACATGTGTTTTAAAACATTAAAATTTCAATGCCTTCAGCAGGTTCCAAGATGCTGATGAGAACTCACATGATGTAGTATTTGAATTCTGATTTGAGAGATGTCCAACTACACAGTGGATGTCCTCCATTCCAATATCTTGTAAAGAAAGTCTCTTTTCAACTGAAAGGCCACTGAAATGAGAAGCTGTACTGCGGACAAAAACACAAGTCATCCAGGGGCTTCCCTGGTGGTCCAGTGGCTAAGACGCCGTGCTCCCATTGCTGGGGACCCAGGTTTGATGCCTGGTCAGGGAACTAGATCCTCCATGCTCCCCCTAAAGATCCAGTATGCCCCAACAAAGATTGAAGATCCCACGTGCCACAACTAAGACCAGGTGAAGCCAAGGAAATGAATAACTAAAGACTTCTTAAAAAGAAAAAGGACAAAAAAAAATAACCCAAGTCATTATTAAAAGCAAGACAGAAAGACAAACAAATGAAAACAAAAAAGCTGCCTTGGCATGCCCGTGGCAGGCCTCTGTCCGGCTCTGCTTTCCGCCAACACCCCCACTGTTTCATCACTGCATCCCTGCTTGAGTGCGAGGCGCCGGGCTGTCCTTTGACACGTGCTGCCTCCCTCCATCCTCAGAACCACCCCGCGCGGTAGGCGTCAGCCCTGTCCCACTTTGATGACGAAACTGTGACTCTCAGAGGTTAAGGTCACACAACAGTTAAGTGTGTGACAAGCCCAAGCCTTAATGTAGAACCACTGAACAAACCTCCTGTGTTGCTGGGGTCGCACAATCTTGCTGACACTTGAGATGTGTGACAACAGTCCTGGCGACCAGCATTCTATCCACTGAAGGGAAGACAAGACCCTACCCGGGGGTACGAGAAAGAAAACTAAGCAGGCTAGCTCCTATCTGTGAACTCCTGAGGACTGTGGATGTCCCACTGATACTGACACTTTCCCATAATGAGAAATAAAATGTGTTAAGGTCATGGCTGTGATTCCAGGGGAAAGACATGTCCTCTCTCAAAGAACCACGCTCTGCTGCCTTTGGTTATTACTACTCAGCAGCAGAGCACTGTGACATCCAGCAGCAGTCAAGCCGAATTCATCGAAAATGCCAACTCTCAAGAAATGTCTCTTCTGCAGGAAAACCACAGGACGGGCCACTCATTTCTAACTTAAAACCTGGATTGTGGGGGCTTCCTTGGTGGCTCAGTGGTGGAGAGTTCGCCTGCCCATGCAGGAGACACGGGTTCAATCCCGGATCCGGGAAGATCCCACTTGCTGCGGAGCAACTAAGCCCATGAGTCACCACATTGGAGCCTGTGCTCTAGAGCCTCGGAGCCGCAGTGATGGAGCCCATGTGCTGCAGCTACTGAAGCCCGTGGGCCCTAGAGCCCGAGTTCCACAACAAGAGAAGTACTTCTAGATCCTCCATGCTCCCCTAAAGATCCAGTATGCCCCAACAAAGATTGAAGATCCCACGACAACTAAGACCAGGTGAAGCCAAGGAAATGAATAACTACACACTTCTTAAAAAGAAAAAGCAAAAAAAAAAATAACCCAAGTCATTATTAAAAGCAAGACAGAAAGACAAACAAATGAAAACAAAAAAGCTGCCTTGGCATGCCCGTGGCAGGCCTCTGTCCGGCTCTGCTTTCCGCCAACACCCCCACTGTTTCATCACTGCATCCCTGCTTGAGTGCGAGGCGCCGGGCTGTCCTTTGACACGTGCTGCCTCCCTCCATCCTCAGAACCACCCCGCGCGGTAGGCGTCAGCCCTGTCCCACTTTGATGACGAAACTGTGACTCTCAGAGGTTAAGGTCACACAACAGTTAAGTGTGTGACAAGCCCAAGCCTTAATGTAGAACCACTGAACAAACCTCCTGTGTTGCTGGGGTCGCACAATCTTGCTGACACTTGAGATGTGTGACAACAGTCCTGGCGACCAGCATTCTATCCACTGAAGGGAAGACAAGACCCTACCCGGGGGTACGAAAGAAAACTAAGCAGGCTAGCTCCTATCTGTGAACTCCTGAGGACTGTGGATGTCCCACTGATACTGACACTTTCCCATAATGAGAAATAAAATGTGTTAAGGTCATGGCTGTGATTCCAGGGGAAAGACATGTCCTCTCTCCAAAGAACCACGCTCTGCTGCCTTTGGTTATTACTACTCATCAGCAGAGCACTGTGACATCCAGCAGCAGTCAAGCCGAATTCATCGAAAATGCCAACTCTCAAGAAATGTCTCTTCTGCAGGAAAACCACAGGACGGGCCACTCATTTCTAACTTAAAACCTGGATTGTGGGGGCTTCCTTGGTGGCTCAGTGGTGGAGAGTTCGCCTGCCCATGCAGGAGACACGGGTTCAATCCCGGATCCGGGAAGATTCCACATGCTGCGGAGCAACTAAGCCCATGAGCCACAACGATGGAGCCTGTGCTCTAGAGCCTCGGAGCCGCAACTATGGAGCCCACGTGCCGCAACTACTGAAGCCTGTGTGCCCTAGAGCCCGAGTTCCACAACAAGAGAAGTCATTGCCACAAGAAGCCTGCTCACCTCAACTAGAGCCCCCACTCCCTGCAACTAGAGAAGAGCATGCAGCAGCAGTGAAAACCCAGAGTTAGCCAAAAATAAATAAATAAAAATTTAAAAAACACTGGATCGTGCACATATTTGTTTTTTAGCTGTCACCCCAGATGACCCCAGGGCTGGCATCTTCTCTCTTCTCAGCGTCCCCTCTGGAGCACCCCCTGACCACCGGGGCTAGAGGCACCCTCTGTCAGTTTACACCCTTGTTCATTTTCTGCTGTTGTGTTTCCTTCCTCATACTTATCATTCTCTTTATTCTTCTTCCTTTATTTAGTTGTGCTTGCTGTTTGTTTCTCTTTCATTCACTTAGACATGTATTTCTGGAAAACCAGAACTGGACTGATTTTGTCTTGGGTTTTTGGGCCACACAGTGTGGCACGCGGGATCTTAGTTTCCGGACCAGGGATCGAACCCTCGTTCCCTGCATTGGGAGCATGGAGCCTTAACCACTGGACTGCCAGAAAAAGTCCCTTGATTTTGTGAAGAAGCAATTCTTCACGGGTTTCTTGTGTTTATATGCATCTTCACAGCAAAGGCATTGAAAAATTCTGTCCTGTACCAGGCTTCCAAGGATGCTTGTATGGTCAACAGCTTGAGAGGACACAGGTGACATTTATAATAAAGCTAAACAGCTCCTTCTGGGGAAAAAAGATGGGCAGATTTGCTAGCAGTCCCCCAAAGATTGAGGTTTCCTAAGTTTGGAGGTTCTTGTCTGGGGCATAGACGCACTGCACGAACGGCACGCCCCCCTTCAGGGCGATGGGAATCCCTGTACAAGTGCAGCTCTGAACACCAAGCGTCTGCTGTGCTGTCAGCAAGCAGTTCCTTGTTTCTGGCCCAGGAGTCCCTGGTCTTCTGCTCGTATTATTTCTATAAGTTGGGCAGCCTAACTTACTAACTTTCAAACAGGGTAAAACCTCACATCCTTTGCTGCTGTTCTGTGCATGACGCCATCTCTAGTGCCAGGGCAGCGCCTGACACATAGTAGGTGCTTGGCAAACACTCGGGCTGACTAAGTGGACGATACAAATGACATCTCTGGGCAAGTCAGCGCAGCCAGTGACCAGGAATCTCAACAGTAACTACCTTTCCTTTTTCCTTTCAGTATTTATCCTAGACGACTTCTTGGAAAACTCAAATTCTCTCTCTTTACCTTTTGGATTGGACAAGACTTCTCCGCCTTAATCTTGCCCCGTGATCCCTTTCTTGCCAGAAAACACCATGGGAAAGTAACTTGAACGTGTTTAGCTCTGTGACTTTGGGCTTACTCGGTGCTGTGGAGCGCCCACCGCAGTAAGAGAGAGAGAACTAGGTCATCTGCACTCCCCCTCACCACTGTGGACGGCTCAGAACTGGGCTATGGGAGCAAAATGTCTTCTGAGGACCCCAGTGGCCTCTAATTCCTTACAGTGAGAGACGCCAGGTAAGGGGGGCTGGGTGGCTGTTGCCCATAAATCAGAGGAAACGAGTTCCTCTTTTAAATCCTAGCAATACTCCCAGGACATCCAAAAGCTGGTGCCAAGGAGGGGCCTGAAGTTTCCTCGGAGGCTACCCTGGGGTAAGGGATGGTGGAGACTGCATTTAGGAAGGAAGGGCTGGTGTTGGGGTAGCTTCCTAGGGGTGCTCCTGGCGACCTGAGCCTGGATCAGAGAGGAGTTCAGACCTGGGTGGGGCCGAGCTCCGCGCCCACCCGCAAGCCCTTGACCTCGCAGCGCTGGCCTCTTCGGGCCCGAGTTTCCGCCCGCCGCCTCCTTCCGCGTCGCTCTCACCTGGCCAGACGAAGAAGCCCACGCCCTGCCCTCCGCCGAGAGCCCGGCCCGCTCGGGAGGCGCCGGGCCCGCTCCGGGCGAGGCCGCCCGGCCGCGCTCCCGCGGAGTCTCCAGCCGCAGCCCGCAGCCCGCGCGTCCTCCCGGCCTGTGTACGCGCGTTGCCATGGCAACGCCGCCGGGCCGGCCGCGCGGGTGAGGGGCGTGGCCTGCGAGGGGCGGTGCGCGAGGAGCACCTGGCTAGTGACAGCCCGCCGCGGCGCCGCTAGGGTAAAACCTCACATCCTTTGCAGCTGTTCTGTGCATGACGCCATCTCTAGTGCCAGGGCAGCGCCTGACACATAGTAGGTGCTTGGCAAACACTGGGCTGACTAAGTGGACGATACAAATGACATCTCTGGGCAAGTCAGCGAGCCAGTGACCAGGAATCTCAACAGTAACTACCTTTCCTTTTTCCTTTCAGTATTTATCCTAGACGACTTCTTGGAAAACTCAAATTCTCTCTCTTTACCTTTTGGATTGGACAAGACTTCTCCGCCTTAATCTTGCCCCGTGATCCCTTTCTTGCCAGAAAACACCATGGGAAAGTAACTTGAACGTGTTTAGCTCTGTGACTTTGGGCTTACTCGGTGCTGTGGAGCGCCCACCGCAGTAAGAGAGAGAGAACTAGGTCATCTGCACTCCCCCTCACCACTGTGGACGGCTCAGAACTGGGCTATGGGAGCAAAATGTCTTCTGAGGACCCCAGTGGCCTCTAATTCCTTACAGTGAGAGACGCCAGGTAAGGGGGGCTGGGTGGCTGTTGCCCATAAATCAGAGGAAACGAGTTCCTTTTTTAAATCCTAGCAATACTCCCAGGACATCCAAAAGCTGGTGCCAAGGAGGGGCCTGAAGTTTCCTCGGAGGCTACCCTGGGGTAAGGGATGGTGGAGACTGCATTTAGGAAGGAAGGGCTGGTGTTGGGGTAGCTTCCTAGGGGTGCTCCTGGCGACCTGAGCCTGGATCAGAGAGGAGTTCAGACCTGGGTGGGGCCGAGCTCCGCGCCCACCCGCAAGCCCTTGACCTCGCAGCGCTGGCCTCTTCGGGCCCGAGTTTCCGCCCGCCGCCTCCTTCCGCGTCGCTCTCACCTGGCCAGACGAAGAAGCCCACGCCCTGCCCTCCGCCGAGAGCCCGGCCCGCTCGGGAGGCGCCGGGCCCGCTCCGGGCGAGGCCGCCCGGCCGCGCTCCCGCGGAGTCTCCAGCCGCAGCCCGCAGCCCGCGCGTCCTCCCGGCCTGTGTACGCGCGTTGCCATGGCAACGCCGCCGGGCCGGCCGCGCGGGTGAGGGGCGTGGCCTGCGAGGGGCGGTGCGCGAGGAGCACCTGGCTAGTGACAGCCCGCCGCGGCGCCGCTAGCCCTGCCAGATCGGCCGTCTAGGCGTCCCCGGTTCCATTTCATGATGGGGAAACTGGCTCGGTGGTCACAGAGGTAGCCTAAAGCTTTCCGGCGAGGAAGGAGCACACTCTAGAATCCTTCCTACCACCCTTTGGTCCAGACTGGGCGCATGGAGGAGGCAGTGGTCAGGCGTGGGAGGGCAAAGAGGCTGAACTAGGAAAAACTTCGAAGTTCGACTCGCGCCCCGCGCAAATCTATAGTTCTCTCAGTTGCAGAGGGGAAAAAATAGGGTAAGCTGAGGGGACCACCACTTCTGGGGATGGTGTGGAGATGGGAGGTGGGTGGGGTGCAAGGAACGATTTTGAGAGTGAAGGATTCTTCCACGCGCTAAGGAGAGGATGTTTACAAGCCCACAACCCCACCGCTCTGTCCTTCCCTGTCAAAGCTACATTTATTCATTCGTTTGTTCTTTACGTCTACAAACATCTCCTGAGCCCCTACAACTGTCAGATGGTGGCCCCAGTGTTGACCTGGATCCTTAAGAAGCCCCCCACCCACCCACGGGCCCAGGACAGGGGGTGGGGAATGGAGCATGTGGAGAAGACACACAAATCTCATCTTCCCTCACCTTTTCCAGAGCGGCTCCTTCTTCCTGGGAGCACAACAGCCCTGCTGCCCACCGACAGAATGCCCCATTTCCCTGGCGGGAAACGACTGTCAAGTTGCCCAAGGACAAACTCAAAACGTTTACCTAAGAAAGATGAAACCTGGAAGACTCCACCCTAGTCAATTAGAGGAAGATTCGAGAGAGAGATCACGGGGACTGATGCAGGGTGGAATGCATAGTAAATTGCTCACGCTTGCCCAGAGGCCCTTAGGAACGCAGATTCCCTGGCATGGAGCGCAGAGATTCCGATCAAGCCGGTATGGAGCATGGTTCGGGAATGAATGTATTGCAGTACTGCCAATGCCTTGTGCATTGCTTAAAAGCATGGCAAAAACCCAGGGTTTTTTCATCCCTACAGTTAAAGTGCAGAACCTGTCCCTAGAAATCTCTTCCAGGCGCTCTGTCGGCCAGGAAGGTTCTGCTGGGTCAATTCCCCACAACCAGAAAGACTCTAGGAAAGTATGAGGAGGGAGCACAGAGGCCAGGATCTGAGCGATGACTTCAGAGGAACAGGGAGGGTCAGGCTCAGCTCCCCAGGCGTACTTCTGCCTTGGGGCCTTTGCATTTACTGTTTCTTTTCCCTAACTGACCCTTCCCCAGGGATCTCCTTAAGCTCCTTTAATGTGCGGGCTAAGTCGCTTCAGTCGTGTATGGCTCTTTGTGACCCTACGGACTGTAGCCCGCAAGGCCTTGCATGAGATTTTCCATGCAAAAATATTGGAGTAGGTTGTGGTGCCCTCCTCCAGGGGATCTTCCCAACTCAGGGGTCGAACCCATGTCTCCTGCACTGGCAGACAGATTTTTTACCACTAGGGCCACCAGGGAAGCCCAAGCTCCTTTGGAGTTTTACTCAAATATCACCCTATTTAAAATGGTCTTAGAATTCTCTGGCAAAGGATCTGGGTTCAATCCCTGGGTTGGGAAGATCCCCTGGAGAAGGAAACGAAAACCCACGCCAGCATTCTTGCCTAGAAAATCCCTTGGACAGAGGGGACTGGCGGGCTCCCGTCCATGGGATAGCAAAGTCTTAAAACCCAATTCCACGTCATCCATTTAAATCACAAAAAAAGAAAATAAAACACCCTAGTAACTTATGGCTTTATATCAGTGCATCTGCACTGAGTGAGAGTCGTACGTTGCAGTGATGGAGTGTTAAAAATACTGCTCTTGGGGAAGTCCCTGGTGGTCCAGTGGTTGGGACTTGGTGCTTTCACTGCCACAGTCTAGGTTCAGCTCCTGGTGGGGGACTAACAGACAACAACATTACCCAAGAAGAAAAAAAAACAGAGGTTCCTAGATTATATGGACTCCTTGGTGATGCCTGTAATCAATCTTATTGAGCGCCTGGTGACTACCAAGGTTATGCTCTATCTCCATCAACATGGGAACGCTGGGGTCTGAAGGGCCTGGGTTCGGGTCCTAGCTCCGTTGTTCCCAGTCGGCCTCATAACCCTGGAGCGAGTGATGTTGACTCAGTGATTTCCACCTGCTGAGCCATGTCTCACGCCGTCTCTTGGATCCTCTCCCTTAGTCCTCAATGGAACCCAGTGCTGTAGGTGTGCGTGAAACACCTGGAACGGTCAGCTCTGCAGAGAAGAACTTAAAAAGGTCGTGATGAGTATTATTTCTATCAAATGACTCCCAGTTTAACAGGAAAGTAAGGCTTAACAGGAAAGTAACTGGCCCCTGGTCCAGCCCTTTAATGTGCGGGCTAAGTCGCTCAGTCGTATGGCTCTTTGTGACCCTACGGACTGTAGCCCGCAAGGCCTTGCATGAGATTTTCCATGCAAAAATATTGGAGTAGGTTGTGGTGCCCTCCTCCAGGGGATCTTCCCAACTCAGGGGTCGAACCCATGTCTCCTGCACTGGCAGACAGATTTTTTACCACTAGGGCCACCAGGGAAGCCCAAGCTCCTTTGGAGTTTTACTCAAATATCACCCTATTTAAAATGGTCTTAGAATTCTCTGGCAAAGGATCTGGGTTCAATCCCTGGGTTGGGAAGATCCCCTGGAGAAGGAAACGAAAACCCACGCCAGCATTCTTGCCTAGAAAATCCCTTGGACAGAGGGGACTGGCGGGCTCCCGTCCATGGGATAGCAAAGTCTTAAAACCCAATTCCACGTCATCCATTTAAATCACAAAAAAAGAAAATAAAACACCCTAGTAACTTATGGCTTTATATCAGTGCATCTGCACTGAGTGAGAGTCGTACGTTGCAGTGATGGAGTGTTAAAAATACTGCTCTTGGGGAAGTCCCTGGTGGTCCAGTGGTTGGGACTTGGTGCTTTCACTGCCACAGTCTAGGTTCAGCTCCTGGTGGGGGACTAACAGACAACAACATTACCCAAGAAAAAAAAACAGAGGTTCCTAGATTATATGGACTCCTTGGTGATGCCTGTAATCAATCTTATTGAGCGCCTGGTGACTACCAAGGTTATGCTCTATCTCCATCAACATGGGAACGCTGGGGTCTGAAGGGCCTGGGTTCGGGTCCTAGCTCCGTTGTTCCCAGTCGGCCTCATAACCCTGGAGCGAGTGATGTTGACTCAGTGATTTCCACCTGCTGAGCCATGTCTCACGCCGTCTCTTGGATCCTCTCCCTTAGTCCTCAATGGAACCCAGTGCTGTAGGTGTGCGTGAAACACCTGGAACGGTCAGCTCTGCAGAGAAGAACTTAAAAAGGTCGTGATGAGTATTATTTCTATCAAATGACTCCCAGTTTAACAGGAAAGTAAGGCTCAAGAGATACAGAGCTATTGCCCAAGTGAACAGCCAGAAAACCTGGCAGGATTTGAATCTAGAGGACAGTGACAGGAAGCAACTTCCCTGGGGACTCCAGGTGACACCTGTTACCACCACAGGAAGTCCATGCTCACTGCCTGCCTTCTCTCAGCCCTGAGCAGGCGGAGCGGGGGAAGGCTTTGGCTGGTCCTGAAGGCTGAGAAGGGCAAGAGGCAAGATGGGAGGGCAGCTGAGGCCAGGAGGGAGCAGCTGGGGCTTGTCAGCCACCAGCTTCCTGCCACCCACCGGGCTTCCTCCCTGCAGGACCTATGCCCCATAAAATATCCTTCTGCCCCAGTTACCTTCCTTGGATGATCTCTTTCTTTTTCATACAAATTTTATTTATTATTATTTTTTATAGGGTTTTGTTGTTTACTGCCACACAACGACCTGAATCCACCGTAAGGATAAATGAATAGTTATTCCTTTACTTTTGGTTGCACTGGGTCTTTGTTGCTGCGCGAGGGCTTTCTCTAGCTGCAGCGAGCAGAGGCCGTGCTCGGGGTTCTCGCTGTGGTGGCTTCTCTGGTTGGGGAGCTCGGGCTCTAGGCTTGCAGGCTTAGTAGTTGTGGAGCACAGGGTTAGCAATTCCATAGCATGTGGCATCTTCCCAGCCCAGGGATCAAAGCTGGTTGTCCTGCATTGGCAGGTGGATTCCTATCCCCTAGGCCACCAGGGGAGTCTCTTGGATGGTCCTTGGCTAAGGAGAGCACACCAACTGTGCTCCCTCCCCAGAACTGCCTGTTGCCTGCTGCAGTCCAACATGAAATGAATGCTGGGAGAGCTGGGGAGGTGGCCCAACCTTTAAGGAGGGAGAGAGCCAGAGAAAGAGCCAGAACAGGGGAAAGGGAGAGGCAAAGGGAGAAAGAGAGAGGGAGCATGAACAGCAGGAAGTAGCTAAGCTGTTGAGTCGGATGACAGATGGGAGAACAAAGAGCAACTAGAGGCTCCCTGGTCCAGTAATAACCTGACCCTCTGGGCTAAGGAAATGTAGGTTTATACACACACACACACACACACACACACAGACTCACACACACACACACAGACTCACAAAAATAAATTCAGACCACAAAACAATACCTGGTAACTGAGGCCTTCTGCAGCTGTGCTCGCCCCCTGTTCCTGGCAGAAGATGAGAAAACACCCAGTTTTTGTTTGTTTGCTTTTTATCAAATAGAAGCAAGGCTGGTCTGGGGCATTCATTTCTCTTGCAAATCAAAGCTCTGCCAGGGGAGACAGTCTGTCCTCTTTGAAAACTGCAGATGACACGTGCTGGCCCCAGCTCCAGTGGGCCTGGCTGGGTTGGTTGGTTCTCTTCAGTCTGTGCCTCACATCTGTCACCTGTAAAAGGCAGGTTAGTAACAGCATTGATTGTAAAGAGCAAACAGGTTAACACGTGTGGAGTCCTGAACTGGGCCGATCCGAAGGACTCCTCTGTGGGTGTCTGCATTATTGTCTGTTTTTGTTTGACTGCTTTTTGTTGGTGTTTTTGATGATATGGGAGGACAGCCAAATCACAAGCCAGTCACAGACCCTCTGGGGATTTGATTTGCATCCTCTCAGTCTCAACCCAGAGTAGACTCTCTCTGAACAGGCCCACCACTGGGGGCATATCTGGGCGTAGGTGTCAGAGGCAAGCTGAGCTCCTCCCCTGAGCGCTGCTAGAGGGGTTCTGAGAACCCAGCCTGTCTCCGGGGGCTGCTGCCTGCTGGATCACTCCATGATTCTGACTTCCAGGCATCTGGGCAAACCAACCTCTGCTTTTTTTTGTTTGTTTGTTTGAGATTAACAGTGAACCATTATGAACGAAGTTAACAAAACCACAAATGTTTATTGAGGCTTGCTAGGTACAGGCCCCTATGCCACAAACTGTTTTATTTAATTCTTTTTTTCTTTTCTTTTTTTTTTTTTTTTTTAAAGATTTATTTATTTATTTATTTTGGTAGGGGAGGGGTGGGGAGGGAGGCAGGCAGGCCACTTTTATTGGTCGTTCATTTGTCCATTTTCATCCATCTTTGTTCTTTGGCACGTGTGGGCCTCCCATCGCAGTGGCCTCTGTTGTCGCAGAGCACTGGCTCTGGGCGCATGCGCTCCAGAGCTCCGGCTCGGTAGTTGGACACATCGGTCCAGCCGCTCCGCGGCACGTGGGATCTTCCCACGCCAGGGATTGAACCGGCGCCCCTTGCACTGCAAGGCGGTGTCCCTACCCACTGGACCACCAGGGAAGCCCTTATTTAATTCTTAGCCCAACCAATTTTATAGAAGCAGTCACAGAATAGTCAAATAATTTGCCCAGTTACAAATTTTCTACGTGATGCTCCAGGATTCGAATCCTGGCTGTTTGGCTCCAGCATCCTGTCTGTCTTTGTCAACTTTTCTTTTTCTCTCAGAAGCTGATATACATCCTGAAACATGCACAGATCATAAAAGTACACTTGAAAAAATATCACAAAGTGTACGCACCCGCCTTAACCAGAACCCACATCAAGAAGCAGAACATCTGTAGCCCCCCAAGAAGTCTCCCTGTGGTCATCTCCCTCCCACTAGTCTGACTTCCAATATCCTTGATTAGTTCTGCTTGTTTCTGAACCTCATGTCAATGGGATCCTACAGATTCCATTTGCTGCCTGGTTTCTTTCATTCGGTGGTGTGAGATTTGACCACGGTGTGTGTCGTGGCTGTGGTGCGTTCTTTCTTGTGGCTGCATTGGATTACACTCTGCATGCATGCTAAGTTGCTTCAGTTGTGTCTGACTCTTTGCAACCCCAGGGACCCTGGGCTCCTCTGTCCATGGGATTCTTCAGGCAAGAATGCTGGAGTGGGTTGCCATTTGCTCCTCCAGGGGATCTTCCCAACCCAGGGATCGAACCTGTGTTTTTTGTGTCTCCTGCATTGCAGGTGGGCTCTTTACCACTGGGCTGCTGGGGAAGCCACATTATCCTCTGTTAATAGTTGTCTATTCCCACACCACAAATTGTGGCAACCCAAGTGGCTCAAAACAGCACACACTTACCATGTCACTGCTTCTGTGGATCAGGAATCTGGGCACTGCTTCGCTGGGTCCTCTGCTCAAGAGTCTCTCTCAGGCTGCAGTCAGAGAGGCGGACTGGGCTGGGCTCTCATCTGAGGCTCACATGGGGAAGGATCCACTTTTCAGTTCACATGGCAGTTGACAGGATTCACTTCTCTGGGAGTTGTTAGTCTGAGAGCCTTACCTACTCACTGGCTATGCGCCAGAAGTCCTGTGCTGTTTCTTGCCATGTGGGCTTCTCCATAAGGTGGCTTGCTTCGTCAAAGTCAACAAGAGTCCATTCAGAGAGTCTCCTGGCAAGATAGAAGTTTCAGTCTTATGCAACACAATCGCAGAAATGACCACCCCCTCCCTGTCACCTTTGCAGAATCTGTTGATAAGAAGTAAGATACAGTCCTGCCCACACTCAAAAAGAAGGAATTACACAGAGGTGTAAACACCAGGGATAATTGGGGGCTGTTTTGTATGCCTTTTAAAAAAAAGACTATTATTTATTTAAGCTGTGCTGAGTCTTTGTAGCAGCATGAAGGCTTCTCTAGTTAGGCGTGGCAGCTTAATTGTCCTGTGGCATGTGGAACCTTGGTTCCCCAACCAGGGATTGAATCTGTGTCCCTTGCAGTGGAAGGCAGATTCGTCATCCCTGGACCACCAGGGAAGTGACAGGTGCACATGTCTCTTGGGTATATGTCTGGGAGTAGAATTTCAAGGTCATGGATATGCCCAACTTTACAAGATTCTGCCAAACGTTTTTTCAAAGAGCTTGTACACTCTTTGCTCCCTCAGCAGGCTATGAGCTTCCCACTCAGAACATGTATTTTAAATACACTCCTCCTGGCTCTTTTTTTTTAAATATTTACTTATTTATTTGGCTGTGCTGGGTCTTAGTTGCAGTATGTGGGATCTGGCTTCCTGACCAGGAATTGAACCCAGGCTCCCTGCATTGGGAGCCTGGAGTCTTAGCCAAGGGGCCACCAAAGAAGTCCCCTCCTGGCTCTTTTTACAGAAGGGGTTTTTTACCCAAGACTCCTTGGGATGGCAGGTCCTAATTTTGGCCCCATGTCAGGATCACCAAATGCCCGAGCCACTTAGCTAGACTTTTGGATCATTTGATGGCTCAGATATAAACTGGAAGGTCCATTGCATGAGGTGAGGATCCCTGTGTCCCAAGGTGCCCAGAACAGAACCTGGCATGTCGTTGACACTCAGTAAATACTTTTTTGATGAAGTGAGTGCGTTTAGGAGCTGTTGTTCAAGAGATGGGCCCCAGGGAGGGTATAAGCTGCTTAAATGGGGAAGAAACTTTGATGTGTCTGAGCCTGCGTGCAATTTTTCTGGGAAGAGGGCCCAGAGCCTCAACCAGATTTCTCCTCAACAAAGGTTAAGACCACTGTGATTGGATACTGTCCAGCCTAGGTATTTTATCACATGAAGAAAGAACTGATCCCAGGGTAGGAGGGACGGGAACAAGGCCCTTTGGTCCCTAGAAGTGAGAAGACAATGCTTGCCTGGGATGACTCAAAAACTAACACCTTGCTGACTTTGACCTTTGACCCATGGTAGCTCTTTCGATACATCTAGCAGTTGCCTGGGGTCCTCCCGGTGTCTGTTGAACAGAAAATTGCAGAAAGCCTCTGTGCCCTGACTTCCCAGCAGTGGCAAGCCAACAGGAACTGACCTTTGAGAAAGCCTCTCGATCAACAGAAAGCCTCCCCGTTTATCTGGTTTGAGATGACCTCATCTCCTGTCACCTTGTCTCTTGTTTTCTGGAAGTTTCTCAGCTTCTTGGTGCTGTCTGCATTCTTTCTCATGTGAACACTGCACCTATTTTGAGCATTTGGTCGCTGTTTTGGGTCCTTCCCGTCACCCACTCTTTTATCTTCCTTTCCAGGAGGATCAACTTCATGCCTCTCTAGACGTTTCTTCTCAGGTTTCCTCTGAATCATTTCATTTGGTCTAACGATGTCCAACTTTTCTTCCTTCGTCACTGTACTCCACACAGACCCCTTCTTTTCCCTAGAACAATTGTTCTTTTCTTTCTAATCTCTCACGTAAATCCTCATCTTTCATCATGTTTTCTGACTTCTCCTAAGAACTGATTGTTTTAGGAAATGTAAGCCTCAAACATCATCCCTTCTACTCTGGGTCTAAATCTGGATCACGGTCAAGAAGCAGGGAGACAGGAATGTTGCTGGGTGACAAGGCTCTTTAGCAGAAGGCCACTCCCCTGTCCCCATGCCCCCGACCCAGTACTCATCAGGGGGTCAGAGGGACCTGAGGATGCAGGGGGACATATGTTCTTCTGCTTGAGGGTGGGGTGAAGTGTCAGGAAAGGCTCTAAGAAAAAAGGAAGAATTTGGCCTGGGATTTTTTCTTTTAATTTGTCTGTGCTGAGACTTTGTTGCTGTGTGTAGACTCTTTTTTTGTTTTTTAAAAAGATTTATTTATTTATTTTACTTTGGGCGGGGGTCGGGTTGGGGAGGGAGGGGAGCGGGCGGGCCACTTCTATTGGTCTTTCATTTCTCTATTTTCATCCATCTTTGTTCTTTGGCTCCTGTGGGCCTCGCATCGCGGTGGTGTCTGTGGTTGCAGAGCACCGGCTTTGGGTGCATGCACTCCAGAGTTCCGGCTCGGTAATTGGACACATCAGTCCAGCCGCTCCACGGCATGTGGGATCTTCCCAGGCCAGGGCTCGAACCGGCGCCCCTTGCTCTGCAAGGCGGTGTCCTTACCCACTGGACCACCAGGGGAAGCCCTGTGTGTGGACTCTTGCTAGTTGCAGTGCCCAGCTGTCTCACTGCAGTGGCTTCTCTTGAGAAACATGGGCTCTGGGTGCCCAGGCTTGTAGCTGTGCTGCATGGCTTGGATGCCCCAAAGGATGTGGGTTCTTCTCATACAAGGGATTAAACCCGTGTCCCCTGCACTGCATTCTTATGTGAACACTGCACCTATTTTGAGCATTTGGTCGCTGTTTTGGGTCCTTCCGTCACCCACTCTTTTATCTTCCTTTCCAGGAGGATCAACTTCATGCCTCTCTAGACGTTTCTTCTCAGGTTTCCTCTGAATCATTTCATTTGGTCTAACGATGTCCAACTTTTCTTCCTTCGTCACTGTACTCCACACAGACCCCTTCTTTTCCCTAGAACAATTGTTCTTTTCTTTCTAATCTCTCACGTAAATCCTCATCTTTCATCATGTTTTCTGACTTCTCCTAAGAACTGATTGTTTTAGGAAATGTAAGCCTCAAACATCATCCCTTCTACTCTGGGTCTAAATCTGGATCACGGTCAAGAAGCAGGGAGACAGGAATGTTGCTGGGTGACAAGGCTCTTTAGCAGAAGGCCACTCCCCTGTCCCCATGCCCCCGACCCAGTACTCATCAGGGGGTCAGAGGGACCTGAGGATGCAGGGGGACATATGTTCTTCTGCTTGAGGGTGGGGTGAAGTGTCAGGAAAGGCTCTAAGAAAAAAGGAAGAATTTGGCCTGGGATTTTTTCTTTTAATTTGTCTGTGCTGAGACTTTGTTGCTGTGTGTAGACTCTTTTTTTGTTTTTTAAAAAGATTTATTTATTTATTTTACTTTGGGTGGGGGGGTCGGGTTGGGGAGGGAGGGGAGTGGGCGGGCCACTTCTATTGGTCTTTTTTATTTCTCTATTTTCATTCATCTTTGTTCTTTGGCTCCTGTGGGCCTCGCATCGCGGTGGTGTCTGTGGTTGCAGAGCACCGGCTTTGGGTGCATGCACTCCAGAGTTCCGGCTCGGTAATTGGACACATCAGTCCAGCCGCTCCACGGCATGTGGGATCTTCCCAGGCCAGGGCTCGAACCGGCGCCCCTTGCTCTGCAAGGCGGTGTCCTTACCCACTGGACCACCAGGGGAAGCCCTGTGTGTGGACTCTTGCTAGTTGCAGTGCCCAGCTGTCTCACTGCAGTGGCTTCTCTTGAGAAACATGGGCTCTGGGTGCCCAGGCTTCGGTAGCTGTGCTGCATGGCTTGGATGCCCCAAAGGATGTGGGTTCTTCTCATACAAGGGATTAAACCCGTGTCCCCTGCACTGACAGGTGGACTCTTAACCATTGGGCCACCAAGAAAGTCCTGGCCTGAGTTTGGAAGAATGAGTAGGATTTTAGGAGGTCGAGCAGGGGAGAGGAGAGTATGGTACAAGGAAGGAGCACTCAGAACAGATGGCTAGGACATGACTAATAAGAGAAGCTAAGCACAGCAGGGAGGGGTGGCCAGGTGCTGAGATTGCAGGCTGAAGGTCAGCCTTCAGATGTATCTGTTTGGGTTTTCCAGGCTGTTAAAAAGACTTTTAATTCGTTGCTGAAGGGATAGGTCTCTTTCTGTGCAGGGACAGAGAAGCCAATTCAAATTGGCTTCAGTTTGAAAGCAAATTCACTGTTTATTGTAAATGAAAAGTCTAGAGGGAGCTTCTGGGTTCAGGCCCAGATGATTTCACCAGGGCTTTGCCTCTCTCCAGTTCTCAGGATTGCTTTTAACCATGTAGATCTAACCTTAGACAGAAACTGTATGTAAGAGTCACAGGAAGGCTGCCCTAGCTCCAGCCCTTGCACCTTCTCAGTTTTGAATTCCATGGGGAAAGATGAGAGTCTTTTTCCTTAAGGTTCCCCCAAGGCCTCACCGCTTCTCATTTTCTGAGTGGGTTCTAAGCCCATTCCTGAGCCACTGGTTGCTCTGATTGGCTGAGCTTGAGCCATGTGCCCATTCCTGAAGCCCGAAGTGGAGTCCATCCCATCTCTGAGAGACTGGACTGAGACTTGGAGAAAGTTGTGGTCCCCAAAGGAGAATTCTAACACCATAATATTTTAGGAGAGAGGTAGATTATTATTAGGTGACAAAAGTTTCAGATGCCTACCATAGTGGACAACATGTACAGATCGCTAATATCTGGATTTATGCTTTTGGCGGTGGGGGAGGGGTGGGGAATTGGAACATCTGGCAATATTGGGCTCTCTATTTATTTATTTATTTATTTTTGGCTATTCTGGGGTTTTGCTGCTGCTGCAGACTCTTCTCTAGTTGTAGGGATTGGCGGCTACTCTCTAGTTGAGGTGAGCAGATGACTTCTATTGTTGTGGAATTTGGGCTCTGGGGCACATGGGCTTCAGTAGTTGTGGCTCCGAGGCTCTAGGGCACAGGCTGAACAGTTGTGACTCACAGGCTTAGTTGCTCTGCAGCATGTGGGATCTTCCCAGATGAGGGATTGAACCCATGTCTCCTGCATTGGCAGGCAATCTCTTTCCCACTGAGCTACCAGGGAAGTCCCTAGGCTCTCTTATATAAATCTATAATCTGGGGCTGATGAGAGGCTGCCTTCATTAGATACAGGCTGTGTTCTGCCTGCTCAGTGCACTGCTCACATTTCCTCTCTGGCTTCTGGAAGCACTTGAATTTCTATCCCACGATAATTTGATTCTGAACATAAATCTTTTTTTCCTACTAGACGGATGTGCCAAAGATACAGGCATCAAACAGCTTTCCTGTGCTCCCACGAAGTCCTGAGGATACATGCCTCGCCATTTTTGATAATCTCATTCCTTATTCATTTTTGAAAAACCTTATTTTAAAAAATATTGAATACATAGTGATTGTAGAATCTGTTATCTAACATTCTAACATTTGAAGTCCTTGGGTGGAAGTGGGGGCTGTCTCAACCCATTATTTGTTGTTTCTGCTAACTGTAGCTCTTTCTGTTTCTTAGGTGGTTAGTAATTTGATTGAGATTTCATTTTTTTAATTATTTTTATGTATTTATTTATCTGGCTGTGCTGGGTCTTAGCTGCAGCATGTGGGATCTATTTCCTTGACCAGGAATTGAACTCAGGCCCCCTGCATTTGAAGGGTGTAGTCTTAGCCACTGGACCACCAAGGAAGTCCCAAGATTTCTCTTTTTTTGAATATCATTTTTAAAAATTTTATTAATTTATGTATTTATGGCTGTCCTGAGTTTTCACTGCTGCTGCAGGTGGGGGCTACTCTCTAGTTGAGGTAAGCAGGCTTCTTGTTGCGGTGACTTCTCTTGTTGTGGAACTCGGGCTCTAGGGCACACGGGCTTCAGTAGTTACGGCCCATGGGCTCAATAGTTGCAGCTCTGAGGCTCTAGAGCACAGGCTCCATAGTTGTGGCTCCCGGGCTTCACAGCATGTGGGTCTTCCCAGCTCAGGGATCAAACCCATGTCTTTTGCATTGGCAGGCAAACTCTTTACCACTGAGATACCAGGGAAGCCCTAAAATTTTTAAATTATGGTGAAATATATGTAACATTTACCATCTTACCAGTTTATAAATATGCAGTTCACTATTGTTAAGGATATTCACACTGTTGTGTAACCAACCTCGCAAACCTTTTCATCATGTAAAACCCAAACTCTGCACTTCTTAAGCAACAACCCTCTGTGTTCCTCTTAAGCAGCACCTGGAAACCATCCGTCTATTTTCTGTTTCTATGAATTTGACTACTCCAGTGGAATCATACCATATTGGCCTTTTCGGTTGCTAGCTTATTTCACTTAGCATAAGGTCCTCAGGGTTCATCCATGTTGTAGCACATGACAGAATTTCCTTCCTTTTAAGGCTGAATAACATCACTGTTTCATTGTGTGTATACACTGTTTATCTATTTGTTTATCTGTTCACCCACCAATGGAGACTTGAGCTTATCAACATTTTGCCTAATAATTGTAGCATCCTTTGAGGCTCATTCCTTCTATCTGTTATTTCTTTTTGAGGTCACAGGCTTGTGATTTTTTTACTGATTGTTATTCCTTTGGTAATTATTAGCTAAAGTCCTTCTTCAGTCATTTATTTCTCATAAAATATAATTGGTTCTAGGAAAGACAGAATAAGATTGGTTCTTCCTTTAATGTGTCAATATTCAAAGTAAAAGCAACTGCCAGAGGGACCAGTGAGTTCTTAAAAACATCGTTAGGAGTCTTTGATTTAAAAAGGTGTTGATGGGTTTCAACCCACTGAAGTCGTGTTTGGTTTGAGGCTCACACTTGGCTGCCTCAGGGTTTCATGCAGGTTGGCTCCCGTGTTTTTGTTTTTCCAGGTGGAAGCCACACTGTATTTAATTGTAACCACCCATGTTTGTATTGCATTGGTGTGGTCTTTAGACAAACAAGTCTGCATCTCAGTTTTCCTTCCCTGTACAAGGAAGTTGGACAAAATGAGTCCTGCTCAAGATTCCATTTTGTAGCATTTTCACTACACAGAGCATTGTACTTTAGTCATTTGATTGTTACAGTCCTGTGTATGTGCTCAGTTCCTCAGTCGTGTCCAACTCTTTCTCGGGGTCCTCTGTCCATGGGATTTTCCAGGCAAGAATACTGGAGCTGGTTGCCATTTCCTTCTCCAAGGGATCTTCCTGACCCAGGGTTCAGACCCACATCTCCTGAACTGGCAGGCAGATTCTTTACCAACCTCGCAAACCTTTTCATCATGTAAAACCCAAACTCTGCACTTCTTAAGCAACAACCCTCTGTGTTCCTCTTAAGCAGCACCTGGAAACCATCCGTCTATTTTCTGTTTCTATGAATTTGACTACTCCAGTGGAATCATACCATATTGGCCTTTTCGGTTGCTAGCTTATTTCACTTAGCATAAGGTCCTCAGGGTTCATCCATGTTGTAGCACATGACAGAATTTCCTTCCTTTTAAGGCTGAATAACATCACTGTTTCATTGTGTGTATACACTGTTTATCTATTTGTTTATCTGTTCACCCACCAATGGAGACTTGAGCTTATCAACATTTTGCCTAATAATTGTAGCATCCTTTGAGGCTCATTCCTTCTATCTGTTATTTCTTTTTGAGGTCACAGGCTTGTGATTTTTTTACTGATTGTTATTCCTTTGGTAATTATTAGCTAAAGTCCTTCTTCAGTCATTTATTTCTCATAAAATATAATTGGTTCTAGGAAAGACAGAATAAGATTGGTTCTTCCTTTAATGTGTCAATATTCAAAGTAAAAGCAACTGCCAGAGGGACCAGTGAGTTCTTAAAAACATCGTTAGGAGTCTTTGATTTAAAAAGGTGTTGATGGGTTTCAACCCACTGAAGTCGTGTTTGGTTTGAGGCTCACACTTGGCTGCCTCAGGGTTTCATGCAGGTTGGCTCCCGTGTTTTTGTTTTTCCAGGTGGAAGCCACACTGTATTTAATTGTAACCACCCATGTTTGTATTGCATTGGTGTGGTCTTTAGACAAACAAGTCTGCATCTCAGTTTTCCTTCCCTGTACAAGGAAGTTGGACAAAATGAGTCCTGCTCAAGATTCCATTTTGTAGCATTTTCACTACACAGAGCATTGTACTTTAGTCATTTGATTGTTACAGTCCTGTGTATGTGCTCAGTTCCTCAGTCGTGTCCAACTCTTTCTCGGGCTCCTCTGTCCATGGGATTTTCCAGGCAAGAATACTGGAGCTGGTTGCCATTTCCTTCTCCAAGGGATCTTCCTGACCCAGGGTTCAGACCCACATCTCCTGAACTGGCAGGCAGATTCTTTACCACTAGCGCCACCTGGGAAGCCCCTCTGCTCTTGTGACCAACTGAAGTTACTAACATCTTGATTTTACAAACATGGGAATTACCACCCGGTGAATTTTTTTTTTTTTTTTTGACTTCACACTGCGTTTTTCCCTGGGGGGATTTAAGTCGTTGTTCTCAGTTAGGGATATTTTGCCTCCCAGGGCACTCTTGGCTGTGTCTAGAGACATTTTTGATGGTTACACCTTGGCAGGCTACTGGCATCCAGTAGGTACAGGCAAGGCATACTGTTAAACAGCCTGCAATGCACAGGACCGCCCCACTCCCATGTGTAGATACGCTCCAGCCCCAAAGGCCATTAGTGCCAAGTAGAGAGATCCTGGCTTAAAGCGATCCATAGAGATAAAATCATGTTTCTTCTATGTTTATGTTTATTTAATAAAAAGAAGTGCATATAAAAGGGTACACGTCTGAAAATTCAGCTATATGTAAAGGACGACAATGGGCTGATTTGCTTACAGCCTCTCTGTAGAATTTAGTCATTTGGTGTGCTTCTCCTATTGCTTCTCCTTGAGTCTTATTTCTGGCTCTAGATTCCCCCCTTGAGACCTTGCTATTACTGGCCTAAGGGAAGATTAATGGACAACTTTTACTGCTTTCAGGCCAGTGGAAAAAAATCTTAGGTCTTTTTTTTAACTTGGGAAATAAACATGGAAGATAAATTTTATCTTAAATAGCAGTTAGAATTTTTTGGTCTCAATTCTTCTTTGCTATTTTAATTGCGTGGATATTTCCAATAAATTTAGCATTACCTTTCAAATTATTGGGCTCTTCTACTCACAGCATCTCCCATGAGATCGGCATTCCTGTATCTTTTTCTCTGGTGCATTTGTGTTGATTTAAAAGGCCTCATTTGGTGCTAAAATGAATCTATCATTGGCAACTGCTAGAACAGCGTGTCCCTTTTCTGTTCAGAAAGTCCATGTGTGGACTCATACTTTGAACCTGATTTTTAGAACAGACAGCTAATTTGTCTGAACCAAAGGAGTGCAGCTTTTGTCTTTTTTTGTGGTGGTTATTCAGCTTTGAAAAGGGTCAGCCTTTAGGTAAGGCAGGTGTGTTTGTTCACTTGTTTATATCAAAGAATTCACACAATTTCTCTTACCAACACATATTCACAGCTTGTCAAGTTTTACCCAAAAAGTAAAAAAAAACTTTGCTATCACATTATTATATTATTTTCCTCTTCTTTGGTGTTTTGTTAAAATAGATGCTGATGATTTTTCCTGGCTGAACATAGAGGTCAAGGATGCATTCTGAAATAAGACATCTTGAAGATAAACACTAAGAATGTTTTCTTGATTTAAAGCTCCCTTGTGCCTCCCAAACTGTGTACAATATTGAACCCAGCTTATCTCTGAGATGCATGCTGTATTGTTTGACGTTGTTTTTTCTTCTGATAAGGAAGACCTATTGCCATAACTTTTGCTTCCCAAATTGTATTCTAGTTGTTTTGTTATATACCCTCCATTCGTTCCAAGTATGCTTTTAAATAATCTAAAATTTCTCAAAGTTGACTTGAGTTTGTAATCACTAACTGACTATATTTTCTTTCCCACATTTTTTATATTACAGTTGATAAATTCCAGGTTGTAATGCACAGAGTTGGGCGCGGCTAGAGGAAAGGAGAAAGAGAAGAGATGTTTGTTTATATCATGCCCTGGAGAATTCAATTTACAGTTCTGGATTGAGTACGAATAGGAAAATAGTGTTTGTAAAAGTGACAGTTCTCTAAAGAAAAATGGTAGGTAGGTGTGACCCTCAGGCTGACTTCCAAGCATGATCATTTTCTGCTTCTTTAAAAAAAGTATTTACTTTTTTTTTTAATAAGAAAGGCTTTCTTTTTTCTATTTTTTTTTTAGAATTTATGTTTCTTTTTTTTGGTGGGGGACGGGTTGGGGAAGGAGGGGGGCGGGCGGGCCACTTCTATTGGTCTTTCATCTGTCTATTTTCATCCATCTTTGTTCTTTGGCCCGTGTGGGCCTCCCATCACAGTGACCTCTGTTGTCGCAGAGCACTGGCTCTGGGTGCACGTGCTCCAGAGCTCTGGCTCAGTAATTGGACACATCGGTCCAGCTGCTCCGCGGCACGTGGGATCTTCCCAGGCCAGGGATCAAACCGGCGCCTCTTGCAATGCAAGGCGGTGTCCTTACCCACTGGACCACCAGGGAAGCCATATTTACTTATTTTTTATCTATTTATTTATTTGGGGCTTCCCAGATAGCGCTAGTGGTATAGAATCCACTTGCCCATGCAGAAGACACAGGAGACATGGGTTCCATCCCTGGGTTGGGAAGATCCCCAGGAGAAGGAAATGGCAATCACTCCAGTATTCTTGCCTGGAAAATTCCAGGGGCAGAGGAGCCTGGTGGGCTCCAGTCCACAGGGCCGCTAAGAGTTGGACAGACTGAGTGACCGAGCACACACACACATGCACACGCACACACATTTATTTGGCTGCAGCGGGTCTTAGTTTGTGGCATGTGGAATCTTTATTTGCAGCGTGCAAACTCTTCGTTGCGGCATGTGGGATCTATCTCCCCAGCTAGGAACGGAGTCCAGGCCCTCTGCATTGCGAGCATGGAGTCTTAGCTACTGGACCACCAGGGAAGTCCTTTCTGCTTCTTTTGGATGGAGCTCACATTGTGGGGAGGGCAGGCTCTGGGACCAGAGTCCTCACTGCCCGAGAGAATGGACTTTCCTTTGTCCAGAGCAGGGCTTTTCCAGAGCAACGCTTTGGTCCAGAGCCCTGGCTTTGGGGTGGAATGAATCTTTGTTGTGGAAACTGTCCCGTGTATTGGTGGATGTTTAGCAGAATTCCTGCTCCCTTAGATGTCAGCAGCTGCCTCCTTCTAGCCACGATGACTTTGCCAAATGCCCCCTTGGGGGCAAATCAATCTCCTGGTTAAGAACCACTGGTCTTAGGTGAAAACATTCAGTCCGGTCTCAGCTCGAGTGCTTAGCAGCCATCTGTCTATTTTCATCCATCTTTGTTTTTTTTTTGGCGGGGGGGCCGGGCCACTTCTATTGGTCTTTCATCTGTCTATTTTCATCCATCTTTGTTCTTTGGCCCGTGTGGGCCTCCCATCACAGTGACCTCTGTTGTCGCAGAGCACTGGCTCTGGGTGCACGTGCTCCAGAGCTCTGGCTCAGTAATTGGACACATCGGTCCAGCTGCTCCGCGGCACGTGGGATCTTCCCAGGCCAGGGATCAAACCGGCGCCTCTTGCAATGCAAGGCGGTGTCCTTACCCACTGGACCACCAGGGAAGCCATATTTACTTATTTTTTATCTATTTATTTATTTGGGGCTTCCCAGATAGCGCTAGTGGTATAGAATCCACTTGCCCATGCAGAAGACACAGGAGACATGGGTTCCATCCCTGGGTTGGGAAGATCCCCAGGAGAAGGAAATGGCAATCACTCCAGTATTCTTGCCTGGAAAATTCCAGGGGCAGAGGAGCCTGGTGGGCTCCAGTCCACAGGGCCGCTAAGAGTTGGACAGACTGAGTGACCGAGCACACACACACACATGCACACGCACACACATTTATTTGGCTGCAGCGGGTCTTAGTTTGTGGCATGTGGAATCTTTATTTGCAGCGTGCAAACTCTTCGTTGCGGCATGTGGGATCTATCTCCCCAGCTAGGAACGGAGTCCAGGCCCTCTGCATTGCGAGCATGGAGTCTTAGCTACTGGACCACCAGGGAAGTCCTTTCTGCTTCTTTTGGATGGAGCTCACATTGTGGGGAGGGCAGGCTCTGGGACCAGAGTCCTCACTGCCCGAGAGAATGGACTTTCCTTTGTCCAGAGCAGGGCTTTTCCAGAGCAACGCTTTGGTCCAGAGCCCTGGCTTTGGGGTGGAATGAATCTTTGTTGTGGAAACTGTCCCGTGTATTGGTGGATGTTTAGCAGAATTCCTGCTCCCTTAGATGTCAGCAGCTGCCTCCTTCTAGCCACGATGACTTTGCCAAATGCCCCCTTGGGGGCAAATCAATCTCCTGGTTAAGAACCACTGGTCTTAGGTGAAAACATTCAGTCCGGTCTCAGCTCGAGTGCTTAGCAGCGTCACTGGGACTTGAGAACATTTTGCCAGATGCTGTGTCTGGGAATGGGTTGGCTTGTACCAATGTGTTGTCCACCTAGCTGCCTTTCTGGAACCCGCAGAGTTCCAGGGGGTCTGATGAGAGACATGCAGTCATCCAGGTTGGCCCCGAGGAAACTCTTGTTGCCAGGGCTACATTTTTTTAAAAAAATTTTTAAAAATGTATTTATTTGGTTGCACTGGGTCTTAGTTATGGTATGTGGGATCTAGTTCCCTGACCAGGGATTGAACCCAGGTCCCCAGCATTGGGAGCACAGAGTCTTAGCCACTGGACCACCAGGGAAATCCCTGCCAGGGCCACATTTAAAGGTGTCTAATGCGTGTGGATACACGTTCTCGCTGGTGGCTTTCCTGGATGAATTTGCATCCATGTGTTGTGGAGTGCGTCTTTCCACATCTTTCCCTCCTTCTCTTGGGCAACTTGCTTCACAATGTCCAAAGAGAGCAGGTCTCCTGATCTCTGCCCTCCCTTGATGACGGAAGGATCTGAGCCTGGCAGGGCTGCTGCTCGCTGTCAGGTACCATCCCACTTCAGGCATTTTGGGACAGTGTTTCCCAGGCCAGCTGTACTGCTCCAAAGAGATGGGGGAGTGGCTCTCTCCTGTCAGCTCAAAGGGAAAGGTACCACTGAGAGGTCCGACAGTGCCTGGCAAACCACCATCCACATAGGCGGCAGGAGCTTTGGAAAGCATCCATCCCTCCACCATGAGGCAGTCGCGAGGGGATGGACTTCCCATCAGAAGCTTCCCTACTGGGGACTGGACTTGAGGAGGTTTGCACTGGAGGCTCCCAGCACAGGGATGCTTCCTGGGCCCATCAGCTTGGTTCTTCCTGCTTCTGTCAGTTGCTGGGTCATCTTGGTAGCCCACCTTCCCTTGTGATCTGCAATCTGAATACACACAGGGAGAAAGCTGATAGACAGCTTCGTCAATGAGCCGTAGGACTTTGGACAGGCCTTGCCTGCTCTGGGCCTGATTCTGCCCCTGGAGAATATCAGATTTGCCTCAATCACCATTCCGTGAAGGATGTTCTGTGAAAGCTGACCCTGGAAGATGCATTGTGGGGAGAAACGTTTCTGTGGCTAAGTGGGTTTGGGAGATGCTACATCTTGCAGCATCTGCTTGGAGATTCATAATGCGCACAAGCGTAGGAGAGATTTTCCAGAATTCTCTGCACCCATGTCTCTGTGTGGCTCACTCGCCACTTTTCCACAATGTCACTTCCCTCGGCGATATTCCTGGTGACCCACGTCGGTGATCCTCTCTCCCCTCCTCCATTTTTCTTCACATGTCTTCAAGTTTTCCAATGTTATATTGTATTTTTATTTGTTTGCTGGGTGGGTCCCTCTCCACCCAGAAGATGGCCTCTGTGTCAGCTGGGACTTGATCCATTTATTTACTTATTTGCAGATTATTCATCCTAGGTGCATGTGGCACATAGTGGGCTCTCCATAAGAATGTGCTGAAAGAATAGATTTTGCTCTACTTGGGGATTCCCACACGCAGCTCACCAAGCTCCTGTCCTCTCCCACCCATGACAATCCAGGGAAACATGCTTGGGGACTGAAATAGGAAGAGGGGGGCTAAAATCCTTAGAACTGTGCTCGCTTTCTTAATATCAGGCTCTCAGTTCTGAATACACTGACAACTCGGCATTAGACTGAAAACAA
This sequence comes from Tragulus kanchil, assembly GCA_022376925.1. Lineage (NCBI taxonomy): Eukaryota > Metazoa > Chordata > Mammalia > Artiodactyla > Tragulidae > Tragulus > Tragulus kanchil. The sequence continues at coordinate 152,112,244 of JAIOJX010000032.1, forward strand.
ACAAAATGGACTGACTTGTCCACTGTGCGCAATGGGAGTTGCCATTATGTGTCTTGCAGAACTAAGTCTTGTGCGAGGCTGACCCCCAAGGCCGCCTCCACTGGCCTGACCTCTACAGCCCTGCAGCTGTTTTCTGAGAGATGTCTTTCTGTGAAGGTTCCTTACAATCGATTGGTGCAGCCTGGTGAATGTTCCCCAAACTTGTTTTCAGAAATGACTGTGAAGACAGCCTGCCCGTGCAGGGGACAAGGGTTCAATCCCTGGTCCAGGAAGACTCCACAATGCTGAGGGGCAACTAAGCCTGTGCACCACAACTACTGAGACCATGAGCCACAACTATGGGAGCCCGAGAGCCCTGGAGCCCATTTGCCACAACTAGAGAAAGCCAGCACACAGCCACGAAGACCCAGTTCAGCCAAATAAATACATTTTAATTAAAATAAAATAAAATAAAAGAGAGAAATGATTGTGAGGCTCATGCTTTGGGAAGTGCTTAGCTCTTCAAGGTCTCTTTCTGGGGACTGTGACCTAGTCACAGCCACCCCGTGGCCCCCCTGCCTCTGGGCAGGTGCAACTCTGGCAGCTTATCTGTGTTCTTCTGAGGCGTCCACCTCGGAGTAGCCTCCACTTTGCTGGTGTAGAGATCAAGGCTCAGAGGGATCTGATTATTTGCCCAAGATCATTTTTTTTAGGAAGCAGCAGTACTTGGATGAAACAAAATCCTCCTCTCTCAAAAGCCCGTCTCTTGCCCTCTGACATTGTGGACAGAACAGGGGCTGTCCTTTCCTATGTCCACACTTAAATACTCAGCACTCTTTGTCCTAGGTGCTAAATGGGCCTTGTCAGGACCCTCGAGGCAATGAAAGAGAACAGTGATCCTCAGAAGGGCTCTTTGTGAACTATCCTTGGTGGCTTGTGGTTTTATTGATCCATCTGTTTCCAGGGGCAAAGCTGTGTTGCATTTCCAGTTTTGCTCTGCACTTTCAGGTTTATTTCGCGTTGCTGTCTCACAGGTGTCCATCCAGAACCCAGGCTTTGTGGTTGTTGCTCAGTCGCTCAGTCCTGTCTGACTCTTTGTGATGCCACAGACTGTAGCCTTCCAGGCACCTCTGTCCATGAGATTTAAACAAACAAAATGGACTGACTTGTCCACTGTGCGCAATGGGAGTTGCCATTATGTGTCTTGCAGAACTAAGTCTTGTGCGAGGCTGACCCCCAAGGCCGCCTCCACTGGCCTGACCTCTACAGCCCTGCAGCTGTTTTCTGAGAGATGTCTTTCTGTGAAGGTTCCTTACAATCGATTGGTGCAGCCTGGTGAATGTTCCCCAAACTTGTTTTCAGAAATGACTGTGAAGACAGCCTGCCCGTGCAGGGGACAAGGGTTCAATCCCTGGTCCAGGAAGACTCCACAATGCTGAGGGGCAACTAAGCCTGTGCACCACAACTACTGAGACCATGAGCCACAACTATGGGAGCCCGAGAGCCCTGGAGCCCATTTGCCACAACTAGAGAAAGCCAGCACACAGCCACGAAGACCCAGTTCAGCCAAATAAATACATTTTAATTAAAATAAAATAAAATAAAAGAGAGAAATGATTGTGAGGCTCATGCTTTGGGAAGTGCTTAGCTCTTCAAGGTCTCTTTCTGGGGACTGTGACCTAGTCACAGCCACCCCGTGGCCCCTGCCTCTGGGCAGGTGCAACTCTGGCAGCTTATCTGTGTTCTTCTGAGGCGTCCACCTCGGAGTAGCCTCCACTTTGCTGGTGTAGAGATCAAGGCTCAGAGGGATCTGATTATTTGCCCAAGATCATTTTTTTTAGGAAGCAGCAGTACTTGGATGAAACAAAATCCTCCTCTCTCAAAAGCCCGTCTCTTGCCCTCTGACATTGTGGACAGAACAGGGGCTGTCCTTTCCTATGTCCACACTTAAATACTCAGCACTCTTTGTCCTAGGTGCTAAATGGGCCTTGTCAGGACCCTCGAGGCAATGAAAGAGAACAGTGATCCTCAGAAGGGCTCTTTGTGAACTATCCTTGGTGGCTTGTGGTTTTATTGATCCATCTGTTTCCAGGGGCAAAGCTGTGTTGCATTTCCAGTTTTGCTCTGCACTTTCAGGTTTATTTCGGCGTTGCTGTCTCACAGGTGTCCATCCAGAACCCAGGCTTTGTGGTTGTTGCTCAGTCGCTCAGTCCTGTCTGACTCTTTGTGATGCCACAGACTGTAGCCTTCCAGGCACCTCTGTCCATGAGATTTCCCAAGCAAGAATCCTGGAGTGGGTTGCCATTTTCTCCTCTGGGGAATCTTACTCACCTAGGGATCAAACCTGCACCTCCTGTGTCTCCTGCTTTGGGAGGTGGGTTTTTTGTTGTTGTTTCCCCTGAGCCACCTGGGAAGCCCAAGAACCAAGACATCTCAGAAAATGTGGCAGCAATCAACAGAAACCCACTCCAGCTCATTTCAGCCAAAGTAAGACTATTGGAAGCAGCCGGAGCATCTTATAGATCCAAAGAGCAGTGAACGAGGTCAGGCAAAGGAGAACCCAGACCAGGAAAGGCCAACCAGCTGATCTCTGTCTACAAAGGACTGTTTTCTCTGTGAACTTCTGTTTCATGAGTCTCCTCTTGCAGACCAGCTATCTCTGTACACCTGGCTGCCTGAAGTTTGTTATATCCAGAGCAAGTCCAAAATGACCATGGTCACTGTCACCCAGGGCCATAGGAACTACTTTGGGAAACACTGTCCATGCAAGAACCTTTCCCGTGGAGAGCAGGTCTTCACAGGGTGTCCCTGGTGCCTGGAATGGTACCTGGCTCATAATGTATTTGCAGAGCGTGATATGTATCTGTGGGTGGGCCCAGCTGACTTAGCCGCACACACACACACCAGGCAGTGCTCTGTACGAGTTACAATTATGTTCTAACGTGATCTCGTGCCTCAGTCATCTGCTTCTGGCTCCCCTTCGTCAGAACTGTAACCCCTCTGAGAAAAGTGAAAATCAAAACTGAGACCAAGTAGACTATGCACTGTGGGACCAGCGCTGCCCATTGATTCAGAGGCAGTGCCCATCTTCAAGGACTTGGGCTACATATAGGGGCAGAGCTTAAAAGAGGGGTGTTTACTGGGATGACACAGCATCTTCTCGGGAACCCGGAGAAGTTAAGACAGACAGGATCTGTTTCCGGGGCAAAGCTGTGTTGCATTTCCAGTTTTGCTCTGCACTTTCAGGTTTATTTCGCGTTGCTGTCTCACAGGTGTCCATCCAGAACCCAGGCTTTGTGGTTGTTGCTCAGTCGCTCAGTCCTGTCTGACTCTTTGTGATGCCACAGACTGTAGCCTTCCAGGCACCTCTGTCCATGAGATTTCCCAAGCAAGAATCCTGGAGTGGGTTGCCATTTTCTCCTCTGGGGAATCTTACTCACCTAGGGATCAAACCTGCACCTCCTGTGTCTCCTGCTTTGGGAGGTGGGTTTTTTGTTGTTGTTTCCCCTGAGCCACCTGGGAAGCCCAAGAACCAAGACATCTCAGAAAATGTGGCAGCAATCAACAGAAACCCACTCCAGCTCATTTCAGCCAAAGTAAGACTATTGGAAGCAGCCGGAGCATCTTATAGATCCAAAGAGCAGTGAACGAGGTCAGGCAAAGGAGAACCCAGACCAGGAAAGGCCAACCAGCTGATCTCTGTCTACAAAGGACTGTTTTCTCTGTGAACTTCTGTTTCATGAGTCTCCTCTTGCAGACCAGCTATCTCTGTACACCTGGCTGCCTGAAGTTTGTTATATCCAGAGCAAGTCCAAAATGACCATGGTCACTGTCACCCAGGGCCATAGGAACTACTTTGGGAAACACTGTCCATGCAAGAACCTTTCCCGTGGAGAGCAGGTCTTCACAGGGTGTCCCTGGTGCCTGGAATGGTACCTGGCTCATAATGTATTTGCAGAGCGTGATATGTATCTGTGGGTGGGCCCAGCTGACTTAGCCGCACACACACACACCAGGCAGTGCTCTGTACGAGTTACAATTATGTTCTAACGTGATCTCGTGCCTCAGTCATCTGCTTCTGGCTCCCCTTCGTCAGAACTGTAACCCCTCTGAGAAAAGTGAAAATCAAAACTGAGACCAAGTAGACTATGCACTGTGGGACCAGCGCTGCCCATTGATTCAGAGGCAGTGCCCATCTTCAAGGACTTGGGCTACATATAGGGGCAGAGCTTAAAAGAGGGGTGTTTACTGGGATGACACAGCATCTTCTCTGGAACCCGAGAGTAGACAGACCACAGGGCTACCTGAGGGACCAGAAAGGCATCTCTAAAGTCTTGTCAACTACAAACTGGCATTTACCAATCACATTGCCAATGACTGGACAAGGACATTTGCCATCTGCCTCTGCAGAGACCAGACCCTGTGCTGTTGAGAGCTGCTGACCTTCAATACCCCCTGATGGAGATCAGGGTGGGGTAGAGGCACTCTGTGCTCCAGGGAATCTGGTGGGGCAGGGCTTTAGATAGGTGGACGCTTTTAGGAACAGATTTTATGATCTCAATCCTTACATCTTCTCATATTTAGAAAAGCACTAAATCTCCTCATGGTGACATCAGATCCTCGTGAGTAACTGGGACCCTTTGTAAAATGACGATTCAATGATATGAAACTCCCTCCTCACCAAAATCCTTAAATATCAACCCTTCTCCTGCTGCCTCTTTGGAGCAGTCTCTCAGAGCTATCTGGGGTGCTGCCTCCCGGGCTGCAGTCCTAATTATGCCCCAAATAAAACTTAACCCACAACTCTCAAGTTGTTCATCCTTTTTTTTAGTTGACAGTCTCATCTTCAGGTCTGCCTCTTTCGGCAGTCAGCTTCTCTCTCTGGTGAGCAACTTGCCCTGCTTCCGCTCACTTGTGGCCCCCTAATCCCTGAGACCACCTCTCCCAACCAGCCTCCGAAGACCTGGGAAAGATGAGCCACGCCTAGCCCAGCTTCTGATTGGTTCTCCTGGGTCAGGTGAACACATGCCTACCAGCTGTGACTTGAGAGGGTGAAGGTCACATGACCCCAACGTGGCTGCTGAGAGTCTTCCTTTTGGGTGGGGTGGATGTGCTAAGACGGAATTTTCTTTGCTCTTTTATAGCCCTGGAGCCAGTTAGAGTCCAAGAACGGGTGGGTGGTTTCTTGACTTTTCTCCCTTGCCCTGCATCTCTGCATTTCTTCTTTTTTAAAAAAATTAAGGCATCCCTGGTGGTCCAGTGGGTAAAGAGTCTGCCTTGCAGTGCAAGGGGCACCGGTTTGATCCCTTGCCTGGGAAGATCCCATGTGCCGCGGAACAGCTGGACCGGTGTGTCCAATTACGAGCCTGCTCTGGAGCACGTGCGCCCAGAGCGGATGCTCTGCAACAAGAGAGGCCACTGTAATGGGAGACCCACACAGGCCAAAGAATAAAGATGGATGAAAAATAAATAAATAAAAAATCAATAAAAAGAGGCTAAAATTTTTTAAAAAAATTGTTGATTTGTCTGTACCAGCTCTTAGTTGCAACACGGTTTTTTTTTTTAGTTGCAGCATATGGGATTTGTTAATAGTTTACTGACCAGGGGTGGAACTCAGGACCCCTGAATTGAAAGCATGGAATGTTAGCCACTGGACCAGCAGGGAAGACCCTGCCTTTCTTGTAGATACCTTAAGAACAAAACACAATGAAGAGGAAAGGAACGGCCAGGCTCTTTCCTCTAGTTTTCATTTTTAGCTTTTTCTTTTGGAGTCAAAAGACAGAGGCTCTGATGAATCGGAACCAGTCTGAGTGTGCCTTGAAACTCCCTCCTCACCAAAATCCTTAAATATCAACCCTTCTCCTGCTGCCTCTTTGGAGCAGTCTCTCAGAGCTATCTGGGGTGCTGCCTCCCGGGCTGCAGTCCTAATTATGCCCCAAATAAAACTTAACCCACAACTCTCAAGTTGTTCATCCTTTTTTTTAGTTGACAGTCTCATCTTCAGGTCTGCCTCTTTCGGCAGTCAGCTTCTCTCTCTGGTGAGCAACTTGCCCTGCTTCCGCTCACTTGTGGCCCCCTAATCCCTGAGACCACCTCTCCCAACCAGCCTCCGAAGACCTGGGAAAGATGAGCCACGCCTAGCCCAGCTTCTGATTGGTTCTCCTGGGTCAGGTGAACACATGCCTACCAGCTGTGACTTGAGAGGGTGAAGGTCACATGACCCCAACGTGGCTGCTGAGAGTCTTCCTTTTGGGTGGGGTGGATGTGCTAAGACGGAATTTTCTTTGCTCTTTTATAGCCCTGGAGCCAGTTAGAGTCCAAGAACGGGTGGGTGGTTTCTTGACTTTTCTCCCTTGCCCTGCATCTCTGCATTTCTTCTTTTTTAAAAAAATTAAGGCATCCCTGGTGGTCCAGTGGGTAAAGAGTCTGCCTTGCAGTGCAAGGGGCACCGGTTTGATCCCTTGCCTGGGAAGATCCCATGTGCCGCGGAACAGCTGGACCGGTGTGTCCAATTACGAGCCTGCTCTGGAGCACGTGCGCCCAGAGCGGATGCTCTGCAACAAGAGAGGCCACTGTAATGGGAGACCCACACAGGCCAAAGAATAAAGATGGATGAAAAATAAATAAATAAAAAATCAATAAAAAGAGGCTAAAATTTTTTAAAAAAATTGTTGATTTGTCTGTACCAGCTCTTAGTTGCAACACGGTTTTTTTTTTTAGTTGCAGCATATGGGATTTGTTAATAGTTTACTGACCAGGGGTGGAACTCAGGACCCCTGAATTGAAAGCATGGAATGTTAGCCACTGGACCAGCAGGGAAGACCCTGCCTTTCTTGTAGATACCTTAAGAACAAAAACACAATGAAGAGGAAAGGAACGGCCAGGCTCTTTCCTCTAGTTTTCATTTTTTTAGCTTTTTTCTTTTTTTGGAGTCAAAAGACAGAGCGCTCTGATGAATCGGAACCAGTGAGCAAACAGGATGAGTGTGCCTTGGGAAATTACCAGGTGAAAGTGACTTCCTGCGTTTTTTTTAATTTAACACTGCAGATAACTTCCTGGCCTCCCAAGGCACTATCCAGGCTCCAGCCCACTGCTGTCATCCCCAGCTAACAATCCTCCACCTTGCTTTTAGACAGATGCATCCGTGCTCCGTATTTTACCTCCTACCTATCAAGGACCTAATCTCTGTGCAATATAAATACTCTTCTATCAATCAATACTCGATTGTTTCCACACAGACAGAACACATAGGCTCCTTGATGCAATTTCCACAGTCCCGGTCTTGTAGGAAGAGTCCAGAAGTGCTCAGATCAAAGCACGGGCTGGTCTCTAATGAGCTAAAAATTGAGCCCTGTGTTGGTTTCCTAAAGCCACTGTAACAAATTCCCACAAGCTCAGTGGCCTAAAACAACAAACTTATTCTCTCTTGGTTCTGGGGCCAGAATCCCCAAATCAGCATCTGCTGGGCTGAAATTGAGGTGCTTAGAATGACTGAGCTCCCATGCGCGCTCTAGGGAGGAACACATCCTTGTCTCTCCCAGTCCTTGTGGCCGCAGGTGTCCCTTGACCTGCAGGTGCCTTACTACAGTCTCCTCCGTGGTCCCTGCCCCCCCTCTTCTGTGTATGTAACCTCTTCCCATCTCTCCCTTGAAGTACATTTGTGGATGGGTTTACAGCCCACTTGGCAACTCAAAATCCTTGATTTCTTCGCATCTGTGAAACTTTACCTTGTAAGGTAATAGTCTCAGGTCCCAGGGATTACAGCCTGACATCTTTGGGGCCCCAGATCAACCCACTGTAAGCCTCAAACTTCTTTCTCCCCTGAGGAGGGTCTAGGCTGGGAAGATCCCCTGACAGATGTCCACTAGAGGCCAGATAGAGAGCCCTTGTAGGTCATTTCTTTTTCTTTTCTTTTTTATTTTGGCAGGGTCTTTGTTGTAGCACGTGGGCTTCTCTTGCTGCAGAGCACAGGCTCTAGAGCACGGGCTCAGTCGTGGCTATGCATGGGCTAGCTGCTCTGTGGCATGTGGGATCTTAGTTCCCCAACTAGGCAACCAGACCCGTGTCCCCTGCATTGGACGGTGGAGTCTTAATCACTGGACCATCAGGGAAGGCCCTAGAAGGTCATCTCATGAAAAGTAAACTTCCTGCGTTTTTTAATTTAACACTGCAGATAACTTCCTGGCCTCCCAAGGCACTATCCAGGCTCCAGCCCACTGCTGTCATCCCCAGCTAACAATCCTCCACCTTGCTTTTAGACAGATGCATCCGTGCTCCGTATTTTACCTCCTACCTATCAAGGACCTAATCTCTGTGCAATATAAATACTCTTCTATCAATCAATACTCGATTGTTTCCACACAGACAGAACACATAGGCTCCTTGATGCAATTTCCACAGTCCCGGTCTTGTAGGAAGAGTCCAGAAGTGCTCAGATCAAAGCACGGGCTGGTCTCTAATGAGCTAAAAATTGAGCCCTGTGTTGGTTTCCTAAAGCCACTGTAACAAATTCCCACAAGCTCAGTGGCCTAAAACAACAAACTTATTCTCTCTTGGTTCTGGGGCCAGAATCCCCAAATCAGCATCTGCTGGGCTGAAATTGAGGTGCTTAGAATGACTGAGCTCCCATGCGCGCTCTAGGGAGGAACACATCCTTGTCTCTCCCAGTCCTTGTGGCCGCAGGTGTCCCTTGACCTGCAGGTGCCTTACTACAGTCTCCTCCGGGGTCCCTGCCTCCTCCTCTTCTATGTATGTAACCTCTTCCCATCTCTCCCTTGAAGTACATTTGTGGATGGGTTTACAGCCCACTTGGCAACTCAAAATCCTTGATTTCTTCGCATCTGTGAAACTTTACCTTGTAAGGTAATAGTCTCAGGTCCCAGGGATTACAGCCTGACATCTTTGGGGCCCCAGATCAACCCACTGTAAGCCTCAAACTTCTTTCTCCCCTGAGGAGGGTCTAGGCTGGGAAGATCCCCTGACAGATGTCCACTAGAGGCCAGATAGAGAGCCCTTGTAGGTCATTTCTTTTTCTTTTCTTTTTTATTTTGGCAGGGTCTTTGTTGTAGCACGTGGGCTTCTCTTGCTGCAGAGCACAGGCTCTAGAGCACGGGCTCAGTCGTGGCTATGCATGGGCTAGCTGCTCTGTGGCATGTGGGATCTTAGTTCCCCAACTAGGCAACCAGACCCGTGTCCCCTGCATTGGACGGTGGAGTCTTAATCACTGGACCATCAGGGAAGGCCCTAGAAGGTCATCTCATAGCGCATTTGGAACCTGGCTTTTCCCCTTTCTTTTTCCTCCTGTTTGTCCTCTGTCAGGGGAAGCATTAGTAGTAAATGAAGAACAAATCCAGTGCAGAGATACACAGAGAGGCCCAAGACGGCTCTGGGTGACCAGTCCAGGCCCCTGGGTATCCCAGGCCACCAAGCAGACCCTTGTGGCTCCTTGTTCACAGATGGATTCATATAAGGAAATAAAGGGTTCAGATTTCAGCACTGCTGCCAATTCTGGTATAAGTAGGTGCTTGACCTCCTAATAGTCGTTCCTTCCCTCCCGTGGGAGCTTTTAGGAAACATTCAGGGCCTGAGAATTTGCTCTCCCCCCACGCTCCTGGCCACACAGATCCCTACCAGCCAGCTCCATGCTCACCGACACCAGGAAGGGAATTCTGTGGGTTTTGTTTGTTTGTTTTGGCCACGACACATGGCATGCAGAACTTCCCGACCAGGGACTGAATCCGTGCTCCTGACCCTGGAAGCACGAAGTCTTAACCGCTGGACCACCAGGGAGGTCCCCTCACCCCGTTCAGCCCAGTCTCAGCAGGCCCCATCCCCCCAGCACGTTCCCGTTGGTTGCGTTTCTCTCCTGGGCTCCACAGGCAGGCACTCTGCCTTCTTGATGAGGACACGTGCAGCCTGAAGGACCATGCGGCCCACCTGGGCCAGTTCTCAGGGCTGCCACCGGATGTTTACCCAGGTCAAGAGCTGCTGTCTCTATATCCAGAACCTTCTGTGAGGCATGTGGGTGGCAGGGAGTCTCCATTCTTGGGAAACACAGGTTCTCATTCAAAGTCTGAAAGAGCCCTTTCTGCTGAGTGGTACCGTAGAGGGTTGAAGAGCTCAGGCCCTGGAGGCCTAGGTTCAAATCCTAGCTCTGCCACTTACTAATGGTGTGACATGTGTGTGCGAAGTCGCTTAAGTCGTGTCCGGCTCTTTGCAACGCTATGGACCGCAGCCCCCCAGGCTCCTCCATGGGATGCTCCAGGCAAGAAGGCTGGAGTGGGTCGCCATTTCCTCTGATTCTCTGTGAACTAACTCACAAAACAGAAGCGATACTTGGCTTGTATGTGTGCGTGTGCGTGCTCTGTCCTGTCTGGCTCTGTAGTCCCATAGATTATAGTCCCTTCGGGTTCCTCTTTCCATGGAACTTTCCAGGCAAGAGTATTGGAGCAGATTGCCGCTTTCCTACTGGTTTTTTTCCCAACCCAGGGATTGAACCCAAGTCTCCTGCATCTCCTGCACTGGCAGGTGGATTCTTTACCACTGGCACCATCTGGGAAGCCCAATACCCGGTTTGGGTACAGTTGAAAATGGGTTAAATATGTGAAGTGCTTAACACAGTGCCTGACATATACTATGTTCAGGATATATTAGCTTGTATTGTTCTCGAGGGCGAGATTTCTCCCTAAGAAACTCAGTATTGGAAGAGCTGTTAAGGTAATCCAGCACCAGATGTTCGACATATAAAATACTTTATTACAAAACGCTCAGTGGCACGGCATTTTAGAAGGAATGGAACATTTCAGATGGCTTTCGTTTTTTTTTTTTTTTTTGCCATTACACAGAAGAGACAAGTAAAGTCTAACCAGTTGCAGAATTGCCCTGGTGCTCCTCCCCTGGACCACCAGGGAGGTCCCTCACCGTCAGCCCAGTCTCAGCAGGCCCCATCCCCCAGCACGTTCCCGTTGGTTGCGTTTCTTCCTGGGCTCCACAGGCAGGCACTCTGCCTTCTTGATGAGGACACGTGCAGCCTGAAGGACCATGCGGCCCACCTGGGCCAGTTCTCAGGGCTGCCACCGGATGTTTACCCAGGTCAAGAGCTGCTGTCTCTATATCCAGAACCTTCTGTGAGGCATGTGGGTGGCAGGGAGTCTCCATTCTTGGGAAACACAGGTTCTCATTCAAAGTCTGAAAGAGCCCTTTCTGCTGAGTGGTACCGTAGAGGGTTGAAGAGCTCAGGCCCTGGAGGCCTAGGTTCAAATCCTAGCTCTGCCACTTACTAATGGTGTGACATGTGTGTGCGAAGTCGCTTAAGTCGTGTCCGGCTCTTTGCAACGCTATGGACCGCAGCCCCCCAGGCTCCTCCATGGGATGCTCCAGGCAAGAAGGCTGGAGTGGGTCGCCATTTCCTCTGATTCTCTGTGAACTAACTCACAAAACAGAAGCGATACTTGGCTTGTATGTGTGCGTGTGCGTGCTCTGTCCTGTCTGGCTCTGTAGTCCCATAGATTATAGTCCCTTCGGGTTCCTCTTTCCATGGAACTTTCCAGGCAAGAGTATTGGAGCAGATTGCCGTTTCCTACTGGTTTTTTTCCCAACCCAGGGATTGAACCCAAGTCTCCTGCATCTCCTGCACTGGCAGGTGGATTCTTTACCACTGGCACCATCTGGGAAGCCCAATACCCGGTTTGGGTACAGTTGAAAATGGGTTAAATATGTGAAGTGCTTAACACAGTGCCTGACATATACTATGTTCAGGATATATTAGCTTGTATTGTTCTCGAGGGCGAGATTTCTCCCTAAGAAACTCAGTATTGGAAGAGCTGTTAAGGTAATCCAGCACCAGATGTTCGACATATAAAATACTTTATTACAAAACGCTCAGTGGCACGGCATTTTAGAAGGAATGGAACATTTCAGATGGCTTTCGTTTTTTTTTTTTTTTTTGCCATTACACAGAAGAGACAAGTAAAAGTCTAACCAGTTAAGACTAGGGTCTTACGCATCCTCAGGTCTTGGGCCCTCAAAACAACTGATGGCCTCAGGGGCTCTAAGAACCCCACCTGGGTCTCACCCCCACATAATCATCCAGCCTCTTGTTCAGCTTACTTCACGAGTTGGGTGTGTCCTTTCTACAAAGCTGGTCATCTTTCCTACCTACAGTTCAGGACGCCGGGGAGAAAGTGAAAGCATAACATGTTTCCTTTTGGAAACAAAACAGTCCTTCTGGAAGCAAAACAAAACCACAATTTAAGCCCGTTGCTACATAACCTTTGCTAACTGGAACGAGGAGTGTTATCACTTGTGAGTCAACACCAAGAAAGGACAAGGCGGGGAGATGCCAGCAGCGCTCCCCTGACGGGGTCAGACATCACGAGATCTGAGGCAGCAGCTCTCTCTGACGCACCTGCTATGTGGGGACCGCAGAGTCACCCCCCAAGCTCCCGGCCCCGTCCAAATTGCTCAGGACACGCCTGGCCTCTCTGCTTCTCAACTGCGGCTGAAGTGGCTTCATTCAGGGTCTGTGGGTGCAGAGGACGAGTGACAGGAGGGAACATGCCCGGGAGGGACCATCAGTCGGGGGGCCGGGCACCAGGGGCCTTCTCATGGACCTCATCGTACTGCGGCGGGGGCGTCAAAGGTTCGATGGAGGGAGGAGGCACGTTTTTGTCTGGCAGGTTGATCCTAAAGTCTTTGAGGTGAAGCTTTTCGGATTTTATCCTTCGCACTTTCAGCGGCTTCAGGCGTTTGGCCAGCTTGGAGTTCTGCCTGTCGGGGGGGTTCCCTGGGCTGGTCTCCACGTCAGCCCTGGTTGTGGTGGGGGTCGTCTCATCCAGCCCCGTCAAGGACTCATAGGAGGGGAGAGAGATGCTCATCCTGGGGTTCTGGTCTGGGTCCCTTGCTTCCGAGTAGTTTGTGTTCATCACTTCTTCGTAGCTGGGGACATAGTACCTTGAGGAGGCCTCCTCCTCCTCCTCCTCCTGGCTGCAAGACAGCAAGCACAGACACGGGAGTGTTAGTCTGTGCCCGAGCTACTTAAAATCACAAAGAGATGGACCCCAGATCCCATGATGCCACTGGGGACCCCGTATACCAGCCTCATATACAACAAGTGTACCCAAGGAGGAATCAGAACTAACACTCCAACTGTTGGCTATGAATCAGGCACTGTTCTAAGTACATATGAACCAATGTCGTCTTCCTAATAAAACTATGAGTTAGGATCTATAGGGTTGGCCAGAAAGTTCATTCAGGTTTTTCCATTGGATATTATGGAAAACCCAAATGAACTTTTGGGCCAACCCAACCATATCCATTTGATGGATGAGGGAAATGGATACGTTGAGGTCAAGTGACTTGGTCACACCTTTAAGAGGTGGGAGGGCGGGAAATGAATGCCACTACCATATCATCTGGGTGCTAACCTCCCTTGCCTTTGAGCCTACACACCAGGTGGGTTCTCCTGATGCCCAGATGGACGTCTGTTGACCAAAGACAACATAAACATGCATGAGACAGGTGCCAATTTGAAGCAAAAGGGTTGACTCAGGATACAGAAGAATATCTGGAATATAAAATGTACATGTATCTCAAATTATTCTGTGAGTTGGTCTTCTGAGCTCACCATTCAACTCAAAGGGGTAGGTCATGGTCCTCAGCCTATCTCTCCTCTGACGTTGAAAGAGGAAACTAAAAGATCAGGACAGTTTTTACACATTTATAGGGAGTAGTGTCAATAGCCATTTCCCATTTCTTATACTTGAACCTGTGCAGGTGTTAATGGTCTGATGCTGGTCAGCATCAGAAACCTCATTGCTGTGGGCTTGCATCTCCTATAGGAATGAACTTGTGAGCTCATGACCAGGATGGGTCATGATGGGTGACTAGTTTTCCTTCTTGGTTCTTTTCTCTATTTCCCAAGTTTTCTAGAAGAGCCCTGATTGTCTTTTATTTCAGAAAATTGGTTTAATTTTTCAAAAATAAAAACAACTCCCATCCTACTAGAAAGAGAAGACCTTCTTACCAAAAATTCAAACACCACAGAAAAATCTAATGAAGAAATTAAAAATATATGAAATTATTTCACCCAGAAACAATCACTGTTAACATCACAAGATGGAATCAATCAATATTAACACTCTCAGACATGCAGGTGACAGCACTCTAATGGTAGAAAGTGAAGAGGAACTAAAGAGCCTCTTGATGAAGATGAAAGGGGAGAGTGAAAAAGCTGGCTTGAAACTCAATATTCAAAAAACAAAGATCATGGGATCCTGCCACATGACTTCATGGCAAATAGATGGAGAAAAAGTGGAAACAGTGACAGACTTTATTTTCTTGGGCTCCAAAATCACTGTGGATGGTGACTACAGTCATGAAATTAAAAGACGTTTACTCCTTGGAAGAAAGCTATGATGGACTTACACAGCATATTAAAAAGCAGAGACATTACTTTCCTAACAAAGGTCTGTATAGTCAAAGCTATGATTTTCCCAGTAGTCATGAACAGATGTGAGAGCTGAACCAGAAAGAAGGCTGAGCACTGAAGAACTGATGGTTTCGAACTGTGATGCTGAAGCAGAGCCTTGAGAATCTCTTGGACGGCAAGGATACAGAACAAGTCAATCCTGAAGAAAATTAATCCTGAATATTTACTGGAAGGACTGATGCTGAAACTGAAGCTCCAACACTTTGGGTACCCAATGTGAGGACACCCTTGGAGAAGCCGCTAATGCTGGGAAAGACTGAGGGCAAGAGGAGAAGGGGGAGACAGAGGATGAGATGGTTGGATGGCCTCGCTGACTCAGCGGACGTGAGTTTGAGAAAACTCAGGGAGACAATGAAGGCCAGGGAAGCCTGGTGTGCTGCGGGTCACAAAGAGTCGGACATGAGTTTCAGACTGAACAACCATATTCTGCTGTACACCGTTCCAGATCTTCCACAGCCAACATATCTGATGTGATGAAGACCTTAACATGCTGTGTTACAACCTCCTCTGCTCAGTGTGGTGGATCTAGATCCACACCAGCACATGTAGGTCAGCAGAGGCTGCAGAGAAGTCCACTGAATGGGCATGTCATCCTTCAGCTCGACTGATGGGTATTTAGAAGTCCCCCCAGTCTCTGCTTTTCCCAACAAAGCTCTGATACACCTGAGCACAGAGCCCTCTGCACGTGTGTGGTTGTGTCCCGGAGACAAGCTCTTAGGAGGAGAATGGATAGGTGCACACGTATTTACTACGGACAGTTACCATGAACCTCTCTACGTGGGGCCGTGTCAGTCAAGTCCTCACTAGCAGCCTGCTTCCTACAAATTTCCGACCCCGGGGCAGACTATCTCAGTCGAAGAATTACAATCTCTTCTCTTGGTTGTTTGCTTTTCCTAACTAGTGCAACTGAACAACGATCATCTGAATGTCTGTGAAATGCCTGTTGGTGTCCTTGGTCCATTTTCTTATTGTGTGTGTTCATCTTTCATATTCATTTGTAAGGGGTCTTGTTTTTTTTTTTAAATTCTGGCCTCTTTTATTGATTTTTTATTTACTTATTTTTCATCCATCTTTATTCTTCGGCCTGTGTGGGTCTCCCATTGCAGTGGCCTCTTTCGTTGCAGAGCACCAGCTCTGGGCACATGCACTCCAGAGCGCTAGCTCATAATTGGACATACTAGTCCAGCCGCTCTGTGGCACATGGGATCTTCCTGGGCCAGGGATCGAACCGGTGCCCCTTGTGCTACAAGGCGACTCTACCCACTGGACCACCAGGGAAGCCCTGTAAGGGGTCTTTTTAAAAATCTTTCCTATTGTGATGAAAGTCACATACCATAAAGCACCCTGTTTTCCCCACAGGTAACTGTGCATGTCAGTGGCACTAAGTACATTCATGTGGTTGTGCAAGTCCCACCATCATCTGTCTCCTGAACTTCTCATTTTTCCTAAACTGAAACTCTGTCCCCATTAAACACCAAGTCTCCATTCCCCTCCCCACTTCCTCCTCACCCCTGGACCCTGGCATCTACCAGTTTACTGTCTGACTCTGTGGATTTGACTATTCTAGGGACCTCATATGAGGAGTCAAACAGTATTTGTCTGTACCTACTGTATACTGTACTATTAGTATATTAAAATTAAATTGATACATGTCCTAAAACCAGATTATGCCTTCTACTCCCCCCTCCCAACTCCACCGCGGTCCCCCAAGCTATACAGTAGGTTCTCAGCAGGTATCTGTTTTATACCTAGAAGTGCTCTTTTTAGACTAAGGGTATCGACCCTCATCATGTTCTCCAGCTGACCACTTGTCTTTTACACGTGTTTACAGCATTTTTTTAAAACATTTATTTATTTATTTGGGGGTGGGCGGGCCATTTCTATTGGTCTTTCATTTATCCTTGTTCATCTATCTTTGTTCTTTGGCCCGTGTGGGCCTCCCATCGCGGTGGCCTCTGTTGTCGCAGAGCACCGGCTCTGGGCGCATGCGCTCCAGAGCTCCAGCTCGGTAATTGGACCCATCGGTCCAGCCGCTCCGCGGCACACGGGATCTTCCCAGGCCAGGGATCGAACCAGTGCCCCTTGCACTGCAAGGCGGTGTCCTTACCCACTGGACCACCAGAGAAGCCCCTTGTTTACAGCATTTTTGATCAAGTAGAACCTTGCTTCCCAACCCTTCAACTCAAAGCATAAACACCCAGCACTCTGGGGTGAATGCACAAGCCTCCAGCAGGGAGGCTCCGGCCCCCCGGGGCGCCATGCGGATCCCCTGGGGGTGTGAACATCTTGGCATCCCTGTTATTCATGATTCCAATAATCCTGTAATCCTGTTTGGGATCCCTGAAACCCCAAACTGCATTATTTGGGAAACTCTGAGATCAAAAGATAAAGTTATTTGTAAAACGATAACCTGTTTTCCAGAAGCGTTCACAGGAGAGAGGCTCCTAGACTGAAGTGTCCTCCCCACCCTCGAGCCCTGAGCCTGCGGGTGTGCGTGCAGGTGCGCCTGTCTGTCCCCCGCGCCCAGTCCGCCTCACCTGTCCTCCTCGTGGGCGTGAGGCTCGGCCCCCGGGGGCTGGATGTGGGACAGCTCCCCGCTCTGCCGCTGCTTCCTCTTGTCGCGGATGCTCAGGCAGATGGAGAGCAGCAGCAGCATCACGCCGGCCCCGACCAGCACGTAGGCCACGGAGAAGGTCTTGCTCTTGAGGATGCTGCTGCCCGTCTCCGTCTTGTTCCCCTGAGCGGTCGGCTTTTCCGCCGCACTGAACCCGGGGACCAGGTTCCACATGGCCATGATGACCCCGAGGACCAGCATCCCCAGGCCGATGGCGGTCAGTGCATAGTGCGAGCCGTTGGCTTTGGACTGGGCCATCATGCCCGGGTTCAAAGAAAGAAAATAAATAAATCAGCAGCGGCAACAAAATCCCTTGAATGCCGGGACCCAAGGCCCTAGCGCAACACCGGAAAAACGGCAGCTGGACTCTTGAAGGATGGCTTCAAGCACACGTGAGGCATCCTGCGTGGACGGCTGCGGCTGGGCGGTCTGCGAAGAAAGCAGAGAGGAGAGAGGAAGTCAGCTCTGATTCCAGGCGCTGTGCTGAACGGCGGCTGTGCTCCCGAACGGAGGGGGAGAAGCAGGACTGAGTCACGGCTGGGCTGGGCTCGCCTCTGAGGCATTCCAGACACTCGCCTTCTGTGATCTGCCTCCCTCTCCACCCCCCCACCCTCCCACCCGCCCTGAAAAGGAAAAGTCAGACTTTTCCCTGTAGGAGGCTGCAAAGGTCAGAGCTACAGGTCATTCAGATACTTTGTGGGATTTCGTGATGAGCCGTACAATCTCACCTCTCACTAGCGACGGCGAAGAGAGCGAGCGATGGCCTGAGCTGTGTCAACACTGCCTGGCTGGCCGGCATCGGTCAGTGACACGATCCAGTCTGGGGGGCCTTCTGCTGTCTGCTCCCCACCCTCAGTGGCTCCCCATGGCCCGCGGCACAAAAGCCAGACTCCCTGAAATCCTGCTTGTGGCTGGCTCAACCCGACCCGGCCTCTCCCACTCATCTTGCACCCCGCTCCCCTGCGCAAACTCACCCCAGCATTTCTGCCCTTCTCTGATCACCCCTGCTCAGGTGCTCTTCGGTCTCCCCAAGTCTCTAGCATCTATGATGGCAAGGCTCTCGCCTCTGTGATCACCACATCTTTCTCACTCTGCTCCTGGATCACAGGGCTCAGGCAGTAGGCAGCACTCACGCCGCCCCGACCAGCACGTAGGCCACGGAGAAGGTCTTGCTCTTGAGGATGCTGCTGCCCGTCTCCGTCTTGTTCCCCTGAGCGGTCGGCTTTTCCGCCGCACTGAACCCGGGGACCAGGTTCCACATGGCCATGATGACCCCGAGGACCAGCATCCCCAGGCCGATGGCGGTCAGTGCATAGTGCGAGCCGTTGGCTTTGGACTGGGCCATCATGCCCGGGTTCAAAGAAAGAAAATAAATAAATCAGCAGCGGCAACAAAATCCCTTGAATGCCGGGACCCAAGGCCCTAGCGCAACACCGGAAAAACGGCAGCTGGACTCTTGAAGGATGGCTTCAAGCACACGTGAGGCATCCTGCGTGGACGGCTGCGGCTGGGCGGTCTGCGAAGAAAGCAGAGAGGAGAGAGGAAGTCAGCTCTGATTCCAGGCGCTGTGCTGAACGGCGGCTGTGCTCCCGAACGGAGGGGGAGAAGCAGGACTGAGTCACGGCTGGGCTGGGCTCGCCTCTGAGGCATTCCAGACACTCGCCTTCTGTGATCTGCCTCCCTCTCCACCCCCCCACCCCTCCCCACCCGCCCTGAAAAGGAAAAGTCAGACTTTTCCCTGTAGGAGGCTGCAAAGGTCAGAGCTACAGGTCATTCAGATACTTTGTGGGATTTCGTGATGAGCCGTACAATCTCACCTCTCACTAGCGACGGCGAAGAGAGCGAGCGATGGCCTGAGCTGTGTCAACACTGCCTGGCTGGCCGGCATCGGTCAGTGACACGATCCAGTCTGGGGGGCCTTCTGCTGTCTGCTCCCCACCCTCAGTGGCTCCCCATGGCCCGCGGCACAAAAGCCAGACTCCCTGAAATCCTGCTTGTGGCTGGCTCAACCCGACCCGGCCTCTCCCACTCATCTTGCACCCCGCTCCCCTGCGCAAACTCACCCCAGCATTTCTGCCCTTCTCTGATCACCCCTGCTCAGGTGCTCTTCGGGTCTCCCCCAAGTCTCTAGCATCTATGATGGCAAGGCTCTCGCCTCTGTGATCACCACATCTTTCTCACTCTGCTCCTGGATCACAGCGGGGCCCCCCAGATGCCCACTGAACTAAACGAATGGAATGCCCAGGTGAGGCTGTCCTGGGAGGCATGCTTCTTTTCAGCCACATGGAGTTTTGTCCTTTTTTTTTAAGAGTGCTTTTCACTTTAATGTTACTTTTGGTTGGCATGGCATGCATGGCACACAGGATGTTAGGTCCCTAACCAGGAACTGAACCCGTGTCCCCCGCCCCGCCCCGCAGTGGAAGCAGGGAATCTCGATCCTGCCTGGACCACAAGGGAAGTCCCTATCTTGCTTTTCTTAAAGGGACAGAAACCTGCATGTCCTTCATCTTAGCTGCTGTGCCCAGCTGGATGAAAAACCCTCTCGTGAAGCTGTTCAGAGATCTTGTGCTAAAGGGAGTGGTCAGCTGGGAGTCCATATCCATTTGCTGGCTGGGAGAGGGAACCAGATAAGCCAGTGTCTTGAAGGTTTGCGCTTAGAACACTTCCAGGGGGCAGGTAGACCAGCGAGTGAGGCTCCTGGCTAATCGCTCCTCAAATATATTATCCCTACCACAGCAGCCTTTGCAGAACACTAAAACTTTACAGCTGTTAGATGGGCAAGGTCCTGTTTGCCATTCCGCATTCTTTCCTCTCCTTGCAAAGGGACGGCTAACCAGGCCATGTGAAATCTGATGCTGCTGAGATATTTTCTCATCAAGCACTGGGCTCTATCTGAAACCGGCCACTTGGTTCAAAAATACTCTAAAAATAATTGGGATAACATCCTCTATCGGCTTGAAGTCCATTCCTTCTTTTTTTTCCCCCACTCAACAAATATTTCTTGTGAACCTGCTAAGCAGTGTTAGGCGCTAGAAGAACACTGGTGAGCAAGTTAAGGATTAGAGGGGAGCTTCCAGACCAGCAGGAACACAGTCCACAGGGAATAACAGTAAAGTAGGAGAAGAGAGAGCGGGGAAAAAATAAGGTCCGATCTGTTTTTAGGACATATACTAAGTTAATATATACTGGACGCTAAGTTGCTTCAGTTAGGTCTGTCTCTTTGCGACCCCGTGGATGATTGTAACCCACCAGATTTCTTGTCCGTGGGATTCCCCAGGCAAGACTACTGGAGTGGGTTGCCATGCCCTCCTCCAGGGGATCTTCCTGACCCAGGGATTGAACTCCCTTCTCTTCTGTCTCCTGCATTGGCAGGTGGGTTCTTTACCACTAGCGCCACTGGATTCCACTTATACAAGGTCCCTAGAACAGTCAAATTCACAGAGTGAGAAAGTCTGTTGGTAGATGCCAGGGGCCGAGGAGTTGGGGTGGGGAGGGAGAACAGGGCCTTAGCGTCTAATGGGGACTGAGCTTCCATTCAGGAAGGTGCAGAATCTGGAAGATGGACAATGGATGGAACTGCACAACAGCGCGAATGGACTTGGTGCCGCTGCCCCATACGGTTCAATATGGTGGAAAGAGGATGCTTTGTATTATGGGAATTTTATCACACACACACACACAAATTTAAAAACGGCTTCCCTGGTGACTCAGTGGTAAAGAATCTGCCTGCTGACGCAGGAGACGTGTGTTCGATTCCTGATCCAGGAACATCCCACCTGCCATGGGGCAACTAAGCCCGTGGGCCACAAGTACGGAGCCCGTGCTCTAGAGCCCAGGCGTTGCAACGACTGAGTTCACAAAAGAAGCCACTGCAGCGAGAAGGCTGAGCACAGTACTTAGAGAGCAGCCCCCCTCGTTGCAACGAGCGAAGAGCTATCGCAGCAAGGCAGACCCAGCATGGCCAAAAATAAAATAAACATTCTTTTTTAATTTAAAAAATGGTGAGAAGAAAGTATACGAACTGTGGGTCAAGGTGGCCAGGGCTGGAGGACATATAGAGAGTCTCATTTGAGAGAAGCCACCACAGGGTCTGCCCCCTGAATGTGCTGTACTAAATGCACGGGCACAGGTGGGCATGCACACACACGTGCCCAAGTGCTGGTGTACGTCCACGCATGCGTGTGCACGCAGAGCTCTGAACAAGAACCCCGTTGGAGGCATCTGCAGCCAGACCAGCTGGGAATCGTCTATTGTATAGACAGGGCTGTGTGCTCCTCCCGTCACTCAGGCCAGTGAAGGGAAGAGGAGGGGTTTGGCAGCCCTAAGAATGCCTCAGTTCTGCCAAATGGATCAGAGACAAAGGCCAGACTTGGAGGGCTCGGTGGCAGAGAGATGCAGCCCGAGCCTTGTGTTGGAAGCAGGACAGTGAAGAAACTATCTGCTGAGCACCTGCTCAGGGCCGCACAGGGCTGCCGTGCACCCGGGAGGCTGACAACCCGTGTATTAAACCAGCGATGGGACACCATTACCCTGGCTGGCTCCTCAGTCTCAGTTCAAGGTTTGCCTTGTGTTGTCACATCAGTAAAACAGGCCCCAAGGAGGGACACAGGCAGAAATGAGAATGTCAGAAAGAAAACATTTTTTGGCCTGTTAAACTGTCAATGACTCAAAACAGGCATTAACACCCAGTGTGGACGAGGGTGTTGGGATGGGCGACTTCATACAATTTTTCTGGATGGAAAGTCATGGGCATTTATGGATCAAAAGTTTCAAAAATGTTTATACCCTCAGGCTCTGGCATTCCAACTTCTAAGAATTATGTTCAGGGCAAGGATATTCATCATAGCTTTACAGGAGTGAGAAACTAGCAAGGATATTCATCATAGCTTTACAGAAGCGAGAAACTAGAAACTGTTTAAATCACCAACAGTCTGGATCTGGTTAAATAAAATATGCACTTAATAAATTACAGTCTCAAAGCAGTTGATGACACATTTTAAAGTCAAATAAGAGTATGCTCAGTGTGATTCTAATTTTAATGAAACTCTATCCATAGGTATGTATTATATATATGAATATATAGGGAAGAGGGGGCTTCCCAGGTGGTGTAGTGGTAAAGAGTCCTCCTGCCAATGCTAGGAGATGCCAGAGACACGGGTTTGATCCCTGGGTTGGGAAGACCCTGGGAGAAGGAAATGGCAAGCCACTCAAGTTTTTATTCTTGCCTGGAGAATCCCATGGACAGAGGAGCCTGGTGGGCTAGAGTCCATGAAGTTGCAAAGCGTAGAACATGACCGAGCACACTGAGTAGAGGGGGAAAGGCTGAACGTTACTCATGCTAAAAGAAAGAGACAGTATATTTTCATATATGCAAACATGTATGTAAAATCCCAGATGAGATGCAAACTTCACACTGTGCCAAAGATTGTTTCCAGGGATGGAAGTATAACTTTTACTCCTTTTCTGTATTTTTTATAGACAAAAGACCTGTATACTCTATTTCTATATTTCGAATTTTTTACAAGCAGAATGTATTGCCTTAAGACAACACAGCCTGGTGGTTAAGTGTGAGCTATGGAACCACGCAGCCTAGGCTCCAATCCTTGCTCTGTACCTTCCCAGCTGAGTGACCTTGGACAAGTGACTTAACCTCTCTGTGCCTCCATTGTCACAACAGTAAGAGAGAGCTAAAAGCCCTCCAGGACTCACCTCATAGGAGTCGCGGTATGTCAGCAAATAATGGTACAAATGGTACCTAGAACAGTGTGTGACCGGTGCACCGTGAATTCTTACAGGAAAGTTTGTTATTGAATAGTATTTAAAGCCTGCATTCTCAGTGGAGCGAGTCACCCACCAGGGGGGAAAAACTGGCTTTTGGAGATGGCGTAAAATCATCTTAGCTGCTAACAAAAGGCTGTGGTCCTCCATGGTACACAGACACTCCCATATCTGGTATTGATGTTTTATGAAGTTGGCAGGTGGGGAGCATTACAAAAAGAATATCTATAAAGACCCTAAGGGAAGGAACGATTGTGGGGTAGACACTGGGAGAGACACCACTAAAGTGTTAGATTAAATGTCAAGACACTTAAATGGTATCAGCCATGATGTTTATTGTTATTTTCTCTGTGTGCTGGGATCAGAATGACTTTTATTTTCTTTTTCTTCCTGGGAGGATAAGAATTGGAAAACACAGAAATGTGTTGCTTTCTGAATAAGAAAACAAAATGAAGGCGTTTTGTGTTTTGGGCTCATGGCAGGGTTTTGGGTCCAACGGTAGCTTAAAACGTTCGCTGGTTCCACCCTCCCTCTGGAGACCAAGATCTCAAAGGTTTCAGCAGGGCGGGTGGAGGGGGAGGGCATGGAGACCCAGATCCCCGAGGTGCAGCTGGTGGCTATTTATCTTGCTTCTGGTTTGTTGACCCACGTTATATTTAGCTTGGTGTTCTTTCCCTTTCAAAAATAATGGAAAGAAACTAATTTTGTGCTTAGAGGATTTGGGCCACATAGTTTCCAAGATGTCCTTAAAAGAGAGCCACCTTGGTGAACAATCTGGGGTCCCAGCTGGACCAGGCTCACCCCTGGGCCCAGGAGTTGGAAACCATCCCAAGCAGAATGTATTGCCTTAAGACAACACAGCCTGGTGGTTAAGTGTGAGCTATGGAACCACGCAGCCTAGGCTCCAATCCTTGCTCTGTACCTTCCCAGCTGAGTGACCTTGGACAAGTGACTTAACCTCTCTGTGCCTCCATTGTCACAACAGTAAGAGAGAGCTAAAGCCCTCCAGGACTCACCTCATAGGAGTCGCGGTATGTCAGCAAATAATGGTACAAATGGTACCTAGAACAGTGTGTGACCGGTGCACCGTGAATTCTTACAGGAAAGTTTGTTATTGAATAGTATTTAAAGCCTGCATTCTCAGTGGAGCGAGTCACCCACCAGGGGGGAAAAACTGGCTTTTGGAGATGGCGTAAAATCATCTTAGCTGCTAACAAAAGGCTGTGGTCCTCCATGGTACACAGACACTCCCATATCTGGTATTGATGTTTTATGAAGTTGGCAGGTGGGGAGCATTACAAAAAGAATATCTATAAAGACCCCTAAGGGAAGGAACGATTGTGGGGTAGACACTGGGAGAGACACCACTAAAGTGTTAGATTAAATGTCAAGACACTTAAATGGTATCAGCCATGATGTTTATTGTTATTTTCTCTGTGTGCTGGGATCAGAATGACTTTTATTTTCTTTTTCTTCCTGGGAGGATAAGAATTGGAAAACACAGAAATGTGTTGCTTTCTGAATAAGAAAACAAAATGAAGGCGTTTTGTGTTTTGGGCTCATGGCAGGGTTTTGGGTCCAACGGTAGCTTAAAACGTTCGCTGGTTCCACCCTCCCTCTGGAGACCAAGATCTCAAAGGTTTCAGCAGGGCGGGTGGAGGGGGAGGGCATGGAGACCCAGATCCCCGAGGTGCAGCTGGTGGCTATTTATCTTGCTTCTGGTTTGTTGACCCACGTTATATTTAGCTTGGTGTTCTTTCCCTTTCAAAAATAATGGAAAGAAACTAATTTTGTGCTTAGAGGATTTGGGCCACATAGTTTCCAAGATGTCCTTAAAAGAGAGCCACCTTGGTGAACAATCTGGGGTCCCAGCTGGACCAGGCTCACCCCTGGGCCCAGGAGTTGGATCCATCATGGCTCAGGTTCAAGGCAGCCCTGACCGATGAGTGAGTGATCCTGTTATCTGAGTTTTCGAGAAAACTGTGAACCAGTGACGGGAGGCTCCTACCCGGGATTACCTGGGGAGGCAGGTCCGAGAACAAGTCTTCATGCTAAAATCTTGTGTTCAGGACCCACCTGAAAAAAACAAACAAACAGAAATACAGCTATCTAAGTAAGCTCTGAGCATGTCAAACTGAGGTACTCGTGGTGGAGACATGTGTTTTCTCTGCTTTTGGCGGGGAAGGTACATGCGAGAGAAGTTGTTATCGAAGGAGCCAAGATTCTGCACCAAGGGTGGGACTGCAGAAGAATGATCACTTGGCAGCCACACTGACAAAATCTTTCCATCGTTGTGGCAGTTGAGTCACTTAGTCGTGTCCGACTCTTTGCGACTCCATGGGCTGGAGCCCGCCAGGCTCCTCTGTCTAAGGGATTCTCCAGTGGGTAGCCATTCCCTTCTCCAGGGAATCTTCCTGACCCAGGGATTGAACCTGGGTCTAGTGCATCTCCTGCACTGGCAGGTGGATTCTTTACCACTGCGCCACCAGGGAAGCCCCTTCACATCACATGCATGATCAAATTTCCATCCTCTGTTCCCCCTTTTACTTCTGAGCCACTGGGGAAGCCCTAACATTTCCACGGTTTTGTCCATTTCACACAAGTGTTCGAAAGAATAAAAAAAAAAAAAAAAAAAGAAGGAGAAACATGTCCCTTTTACAAGGAATGTGAGATCTTAACCCCAAAAGTAACAAGGAAGGAAAGGAAAATGACAGGTGAAGGTGATCTACCAGCACAGAAATCCGAAACCAAATGTCAACTAATGGAATCCAACCACATTTTCCAAAAAGGTTTATCCCAAGAATGTAGAGTTTACTCAGCATTATAAAGTTGAATAATATCATGCCCCAAGAAAAAGGATAAACCACAATAGTAGCTGACTGTGCAGTTATGGTCCAGTGGAGTACTATGCAGCAGAGAAAACGGGTAGACCACAGCGACATGCTTCAGTGCAGACTGTTCTGACACATGTGAGGTTGAACAGGAGAGCAAACTGCAGAAGAACACACACTGCATGATTCTATTTATATGAAATTCAAAGCCAGGCAAAGTATTGCTTTATCTATGCAATTATTAGGAAGAAAGGCAAAATTATAAACTAAAATTAAGAATAACAGTTACTTCTCTGTAAGAGTAAGAAGTGGTGTTGGGGATGAATAATGAAGGTCCATGGGTGTTTATTAAATTATTCCTTAAACATCACATACACACACACAAACTTGTTTATATTCTTTTGATTGACTGTAACATTTTATATAAGGAGATTCTAAGAGTTGATATCTTTCCATTACTCTTGGCATAAAATTTGAACCCCTTTGCTGTGGACTTAAGTTCAGATTCCACCAGATTGGACTGGGCTCTTGCCTCTCTCATATTTCCTGGCCCACCAACACTTAGAGGGCTTCCTGTCTGTATCTAGTCACATCAAACACATCTTGCCCCAGGACATTTGCACTGACTGGTGCTGATGCCTAAAGGTCCTCCACCTGTCTCTCTTTTCTTGTATTTGAACAGGATTTACTTTTTTTCTTAGTCTTTCTGTTATAAACTTTTCACCCTTGTTTTTCCTCTTTAAGTTATTTTTATTGCAAGATACTTGCCTTGCCATGGTATGCTGGGTTCTGCCATACATCAACATGAATCAGTCATAGGTATACATATGCTCCGCCCTCTTGAGCCTCCCTCCCATCCACTTGTCTCTTTTGTTTATCCACTTCTTTACTACTCATCGCTTAGCTTAAATGCCACTTCCTCGGCAGGGATTTCCTTGATCACACTGTAAATCATTTCCGCTCCCCTCTGTCACCCAGAGGCTCTCAAGCCCCATGCTTTGGTCCTGATGACACTCCTTCCCATGAATGGATGACGTTGCCTCAGTCTACAACAGCCTTGTTTTGTTTTCTTGTTGCCTCCCTGTCTCCCCACGGGAGTGTAAACTCCCAGAAAGAAAGTTCTCATTTGCTTTGTTCATCTCTGTAGGCCGGCACCCAGCACCGGCACCCAGCACCGAGGGTCAAGACTGCAACAGGCACTTAGTAACCATTTGTAGAATGAATGAATGACTATGTAGCGAGTTGAAAAGCGTAACTGATGTCCTGTATCCATTAGGGGAAATGCCTAGTCCAGGGCCGGCACTGAGCAGGGGGAAGAATTAGACAGAGCCAGTTTCCAGGATACATAAATCTTGTGTCCTTATGCAAAGGAATTCCCCGCAACATGGGAAAGGCACCCAGGTTAAGAGTGACTTCCATTCTGACCCAAGAGTGACTCTGTCACTATTCCCTGCCTGGGGCTGAGGTTTCAGCCGGTCCCTGGTCTTCCCAGCATGTAGGTGAGCACCCTGAGCCTCGCCTCCAGCCTGGGCAGCTGCTGTCTTCACTCCCATGCACATTTTTGGCCGGCTACAGCCAGAGCCAGGGACTTCCCTGGGAGGTGGGGAGGCGTTGTGCCCTTCCTGCTCTAAGCCCTTATTTTCTATTGTCAAAAAAGCCCCAGGACATTTGCACTGACTGGTGCTGATGCCTAAAGGTCCTCCACCTGTCTCTCTTTTCTTGTATTTGAACAGGATTTACTTTTTTTCTTAGTCTTTCTGTTATAAACTTTTCACCCTTGTTTTTCCTCTTTAAGTTATTTTTATTGCAAGATACTTGCCTTGCCATGGTATGCTGGGTTCTGCCATACATCAACATGAATCAGTCATAGGTATACATATGCTCCGCCCTCTTGAGCCTCCCTCCCATCCACTTGTCTCTTTTGTTTATCCACTTCTTTACTACTCATCGCTTAGCTTAAATGCCACTTCCTCGGCAGGGATTTCCTTGATCACACTGTAAATCATTTCCGCTCCCCTCTGTCACCCAGAGGCTCTCAAGCCCCATGCTTTGGTCCTGATGACACTCCTTCCCATGAATGGATGACGTTGCCTCAGTCTACAACAGCCTTGTTTTGTTTTCTTGTTGCCTCCCTGTCTCCCCACGGGAGTGTAAACTCCCAGAAAGAAAGTTCTCATTTGCTTTGTTCATCTCTGTAGGCCGGCACCCAGCACCGGCACCCAGCACCGAGGGTCAAGACTGCAACAGGCACTTAGTAACCATTTGTAGAATGAATGAATGACTATGTAGCGAGTTGAAAAGCGTAACTGATGTCCTGTATCCATTAGGGGAAATGCCTAGTCCAGGGCCGGCACTGAGCAGGGGGAAGAATTAGACAGAGCCAGTTTCCAGGATACATAAATCTTGTGTCCTTATGCAAAGGAATTCCCCGCAACATGGGAAAGGCACCCAGGTTAAGAGTGACTTCCATTCTGACCCAAGAGTGACTCTGTCACTATTCCCTGCCTGGGGCTGAGGTTTCAGCCGGTCCCTGGTCTTCCCAGCATGTAGGTGAGCACCCTGAGCCTCGCTCCTCCAGCCTGGGCAGCTGCTGTCTTCACTCCCATGCACATTTTTGGCCGGCTACAGCCAGAGCCAGGGACTTCCCTGGGAGGTGGGGGAGGGCGTTGTGCCCCTTCATGGCTCTGCCATTTGAGTGCTCACCTGGTTGAGCCCTGAGTTGTTGGTGGGGGGGTGGGGGGTGGGATAATGATCACCAGTCCATACTTAGATTAGGGCTTCCCTGGTAGCTCAGCTGCTCAAGAATCCATCTGCAATGCAGGAGACTCGGTTTGATTCCTGGGTCAGGGAGATCCCCCGGAGAAGGGATAGGCTACCCACTCCAGTGTTCTTGGACTTTCCTGGTGGCTCAGATGGTAAAGAAGCTGCCTACGGGCTTCCCTGGTGGTCCAGTGGGTAAAGAGCCCGCCTTGCAGTGCAAGGGGCACCGGTTCGATCCCTAGCCTGGGAAGATCCCACGTGCCAAGGAATGGCTGGGCCAGTGTGTGCAATTACAAACCAGCGTTCTGGAGGGCATGCGCCCAGAGCCAGGGCTCTGCAACGAGAGAGGCCACTGCGATGGGAGGCCCACACAGGCCAAGGAATAAAGATGGATGAAAATAAATAAATAAAAAACCAATAAAAGAGGCCAAAAAAAGAGAATTTGCCTGCAATGAAGAAGACCAGGGTTTGATCCCTGGGTTGGGAAGAACCCCGGGAGAAGGGAAAGACTACCCACTCTGGTATTCTTGCCTGGAGAATTTACGGCTTGTCCAAGGAGTCACAAAGAGTTGGACACAACTGAGTGACTTTCATAACAACATACATAGAGTGTCTTTCTAGACAGACACAAGAGACAGTATATGGTGGTGGTTTAGTCACTCAGTCGTGTTCGACTCTTATAAGCCCATGGACCTGCCACACTCCTGTGTCCATGGGATTTCCCAGACGAGACTACTGGAGTGGGTTGCTATTTCCTTCTCCAGGAGGATCTTCCTGACCCGGGGACTGAACCCGGGTCTCCTGCATGGCAGGCAGATTCTTTACCAGCTAAGCCACCAGGGAAGCCCTAGAGAGAGTATGAAGGTAACAATTTAAATAAAATCAAACAAGAGAAAACAGCACTGCTCTGGCTGAAACAGCATGGCGTCCCATGTGTTGATGGGCAAGTCCTCCCTTGTGCCCGTCTCACTGAATCCCAGCAGTTCTCTGGAGCACAGCTGAGAAACCTAGGCTCCGATCCAGACCCTCCCGTGGCCTCTGAGCCCTGCTCTCCGGCCCGCGGTGGCTGGCTTTAGGGCGAGATCTCGGGAGCTGGGAGTGTCCGGCAGCCCAATCAGTCCTTGCAACAAACAGGCTCCTTGACCATTCTCCCTGAACCCCAGCCTCTCCCTGCCAAGCTGCATAATCAGGAAAGGGATCCCCACTCGCAGCGGCCAGGCTGTGCTGCATTCCCCTCACAATGGAAGAATTCAGTGGGGCCCTTTTGGCCACATTGTAGCCAGCAATCCCTTCTGTCACAGAACTCCAGTCCCCTGCCGGGACTGGAGTGGGTGGGGCGGGGGGAGGGGGAAGAAAGGCTCTGAGCCACTCCTGCCGCTGCCCCCTTCTGCCGGGGGAGTTTTGGGCCATTCTCCACAGGAGCCAAGGTCAAAGGGTGTCAGGTTCCTGTTCTTTTAGAACAAGTTCTTGTTGACTCTGCACTGGGGGTTGCGGGGGGAGGACATGAAAAGCCCCGTGCAAATGAGTCATGAAGGCAGAGGAGAGCGGAGGGCTGCCTGAACCAGAGAGAGCTGATAGCATAAAGAAAAAGAAAGGATATCCAGTGAACTGTGAGGCGGAGTAATGATAATAACAGGAACAGTTCCAGAAGGAGTCCGCGCCCTTTCTAAAGGCACCCAAGTCTCACGAATGCCCTTCAAAGAGGATTAGCCCTAAGATCTCGGAGTCTCAGAGAGGTTAAGCATTTTGCCCTGGGTCACACAGCTATCATCTGTTGTCCATGGGATTTCCCAGACGAGACTACTGGAGTGGGTTGCTATTTCCTTCTCAGGAGGATCTTCCTGACCCGGGGACTGAACCCGGGTCTCCTGCATGGCAGGCAGGTTCTTTACCACTGAGCCACCTGGGAAGCCCTAGAGAGAGTATGAAGGTAACAATTTAAATAAAATCAAACAAGAGAAAACAGCACTGCTCTGGCTGAAACAGCATGGCGTCCCATGTGTTGATGGGCAAGTCCTCCCTTGTGCCCGTCTCACTGAATCCCAGCAGTTCTCTGGAGCACAGCTGAGAAACCTAGGCTCCGATCCAGACCCTCCCGTGGCCTCTGAGCCCTGCTCTCCGGCCCGCGGTGGCTGGCTTTAGGGCGAGATCTCGGGAGCTGGGAGTGTCCGGCAGCCCAATCAGTCCTTGCAACAAACAGGCTCCTTGACCATTCTCCCTGAACCCCAGCCTCTCCCTGCCAAGCTGCATAATCAGGAAAGGGATCCCCACTCGCAGCGGCCAGGCTGTGCTGCATTCCCCTCACAATGGAAGAATTCAGTGGGGCCCTTTTGGCCACATTGTAGCCAGCAATCCCTTCTGTCACAGAACTCCAGTCCCCTGCCGGGACTGGAGTGGGTGGGGGCGGGGGGAGGGGGAAGAAAGGCTCTGAGCCACTCCTGCCGCTGCCCCCTTCTGCCGGGGGAGTTTTGGGCCATTCTCCACAGGAGCCAAGGTCAAAGGGTGTCAGGTTCCTGTTCTTTTAGAACAAGTTCTTGTTGACTCTGCACTGGGGGTTGCGGGGGGAGGACATGAAAAGCCCCGTGCAAATGAGTCATGAAGGCAGAGGAGAGCGGAGGGCTGCCTGAACCAGAGAGAGCTGATAGCATAAAGAAAAAGAAAGGATATCCAGTGAACTGTGAGGCGGAGTAATGATAATAACAGGAACAGTTCCAGAAGGAGTCCCGCGCCCTTTCTAAAGGCACCCAAGTCTCACGAATGCCCTTCAAAGAGGATTAGCCCTAAGATCTCGGAGTCTCAGAGAGGTTAAGCATTTTGCCCTGGGTCACACAGCTATCATCTGTAGAGTCAAGATTCACAGTCTAACTTCGAGGCCCACCTCCTTTCCCTTGTTACCACACCAGCTCCCACAAGGCTGCGTCCCTGTGGGGCCACTCCCTGGGGGCCGGGGCAGACACTCAGGCCAGAAATGGGCAGCACATGGTTCGCCCCCGGAGATCCTTCATCGCCAAAGCACCAGGGGTGACAGAGCGTGCATTTGTTTTAAAATGGCTTTTAAAAGACTCTGGTGCCCACAATCCCTGGGCCTCTACTGTGCGCCAGGGGCTCCAGAGGACACACAGACGGGTGGGGCCACTCTGCCAGTCCAGCAGGAAGAGAGGTGATTCTTCCTCGGAGAAGGGCAGTCAGCATTAGGTAAGAGGGAACGTGTGTTGAATGCCAGCTCTGTGCCAGGCCCTCTGTTGAGCTCTTCTCAGGCATAAGCATTTAATAGTTATTCGTTCCATTTAGGACACAAAGGTTCAGAGAGGTAAAGTCACTGGTCCGAGGTCACACAGCTAGTGCAAGGCAAGAGTAACTTATGTCTGATACTAAAACCCATGCTTTTCATCACTACCCAGCACTGCTAAAATCGGGCACATATAAAGAGCCTCCAGAAACAGCGAGCAGTTCACTTTGATGGGGGCTGGAAGAAGGATAAAGAAGCACCTCAGAAGGGCCTGAAGGCACAGACTTTCCTGGGGCGGAGTCTGGGGGCAGGAGGAGATATGGCGTCCTATAGGAAGGGTTCAGCCTGGGAAAAGGCACAGACGTGGCGGGGCAGATGGGCTGGCGGTTCAGACGGTAAAAATTCAAAACCTGCAATCAGGACATGAAAAGCCCCGTGCAAATGAGTCATGAAGGCAGAGGAGAGCGGAGGGCTGCCTGAACCAGAGAGAGCTGATAGCATAAAGAAAAAGAAAGGATATCCAGTGAACTGTGAGGCGGAGTAATGATAATAACAGGAACAGTTCCAGAAGGAGTCCCGCGCCCTTTCTAAAGGCACCCAAGTCTCACGAATGCCCTTCAAAGAGGATTAGCCCTAAGATCTCGGAGTCTCAGAGAGGTTAAGCATTTTGCCCTGGGTCACACAGCTATCATCTGTAGAGTCAAGATTCACAGTCTAACTTCGAGGCCCACCTCCTTTCCCTTGTTACCACACCAGCTCCCACAAGGCTGCGTCCCTGTGGGGCCACTCCCTGGGGGCCGGGGCAGACACTCAGGCCAGAAATGGGCAGCACATGGTTCGCCCCCGGAGATCCTTCATCGCCAAAGCACCAGGGGTGACAGAGCGTGCATTTGTTTTAAAATGGCTTTTAAAAGACTCTGGTGCCCACAATCCCTGGGCCTCTACTGTGCGCCAGGGGCTCCAGAGGACACACAGACGGTGGGGCCACTCTGCCAGTCCAGCAGGAAGAGAGGTGATTCTTCCTCGGAGAAGGGCAGTCAGCATTAGGTAAGAGGGAACGTGTGTTGAATGCCAGCTCTGTGCCAGGCCCTCTGTTGAGCTCTTCTCAGGCATAAGCATTTAATAGTTATTCGTTCCATTTAGGACACAAAGGTTCAGAGAGGTAAAGTCACTGGTCCGAGGTCACACAGCTAGTGCAAGGCAAGAGTAACTTATGTCTGATACTAAAACCCATGCTTTTCATCACTACCCAGCACTGCTAAAATCGGGCACATATAAAGAGCCTCCAGAAACAGCGAGCAGTTCACTTTGATGGGGGCTGGAAGAAGGATAAAGAAGCACCTCAGAAGGGCCTGAAGGCACAGACTTTCCTGGGGCGGAGTCTGGGGGCAGGAGGAGATATGGCGTCCTATAGGAAGGGTTCAGCCTGGGAAAAGGCACAGACGTGGCGGGGCAGATGGGCTGGCGGTTCAGACGGTAAAAAATTCACCTGCAATGAAGGAGACCCAAGTTCAATCCCTGGGTCAGAAAGATCCCCTGGAGCAAGGAGTAGCAACCTACTCCAGTATTCTCGCCTGGAGAATTCCATGGACAGAGCCTGGTGGGGGTCCATGGGGCCACAGAGAGTTGGGCAGGACTGAGTTTTATCTATATCTATACATAGGGGAGCAGACATCTCCCAGGATGCACCACTTTTTGCAGAGAAAAGAGACAGCTTTCCCTCCCCACATAAGACATCGATGCTTTTTATAAGCTCTGATGTCTCCAGTCTCGTTATTAATCCACTAAGTCTTGGGGAAAATAAGGAAGGAAATTAAGGAAGATGAATTCATTCTGAAGACTCCAGGAGCCATGAAAAAAAGGAGCAAGTTCACAAACCAGGAATCTTTTCGTTGGGAGCTCGACACTGTGTGTTTCTCTAAGCGAGTGGCTGGCATGTGACTCTACTTACAGGGCCCTGATCCCAAGGGCTCCAGCCACACTCAGTATTTCTTGGAAATGTGACATCTCCATGTGTTTCCCTGCCAGGATGGAGTCTGAGAGCTCCTGTCACCATCCAAGCGAGTCTGACCCCTTCTCCAGGCTCTGGGGATGAGCCAGGAACGGCCTCTTGCCCTGACACGGGCACTGACTCCCCACCCAGCTTCTCCAACCCGGGCCTCAAGCTGCCGTCAGCAACGATGAAATCTCTGCCGTTGCTTCCTGGACACGGACAACGTGCCAGGCTCTTACGAAGCACTCTGCACAGGTAAAGTCACTGGTCCGAGGTCACACAGCTAGTGCAAGGCAAGAGTAACTTATGTCTGATACTAAAACCCATGCTTTTCATCACTACCCAGCACTGCTAAAATCGGGCACATATAAAGAGCCTCCAGAAACAGCGAGCAGTTCACTTTGATGGGGGCTGGAAGAAGGATAAAGAAGCACCTCAGAAGGGCCTGAAGGCACAGACTTTCCTGGGGCGGAGTCTGGGGGCAGGAGGAGATATGGCGTCCTATAGGAAGGGTTCAGCCTGGGAAAAGGCACAGACGTGGCGGGGCAGATGGGCTGGCGGTTCAGACGGTAAAAAATTCACCTGCAATGAAGGAGACCCAAGTTCAATCCCTGGGTCAGAAAGATCCCCTGGAGCAAGGAGTAGCAACCTACTCCAGTATTCTCGCCTGGAGAATTCCATGGACAGAGCCTGGTGGGGGTCCATGGGGCCACAGAGAGTTGGGCAGGACTGAGTTTTATCTATATCTATACATAGGGGAGCAGACATCTCCCAGGATGCACCACTTTTTGCAGAGAAAAGAGACAGCTTTCCCTCCCCACATAAGACATCGATGCTTTTTATAAGCTCTGATGTCTCCAGTCTCGTTATTAATCCACTAAGTCTTGGGGAAAATAAGGAAGGAAATTAAGGAAGATGAATTCATTCTGAAGACTCCAGGAGCCATGAAAAAAAGGAGCAAGTTCACAAACCAGGAATCTTTTCGTTGGGAGCTCGACACTGTGTGTTTCTCTAAGCGAGTGGCTGGCATGTGACTCTACTTACAGGGCCCTGATCCCAAGGGCTCCAGCCACACTCAGTATTTCTTGGAAATGTGACATCTCCATGTGTTTCCCTGCCAGGATGGAGTCTGAGAGCTCCTGTCACCATCCAAGCGAGTCTGACCCCTTCTCCAGGCTCTGGGGATGAGCCAGGAACGGCCTCTTGCCCTGACACGGGCACTGACTCCCCACCCAGCTTCTCCAACCCGGGCCTCAAGCTGCCGTCAGCAACGATGAAATCTCTGCCGTTGCTTCCTGGACACGGACAACGTGCCAGGCTCTTACGAAGCACTCTGCACAGGTAAACTTGTTCAGCCTGCCCAGCGACCACACGAGGAGGTCCCCACCTGTCTATGTCAGCACGGAGGACACGGAGGCACACAGAGGTTGGGAAACTTGCCCCAGGTCTCGCAGCTTAGAGGCGGTGGCCCTTAGCACAGTTTCTGGTTCAGACCTTCCTCAGCGGTGGGGTGATGGAAAAGCAGCCTTTCAGGCCTGATTAATCCAATCGAGGCAGGGCAGCAGCCCTGTTATCAAGGGCTGGTTCCACGGCTGCCGCCAAGGCCACCCTCTGGGCACAAGGAGAAGGTTAAGTGAGGCATCACAGCCACCCTGCCGGGGGCCAGGAGCACAGACGTCTGGGGCTCAGCTCTGAGTCTGGGGGTGGACGGAGGGGAGAGACTGGAGCACATCTAACCTCACTGCGCCTGTCGCCCGCCCCCGGCTGCCCGCCTGGCTCGTAGGAACCCCGGCACTGTCTGGACACAGCGTTTGTCTTCACGCAGCGGGCCATTGTGAACAGCAGCCTGAGTTCCTTGGCTGTTCCTTCTCAAGAACACAGAGTAGAGGAGGGCAGAGAGGAGACCTCCTACAGTCAGGGCTGTGGAGGGGGGCTCTGAGGGTCAGCTCCACCCTTCACGTGGTGGGGTTTCCCAGAGTGGGCTCCGGACCACAGGCTCCCTCGCATCAGCTGTGCTACGGAATCGTTACCTAGAAAGGTGACCTAGAAAGGGATGCTCATCCCTCAATCCTGGTACCTGTAAAAGGGGACTGGTGATAGATGCAAAGATCCTTCTGCAAAGCAGGAAACCCGGGTTCCATCCCTGGGTCGGAAAGATCCCCTGGAGCAGGAAATGGCAACCCACTCCAGGATGCTGGCCCGGGAAATCCCCTGGACAGAGGCACCTGGAGGGCTACCACAGCTCATGGCGCCGCAAGAGTTGGACACGACCTAGTGACTGAGCCTCCACCACCAGCCCCACACGGGGAGCTAGCGCCCCGCGCTGTTATGCTGGGGAAGCAAGGGCTCGGATGCTCCCCTGAGCCTCCACAGGCAACCAGCCCCTCGGGCACCCTGACATTAGCCAGGGGACCTAACTGCGAGAGAAGAAATCGACACTGTTTCCAGTGCCCAGGTTCAGGGTAGTTCCCTAGAGGAGCCCCAGGAAATGATCCAGGCAGCACTGGTGCTCTCCGGCGCCTGCCAGCACTCGGGCTGTTTACTTACCCGATACAGTGGGTTTCATTGGACAGAGTTCCTTACTCCTGAGCAAACCAACCACTTGGTGAATTTTGCACCCATTCCTTGTGGGCCCCAGGCGGGAGGGAGGCTGGGCACCCTGGCACCCTTTGACCTGGGTTACAGGTTAACCTGAGACTGCGCCCTCAAGCCAAGTCGGCACCCATTCTACCCCCACTGGACGGAAGCCGTGATCAAAGGCGAGGGTTCCCAGGCTCGTGTCCGCAGGCCCTCCTGGTGGCTCGGAGCCAGAGTCCTAGACCCCGAGGTCGACGGAAGGCAGACGGTTACATGGTCTTTTCACGAGGGGTGTTTCACGCAGCGGGCCATTGTGAACAGCAGCCTGAGTTCCTTGGCTGTTCCTTCTCAAGAACACAGAGTAGAGGAGGGCAGAGAGGAGACCTCCTACAGTCAGGGCTGTGGAGGGGCTCTGAGGTCAGCTCCACCCTTCACGTGGTGGGGTTTCCCAGAGTGGGCTCCGGACCACAGGCTCCCTCGCATCAGCTGTGCTACGGAATCGTTACCTAGAAAGGTGACCTAGAAAGGGATGCTCATCCCTCAATCCTGGTACCTGTAAAAGGGGACTGGTGATAGATGCAAAGATCCTTCTGCAAAGCAGGAAACCCGGGTTCCATCCCTGGGTCGGAAAGATCCCCTGGAGCAGGAAATGGCAACCCACTCCAGGATGCTGGCCCGGGAAATCCCCTGGACAGAGGCACCTGGAGGGCTACCACAGCTCATGGCGCCGCAAGAGTTGGACACGACCTAGTGACTGAGCCTCCACCACCAGCCCCACACGGGGAGCTAGCGCCCCCCTGTTATGCTGGGGAAGCAAGGGCTCGGATGCTCCCCTGAGCCTCCACAGGCAACCAGCCCCTCGGGCACCCTGACATTAGCCAGGGGACCTAACTGCGAGAGAAGAAATCGACACTGTTTCCAGTGCCCAGGTTCAGGGTAGTTCCCTAGAGGAGCCCCAGGAAATGATCCAGGCAGCACTGGTGCTCTCCGGCGCCTGCCAGCACTCGGGCTGTTTACTTACCCGATACAGTGGGTTTCATTGGACAGAGTTCCTTACTCCTGAGCAAACCAACCACTTGGTGAATTTTGCACCCATTCCTTGTGGGCCCCAGGCGGGAGGGAGGCTGGGCACCCTGGCACCCTTTGACCTGGGTTACAGGTTAACCTGAGACTGCGCCCTCAAGCCAAGTCGGCACCCATTCTACCCCCACTGGACGGAAGCCGTGATCAAAGGCGAGGGTTCCCAGGCTCGTGTCCGCAGGCCCTCCTGGTGGCTCGGAGCCAGAGTCCTAGACCCCGAGGTCGACGGAAGGCAGACGGTTACATGGTCTTTTCACGAGGGGTGTTTCAGCAAAGCCAGAGGAGCGTGGAGGAGACAGGCAGACCTCTGCCGGCGGCGAAGCCTGCAGAGCCAAGCCCTCCCGGCTCCCAGGCCGTTATCAGGCTGGCCCTGATTCCGGAGATTAGGACACAGCGGGCGAAGGTTTATCCTGCCCGTATCTGGACATTTTCTTTTTTAGCTGCAGCATTGCTGCCTCCACAGAAGCGGTTCCCAAGCCTTCTGCCAAGAGCCCTCTGCGAACACTCGGGCTGTCCCGCCCGCCGCCACCCCGCCTCCGCTCTCCACAGTGACTGCCCCCGGGAGCCTCTCAGCCAGAGCTGCGGTCTCCCACCTCCTGGGCCCCACCTGCTTCTGAGTTTTAGGAACTCACCCGTCACACTCAATTCTTTTTCCAACAGTTACACTTTGGAATTGCAGTAACATCCTTGACTATTTCCTAAGCAGGTACCAAGTGCCAGGCACTGTGCTGGCGGCGTTCCACACCTTTACGACTATTATAATTAATTTCATGTTAGGCTTCCCTGGTGGCTCAGGGGTAAAGAATCTGCCTGCAATGCAGGAGACGTAGTTTCAATCCCTGCATCAGGAAGATCTCCTGGAAAAGGACACGGCAACCCGCTCCAGTATTCTCGCTTGGGAAAGCTCATGGACAGAGAAGCCTGACAGGCTATAGTCTACAGTGTCACGAAAGAGTCAGACATGTCTTGGTGACTAAACAACAATAACCACAAATTAATTTTATGTGCTATTTTATTAACAAAATTTAGAATATTTGACATAAATATTAATAATTTATACTTATCATTTACTATAATTACATAGTAATTGATTATTTACTATCCTGTTTGTTTCCCCAAACTGTAATGAGAAAGTTTCTAGCATAATCCCCATTTCACAGATGAATAAACTGAAGTTCAGAGAAGTTAAGGTACCTGCTCAAAGTCACACAGCGAATGGCAGAGTGAAGACTCAGACTGGTAATGTCTGACTCCAGAGCTAGCGTGCCCCGCCACCCATGGTCTCCTAGTCCCCCACATTCCAACAGTAAGTCCCCAGTAAGTCCAACAGGGCAGTCCCCCATGCCCTGGCTACCGGAAGCCCTCGCTAGGCCGACCTCAGCCTCCGCGGGCAGGAGGTAGCATTTCTTCTCCTTCCTCTCATTTCCCCTCCATAAGAACCAACATCCCCTGTATGAGTCACCCAGGCCCCTTCCACCCTGATACTCATCTGGACAGACTGTAAATAATTGACCCTGATGTTTAATCATAAAACCGGAATAGAGGTGAAGATGGAGCAGCCTGCAGGAGAGGGGAAGAAGAAAAGCAGCCCAGGGAGGCAGGCTTGCTTCGGGGCCATGGCACCTCTTGACCACTGAGAGACAAAACAAGAACTACCCCCGGCCGAGAGCTGAGTGCCGTCGCAGTGGAGCTCACGCCTTCCAGCACCTTCACCCTGGGAGGGTGCGCTGCCTCCCCGGCTCGGCAGAGGGTTCACGGCACCGTCCATGTGAGGGTTGGTGTTAACATGCCCCTGTCCAGAGACGATCACAGCAGAATTCACCTCACAGGGCTGAGGCATGCATGTCTCACTCCCATGAAGGGTACTGTGCTGGGTATACAGGAGGTGTCAAGACATGGCACAGCAAGGAATGGACGGCGTTTAGGCTCCCCCAGCCCGTTACCAGCCCACAATCACCACCACCCACTCTCCCAGGCCTTTATGTATTTGCTTATAATTTTATTTATTTATCTATTTTTGGCTGTGCTGGGTCTTCACTGCTGTGGACGGTCTCCAGTCGCTGAGAGCGGGGCTACTCTCTTTTGCAGCGCGCAGGCATTGGGGCTGTTTCTCCTATTGTGCAGCACGGGCTCTAGGGTGTGTGGGCTTCAGCAGTTACGGCGCATGGGCTCGGAGGCTGACGCTTCCGGGCTCTAAAGCACAGGATCCGTAGCCTGTGGTGCGCGGGCTTAGCCGTTTGGCAGCATGTGGGATTTCCCTAGATCAGGGTTTGAACCCATGCATCTTGCATTTGCAGGTGGATTCTTTACCAATGAGCCACCAGGGAAGTACCCTCCTCCTCCTGCCCAGGTTTGAAAGTCTCCTAAGAACCGAACGAAGACTCATTCTGCTTTCCTTACACCTACCAGGTGATACTGCAGAGGCCTCCACATCTACAGGTGAGTCCCAGTGAAACTGCTGAGAGGTAAAATGATTTCTTGGGGGCACAGAGTACACAGTTCAGCTGCCTTTCCTCTCTGCCATCTGATCTCCAAGTGGCAATCAGGACCCAGCTAAGGGCGGGGAGAGGGGCTGACCTTTTCAGGGATGTGCGGGACTCAAGACGGCTGAGGTGAGAAGTCATCTGTTGGGTGCAGCTCACCTGTAAGCGTAGGTCGCCTCCCGAGAGCAGGTGACAACTCGCCAGTCAGATACTCAGTAGGATGGTTTCATTTTGCCTGCTTGTGGTTCCCAAAATCCATGCTTCCCTTCCTCCATGATTAAGAAAACTCCTGATATTTAGTTTCCCATGGTTTCCCAGAGTAAAGACGGCATTGTTCAGCCTCTTGGCAGCTAGCTGCGCCATATGATTAAGTTCTGGCCAGTGGGTTACACACAGAAGCGCCCCCACGGCTCCTGCTGCTGGAATGGGAGCCCGTGTCCCCAAACAGAGGAGCGGCAGCAGCTTGGAGACGAGGCCCTGAGCCAGTGTCGGCTGCACCTGGGGACCAGGGGCGGCACGCTCTGCGGGCACTTAAGGCTGTGATTGAGGAACGCCAGGATGACAGGGGGCTTCCCTGGAGGCTCAGATGGTAAAAGAATCCATCTGCCATGCGGGAGACCTGGGTCTGATCCCTGGGTCAGAAAGACCCCCCTGGAGAAGGGAATGGCAACCCACTCCAGTATTCTTGCCTGGAGAATTCTACGGACAGGCAAGCCTGGGAGACTATCGTCCAGGCAGTCTCAAAAAGTCAGACGTGACTGAGTGACTAACTCTTTTTTTTTTTTTTGGCCACTTCTATTGATCTTTCATTTATTTATCTTTGTTCCTTGGCCCGTGTGGGCCTCCCATCACAGTGGTCCCTGTTGCCACAGAGAACCATCTCTGGCTGCATGCGCTCCAGAGCTCCGGCTCGGTAGTTGGACACATTGGCCCAGCCGCTCCGCGGCACGTGGGATCTTCCCAGGCCAGGGATCGAACCGGCACCCATGCACTGCAAGGTGGTGTCCTTACCCACTGGACCACCAGGGAAGCCCGCGACTAACACTTTCTATGGGGTGTCTCACAGGCCTTCCCAGAGATGACGTTAGTGATAAAAAATGCACCCACATTTCGGATGGGCTCCATGAGGACACAGAGCCCGGAGGATAGGGTTAGGTGGCTCTAGTAACACCCAGCAGGAGTCCCAGGGCCAGTTGAGAGGCTGGGGACTGGGGCCCATTCACCACCCAGCGGTCAACACGGTCTGAGAAGCTGATAAACACCTGCGTGCCCCGCCTACCCTGGGGAAGCGCTGTGAGTTTCCCGTTGCTGCTATAATGATTTACCATACATTTAGTGACTTAAAGCAACACAAATCCATTCTCTTACAGTTCAGAAGTGTAAAATCAAGATGTCAGCAGGGCCGCGTTGCTTCTGGAGGGTTCAGGAGAGACTGCTTGCTCGTGCTTCTGCATTCCCTGCCCCCTGGTCCTTCTGCCACCTTCCAGCCTCTGCTCCCGTCACATCCCCTTCTCTCACTCTGACCCTCCTACCCCCACTCCCAGGCATCCTTGTGACCACATCCTGCCCCTCTGGATAAGGTGAATCTGCAGAGGCCCTTTAACCAGATAATGCAGTTATCCACAGGCTCTGTGGGATTAGGAAGTGGACACACTTAGGGTCATCATTCACTCATAGTTTCATGATTCGGCATACCACGAGGGCCCTTGGGCACGCTCCTCTATAGCTTCAGGGGTTCACGGGCCTTTCTCCAGCTCTCGGCCAGAAAAAGCACCCTCACTCTCAGGTATCAGGAGCGCCTGGATATAGACAAGGTGTGTCATTGCAGATTGGGGCGGCTGGGCGGGGAGCGGGGCGGTTTACACATTCTACAAGAGGGCTGTTTCTTCAGAAGCCTGCATCTTTCCTTCGTGATAAGAACAGCTCACACACAGTAGGCATTTACTCTGAGCCTGGATTGCCCATGGAACCTTCCTGAACACGCAGCCATTATCTCTGCATTCCCGATGCCCAGACAGGGTACGTGACTTGTCCAAAGCCGCGTGTTAATCAGTCATGGAGGGAGGTCGTGAACCACAGTCTGAGTTCAGAGTCCCCCTGAAAGCCTGCCTCTCTTCTGCCCCCAGGCCATGCTTTAAAGAGGGAGTTTCTAAACGTCTACATGCTGTTCCTACAAACACGGCAGTTCTTTATCCAACATCAGAACTGGAGATTTACTGATGATAGAGAGATGGAAGGGGTGTGTCCAGGACACTGAGTGACAAAGATAGCAGTCAGGGTCTTAAGTAACCTGCTTAGAAGCTAAGGGTCAATGCTCAGCCCCTCCCCACCTCGTTCAGCCCGCACCGTGCTGGGGGTTCTGACCCACCCTCAGTCCCAAGCGGGAGATCCAGAACATGGCGGGAAGAGTCAAGACCTGATTCCAGGGTGACCGGGTCCGTTTCCTTGGCTGAAATGTTTTGATGATGATCGCCAGAGTCACTCCCTAAAAGAGGCCCGTGACGGGGACTGTGACCAAGAAAGACACCATTGCAGGACTGCGAGTTGGCACACCCGTCCCCAGGACACAGCCCGGTGGATACTGTCATACATCACCAGGCTGGTCAGGAAATAGAGGGCAGGAGAACCGAGAGCAGAACCAAGCCTGCTCTTGAGAACGTCCCTGCCAAGGTTATAATGGACGTCCAGCAAATGGATACATAACACGGGAAACATGGAAGGAGGGACGCACGGGAGGGGCGCGTGGGGACAGGGGACAGGCAGACACACCGAGGGGCCACGGTCTGTGCCCTGCGGGCCAGGTGCTGTGCCAGGGACCGAGACAGCCGTCAGCAGCGATGGGACTTCAGCCTCGTACACCCAAGACGAGGCAAAAGAGAAGAAAAACCAGGAGGGACGACACACAGCGAGGGGGACAGGAAGGAACAAAGGGTCATAAGCCACCCAAGGAATGAGAGGAACATGAGCAAGAAGGAGGGCGCCCTGTGAAAGCATGGAGGAGGAAGAAAGGGGAGGAGAGGCCAGAGAGCTGAAGGTCGGGTCCCCAGCGGGGCAGGCGTGTGGCCAGGGCAGCGCTGGGGGCCGAGGGGCGGATGGGGGGCTGGGAGGTGGGGGGATTCTCTGGAAGAAAGGCGGGTCTGGTGCTGGGCCTCTTGCTCCCATGGGGCAGCTGCTGCCTCTGGTCTGACGGCCTGGGCCTCGGCCGTCCTGGCAGCTGTCACGTCACTGGTCCAGAGAACCCCAGCGCGGGGTCGCTGGGGCCCACGCCTGCCCCCTGCCTTCATCGCTCTGGTTGCCCACGCACCAAGGGGACAAAAAGTAAGCTGGGGGCTTCCCTGGTGGTCCAGCAGGTAAGGACACCGCCTTGCAGAGCAAGGGGCGCCGGTTAGATCCCTGGCCTGGAAAGATCCCACATGCCGCGGAGCGGCTAGACTGATGTGTCCAATTACTGAGCCGGAGCTCTGGAGCGCATGCGCCCAGAGCCGGTGCTCTGCGACAACAGAGGCCACCGCGATGGGAGGCCCACACGGGCCAAAGAACAAAGATGGATGAAAATAGACAAATGAAAGACCAATAGAAGTAGCCCGTCTGCTCCCCTCCCTCCCCACCACCCCCCACAAATAAATAAATACATCTTTAAAAAAAAGAAAAAAAAAAGTAAGCTGGGTCCTGGGGGAGGGAGGGTGGCCATGC
Organism: Tragulus kanchil; assembly: GCA_022376925.1. Taxonomy (NCBI): domain Eukaryota; kingdom Metazoa; phylum Chordata; class Mammalia; order Artiodactyla; family Tragulidae; genus Tragulus; species Tragulus kanchil. The sequence goes on from JAIOJX010000032.1 coordinate 152,155,749, forward strand.
TCCAGGTGGGCCCATCCCTTCCTGCTTGGCCCAGGCGGACCTCACACCTCACCTGCCGACTGGCCACAGGGGCTTCCCACCTGTCCTCCCAGCCTGCCCTCTGCCCACTGCGCTCGGGGGCTGGTCCCCAAAGGCAAAGATGATCACACCCTTCCACGGCCCCCCACAGCCCTTAGGACAAAGCCCTGCTCACAGGCTTGCTGCTCCCCTGGGGCCGGGGCTGGCTTCCACGCACACTTTCAATGCATGCCTGCTTGCTGCTCTCCTGGGGCCGGGGCTGGCTTCCACGCACACTCTCAATGCATGCCTGCCCCCTAGACCCCCTACACACAACCCAACCTCTGCAGAGAACATTATGGAGCTGGGGGAGGGCTCCCCTGCCGTCTCCCACACTGGCAACATCACCGTCCTCCCCACGAGGGCTGGAAACCCGGCTCATCCATGACTCGGGTGCTCATTCATCCAGGCCCGAGTCCCAGCCACGTGTCCCCCCCTTCTGTCTCCACCACTGCTGCTCCAGGGTGAGCCCAGCTGGCTTCCTGACCCAGTCCTGCCTTCCTGTCCAACTCCTCCAGCGTGCTGCTGCCGCTGTGAGCCCTTTCCATTCTGCCTCTTGCCTGTTCAGAAGCTTCCAGGGGTCCCCTGTGCCAGAGTCTAAGGCCAAGCCCCTTAGCTCTGTCTTCAGGCTGTCCTCCCCCTGAGGAGGCTGGGAAAACAAGGTTCAGAGGACGCCCGGGGAGCCTTCCTAACGCTCCCTCTGCTCACGAAGCTCCACTCCTCACCGGCCAGTCACTGTTGTTCAGTCACTAAGTCATGTCCAGCTCTTTGCAGACCCATGGGCTGCAGCAGGCCAGGCTCCTCTGTCCTCCTCTCTCTCGTAGAATTTGCTCAAATTCATGTCCATTGAGTTGGTGATGACAGTCACCCATCTCATCCTCTGTCACCCTCTTCTCCTCCTGCCCTCCGTCTTTCCCAGCATCAGGGGCTTTTCCAGTGAGTCAGCTCTTCGCATCAGGTGGCCAAAGTATTGGAGCCTCAGCTTCAGCATCAGTCCTTCCTATGAATATTCAGGGTCGATTTCCTTTAGGACAGACTGGTTTGATCAAGGGACTCTCAAGTGTCTCTTCCAACATCACTCATCAAAAGCATCAGTTCTTTGATGCTCAGTCTTTTCTATGGTGCGACTCCCATATTCTATACATGACTACTGGAAAAACCATAGTTCTGACTCTATGGACATTTATCAGCAAAATGGCATCTCTGCTTTTTTTTTTTTTTAAATTAAGGAGTTTATTAGGGAAATATGAGAGATAAAGATACCCCAAAGGACAGACATAAAACTCTAAAAATGTCCCTTTCCAAGCCAAGTGGGGGCCTGGCCCTGACCTCCCCAAAAGGACAAGAAACTGGTGGGGCAGCAGCCACACTCTCTGGCAGCCTCTCAGCCAGGACTGCTTCCCACTCGCCGGCCAAAGGTGGGGAGGAGACAAAAACCCTGAAGAATCAATGCAGAGGCAATAAGAGTTGTAAGGAAAGGCTGAGAGAGAGAGGGGGTGGGGAGAAATAGAGAGAGCTGGGGAGGACCTTGACAGGGTCCCAGGCTTTCAGCTCTCAGTGCCTCGAGTATGTTGACAAGTAGTTCTACAAGACATCACTGAAGAGGTAAAATGCCAGACACTCTTTCTGAGAGGTCCCCTGGACTCCTCGCCACAAGCCACATCACACTGGGTGTGTGTCGCAGAGCCCAAAGCCCACATTTTTGAAAACAAAGGAAAACAAGGATCAGCCCTGTGTTCTTTAAAGAGAGAGGAAGGAGCTGCAGGCGGCTGGGGCCTTTCCCACGAGGGGCTGCAGGCTGCAGGAGCCCCTCCCAGCAGCAGCAGGCGCGGTCCTGGGTGAGGGTTTCGCCTTTTGTCTCCCTGGTGTCGGTGTACTCTGTTCTCCGTTCAAGAGCTGTCGGTTCCTCATTGAGGGCGGCGAGTCTGGAGCAACAAGATGTATCGAATGAGTTGAGAAAGTCTGTGATTTTCTTGATGCTGCAGGTGAGGACCTCCATGTGCTCCCGTTCGCCCAGTCCTGGTGAACCTCCTGCTGCACCGGATCCTCCTGTCCCGCCACGGCGGCTGCCTGAGGAAGCGCCACCTCTCTGCTTTTTAACACACTGTCTAGGTTTGTCCAAGCTTTCTTTAAAGGAGCTGGCCAAGCAGGGGGTCAAGCCCTCTGGGAGTGGTGGATGGGGAGAGGGCTGGCGGGTGGAGTCCAGGTGTGGATGCCCTCCCTGTTGCCAGAGCTGACCTCCCAGACCTGCGGGGGTCTCACCTGAGGTCTCTCTGGGGCAGGGATCATTCTTTCCACTTGAGGGGCTCCTTGGGGCCTCCTAAAGACAGAAGCATGGTGAAGGGAGGAGGTGTCCCCAGGGGTAGCATTCCTTACTTTGAAACCCGATCTCCCCAGAGCTGTGAGGTGCCATCGGTTTTGAAGTGACGCCAAGCCCTGCCCTCAGTGCAGTCAGTGAAAAGAGATGGAACCAGTTGTTCCCAGACCTCAGAGCTCACAGACCAGTAAAAGCCTTCCTGTGCTTTTGAGAAGATCGCCAGTGGGCTGCAACCATGCTCTCCCATCTCGAAAGGGCACGGAAGCCAGATCAACCTTGAACAGAACCTCCCCTGGACTACTGCCATCCTTCCAGATGAGAAGGTGCAACAGTAAACACAGGTGGAGAGGACTTCCCTGGTGGTCCAATGGCTCAGGCTCCTCCCTTGCAATGCGGGGGGCCTGGGTTCAATCCCTGGTTGGGGAACTAAGATCTTGCATGCAAGATGGTGTGGTCAAAAGAAAATGATAATAATAAAATGAACATAAATTAAAAAAAAGTAAAAATAAAAGGATTGTAGGAGAGAATCTTGGAGTATAGAACATGCTCTCAAAATAAAATTGACATTTGAAATTTTATGCTGTCCTTAGCTTTCTAATCTTGCTAAGGCAGCCCTCCCAGCAGCAGCAGGCGCGGTCCTGGGTGAGGGTTTCGCCTTTTGTCTCCCTGGTGTCGGTGTACTCTGTTCTCCGTTCAAGAGCTGTCGGTTCCTCATTGAGGGCGGCGAGTCTGGAGCAACAAGATGTATCGAATGAGTTGAGAAAGTCTGTGATTTTCTTGATGCTGCAGGTGAGGACCTCCATGTGCTCCCGTTCGCCCAGTCCTGGTGAACCTCCTGCTGCACCGGATCCTCCTGTCCCGCCACGGCGGCTGCCTGAGGAAGCGCCACCTCTCTGCTTTTTAACACACTGTCTAGGTTTGTCCAAGCTTTCTTTAAAGGAGCTGGCCAAGCAGGGGGTCAAGCCCTCTGGGAGTGGTGGATGGGGAGAGGGCTGGCGGGTGGAGTCCAGGTGTGGATGCCCTCCCTGTTGCCAGAGCTGACCTCCCAGACCTGCGGGGGTCTCACCTGAGGTCTCTCTGGGGCAGGGATCATTCTTTCCACTTGAGGGGCTCCTTGGGGCCTCCTAAAGACAGAAGCATGGTGAAGGGAGGAGGTGTCCCCAGGGGTAGCATTCCTTACTTTGAAACCCGATCTCCCCAGAGCTGTGAGGTGCCATCGGTTTTGAAGTGACGCCAAGCCCTGCCCTCAGTGCAGTCAGTGAAAAGAGATGGAACCAGTTGTTCCCAGACCTCAGAGCTCACAGACCAGTAAAAGCCTTCCTGTGCTTTTGAGAAGATCGCCAGTGGGCTGCAACCATGCTCTCCCATCTCGAAAGGGCACGGAAGCCAGATCAACCTTGAACAGAACCTCCCCTGGACTACTGCCATCCTTCCAGATGAGAAGGTGCAACAGTAAACACAGGTGGAGAGGACTTCCCTGGTGGTCCAATGGCTCAGGCTCCTCCCTTGCAATGCGGGGGGCCTGGGTTCAATCCCTGGTTGGGGAACTAAGATCTTGCATGCAAGATGGTGTGGTCAAAAGAAAATGATAATAATAAAATGAACATAAATTAAAAAAAAGTAAAAATAAAAGGATTGTAGGAGAGAATCTTGGAGTATAGAACATGCTCTCAAAATAAAATTGACTTTGATTTCAGGAAAATTTCATATGCTGTCCTTAGCTTTCTAATCTTGCTAAACTAGGTCCCCACTGTAACCAACTCTACATACAGACATGTCTAAGGAAAAAATAGTCAGGAACATAAGCTGTCACCGAGGACTACACTGGAAGTCTGAAATTAAAATACCAGTAAATGAACCCGAGACTCTAATAAAAGGACTTTTCTATTTACAAAAAGTCCTGGGCCTCAGTTTTCCCATCTGTGAAATAAGAAGTTGGGTGGAACTAGATTATCTCCACGTGTCACAACCAGTACTGACATCCTGGACTCCATGAGCTAGCCCCAGTGGGAGAGGTTCCTGCATCACAATGCGCAGTTTCCAGAGCAATTTTTGGAGAAAAGAATACCACGGTTTGTAGAAGAATAAGGTCACCCCCGCCTCCCCCCCTGCCCCCCGCTCCCCCGGCTGGGTCTGACCTTAAGTAGGTGAGAACAGAACCGATCTGGCAAAACACATAGATGCCCCTTTCTGTGCCCAACTCAGTGCTTCCAGGTTCTGAACATTTCCCTAGCGTCCCTTCTGGGGTGAGATCCTTTACAGGAAATCTGTGTGCTCCGTATGCACAGAATACCACCTGGACAGGTGTGCAGCACACTGGTAGCAGCGGGTCTCTTTGGGGGTTGGGGCTGGGGCTTTGCATGTCTGATCCTCTAGGCCCGTACAGCAGGGTTTCCCCACCTTCGCACCATAGGCACGTTGGGTCTAATAATCCTCTGCTGGGGGGCTATCCTGTGCATCGTAGGATATTTTGCAGCACCCACAAGATACCAAGAGCGTCTTTAAAAAATATATGTTTATTTATTTACTTGGCTGCACCAGGTCTTAGTTGTTGCACAGGGATCTTTAGTTTCAGCGTGCAAGCTGTTAGTTGTGGCATGAGGGATCTATTTCCCCGACCAGGGACCGAACCTGAGCACCCCCATTGGTGACGTGGAGTCTTCACTGCTGAACTGCCCGAGTCCCACCAAGAGCACGTTGATCTTGGCTGGGATGTTGCCAATGACCCTCGGATTGGAGAAGGGGAGAGGCCGACAGAACACCCTCAACTGAGAACCCCTCTCCTAGACTACTGATTTAAAATATTGTAAAATGAAGCAAACATAAGACTATTTATTAAAATGATAACGCAGCAAGTGCCAACCTACTTGCTCAACGTTCTCAAATAAACCTACTTCCTGCCTTTCTGTTGCTGCCACTGTCGCCTGGGTGACGCCTCACCTCCCACCTGCTCTCCCCGCCGCAACCCTGGCCCCTGCAAGTCTTCCCCACACAACCACCAAAATGCGCTTCCGGAAGTGTCCTTCCACGATGCCGCTCTCCTGCCTGCCTTCCTACTGCCTTTGAAAATGAACGCAGGCTCTCCACCTGCCTGCCGGGCGCTCTGCCACCTGGACCTTGGCTCCCTCCATCTTCCAGTCCCGGCCACTCACAGTGTGGTCCTCAGGTCCTCAGCGGGCCTGGAGTGGGCTAGAAAAACAGAACTTCAGGACCACCTGGGCCCACCGGAGTAGCGCCTGCAGTCCACGGGTGACCGCGCAGGTGCCTCTTGGGTCTGTGGAGAGCGGCTCCGGGCTGCCCCTCCACCCCGCCCCATGCTCCAACCACTCTGCCCCCAACCGAGGCTTCTTCTCACCTGTCACTTAAATAGGCCTATCATGCTGAGGTGTTTGCAAGTAGCTGCTCCATGTGATCCTACATCTTAGCTCCCTGCTGGCTTGGGAAACAGCTCTGAAAGCTGAATTCATCTTGTTTAAGGTAGGTTTTGTCTGACTCTCCCCTCCCCCGCCACATCCCCCACCCCAGGACAGACTCCTCGAGGGCAGCCACATAGCAGGTGCCCTGCACAGATTTTTGGAATTAGTGACAGTCACGAGCATTGTGCCCCTACTATGTGGTATGCACTTTCCTTTACAGGGATTCTCTTGTTTATTTCTCATGACACCTCTGAGGAGAGGTAGGGATTACTTAGGAAACCCCCCATTAAGCAGGTGAGGAGACAGAGGCACAAGACCCACGGTCTTCTGGGTGAAAACAGGCAGAGTAGGGGCTTCACCAGGGAAATCGGACGCCATGACGATACCCGCTACCACTGCACAATCCGCCCCCTTGGTCATAAATCAAACCGCATTTTACATGTACGAGGGGTGCCTGACATGGAGAATTTCCCAGTGAGTGCTTCTATGAGTTGAAGAACTCTGCTGGTGGGAATCTTCATCCCTTCATGTGTATTTTGGGTAAATTACATCTTTGTATTCGGAAGCTCTGTAAGCAAGCTCTGTCTATCCATATGTTCCCAAAGGCTGTTGCTGTGAAACATTTTATTTCCAGACGCGTCCAGAAACAAGCCCCACCCGGAAGAGCCAGGGGCCGTGCAAGCGCCGGAACACTATTTCCGCGCACTCTGTCGGCTGCCACGCCTTCAGCCCTCACGGCCACCTGCTAGGCGACTGGTGCTCATCTCTTGAGATCTAGCTTTCCTCCAGCCCTTCATGTCTGGCCTCTCCCTCCCTCCAGGAAGCATCAGCCACATTCCTCCTCTGGTCGGGCTGGACCAGGTACCCCCAGCATTGTTAGGGGGTGCTTAGGACGACATTCGACCTCCCTAAGAGTCAAGGCCATGTGTCCCCAGCATCATCACATGGTCAGCACAATTACTTGAATGTCCTAACGACAGTCCCAGGCTGCTTTCAGGAGTTCACTTCCTTAATTTAATCCTGAGGACAAGCCTTTACATAGGAACATGGGGTCTCCATGTTGCTAAGAACGTGAAGTTCAGAGAGGTGAAGTAATTAGCCCAAGGTCACACAGTGGGTGAGACACCCAGACCTTAAACAGTTCAACTCAGAGTGAGGCCGACAAATCAATCATCCCCTCAGCTAGTGCTTGTTGAGTCCGTGCTGTGTGCCAGGCACTGTGCTAAGATCTTGACGACCTGATCTCACAACAGCCCCAGGAGGTAGGTGCTGTAATTGTGCCCATTTCGCAGAGGAGGAAACTGAGGCTCAGAGAGGCATACTGGCATCTCCTCAGGCCAAGAAGAGCACAGGGACTGGAATTCAGAAGCGATGCGCTGTGCTGCGTGGCCCTTCTGCTTTCAGCCTGGTGCGGTCACACAGTTTTCAATATGAACCAGCCCTCTCAGAGTCTCATGCAGGCATCTGGATGTCCCACTTTTGATGGTTTGCCTTTTATTTTATTTTCAACCCAAAGGAAACAGAACAGCTTGAGAAACCCACACTGTGGTTCCCAACATTCAGGCAAAAAAAAAAAAAAAAAGAAAATCCTTAACAAAACCCAAACCCACAGAGTCAATGAACAAAAGCATGGTCTGTTCACCTTGAGCTCGCTCTTGTCCAGCACCGGCCGCTACCCGGACCCTCAACCTGAGAACCGGCTGCAGTGAGGCGGGAAGCCTGCCATCGTCCACTAAGACAGGGCAGTGGCTGTCAGCCCTGGATCTCCTCCAGCCGAGTAAACGTGATGGGTGGGACCCCTGGGACAAGGCTGGCGACAAGGCTTTGAGCTTTTTAAATGAGAGACATCACGAGAGGGTTCAGCCACAGGGTCCCCTGCACCTGATTCAAAAGGCTCTCGGCCCCGCCTGTTGCCACAGGCTGCCCTGGAGACCGTCTCATCACTTCCTCGAAGGCACGAAGGACAACCTCCCATTCTCTTGCAGCCGGGGCCCCGACTGGCTCAGTCACAGCCGGAGAGAAGCGTGGGGCTTGCTGAGACGGTAAATAAGGCTGATCGGCTTCATGGGCTGACCGCGTGTCGGGTGTCACACATATGAACCCATGTCAGCCTCACAGCAGACTTTTAAGGTCGGGATGAGCACTCCCATTTTACAGATGAGGAAACTGAGGTGGTTAAGCAGCTTGCCCAGGATTCCCCAGCTGGTAGAGCTACAATGTGAACCCACTTTCGGAATCAGTACACATAGCCTTCCTGAAGGAGGGCATATTTCTTGTTCAGCCAGGGATGGAGTCTCATTCCCGTACACAGGGGTCTTCTGCACTGACTCTCATCACACAAAGTTGACGGCAGAGGGGTGCAGTGAAAAGCCTCAGGAGTCAGACAGATCCCAGTTTTGGTTCCAGCTCCAAACAGTCCTGGCTGCGTGACTTTGGACCAGCAACCTCTCTGAGCCTCAGTTTTTGCTCTGTTAAATGGGCATAAGAATAGCACCTATACTCATGGGGTTTTTATAAGCATTAAGTTGTACCAGCCAGCATTTACTACATGCTTCCCCTGTTCAAGGCACCATGAAGTACTGCCATCTTCCTTTCAGATGAGGAGCACAGAGAGGTTAAGTCACTTGCACAAAGACACACAGCTTATTGTGGAGATGTGGGACTTGAGCTGGGTTACCTCTGAGCTGAGGCACCTAAGAACATCCTAAGAGCATCCTCTTACAAAATTCAACATGTACACAAAACGGTATAACACAGCTCCTTAACACACAACCAAAGTCATGATTTTTCTGGCGGGCAGGGAGACAGAATCCAGAGAGGGCCTGTCTAGCTCTGCGTGACACCCAGCGCCTAGGAAACGTCCACAGCCCCATGTAGGAGCCCTGCCCTTTGTTCCCCACACAGTAGACTCTGTGATGCCCGGCACAAGGCCAGGGTCAGCCCAGTGACTGAGGGTGCTTTGTCCGTGGCTTAGAGCTGGTCTTGCCAAAGATCAAGAGTCAGCCCTGGGACCAGATCTTGACCCCAGTTAGGTTCCTGCTAAAAAATAATAAATGCTCTACATCTTCAAAGACGCATCTGTCCTGGCCAGAAGAGACTTTAGCAATTAGAGGCTGGGGTGCCCAGCCCAGGCTGAGGGCCAACGCTGTCTGTGGCGGGTGCCCCTGGGCCCCACGCAAGACGGCTGGCTCTGAGCCGCCAGGGCCTGGGTGGAGGCATCTGCTCCTGTAACTCGATTACTGACAGGATGATTTGTAGCCAGTGGATGGCGCAGATCTTAGTGCCTAGGTTGATGGTTTAAGAACGTCTGTCCCTGTCACCACAGCTGAGACCAAGACACAAGCCATTCCCCGAAAGCCCCCGGCGTGCGTGTGGGTGTCCGTCTCTCAGTCATATCTGACTCTTCGCGAGCCCATGGACGGCAGCCCACCAGGCTTCTCTGACCGTGGAATTCTCTTGGCAAGAAGACTGGAGTGGATTGCGATTCCTTCTCCAAGGGATCTCCCCGACCCAGGGACGGAGCCCAGGTCTCCTGCACTGGCAGGCAGATGTGTTACCATCTGGGCCACCAGGGAAGCCCCCTCCACCCTGGGTGTGCCTTCCTCCAGTTAACCCCCAGGCCCCGCGATCACTGATCGGCCTGTTGTCACCATAGGTTAGTTCTGCCTGTACTAGAAAGCTACATAAATGGCCAGCACACTGTGAACTCTGTCTGCCTTCTTTTGTTCATCCATAGTGTTCCCTGTGTCTGCAGTTCCTTTGGTTCCTTTCTTTTGCTCAGAAAATCCGCTGGGTGGCTGGGATGCTATTGCTTCATTGCTAAGTCGTGTCCAGTTCATCCAACCCCTTGGACTGTAGGCTCTTCGGTCCATAGGATTTCCCAGGCAAGTATTCCCAGAATACTGGAGTGGGCTGTCATTTCCTTCTCCGGGGAATCTTCCCAACCCAGGAAATGCACCTCTGCATTGCCAGCAGATTCTTTACTGCCTGAGCCAGGGAAGCCCAAGCCAACAAGGGAGTAATAAAAGTATGTTTCTCTGCTAGAGCTGCCAGAGGAAGTCGTGTGCTCCAGCGCGCAGGGCCGTTACCACCATCAGCTGACCCGGATGCGGTGCCAGGACTTGATCTGGCTTCTGCTTTAGGATCGGGGATGCAGTGGGTGACTGCAGGCAGCTGACAGATGCTCCCTGACACGTGGGGCCTGGGCACAGGGGACAAGGCTCTCTCGTGCGCCTGGCTGTTCCTTCCGGGCATGTTCTCCCTCCACTGGGTTTCAGCTTGAATCCACCGTGTCCACAATGCTTCTAGTAACCCATTCGCTTAACCCTCCACTGCTGAACAGTGAGGTATTCTGAAAGCTAGGGGGGCCCAGCTCCTGCTGCTCAGGGAGGGAGGGGAGCAAGAAACTTCATGGAGTCTCAGTTTCCTCATCTGTAAAGTGGGCGTCATACTAGAACCATCCTTAGTGTATTGTTGTGGGACTTAAGTATCCACGATCTTCTGCCAATTTTCAGCCAACTTCATAATTTCATCTTCCCAAAACTTTCTTTTTGAGCAAAGAACTGTTCCAGGTGCCTTTTACAGTCTTACAAAGTGGATGAATCAGAACTTCCCAGTCAAGTGGGAACAGTTTTCGCCTGCTCATAAAAGAAACATGTGGTCTTGCGTTATCCCAGTAGAAGATGGGTTTTCTGTTGACTAATTTGGGATGCCTTTTGTCGAGTGCTGCTTTCCGTTGGTCTCACTGGAAGCATTACTTGTTTAATCATTTGGTTTCCTGGAAGAAGTTCACGAGAGAGAATATAGACAGCATCGCCTTCTTTGAAAGAAGACCAACCTTTGGTGTCACTGGGGGCTCATTTCACTTGCCCCTCGATCGCTTCCTTTCTACAGTATTTACAGTATCTACTTTTCATTGCCTGTCAAAATTTGTTTGAAAAATGGAACGTTTTGTTACATTTATGAATAAATAGAGAGTTGTATAAGGACATACGGTCAAAAACGGTTTTTTCACTCATTGGAACCCAAACATAAAAGCAGTCAATATAACTAAGCTCAGTGCAAAGGATTCGCAGTGCTTGATGTGGATATTTTGAGTATGTTGGCTATTTTTTATGCTGTTTAACACAGACTATTCTCAGTTAATGTCTCGAGTTGACCGCTACCCAGTTCACCTGGTCTACCCGACCACGGCACCTCATCCAGTGAGAAGTCGCCGGCCTCTTCGGATATGCTCCCCCAGGCACAGCCCGTTCTCTGTACCCTGCACAAAAACTTGTGTTTGCTCGTCAGTTGCATCTTTATCTTTATTGAAATAATACAGCTGTGTATGCAGAAAATGTTGCTCTTTTCTTCCATTTTCAGTACTAAAATGGCTACACAAACATTCATCAATTTTATACGTTTTTTCTTTAAGGCACGCTGATAGGACAGCTGTCCCAATGAAATCTAATAGAATCATTCTGAATGAAGTTAAATACAACTAAACACTTCTAGAGACATCTTATAGAAAAAGCAACGAACCTTTGGCCAACCCAATAAGTACTCGATAAATGTTACCACAAATAGGCTAGTCTGAAGACTCCTGAGGAGCCTGAATTTTTTAGAACCAAAACTTTCTTTTTGAGCAAAGAACTGTTCCAGGTGCCTTTTACAGTCTTACAAAGTGGATGAATCAGAACTTCCCAGTCAAGTGGGAACAGTTTTCGCCTGCTCATAAAAGAAACATGTGGTCTTGCGTTATCCCAGTAGAAGATGGGTTTTCTGTTGACTAATTTGGGATGCCTTTTGTCGAGTGCTGCTTTCCGTTGGTCTCACTGGAAGCATTACTTGTTTAATCATTTGGTTTCCTGGAAGAAGTTCACGAGAGAGAATATAGACAGCATCGCCTTCTTTGAAAGAAGACCAACCTTTGGTGTCACTGGGGGCTCATTTCACTTGCCCCTCGATCGCTTCCTTTCTACAGTATTTACAGTATCTACTTTTCATTGCCTGTCAAAATTTGTTTGAAAAATGGAACGTTTTGTTACATTTATGAATAAATAGAGAGTTGTATAAGGACATACGGTCAAAAACGGTTTTTCACTCATTGGAACCCAAACATAAAAGCAGTCAATATAACTAAGCTCAGTGCAAAGGATTCGCAGTGCTTGATGTGGATATTTTGAGTATGTTGGCTATTTTTTATGCTGTTTAACACAGACTATTCTCAGTTAATGTCTCGAGTTGACCGCTACCCAGTTCACCTGGTCTACCCGACCACGGCACCTCATCCAGTGAGAAGTCGCCGGCCTCTTCGGATATGCTCCCCCAGGCACAGCCCGTTCTCTGTACCCTGCACAAAAACTTGTGTTTGCTCGTCAGTTGCATCTTTATCTTTATTGAAATAATACAGCTGTGTATGCAGAAAATGTTGCTCTTTTCTTCCATTTTCAGTACTAAAATGGCTACACAAACATTCATCAATTTTATACGTTTTTTCTTTAAGGCACGCTGATAGGACAGCTGTCCCAATGAAATCTAATAGAATCATTCTGAATGAAGTTAAATACAACTAAACACTTCTAGAGACATCTTATAGAAAAAAGCAACGAACCTTTTGGCCAACCCAATAAGTACTCGATAAATGTTACCACAAATAGGCTAGTCTGATATGACTCCTGAGGAGCCTGAATCACCCTTCTTCTTGTCAGAACCCAGAAGTTCCATGAAGACAGGGCCCTTGTCCCACAAAACCACCCCAGAATCCGTGTGCACAGCCTCAGGATGCTCTCTGCTGCCCTGACCTGGGAGGAGGTCATTCTTTGTTTTTCAGGACTCCTCCCCGGGGCCCTGAGCTCTCTGCAGTGAAGAGGGTTCTGGATGTTGAGGGTGTGCAATGGCTCGAGAGGGCTGAGGGGAGCAGCCACACTGGGGGAGGGGGTCCACGAAGCCAGGCAGGATGAAGGGGACCAGGAAGGACTCTGTGTGCACCCCATCCAAGCCCCTTGTTCCAGGAAAGTAGGTAAGAGTCCTGGGGAGTGAGGATTGCCACAAGACAACCATTTCAGTGTTCTGTGTGGGGCAGGGGGACCTGGGGAAGGGGTTGGGGAGGCCTCCCCGCAACCCATCAAGGCCAACATTGTCATCCGTGTAGGATGGAGACCTCAGAAAGGGAGGCCCCTGGATAGACTCCACCCAAGGTTCCTGAGAGTCAAGGGCTGAGTCGGGATTTGAACCTGTGCCTCTCAGGCTCTCACATAGCATTCTCATGCTTGCCTCATTGTTGTTTACTTGCTAAGTTGTATGCAACTCTCTTGCAACCCCCATAGACTGTAGCCTGCCAGGCTCCTCTGTCCATGGGATTTCGCAGGCAAGAACACTGGAGTGGGTGGCCACTTCCTTCTCCAGGGGATCTTCCCAACCCTGGGATCGAACTCATGTTTCCTTCATTGGCAGGTGAATTCCTCACCGCAGAGCCACCCAGGAGGCCTCCTTTGCCTCCTAGCAGGGTGCATATCATAAACAAGCGTTCTGCCAAATTCAGAACAGACTGATCCTCTCATAGAAGGTCCTGGAGACGTCTTCCAGACCCATCACCAAATAACCACACTCAGAGGCCCTCTCTCCAGTCTCTAACCAACGGCCTGTGCAACCAAGCTGTTTCGGTAGAACAGCCGCTTTAGCCAGTCTGTCTCCTCCTGTGTAATACAACTAAACACTTCTAGAGACATCTTATAGAAAAAGCAACGAACCTTTTGGCCAACCCAATAAGTACTGATAAATGTTACCACAAATAGGCTAGTCTGATATGACTCCTGAGGAGCCTGAATCACCCTTCTTCTTGTCAGAACCCAGAAGTTCCATGAAGACAGGGCCCTTGTCCCACAAAACCACCCCAGAATCCGTGTGCACAGCCTCAGGATGCTCTCTGCTGCCCTGACCTGGGAGGAGGTCATTCTTTGTTTTTCAGGACTCCTCCCCGGGGCCCTGAGCTCTCTGCAGTGAAGAGGGTTCTGGATGTTGAGGGTGTGCAATGGCTCGAGAGGGCTGAGGGGAGCAGCCACACTGGGGGAGGGGGTCCACGAAGCCAGGCAGGATGAAGGGGACCAGGAAGGACTCTGTGTGCACCCCATCCAAGCCCCTTGTTCCAGGAAAGTAGGTAAGAGTCCTGGGGAGTGAGGATTGCCACAAGACAACCATTTCAGTGTTCTGTGTGGGGCAGGGGGACCTGGGGAAGGGGTTGGGGAGGCCTCCCCGCAACCCATCAAGGCCAACATTGTCATCCGTGTAGGATGGAGACCTCAGAAAGGGAGGCCCCTGGATAGACTCCACCCAAGGTTCCTGAGAGTCAAGGGCTGAGTCGGGATTTGAACCTGTGCCTCTCAGGCTCTCACATAGCATTCTCATGCTTGCCTCATTGTTGTTTACTTGCTAAGTTGTATGCAACTCTCTTGCAACCCCCATAGACTGTAGCCTGCCAGGCTCCTCTGTCCATGGGATTTCGCAGGCAAGAACACTGGAGTGGGTGGCCACTTCCTTCTCCAGGGGATCTTCCCAACCCTGGGATCGAACTCATGTTTCCTTCATTGGCAGGTGAATTCCTCACCGCAGAGCCACCCAGGAGGCCTCCTTTGCCTCCTAGCAGGGTGCATATCATAAACAAGCGTTCTGCCAAATTCAGAACAGACTGATCCTCTCATAGAAGGTCCTGGAGAGACGTCTTCCAGACCCATCACCAAATAACCACACTCAGAGGCCCTCTCTCCAGTCTCTAACCAACGGCCTGTGCAACCAAGCTGTTTCGGTAGAACAGCCGCTTTAGCCAGTCTGTCTCCTCCTGTGTCACTCAACATCCACATCTCTACAGCTTCATTCTGAAATCACTGACCTCAGATTGGGACTTAAACCCATGTTCCCAGGACTCCAACCTGGCCAAACCCCAAGATCTTCCAACTGAGATCACAGACGTGGTTTCAGAATCTAATAAAGCTCAGGCTCTTGATGTCTCACCACAGAAAGAATTCAGTGAGAGACAAAGGGATAGGTAAGAAGTAGATTTATTTAGATAGAAGCACACTTCACAGACAAGCATGCAGGCCATCCCAGAGGGTGAGTGTAGGCTCAAAATGTGGTGTGGTTAACTTTTATGGGCTGGGTAATTTCAGAAGCTGAGTGGGAGGATTATTCCAACTATTTTGGGGAAGAAGTAGAGATTTCCAGGAACTGGGCCACCATGTACTTTTTGGCCTTTCATGGTTGGTCTTAGATTGTCATGGTGCCTCTGGGTCTATCATTTAGCTTGCTGATATGTTGTTGTTCTTTTTCAGCTGCTAAGTCTGGTCCGACTCTTTGTGACCCCATGGGCTGCAGCACGCCAGGCTCCCCTGTCCTTCACCATCTCTCAGAGTGTGCTCAAACTCAAGTCCATTGAGTCGATGATGCCATCCAACCATCTTGCCCTCTGTCACTCCCTTCTCCTCCTGCCTTCAATCTTTCCCAGCATCAGGGTCTTTTCCAATGAGTCAGTCCTTCATACCAGGTGGCCAAAGTATTAGAACTTCAGCTTTAGCATCAGTCCTTCCAATGAGTATGCAGGCTTGATTTCCTTTAAGACTGACTGGTTTGATCTCCCTTCAGTCCAAGGGACTCTCAAGAGTCTTCTCCTGTGCCACAGTTAGAAAGCATCAATTCTGCAGCACCCAACCTTCTTTATGGTCCAGTTCTCACATCCATACATGACTATTGGAAAAACCATAGCTTTGACTATGTGGACCTTTGCCCGCAAAGTGATGTCTTTGTTTTTTAATATGCTGTCTAAGTTTCTCATAGCTTACCTTCCAAGGAGCAAGTGTCTTTTAATGCCATGGCTGCAGTCACTGTCTGCAATTATTCTGGAGCCTAAGAAAACAAAGTCTGTCACTTTTGTCATTGTTTCCCCATCTATTTGCCATGAAGTGATGGGACCAGATGCCATGATCTTAGTTTTCTGAATGTTGCGTTTTAAGTCAACATTTAAACTCTCCTCTTTTTCACTTTTTCACTCTCCTCTTTCACCTTCATCAAGAGGCTCTTTAGTTCCTCTTCACTTTCTGCCATGAGGGTAGTATCATCTGTGTATCTGAGGTTGCTGACATTTCTGCTGGCAGTCTTGATTCCAGCTTGTGATTCAACCAACATTTCGCATGATGCACTCTGCATATAAGTTAAATAAGCAGGGCGACAATATACAACCCTGATGCACTCCTTGGCCAATTTTTGAACCAGTGTGTTTTTCCATGTCCAGGTCTAAGTGTTGCTTCTTGATCTGCATAAAGGTTTCTCAGGAGGCAGGTAAGGTGGTCTGGTATTCCCATCTCTATGAATTTTCCACAGTTTGCTGTGATTCACACAAGTCAAAGTCTTTAGTGTAATCAATGAAATAGAAGTTTTTCTGGAATACTCTTGACTTTTCTATGATCCAATGGATGTTTGTAATTTGATCTCTGGTTCCTCTGCCTTTTCTAAATCCAGCTTGTACATCTGGAAGTTCTTGGTTCACATACTGTTGAAGTCTAGCTTGGAGGATTTTGAGCATTGCCTTGCTAGCATGTGAAATGAGTGCAATCATGTGATAGTTTGAACATTCTTTGGCATTGCCCTTCTTCAGGATTGGAATGAAGACTGACCTTTTCCAGTCCTATGGCCACAGCTGAGTTTTCTGAATTTGCTGGTATATTGAGTGTAGCACTTTAACAGCATCATCTTTTAGGATGTGACATTGCTCAGCTGGAATTCTGTCACCTCTGATAGCTTTGTTCATAGTAATGCATCCTAAGGCCCATTGATTTCATACTCCAGAATGCCTGGCTGTAGGTGAATGACCATACATCCTGGTTATCTGGGTTACCTGTGTCATAAGATCGTTTTTGCATAGCTCTTCTGTGTATTCTTGCCACCTTTTCTTAACTTCTTCTACTTCTGTTTCTGTCCTTTATTGTGCCATCTTTACATGAAATGTTCCCTTGGTAGCTCTAATTTTCTTGAAGAGATCTCTAGTCTTTCCCATTCCGTTGTTTTCCTCTATTTCTTCATACTGTTCCCTGAAGAAGGCTTTCTCATCTGTCTTTGCTATCCTCTGGAACTCTGCATTCAGTTAGGTACATCTTTCCCTTTCCCCTTTGCTTTTTGCGTCTCTTATTTTCTCAGCTATTTGTAAGTCCTACTCAGACAACCCCTTTGCCTTCTTGCATTTCTTTTTCTTGGGGATGATTTTGGTCACCACCTCCTGTACAATGTTATGAACCTCTGTTCAGAGTTCTTCAGGCAGTTCTTCAGGCACTCTGTTCGTCAGATCTAATCTCTTGCATCTATTTGTCAGTTCCTAGATATAAATCATAAGGAGTGTGATTTAGGTCATACCTGAATGGCCTAGTGGTTTTCCCTACCTTCTTCAATTTAAGTCTGAATTTTGCAATAAGGTGTTCATGATCTCAGCCACAGTCAGCTCTTGGTCTTGTTTTTCCTGGTTATATAGAGTTTCTCCATCTTCAGCTGCAGAGAATATAATCAGTCTGATTGTAGTGTTGACCATCTTGTGATGTCCATGTGTAGAATCATCTCTTGTGTCGTTGGAAGAGGGTATTTGCTAGGACCGATGTGTTCTCTGGCAAAACTCTGTTAGCCCAGTTTTCTGGAGCTTGGTTCATATACTGTTGAAGGCTAGCTTGGAGGATTTTGAGCATTTCTTTGCTAGCATGTGAAATGAGTGCAATAGTGAATATTCTTTGGCATTGCCCTTCTTCAGGATTGAAATGAAAACTCACCTTTTCCAGTCCTATGGCCACAGCTGAGTTTTCTGAATTTGCTGGTATATTGAGTGTAGCACTTTAACAGCATCATCTTTTAGGATGTGACATTGCTCAGCTGGAATTCTGTCACCTCTGATAGCTTTGTTCATAGTAATGCATCCTAAGGCCCATTGATTTCATACTCCAGAATGCCTGGCTGTAGGTGAATGACCATACATCCTGGTTATCTGGGTTACCTGTGTCATAAGATCGTTTTTGCATAGCTCTTCTGTGTATTCTTGCCACCTTTTCTTAACTTCTTCTACTTCTGTTTCTGTCCTTTATTGTGCCATCTTTACATGAAATGTTCCCTTGGTAGCTCTAATTTTCTTGAAGAGATCTCTAGTCTTTCCCATTCCGTTGTTTTCCTCTATTTCTTCATACTGTTCCCTGAAGAAGGCTTTCTCATCTGTCTTTGCTATCCTCTGGAACTCTGCATTCAGTTAGGTACATCTTTCCCTTTCCCCTTTGCTTTTTGCGTCTCTTATTTTCTCAGCTATTTGTAAGTCCTACTCAGACAACCCCTTTGCCTTCTTGCATTTCTTTTTCTTGGGGATGATTTTGGTCACCACCTCCTGTACAATGTTATGAACCTCTGTTCAGAGTTCTTCAGGCAGTTCTTCAGGCACTCTGTTCGTCAGATCTAATCTCTTGCATCTATTTGTCAGTTCCTAGATATAAATCATAAGGAGTGTGATTTAGGTCATACCTGAATGGCCTAGTGGTTTTCCCTACCTTCTTCAATTTAAGTCTGAATTTTGCAATAAGGTGTTCATGATCTCAGCCACAGTCAGCTCTTGGTCTTGTTTTTCCTGGTTATATAGAGTTTCTCCATCTTCAGCTGCAGAGAATATAATCAGTCTGATTGTAGTGTTGACCATCTTGTGATGTCCATGTGTAGAATCATCTCTTGTGTCGTTGGAAGAGGGTATTTGCTAGGACCGATGTGTTCTCTGGCAAAACTCTGTTAGCCTCTGCCCTGCTTTGTTTTGTACTCCAAGGCCAAACTTGCCTGTTACCCCAGGTATTTCTTGACTTCCTACATTCCAATCCCTTATGATGAAAAGATCATCCTCTTTTGGTATTTGTTCTAGAAGGTCTTATAGGTCTACATAGACCTACTCAACTTCAGCTTCTTCAGCATTAGTAGTTGGGGCATACACTTGGACCACTGTGATGTTAAATGGTTTGTCTTGGAAACAGACCAAGGTCATTCTGTCATTTTTGAGACTGCACCCAAGGACTGCATTTCTCTTTTGTTGCCTCTGAGGGCTACTCCATTCCTTCTAAGGGATTCTTGCCCACAGTAGTAGATAAAATGGTCATCTGAGCTAAATTCATCCATTCCCATCCGTTTTAGTTCATGGGTTCTTAAAATGTCAGTGTTCACTCTTGCTATCTCCTCTTTGACCACATCCAATTTACCTTGATTCATGGACCTAACATTCCAGATTCCTACGTAATACTGTTCTTGCTACAGCATCGGACTTCACTTTCACCACCAGATACAGCCACAACTGGGCATCGTTTCCAGTTTGGCTCAGCCTCTTCATTCCTTCTGGAACTATTTCTCTGCTCTTCCCCAGAAACATGCCACCTACCCACCTGGGGGGCTCGTCTTCCAGTGTCATTGCCTTTTCATACTGTTCATGGGGAGAAACATACCCCACAGACAAGAGTGTGGGCCATCCCAGGGAGAGTGTTGCCTCAAAATGTGGTGAAGTTAGCTTTTACAGGCTAGGTAATTTCATAAGTTAATCAGTGGGAGGACTATTCCAACGATTTGGGTGAAGAGCTGCAGATTTCCAGAAATTGGGCCACAGATCACATTTTGGTCTTCGGCACCTCTGGGTGTATCGTTTAGCTTGCTCATGTGTTACAGTGAGCATATGCTGAGGATGAAGGTCTAGTCGAGTTTACTTGTCCGCCATCTTGGACCCATTTGACTGTAATCAGTTTCTGTTGTGTCCTCAAGCTACGTCATGCTTTCAAAGGTTGTACCCTGCGCCCTTTTATCTTGTTTCAGTCTTTCCCCATGGAGTTCTCTTGCAGACCTCCTGATTACAGTGGAATCTCCCATTCTCCCAGTGACATGGGATTGAAATCGCAGTATCCTGGAGTCTTCTCTTCCCTCCTCACCCCATTCCCAACCCAGACACACACCCAGGTCTCAAACTGGCAGCCTGTGAGGCTGTATCTGGCCCACAAATGTGTCTTATTTGGCACATGAAGTGTTACTTATTTTATATACTATACAGTAACTGTCAATATCAAGAATGTGGTGATCTCATATACAAAACTTGAAAACCTGGCAACCCTGGCCTGATTCTCACATGCCACAGGCAGCCAGTGCTGAGTCATAGCTGCAAGCGGCCTGCCTTCCACTTTGCCACAATCCCCACCCCTCCCTCCTGCCTCACCTCTCCTTAACACCGGCTGCTGCCTCCTTTCAGACAAGTGAATATGCAGCCCCTGCTCACTTCCACATTCCGTTGGTCCTCAAACTTGTTTCTTGTTTCTTCTTCCTTCTCAAAGCCTTTCTTTGTGATGATTTGTCTGTCCCACCCACTTCCCTCCTATTTCTCAGGGCAAAACCTGCTTCTCTGAGGCTTTCTCTGTGGTAAGCACAGCCACACCAACCCTCCAGCCATTGTGTCAGTCAGAACATCAAAGGAGTCCCTCACGGCTTGCAGGACAAAGTCCAAGCTCCTGGGAGGGTGTAGACTGCCCCATGCTTACTCAGCCTTACACCTGTGTTCCTGAATGACCACTGGGTGCAAGGCCATGTACCAGGCACCAGTGGTATCAACATGGATTAAAACCTACCCTTTCCCAGAAGCAAGATGAGTACAACATCAGGGACACGTCCAAGGGAGGGAATCAGTCCTGATGTCACCCCTCAGGTCACATGGGTCCGCCCCCCAGCCTCTACACACTGAGTCTCTCTCGGCCTTGGCTTCCTCCCCTCCTCCCCAAACCAGGAAGGCCACGCCTCCTTCCACATCCAGCTGATTCCCCTCCCCCAGCCAGCTGGAAGCAGCTCTCCTCTGAGCCACAGACGTGGGACACCACTCTCAGCCAACAGCTGCTGGCTGCTCACACCCATCGTGAAGGAGTCATTTTCATCCCTACTTTCTGTCTTTCGTTGTTCAGTTGCTAAATCATGTTTAATTCCTGCGACTTCATGGCCTGTAGCATGTCAGGCTTCTCTGTCCTTCTCCATCTCCTAGAGTTTGCTGAAATTCATGTCGTCTGAGTCAGTGATGTCATCCAAACATCTCATCTTCTGCTGCCCTCTTCTTTTTGCCTTCAGTCTTTCTCAGCCTCAGGGTCTTTTCCAATGAGTTGGCTCTTTGAATCAGGTGGCTGAAGTACTGGAGCTTCAGCTTTGGCATCAGTCCTTCCAATGAAAACTCAGGGTTGATTTCCTTTAGGACTGACTTTCTGTCTTAACTGAAGTTAAAATTGAAAGGACAGGATTTAATGCCTGTGTTCTTCTGAGTGTCGCCTTGGGGTATATTTACATTTCTCTGGGACTCCTCAAATGCTGGGCATGGAACTGTGCCTGTCACAAAGTCTCAACAAGTCTCGACAAACTTCATTCATTCATTCCATAAGTGCTCACTAAGCAACTACTGGGGGCCTGGCGGGACAAACACAGGCATGAATAAGACAAAACTTGTTCTCACGAAGCTTCTCTTCAACTGAAAGAGACAGACACGTGGAGGGATGGATTAAGAAGAGATGTTCAGAAAAGAAAACAAAATAGCATAAGGGTAAAGGGTGGGGGACTTGCCTGGTGGCCCAGTGGCTAAGACTCTATGTTCCCAATGCAGGGGCCCCGGTTCATTCCCTGCTCAGGGAACTAGATCCCACACGCCACAGCTAACACCCAGCACAGCCAAATAAACTAAACTAAAAAAAAAAAAAAAAGGAGTAAAGGGAGAAGACAGTGCTTCAGGCAAGGTGATCAAGGATGGTCTTCCAGAGACGGAAATATTTCAGCTGAGAGCTTCATGGCAGCAGCCTGGCAGGATGGGGGTTGGGGGGAGTGCCAGGCAGCCCTGAATGATTATTACAGCACAGATCTTACGTCGCCCACCCAACACATTAGGCCCCGACCTACTAAGTCTCTCAAGTTGGTGAGATGTGGGTTGTTTGCAGAGTAGATGGCACATGCTGCCCTCAGTTTCCCCATGTTGTAGAACTGTTATGAGGATCAAGGAGTCAGGGGGTTAATACGTCATTTTCTCACTTTCTGTTTTCTGCAGAATCATGTTTAATTCCTGCGACTTCATGGCCTGTAGCATGTCAGGCTTCTCTGTCCTTCTCCATCTCCTAGAGTTTGCTGAAATTCATGTCGTCTGAGTCAGTGATGTCATCCAAACATCTCATCTTCTGCTGCCCTCTTCTTTTTGCCTTCAGTCTTTCTCAGCCTCAGGGTCTTTTCCAATGAGTTGGCTCTTTGAATCAGGTGGCTGAAGTACTGGAGCTTCAGCTTTGGCATCAGTCCTTCCAATGAAAACTCAGGGTTGATTTCCTTTAGGACTGACTTTCTGTCTTAACTGAAGTTAAAATTGAAAGGACAGGATTTAATGCCTGTGTTCTTCTGAGTGTCGCCTTGGGGTATATTTACATTTCTCTGGGACTCCTCAAATGCTGGGCATGGAACTGTGCCTGTCACAAAGTCTCAACAAGTCTCGACAAACTTCATTCATTCATTCCATAAGTGCTCACTAAGCAACTACTGGGGGCCTGGCGGGACAAACACAGGCATGAATAAGACAAAACTTGTTCTCACGAAGCTTCTCTTCAACTGAAAGAGACAGACACGTGGAGGGATGGATTAAGAAGAGATGTTCAGAAAAGAAAACAAAATAGCATAAGGGTAAAGGGTGGGGGACTTGCCTGGTGGCCCAGTGGCTAAGACTCTATGTTCCCAATGCAGGGGCCCCGGTTCATTCCCTGCTCAGGGAACTAGATCCCACACGCCACAGCTAACACCCAGCACAGCCAAATAAACTAAACTAAAAAAAAAAAAAAAAGGAGTAAAGGGAGAAGACAGTGCTTCAGGCAAGGTGATCAAGGATGGTCTTCCAGAGACGGAAATATTTCAGCTGAGAGCTTCATGGCAGCAGCCTGGCAGGATGGGGGTTGGGGGGAGTGCCAGGCAGCCCTGAATGATTATTACAGCACAGATCTTACGTCGCCCACCCAACACATTAGGCCCCGACCTACTAAGTCTCTCAAGTTGGTGAGATGTGGGTTGTTTGCAGAGTAGATGGCACATGCTGCCCTCAGTTTCCCCATGTTGTAGAACTGTTATGAGGATCAAGGAGTCAGGGGGTTAATACATGAGAAATGCTTAGAAAAGCATTTAACACAAACATTTAAACTAATATTAGAAATACCTGGTAAGGTCAGACCTTCTGGCCAGGCAGCCCGCCTGTCCAAAACAGGGGTGATGAGAAGACTTGGTTACCCCTCCTGCCAGCCCCAACAACTCCATCAGGGATACTGACCCCATGAAGGGTATTTCCCCAAACATCCGGGGCTTTCATGACCCACAGGCTACGGCTCTGCCTCCCAGGAATTTCCCTAAACTCATTCTGAACATTTATTGGCCTGAAACTCCCTGGTAGGAAGCAAGCTGTTGGTGTCTCTCTGTGAGAATTTCCCAGTAGCTGGCAACTTCATCCCAGTTCCCCAGTAACTGGGCAAGAGCACACCAGTGCTCTGAAGTCGCGGACACACTTCCCCGCATGCGATGAATCAGCAGTAACACCGGGGCTGAAGAACTCCACGAATTTCATCCCCGGTGGCTCAGCCAGGCACACTTCCCTGTCAGCCCACGGCACCATCAGCTTCCAGCCACAATGTTAAGCATCAAGGATCCCTGAATTCAGAACCTGCATTCCCCGGCTAGTTACACGTTCATCTGCTGCTTATCTGTAAAAGGTTGCCTCTCTTATACCACTGGCTTTGCTTCTCCCTGCTCCCCTTTTTTGGTGCCTAGACCCCCTTTAAAAATCTGATGGAAACTACTAACCTCCCACAGAAAAACGCAGAATGACAGAAAATTTCAGAAAAGACAGAAAATGGGTTAATGGATCCTTATCCCACTTCTGAGGACACTGACATGAGGTATTACAAGTCTAAAATTACCCAACAGTTTCAAGGTGATCCAGACAACTATAATCCTTTATTGTTTGATTTCCAGGAGACTATCCAAAAACCGCATTAATAAGCATCAAGATACACACAGAAAATTTCTGGAACCATACACAAGAAATTATGAACCATGGTTCTTTTGGGGCAAAGGGATCAGGGCCTGGGATGACAGGGAGATTTACATTCTTTCATTGGATATCCTTTTATATGTTTTTTTTTTTTTTTTACTATGTATAAAAATATTTTCTAATTAATTTCTAGTTAAACAAAAAGTAAAAAGCTATTACAGTGAGGAACTATATATAACCCTCCATGACTTCCTCTCCTGTGACACAGGGAAGGGGGAGGTCGTCAGTGGGGAAAAGTCAACTTCCTGGTCGAGCTAAAAATGGGATAAACCTGGTCAACTCCCCCAAAAAAAATTTTCAGGGATACTGACCCCATGAAGGGTATTTCCCAAACATCCGGGGCTTTCATGACCCACAGGCTACGGCTCTGCCTCCCAGGAATTTCCCTAAACTCATTCTGAACATTTATTGGCCTGAAACTCCCTGGTAGGAAGCAAGCTGTTGGTGTCTCTCTGTGAGAATTTCCCAGTAGCTGGCAACTTCATCCCAGTTCCCCAGTAACTGGGCAAGAGCACACCAGTGCTCTGAAGTCGCGGACACACTTCCCCGCATGCGATGAATCAGCAGTAACACCGGGGCTGAAGAACTCCACGAATTTCATCCCCGGTGGCTCAGCCAGGCACACTTCCCTGTCAGCCCACGGCACCATCAGCTTCCAGCCACAATGTTAAGCATCAAGGATCCCTGAATTCAGAACCTGCATTCCCCGGCTAGTTACACGTTCATCTGCTGCTTATCTGTAAAAGGTTGCCTCTCTTATACCACTGGCTTTGCTTCTCCCTGCTCCCCTTTTTTGGTGCCTAGACCCCCTTTAAAAATCTGATGGAAACTACTAACCTCCCACAGAAAAACGCAGAATGACAGAAAATTTCAGAAAAGACAGAAAATGGGTTAATGGATCCTTATCCCACTTCTGAGGACACTGACATGAGGTATTACAAGTCTAAAATTACCCAACAGTTTCAAGGTGATCCAGACAACTATAATCCTTTATTGTTTGATTTCCAGGAGACTATCCAAAAACCGCATTAATAAGCATCAAGATACACACAGAAAATTTCTGGAACCATACACAAGAAATTATGAACCATGGTTCTTTTGGGGCAAAGGGATCAGGGCCTGGGATGACAGGGAGATTTACATTCTTTCATTGGATATCCTTTTATATGTTTTTTTTTTTTTTTTACTATGTATAAAAATATTTTCTAATTAATTTCTAGTTAAACAAAAAGTAAAAAGCTATTACAGTGAGGAACTATATATAACCCTCCATGACTTCCTCTCCTGTGACACAGGGAAGGGGGAGGTCGTCAGTGGGGAAAAGTCAACTTCCTGGTCGAGCTGAACCCACATCAGTGGGAGGAAAAATGCAAAATATCACCAGTCAAGGAGAGATGGCAAGTTGTTTCTACTGAGTGTTCAGCCTCGGTCATTAATGTTCCATACTGGAGGGGAGAATTCCATTCCTATTTTAATAGGGGTCGGCAGATTTGACGTCTGCCCAGGCCCCACTTCCTGGCTCGTGGATGCCAGCCTTCTCACTGCGTCCTCATATGGCCTTTCCAGGTGAGCTCTCTCTTCCTCTCCATGTGAGGCCACTAATCCCATGAGGACAGCCTCACTTGTGACCTAATCAAAACCTAATCATCTCCCAAAGGCCCTGTTTCCTAATGCCATTCGCACTGGGGGTTAAGGCTTCAACCTATGAATTTTGGGGGGACACCAATACTCCGCCTACAGCAGACAGCTTTCATACTCACAGATGAGCGACTGCTGTGGTGGTTCCCACCTAGCTCCTGTCTCAGCTTCTTAAATCTAGGAAGGGAGACCCAGATGTTCAAAGTTAAAAATGGGAAAAATTTTTTAAAAAATGTGAAAAAGAATCACCTGGAGGCTTCCCTGGTAGCTCAGCAGTGAAGAGTTCACCTGCCAATGCAGGAGACCCAGGTTCGACCCCTGAGCCGGGAAGATCCTACATGGTGCAAAGCAACGAAGCCCGTGAGCCACAACTATGAGCCTGTGCTCTAGAGCCTCGGAGCCGCAAATATGGAGCCCATGGGCCACAACTACGGAAGCCCGTGTGCCCTAGAGCCCGAGTTCCACAACAGGAGAAGTCATCGCAAGGAGAAGCCTGCTTACCTCAACTAGAGAGGAGCCCCCACTCCCTGCAACTAGAGAAGAGCCCATGGCAGCAATGAAAACCCAGAATAGCCAAAAAAAAAAAAAAAAAAGAATCACTCGGAATAATGGCTAATATTTGTAAAGCTCCTTATGGCTCGTAAAACACTTTACCTAGTCATAACCCTCAGGGGATCCACAAAAACCCTATGAGATTTGTAAAAGTAAAATATTTTCTCTTGTCATGAAACACTGCTTGTTTATTAAACAAAAATGAATAAATCTAGATTAGCACCAAGAAAATTAAACTCATCCATTACCCCACCATCTGTAACTACTGATAATATTTATGATGGTGTTCAGACTTTGATACTTTGTCAACAGACTGTTTATTTCTTTTATAAAAATGAGATCTTAATGCAATAAGCTTTTGTGACCTTAAAAAAACCTTTTTTATATATAATGCATATCATCAGTATTCATGAATTTCACTGAGGTGGCTCTCTCCTATTTTAATAGGGGTCGGCAGATTTGACGTCTGCCCAGGCCCCACTTCCTGGCTCGTGGATGCCAGCCTTCTCACTGCGTCCTCATATGGCCTTTCCAGGTGAGCTCTCTCTTCCTCTCCATGTGAGGCCACTAATCCCATGAGGACAGCCTCACTTGTGACCTAATCAAAACCTAATCATCTCCCAAAGGCCCTGTTTCCTAATGCCATTCGCACTGGGGGTTAAGGCTTCAACCTATGAATTTTGGGGGGACACCAATACTCCGCCTACAGCAGACAGCTTTCATACTCACAGATGAGCGACTGCTGTGGTGGTTCCCACCTAGCTCCTGTCTCAGCTTCTTAAATCTAGGAAGGGAGACCCAGATGTTCAAAGTTAAAAATGGGAAAAATTTTTTAAAAAATGTGAAAAAGAATCACCTGGAGGCTTCCCTGGTAGCTCAGCAGTGAAGAGTTCACCTGCCAATGCAGGAGACCCAGGTTCGACCCCTGAGCCGGGAAGATCCTACATGGTGCAAAGCAACGAAGCCCGTGAGCCACAACTATGAGCCTGTGCTCTAGAGCCTCGGAGCCGCAAATATGGAGCCCATGGGCCACAACTACGGAAGCCCGTGTGCCCTAGAGCCCGAGTTCCACAACAGGAGAAGTCATCGCAAGGAGAAGCCTGCTTACCTCAACTAGAGAGGAGCCCCCACTCCCTGCAACTAGAGAAGAGCCCATGGCAGCAATGAAAACCCAGAATAGCCAAAAAAAAAAAAAAAAAAGAATCACTCGGAATAATGGCTAATATTTGTAAAGCTCCTTATGGCTCGTAAAACACTTTACCTAGTCATAACCCTCAGGGGATCCACAAAAACCCTATGAGATTTGTAAAAGTAAAATATTTTCTCTTGTCATGAAACACTGCTTGTTTATTAAACAAAAATGAATAAATCTAGATTAGCACCAAGAAAATTAAACTCATCCATTACCCCACCATCTGTAACTACTGATAATATTTATGATGGTGTTCAGACTTTGATACTTTGTCAACAGACTGTTTATTTCTTTTATAAAAATGAGATCTTAATGCAATAAGCTTTTGTGACCTTAAAAAAACCTTTTTTATATATAATGCATATCATCAGTATTCATCTAGACTGTAATTTTTAATGCTTGAGGCATATTCTGGAGCACCCTTAATTTATACAACCAATCCTCAACTGCCAGAAACACGGTTGGTTTCTAATTTTGTTGCTATTATAAAACAAAAAAATAACTTGAAACTAATTCCTTATACAATCATGTTTCCCCGGGATAAATTCCTGGCACTGACACAGCTGTTTCTTAAAGCTTTGTCCTGCGTTTTCAGAATGTCTTCCAGTTTACATTCCTGCCTTAGTTCCTGAACCTTCCCGTATTAGGATTCTCTTTTTATTACAGCTTAAAAGTTTCAAACTTTTAAAAAGAGTTAAAATTTCATATGTGAAAGATAGCATTATTTTAATTAGCAATTTTCTTTCTTTTTTTAAAAAATTGTTGGCTGTGCTGGGTCTAGTTGTGGCATGCAGGCTTAGCTGCCTCTTGGCACATGGGATTTTAGTTCCCCAACCAAGGACTGAACCTCTGTCCCCTCCATTGGAAGGTGGATTCTTTTTTTCTTTCTTTCTTTTTTTTTAACTTTTATTTTACTTCTAACTTTTACAGAGCTTTGTTGTTTACAGATATGTATGTTCCCAGATTAGTCATATGTATATCCCCTTCCCACCCCTCCAGACCGTTACACAGCACCCCTGAAGGATCTCCTTTTCTCACACAGCAATGACTATAGCTATTCTCTTCACTTATGATAGTACAGGCCTTCATGCTACTTCCTTTACACCTCCTGCCCTCTGTTCCTTCCCACACAATGTCCATCCAGTTTCGTACCACATGCATCCCCCTAGATTCCTTTTTTGTTCAAACCCTCAGGGGATCCACAAAAACCCTATGAGATTTGTAAAAGTAAAATATTTTCTCTTGTCATGAAACACTGCTTGTTTATTAAACAAAAATGAATAAATCTAGATTAGCACCAAGAAAATTAAACTCATCCATTACCCCACCATCTGTAACTACTGATAATATTTATGATGGTGTTCAGACTTTGATACTTTGTCAACAGACTGTTTATTTCTTTTATAAAAATGAGATCTTAATGCAATAAGCTTTTGTGACCTTAAAAAAACCTTTTTTATATATAATGCATATCATCAGTATTCATCTAGACTGTAATTTTTAATGCTTGAGGCATATTCTGGAGCACCCTTAATTTATACAACCAATCCTCAACTGCCAGAAACACGGTTGGTTTCTAATTTTGTTGCTATTATAAAACAAAAAAATAACTTGAAACTAATTCCTTATACAATCATGTTTCCCCGGGATAAATTCCTGGCACTGACACAGCTGTTTCTTAAAGCTTTGTCCTGCGTTTTCAGAATGTCTTCCAGTTTACATTCCTGCCTTAGTTCCTGAACCTTCCCGTATTAGGATTCTCTTTTTATTACAGCTTAAAAGTTTCAAACTTTTAAAAAGAGTTAAAATTTCATATGTGAAAGATAGCATTATTTTAATTAGCAATTTTCTTTCTTTTTTTAAAAAATTGTTGGCTGTGCTGGGTCTAGTTGTGGCATGCAGGCTTAGCTGCCTCTTGGCACATGGGATTTTAGTTCCCCAACCAAGGACTGAACCTCTGTCCCCTCCATTGGAAGGTGGATTCTTTTTTTCTTTCTTTCTTTTTTTTTAACTTTTATTTTACTTCTAACTTTTACAGAGCTTTGTTGTTTACAGATATGTATGTTCCCAGATTAGTCATATGTATATCCCCCCCTTCCCACCCCTCCAGACCGTTACACAGCACCCCTGAAGGATCTCCTTTTCTCACACAGCAATGACTATAGCTATTCTCTTCACTTATGATAGTACAGGCCTTCATGCTACTTCCTTTACACCTCCTGCCCTCTGTTCCTTCCCCACAATGTCCATATGTCCACTGTCCATGTCTGTCTTTCCGTCACTTCACTGCATATGCCATCACCACCATCCTACTAGATTCCATATATATGTGTTAATATATTGTATTTGTCCTTCTCTTTCTGACTGACTTCACTTTTTATGATACGTTCTAGATCCAGCCACCTCATTAGAGCTGATTGGAAGGTGGATTCTTAACCAATGGACCACCAGGGAAGTCCCAGCATTTTCTTAGTATGATGAGGTTGAATGTGTTTCTCTTTTTTTTCCCTGTTATGTACTTACATGCCAATGGCATTTCTTCTTCTTTACCCTATTTCTTTCTTTCTTTTTTTTTTTAAAAAAAAAAAAACAAAACTATTTCTTGACTAAGGCATTTAGTCTTTCCTTGCGTGGAATGTGCTTAGTCACTCTAACTCTTTGAGACTCCATGAGTAGCCCACCAGGCTCCTCTGTCCATGAGACTTCCCAGGCACGAATCCTGGAGTGAGTTGCCATTTCCTTCTCCAGGGGATCTTCCTGGCCCAGGGATCGAACCTATGTCTCCTGCATTGCAGGCAGATGCCTTTCCACTGAGCTACCAGAGAAGCCATTAAGTCTTTCCTTACTGACTAGAAAAGACCCTGTCTGTGTCCAGAAAACAGCCTCTTGTCTGTGCTGCAAATATTGCTGTAGTTTAATATTTGCTGTATCAGAGTTTTTTAATTTTAGGAGCTCAATCTATCAATCACTTTCAAGAATTCCTTCTATAATTTGACCTTTTATGGCCATGCTTTAAAAGTGTCTTCCTAAAAGGAGCTTGAGTAACTTTGCAGTGGAAGAATCTTGTAGGCATTACTTTGACCAAAACGATCAAGGTGAAGATTCCCCCAGAGTCAAGCTGATACTGTGGAAATCCTGACTTGTCATCAGGAGAACACTTCACCTCTGCTGTCGTCTTTCTCCAAACCTCAAACCCCAGCCTAATCATGGACAATATCAGACCGTTACACAGCACCCCTGAAGGATCTCCTTTTCTCACACAGCAATGACTATAGCTATTCTCTTCACTTATGATAGTACAGGCCTTCATGCTACTTCCTTTACACCTCCTGCCCTCTGTTCCTTCCCCACAATGTCCATATGTCCACTGTCCATGTCTGTCTTTCCGTCACTTCACTGCATATGCCATCACCACCATCCTACTAGATTCCATATATATGTGTTAATATATTGTATTTGTCCTTCTCTTTCTGACTGACTTCACTTTTTATGATACGTTCTAGATCCAGCCACCTCATTAGAGCTGATTGGAAGGTGGATTCTTAACCAATGGACCACCAGGGAAGTCCCAGCATTTTCTTAGTATGATGAGGTTGAATGTGTTTCTCTTTTTTTTCCCTGTTATGTACTTACATGCCAATGGCATTTCTTCTTCTTTACCCTATTTCTTTCTTTCTTTTTTTTTTTAAAAAAAAAAAAACAAAACTATTTCTTGACTAAGGCATTTAGTCTTTCCTTGCGTGGAATGTGCTTAGTCACTCTAACTCTTTGAGACTCCATGAGTAGCCCACCAGGCTCCTCTGTCCATGAGACTTCCCAGGCACGAATCCTGGAGTGAGTTGCCATTTCCTTCTCCAGGGGATCTTCCTGGCCCAGGGATCGAACCTATGTCTCCTGCATTGCAGGCAGATGCCTTTCCACTGAGCTACCAGAGAAGCCATTAAGTCTTTCCTTACTGACTAGAAAAGACCCTGTCTGTGTCCAGAAAACAGCCTCTTGTCTGTGCTGCAAATATTGCTGTAGTTTAATATTTGCTGTATCAGAGTTTTTTAATTTTAGGAGCTCAATCTATCAATCACTTTCAAGAATTCCTTCTATAATTTGACCTTTTATGGCCATGCTTTAAAAGTGTCTTCCTAAAAGGAGCTTGAGTAACTTTGCAGTGGAAGAATCTTGTAGGCATTACTTTGACCAAAACGATCAAGGTGAAGATTCCCCCAGAGTCAAGCTGATACTGTGGAAATCCTGACTTGTCATCAGGAGAACACTTCACCTCTGCTGTCGTCTTTCTCCAAACCTCAAACCCCAGCCTAATCATGAGACAATATCAGACAAAGTTAAAGTGAGTGACATCCTACAAAATACTGATCTGCACTTCTCAAAGCTCTCGAGGTCACGAAATTCAAGGAAAGACTGAGAAACGGTCACAGGTCAGTAGAGAAAGGGGATGTGAGACCTGTATACGAGATGGTCTCTTGCACTGGATCCTGACGCAGAAACACAACAGTGGGAACGCCGGTGAGATCCAGATCAAGTCTGTCATTTAGTCACTAGTCATGCGAGTTTCTCAGTGTTGATATGTGCACGTAGCTTATGTACAATGCCTTCCAACCCCCAATGTTTCTTTCAGGTTTGACTGGGAAGGAGAACAGCCCAGGCAGAAAAGCCATCAAAGCTCGGCCTGTGGGTGGCGGTGGGGAAGGAAAGTGAGTTTGGAAGTGGCTCCCAGTACCTTCTGACCAAAGCACTGGGGTGTGGAGTCTTCAGAGCTTTGTCTGCAAAGGGGCTTAGCCCAGACTTGATCGTGCAGACAGTAAAGTGAAACTGAAAGTGTTAGTCGCTCAGTGGTGTCTCTGTGACCCTATGGATTGCAGCCCATCAGGCTCCCCTGTCAGTGGAATCCTCCAGGCAAGAATACCGGGGTGGGTTTCCATGCCCTTCTCCAAGAACTCAGGGATTGAAACCAGATTCCCTGGGTTTCCCCGTTACGGGTCAGCTGTATGATAATAATGACTCCTGGGAAGACTGGCTCACCTGCGGGGGAGGAGCCCAGGTTCTCCACCAGTCCTGTGACCAGGACTCGGCACCTGACAGCCTGTGTCAGCGAAAGACACCTTCTTCCCACCCCTCATGGTATCATTTGCATCTGTCAGTGTTTGAAAACAATTACCCAAGAACAACTCCCATACATAATCCCTATGGAGTCAAAGTGTGAGTGTTTTGTTTTAAAAATCATGTTTCCTGGGCTTCCCTTGAAGCTCAGACAGTAAAGAATCTGCCTGCAATGCAGGAGACCCTGGTTTGACTCCTGGT
This sequence comes from Tragulus kanchil, assembly GCA_022376925.1. Classification (NCBI taxonomy): domain Eukaryota; kingdom Metazoa; phylum Chordata; class Mammalia; order Artiodactyla; family Tragulidae; genus Tragulus; species Tragulus kanchil. The sequence continues at coordinate 152,188,340 of JAIOJX010000032.1, forward strand.
TCAGAAGATCCCCTAGAGAAGGAAATGGCAACCCACTCCAGTATTCTAGCCTGGAGAATCCCACGGACAGAGCGTGGCAGGCTACAGTCCACGCGATCACAGAGTTGGACACGACTTAAACCACCAGCACCCATCCTCAAGTTTCCCAAGCTCACACCCTAACCAACACATGAGACAATATCAGACAAAGTTAAAGTGAGTGACATCCTACAAAATACTGATCTGCACTTCTCAAAGCTCTCGAGGTCACGAAATTCAAGGAAAGACTGAGAAACGGTCACAGGTCAGTAGAGAAAGGGGATGTGAGACCTGTATACGAGATGGTCTCTTGCACTGGATCCTGACAGAAACACAACAGTGGGAACGCCGGTGAGATCCAGATCAAGTCTGTCATTTAGTCACTAGTCATGCGAGTTTCTCAGTGTTGATATGTGCACGTAGCTTATGTACAATGCCTTCCAACCCCCAATGTTTCTTTCAGGTTTGACTGGGAAGGAGAACAGCCCAGGCAGAAAAGCCATCAAAGCTCGGCCTGTGGGTGGCGGTGGGGAAGGAAAGTGAGTTTGGAAGTGGCTCCCAGTACCTTCTGACCAAAGCACTGGGGTGTGGAGTCTTCAGAGCTTTGTCTGCAAAGGGGCTTAGCCCAGACTTGATCGTGCAGACAGTAAAGTGAAACTGAAAGTGTTAGTCGCTCAGTGGTGTCTCTGTGACCCTATGGATTGCAGCCCATCAGGCTCCCCTGTCAGTGGAATCCTCCAGGCAAGAATACCGGGGTGGGTTTCCATGCCCTTCTCCAAGAACTCAGGGATTGAAACCAGATTCCCTGGGTTTCCCCGTTACGGGTCAGCTGTATGATAATAATGACTCCTGGGAAGACTGGCTCACCTGCGGGGGAGGAGCCCAGGTTCTCCACCAGTCCTGTGACCAGGACTCGGCACCTGACAGCCTGTGTCAGCGAAAGACACCTTCTTCCCACCCCTCATGGTATCATTTGCATCTGTCAGTGTTTGAAAACAATTACCCAAGAACAACTCCCATACATAATCCCTATGGAGTCAAAGTGTGAGTGTTTTGTTTTAAAAATCATGTTTCCCCTGGGCTTCCCTTGAAGCTCAGACAGTAAAGAATCTGCCTGCAATGCAGGAGACCCTGGTTTGACTCCTGGTTCAGAAGATCCCCTAGAGAAGGAAATGGCAACCCACTCCAGTATTCTAGCCTGGAGAATCCCACGGACAGAGCGTGGCAGGCTACAGTCCACGCGATCACAGAGTTGGACACGACTTAAACCACCAGCACCCATCCTCAAGTTTCAAGAACCCTAACCCATGCTCACACCCTAACCAACACAAGTCTGGCTGGCGGTGGGGACGATGCGGAACAAGAGTAAACGCTCTCAGTCTCTCTCAGACTAGCTGTGAAAATTGAAAAGTGGCAAAGACATAAAATTCACCAAGCACTAGAGCCACATGCTTCTATGTCTTTGAATAGAGGCAACAGCAGAACCTTCGAGAGATATCCAGAACAATGTATCATGGAAGCTGTTGTTTAGTTGCTCAGTCATGTCCTCTTTTGTGACCCCATAGACTGTAGCCCAACAGGCTCCACCGTCCTTGGGAGTTCTCCAGGCAAGAATACTGGAGTGGGTTGCTATTTCCTTCTCCAGGGGATCTTCCCGACTCAGGCATCGAATCTGCGTTGCCTGCACTGGCAGGCAGATTCTTTACCACTGAACCACCTGGGAAGCCCCACATCACATAAGACAACAATCTTTAAAAAGGACCTCGCTCTCCCAGTGAATTCTCATCCTGATCCTGCCAAGACATGCTAGGTGACCCTGGGCCCATTGCCTGTAGAATGTTCCCATTAGGGAAGCTCTGGGGATATTCAAAATAAGAAATATCAGGAAAAAAAAGAAAGAAATGCCCAAACAGGCTTAACCAACCCTTGTCACTGTTGTTTAGTCACTAAGTCATGTCTGATTCTTGGCGACCCGATGGACACACCAGGCTTCCCTGTTCTTCACTTTCTCCCGGAGTTTGCTCAAATTTATCTCCACTGAGTCTGGCAATTTTATCTAACCAACCCTGCGATGTGTTTTAAATGCTGGTATTGAGCAAGTGCTATATTGTGTATTGGGACAATTTAAGCTGGACCACTGGCCTGACAGTGACAGGAGCTTATGATAAACATGAATTCCTAGTGTACACACCAGTGTGGCGCGGGGGAGACCCAGGCTGCAAGGCCAAGGAGTGTCCTCAGCCAGGAGCTCTGTCTTTTTGTTTGTTTGTTTTTAAATTTTTTTGGCCTCTCTTATTGGTTCTTCATCCATTTATTTTCATCCGTCTTAATTCTTTGGCCTGTGTGGACCTCCCACTGCAATGGCCTCTCTTGTCACAAAGCACTGGCTCTGGGCGCATGCACTCCAGAATGCTGGCTCGTAACTGGATATACTGGTCCAGCCATTCCTTAGCCCATGGTATCTTCCCAGGTCAGGGATCGAATTGGCACCCCTTGCACTGTAAGGTGGACTCTTTACCCACTGGACCACCAGGGAAGCCCAGGAGCTCTGTCTTATGCTGACTTCAGTGCCTCCTGTGGAGACCCTTGTTGATGTGAGCCTGAGAGCCCACCTGCCCCACCAAGGCCACTCTGTTTTCTGGCCTCCGTTTCTTCTTCTAAGAATTGGGCTGGCTCAACCAGCAGCAGTTTCCAAATTGTTATTCTGTTTTCTTTTTAAAGGTGCAGAATCTCTTTAAAGGGCTCTTTCTCACCATGACGTCTGGAACACATGTAAGCCCTCAAGTTTCTTTCCAGCTGGCCCTGCTTCCCACCACTCAGCCCTGTCCCCACAAACCCCTGAGTTGCTTCTGGGACCTGTCCAAGGATGCTCAAGTTTTCCAGGGTCCCAGTATAAAAACCAGTGAACCAGAGGGAGCTCCCTGGTGGTCTGGTGGCTAAGCCTCCCAGCTCCCAATGCAGGAGGCCTGGGTTTGATCCCTGGTCAGGGAACTTGATCGCACACATTGCAACCAACGGTCCACACGCCACCACTAAGGATCCCGCATGCCGCAAGTTAAAAAAAAATTACCCACATACCATGATGAAGATGCTATGTGCTGCAACAAAGATCCACCACAGCCAAATACATAAATTGAAAAAACAAACAAAAAAACAGTGAACCAGAGCAGCTCCACCCCATGTTCTCACCCCACCTCCTCGCTGCCTACCAAGCACTGAGATGAAGGTTTGACTGACGACTTTTCACGGTAGGAGGTGTACTGCTTAGTAGTCTACTTTCTTCTATTTCATTTCAAAAGCGTCAGTGGAAAACCAATTCACTGATTTTCAAACTCACGAGTAAGCTGCTGCCTGTAGTGTGTAAGCACAGCCCCGGAACCTCCAGTACCCCTTCTAGTGTTGATGAGTCACACGGTGTCAGTAAAGCTGTGAGGTTTCCCAGGTGGGGGCTGGCCTCTCTTGTCACAAAGCACTGGCTCTGGGCGCATGCACTCCAGAATGCTGGCTCGTAACTGGATATACTGGTCCAGCCATTCCTTAGCCCATGGTATCTTCCCAGGTCAGGGATCGAATTGGCACCCCTTGCACTGTAAGGTGGACTCTTTACCCACTGGACCACCAGGGAAGCCCAGGAGCTCTGTCTTATGCTGACTTCAGTGCCTCCTGTGGAGACCCTTGTTGATGTGAGCCTGAGAGCCCACCTGCCCCACCAAGGCCACTCTGTTTTCTGGCCTCCGTTTCTTCTTCTAAGAATTGGGCTGGCTCAACCAGCAGCAGTTTCCAAATTGTTATTCTGTTTTCTTTTTAAAGGTGCAGAATCTCTTTAAAGGGCTCTTTCTCACCATGACGTCTGGAACACATGTAAGCCCTCAAGTTTCTTTCCAGCTGGCCCTGCTTCCCACCACTCAGCCCTGTCCCCACAAACCCCTGAGTTGCTTCTGGGACCTGTCCAAGGATGCTCAAGTTTTCCAGGGTCCCAGTATAAAAACCAGTGAACCAGAGGGAGCTCCCTGGTGGTCTGGTGGCTAAGCCTCCCAGCTCCCAATGCAGGAGGCCTGGGTTTGATCCCTGGTCAGGGCACTTGATCGCACATTGCAACCAACGGTCCACACGCCACCACTAAGGATCCCGCATGCCGCAAGTTAAAAAAAAATTACCCACATACCATGATGAAGATGCTATGTGCTGCAACAAAGATCCACCACAGCCAAATACATAAATTGAAAAAACAAACAAAAAAACAGTGAACCAGAGCAGCTCCACCCCATGTTCTCACCCCACCTCCTCGCTGCCTACCAAGCACTGAGATGAAGGTTTGACTGACGACTTTTCACGGTAGGAGGTGTACTGCTTAGTAGTCTACTTTCTTCTATTTCATTTCAAAAGCGTCAGTGGAAAACCAATTCACTGATTTTCAAACTCACGAGTAAGCTGCTGCCTGTAGTGTGTAAGCACAGCCCCGGAACCTCCAGTACCCCTTCTAGTGTTGATGAGTCACACGGTGTCAGTAAAGCTGTGAGGTTTCCCAGGTGGCTCGGTGGTAAAGAATCTGCCTGCCAAGGCAGGAGACGCGGGAGACCAGGGTTTGACCCCTGGGTCGGGAATATTCCCCTGGAGTAGCAAATGGCAACCTGTTCCAGTATTCTTGCTGGAAAATTCCACGACAGAGGAGCCTGGCGGGCTACAGTCCATGGAGTCACACAAAGACTTGGACACAACTAAATGACGGAGCATGCACACACGCACGCTGTAAGGCTGTGATCCTATTAAAGGGTGAGAGACGCCAGGAAATCCTGTCCCCGGCGTGACTGACCTTATCACCTGGGTCAGTAACAAACGCTCGGCACATCTCTGCCGCTGAAACACCTACACTCCAAGACACAGGGCTTGGAAATGAGCAAACCAAATACTGAATTTTCTAGGGACCTGTGCCTGCCACCCAGTCCCTCATTCTGGGAAGATCTGGCGAAAGGGGTGATGACAGCAGGATGGGAACACCGGCTGGGTTAAAATCAACAGAGCAAAGGCTCATTCTTCTGAAACAAAGCTCTCTCCCTCTCCCTTATCAGCTGTGGATCACACCCCCTCCATCCCATCCCGATGGATTGCCACCATTTCTAAGAGGCTCGCTGGGAATCAATGCTTGCTTTAGACCTGCAACACAGTCCTTTCCCCACACCCATAGTGACGCAGAAAAATGCTCCCCCGAAGTCCTACAGTGGTGGGTCATGCACATAGGGTTACAGGATTCAGATTCAGTGGTAAAGAATCGGCGGCGATGCAGGAGACACGGGTTTGACCCTTGAGTTGGGACGATCCCCTGGAGGAGAGCACAGCAATCCACTTCAGTGTTCTTGCCTGGAGAATCCCATGGACGGAGGAGCCTGGCGGGCTACAGTCCCTGGGGTTGCAGAGAGTCGAATGTGACTCAAGTAACTGAGCATGCACAGCTGCATAGGATTTGGGCTACTCGAGCATTCTGTCAGAGCCAACTCAAAATTCTGGCCTCCTAAGTACCTTCTAGCCATCAGACAGTAGAAGCACATAAGACTGGCAGGTTAGAACTGGTGTGAAAAAGTTGTCACACAGGGAAAGCAAATATTATGATGATGAAATTGAAAAATCAGGGTATGAAATACCAGAGCAGACAAGCCAACAAAAGTCTGAATAAGACACCACCGTATCAACAGTGGGTGTCAGCATACCGTGATGTCTTTCTTCCGAGTTTTCTACAATAAGCATGCACTTCCTTTGTAATCTGGGGATGAAAATAACTTTAAGAGCCCATCTCTCCAGGGGCACATGATAAAGTACGGTTCGGGCAGTAGCAAATAAGCTTAATCACTAGCTTACTCTCTGGCGTGAATGTCAGTTTGAAGAGACAGGTCCTGAAAATGTCAAGATACGTACACTCCTTGCTTCTGGGGGCCCTGGCATTTACTCCTTCTGGACAGGTGATTGTGGGTGCCCCCTAAAATTCCTGGATGTGCAGAGTATAGGGAGAGAGGGGTTCTTGGAGAGGGGCCTCTGCTCTGTTCTTTTCTTCAAGGACCATCCTTAAAATCATTCAAGACAGAACCAGGAAACTTGAGTTCTAGCCCTAGCTCTGATCTCAGGCATGTCCCTTCGCTCCCTTGGACCTCAGTTTCTTCATTTGCAAGGTCCCTTTTTGCTCCAACATTCTAAAAGCTAAAGGAACAAGCACTCAGATTTAAGGGCTTCTAAGCCCGATGAATCTAGGGCAGGAGAGAATAAGGCAACTTTCAGCTGCTCAGCCTGAGTAAACAACTCAACCCAGAAGGCGAGAGCCAGCCCAGTGTCCTGACACAGGGCTTGGGGCCCAGGGGAGGGAGGAGCTGAGAATCCACTTGAGGCTCTTAGCAGAGACTCCCCAGAGCAAGACCACCGGCCAGTGGCTTGGGGCTGTCCTTCAAGGATAGGACAGTCGGCCCTGGAGCTGGAAAAGCCAAACAAGTGACCCATTTCTTTGAGGAGCCAGAGCTCCCTGCATGGTCGGCTGGTGCACCAATCCAGAAGGACGGAGGAGAAAGCACTGCAAGGCTAAACAGGGACACCTGTCCAAACTGGGGAGGAGCGAGACAGATGTGAGATAGTGTGAAACAGTTTCCTCCCCAGGCCCTCGGCCAACTGGGGGCCTGTATCAAGTCTTTGATTTGACTGTGGCCCGTCTCCCGGGATACCAGGTTCTGCTGCAGACTTGCTGTGTGCCCTTGGGTGAGTTCCTCCCCCTCTCTGAGTTTGTCAAATGAGAGGGCATGCCTAGGTCCTCCCGTGGCGGGAAAAAGGCTGTGTGTGCTCCACCTCCAAGAAGAGGAGACTTATAACCAGGAGAAGGATAGTCTCACAGCTGTCAACTGCAAAAAGAAATCCTCCAAGCTTCAGAGCAGACAACAAAAGTGGAAGCAAAAGTCAGCAGCCAGAAGCAGACCCTTCACCTCATCCCCAGTCAGAAGGCATTTGAGGTTCGGGAAACTTGCCTGGCACTTAAGAAGAAAGGTCTTCTCAGTTCCTCGAACAGAGAAGCCCGGGTCAAAGGTCCAGGAGCTCCCACCTCCTCCAGCTGGCTTTACAGCCAGCCCCGCCGAGGGAGGAAAAAATGTTTACCAGAACCTTGACCCAGGAGCCCCCAGAGGGGCAGGCTGCCCAGTGTAAATGCCGATCGGAGATGGGCTGCTGGCTCTGCTTCCAGCATTGCATTCCTCGCACACACAGAAACTCCGGGGTTCTGTGACTTCTGGAGTCGAGAGCTGGAAGCCATGGCTGGAGTGGCTTGCGCCCTGCCGAGGTCCCACCGTCTACTCCGGTGGGAGACAGACTGGCAGTGTGAGCCTCAAATCTCACCCTTGACCTGTGGTCACACAGTAAGAGCGCATGTTAACCTCTGCCTCCTGTGTGGGGCTCCACGCCAGCCCCCTTTCTCCTTCCCGCTGCCCTCACCAACCGGCAGGACAGCCTCCTTCCTCTCTCCTAGCAATCTTCTCTAAATTCCCATCGAACTTCTGTGCAGCCAGACTTACCTTCCTTCCTAACGCAGCAACAGGATGAAACCACTCTTCTGCTTAAGGAACCTGAATGAAAGTTACATCTTGCTTTGTCTTTCTCGTCCAGTGATGAGCACCGAGATCACTGCCTGGACCACACAGGCATGCAAGCGGCATCTGAGGACTGGTTCCAAGATGCCTACCAAATAAAGTCCCACCTGCAACGGCCTGACCTGCCTCTCCAGTCCAGTTCATCTACCCTCCATTCCCTTTACTTCCCCTCATCCTCCCACAAACCTGCTGCTTGCTACCTGAGCACCTCCCACAGCCCAGCACCCCTGTGCACTTTCATGCCTTTGCCTGTGCTATTCCATCTGCCTAGACACCCTTCCTACCCTGGTGCCCTGAGAGACTCCACTTCAGTGTTTAATACAACAACACTCTTCTTAGCAGGACCTTCTGGCATGCCTCATCCTGAGTTACTTTCTTCTCTTCCTCCCTAACCCTACACCACAGCTCCCTACAGAGTAGTTGCTGAGTGCTAGGCATGAATGTCTCACCTCACCCCAGTTATTGCTCCCATTATACAGATGAAGACACTGAGACTCAGACAGGCAAAGTGACAACCCACTGTGGGACACACAGCCCGGGAGTGGTGGGTCTGACTATATGGCCACCTCTCTGCGACACTTGACATCCACTAAACTGGAAGCTCTTTGAGGCCCCTTGGCTCTGTATCCTTGAGGCAGGCCTGGGCCTCTGTGATGCTCCGGAAGCCCTAATCATTGAACCATTGTCACTTTAGGATATCCTGAAGAACAGATGCATGGCCAGCTCCTTCCCCTTTCTTTCTCTTCAGCCTTTTCTCCCAGTCTGGGCCGTACCCCTGGCAAACTGCGGAGAGGCACATTTAAAGGGAAAGGAGGGGCTTCCCTGGTGGTCCAGTGGGTAAGGACACCGCCTTGCACTGCAAGGGGCGCCGGTTCGATCCCTGGCTTGGGAAGATCCCACGTGCCGCAGAGCGGCTGGACCAATGTGCCCAATTACCGAGCCGGAGCTCTGAAGCGCATGCGCCCAGAGCCAGTGCTCTGCGCCAACAGAGGCCACCGCGATGGGAGGCCCACACGGGCCAAAGAACAAATATGGATGAAAACAAACAAATGAAAGACCAATAGAAGTGGCCTGCCCGCTCCCCTCCCTCCCCACCCCATCCCCACCAAAATAAATAAATAAATCTTTAAAAAAAAAAATAAAGGGAAAGGGGCTCCTCCCAATGCCATTTGGCCTCATCAACCTAGATCAAGATCCATGATCTGCTAAGTGCAAAGGCCTTAGGTCCCAGAGCCGACCAATCACTAGGAAAGCCAACCTCAAGTGACACCTGCCCCCCCCCAATGAAAGCCTGCAGCCAGCCTGTGAAGGCAATCCCTCTACCACCGCGCAATAGGCTGGCTCCGCCCCCGCCCACCCCGCTCTGGCCACGCCTCGGCTCCCAGCGCCTGGACCACCCTCACAGTTAGGAGGGACCCGATCAGGGCCAAACACGGGCTTCTCGGAGAGCTGCACGGGTGCCCGGGACCGCTACCCACCTGGGAAGACCGGGGCGGGCCGGGGAAACCGCCGAGACGTCCAGGTTTCCTGCACTCTGGTCTTTGTCTAGGAAAGCTTTCTTCCTGAAAGTGACTATCCTTCTTAATCAGACCCGGCGTCCCGGGCCACAGGGCTCCCTTCAGGACGCAGACTAGAACTGTGACTTGGATCTGAGTACTTGATCTGCAGCACGCACGAATGCCCCACCTCGCCCCATTTGCAGAGGAAGAAACCCGGGTTACGCCTACTCTGCTCACGCCCCATTCGTCACCCTTTGCCTCTAGTACCTAAAACACGCACACGAAGCTAAATCCCTTAAAAGTCTCCATCGCCAGAAAAAATTAAGGGATGGAGGATAGGGCCTCGTTCAGGCAGCGCCAGGGTGGTTTCCTGGGACCTTGTGAGAAGTTCTGCTCGAAGTCCCTGCGGAAGGTGCCGCTTTGGCCAAGGGTTCGGAACCGAAGGGCGGATGGAACCTGTCCCCGCCAACAGGGGGCCCGGAGGCCAGCTGCCTCCCCCCACAGCGCGTTGCCCGGGAGCGGGACGGACGCGAGTACGGGGTCCCCCCGCCGCAGACCCGGGTCAGGAAGCCCTCCGGCGATTCTATAAAAAGCCCCGGACAGCCGTCTACCCCCTCCGGGGCCCCGGGGGCGCGGCGGGGCGGAAGGCGCAGACTCACCGGGGCGGCGGCGGGTCCGGCAGGTCTCGATCGCGCGGCCGGGGGCTGGGGGGCGCCACGACCCGGCCCCCCACCCCAGGCTGCCTCCTTCGCGTGCCGCGATCCCGGGGTCGGGGGACCAGGGGCGTCTCGGAGCCGAGCGGTGGAGAGCGCGCCGCCCGCTCCCGGACCGGGACGCGGACGCAGGAAGCGCGGCCCCGAGCGCCGGCGTGCGGGAGGGCGGGACCGCGAGGCGGGGCGGGGCCGGCCCCGTGGCCTCCGGCCCGGGAGCCCCGCCCGCCCGCCGGCCGACCCTCCCCCGCGGCCCTCCGCGCCGCCCCGAGCCCCGGGAGGGCGGACACCCGCTCCGGGGGCGTGAGGGTCGGAGTGCCGTTGGTTAAACCGGAATTGGGGGAGAGAAGAGCCTGATCTCTGCCCCCCACCCCCGGGGGCCGCGAAATTGGTCGAATGGGGGCGGGTGGGAAGGGCGTCCGGGCCGGGAGCCCGGGTTTAAGGCTTCAGCAGAGCAGAGAGTCCCTGCCAGCCCCGACGCGAGCGCAGAGGGGCAGCCCCGCTGGCCCGCCGGCCGCGCCTTTCCAAGTGGGGCGCTCACCTGGCCAGCCGGGGCGCCGCCCTCCTCCGCCCGTTCCCGGGGAGGCTGCGCTTCCCTCTCCACCTGCGGGCAGGATCTGGGCGCTGGGCCCCGCCCGCACCTCTCAGGGCTGGTCCCTGCGAGACGGGCGGAGGTAGGAAAGGAGGAAGCAAGTTTTTGAAAAGCGAGTCATCTCAGGCCCTCGACCCGCTCCCAGCTCCCCGGGTTCCCTTGGGCGCCCTCCGGGTCGCACACCTGGGCTTTGGCCGGGGTGGAGCCCATTCTGGACGCCTGCCCCCATGCCCGGGATGGGGGCGCCCTGGCTCGGGCACCTTCCCAGCTGGGGGCCCGTATCCAGCTCTGCGGAGAGCTTCAGTAAGGAAGCTCCGGTTGGTGTCCTGTCGACCAGGTGGTAGGAGGGTGGACTGAGTCTGCTTAGAAGTCCCAGAGCTGCTTCCGGAAGCGGCTCTGCGCTGGGCGAACCACAGCCTGGAGGGCACCTCCTCCCGCTGCCTGGAGGTTTGCCCTGGAACTTCGATTCTGGGATCCAGCCCGACCCTAAAGACGGAGGGAGCAGGTAGCCCTTCTCTCCTCCTCCTTCAATCTTAGATTGTTTTGCATTCCAAGAGAGGTCAGGCCAGGGTCCGTTTCTCCGATGAGTGTCCAGACCTTTGGAGCTCAAATCCCGAGAAAAGCTGATAGGTGGCTGACCGGTGTCGGAGAATCTAGCTGAGGACAGAAGGCGCCTGCTACTGGGAGTCGGCCCTGTCCGGAATGGAAAATAGACACCCTCGTGGAAATTACAATCAAGTTCACTTCCAAACTGCCGGATTCATGGATACACGTGGTCTGCATGGGTAATTTTTCCCATTGTTGCTTCTTAATATGCAGGGTTCAGTAGGACCTCCGTGTCTACCAGGAGGTCAGTTTGGGTCTGTCTTGAGATTTGGGGGCTGGAAAGGCACTTGAGGAAATAGAGTGAGGAGTTTCCATAAGTATGTCAATAACCGGTATTCTTAATAGTCTTACTATGGACCAAGCACCAGGTCACCACCCGCTTCCCTTACACCCTCTCATTTAATCCTTGTAACAGCCCTGCCGATGGTTATGCTCACTTGATAGAACAGAAAACTGAAGCTTAGGGGGACGAGGCCATTTGCCCAAGGGGTGATTTGGACAAACGAGAAGTATCAGGAGCTTGACCCAAGTCAGCCCCTCCAGAGCCTCTGCTCTCCCAGCTATAGGAAAACTCCTCGTCCACTCTCCCCTCATCCCCAGGACAAGCTTCGCCTCCTTCTCCTGTCTGTCACTCAGGAAGAAGACTCCACTGTCGCATCCTGCATAGTGATGTGATGCTTTCCTAGTCGGCCTCCTGTTTTCCTGGGGACAGGTGCCCCTGTGACCCCAACAACCTTCGCCTGCCCCCTGCAGGTGCTTAGTAAATATTTGTTGGATGCATGAAAGTCCTAATAACATTGTTTTAGAAAATGGGAAGAACTTTTGGGTAGAAGGAACCTGTATTACAGGCTCGCATTTGAAAGCTGTGTGTATCCATAGCGAACTTTAGACAATGGATTTGGGAGCCTTCCAGGCTCTGAAGAAGTGATGGGAAACAGTCACAGAGTCCTCAGATAAGACCAGGAATCTGGTTTTCATTTTGCTCTGCAAGACCAGCTTTGGAGAGGCCGAGGCTGGGGCTGATCACTTCAGACAGCTGCTCCGGCTCCTACCCGGAGGCGCAGGGCCTCAGTAGTTTTCCATGCCAGGATCTGACTCTGGGTCCGCCCTGCCCTGCTGCACACCCAACTGGGCAGGTCTCGTCTATCTGCGAATATCATCTTCAGAGTGTTCCTTTTAGGCGGGCTTACCCTGGCTGATCTGAGACTAGAGATATTCTCAAAGCTGAGCCACAGGCAAAACCCAGAAACTGGCAAAGGGAGCGTGTTTCTTCTTGTCTCCTCCCCTTCAAGTCTTCTCCCTCTGTGTGGCTGGTTTCTTTCAGTCTTCCCAGGTTCTCTATAGCCCGTTGAGGAGCCTGACTTAATCTAACTGCCACCTGATCCCACTGTCAGCTGACAAGGGCCTGAGAAATGCAGCTGGAGAAAGAACCGAAGAAACAAATCGCACATGGTGGAATTTCTGTTACTGGTTCCCACATGAGGCAGTGGGGAAGAGGACAGTTACCATTTGCTGAGCCCTGTGTTTCAAGTGCTCTGAAAGCATTGTGTTGTCCAATTATTCCAATAGCCTTCGCAGGAAGGTTCTATTACTCCTGTTTTTTAGATGAGGCTAAGACTCAGAGATGTTATGTAGCTGGATCCATTAGCAAGTGGTTGAGCCAAGGCAGGCACTTGCTCTTAACTGCTATGCTAGGAGCCCGCAACTCGCTCTCCTGTCTGTCACTAAAAACCACTGTCGCATCCTGCATAGTGATGTGATGCTTTCCTAGTCGGCCTCCTGTTTTCCTGGGGACAGGTGCCCCTGTGACCCCAACAACCTTCGCCTGCCCCCTGCAGGTGCTTAGTAAATATTTGTTGGATGCATGAAAGTCCTAATAACATTGTTTTAGAAAATGGGAAGAACTTTTGGGTAGAAGGAACCTGTATTACAGGCTCGCATTTGAAAGCTGTGTGTATCCATAGCGAACTTTAGACAATGGATTTGGGAGCCTTCCAGGCTCTGAAGAAGTGATGGGAAACAGTCACAGAGTCCTCAGATAAGACCAGGAATCTGGTTTTCATTTTGCTCTGCAAGACCAGCTTTGGAGAGGCCGAGGCTGGGGCTGATCACTTCAGACAGCTGCTCCGGCTCCTACCCGGAGGCGCAGGGCCTCAGTAGTTTTCCATGCCAGGATCTGACTCTGGGTCCGCCCTGCCCTGCTGCACACCCAACTGGGCAGGTCTCGTCTATCTGCGAATATCATCTTCAGAGTGTTCCTTTTAGGCGGGCTTACCCTGGCTGATCTGAGACTAGAGATATTCTCAAAGCTGAGCCACAGGCAAAACCCAGAAACTGGCAAAGGGAGCGTGTTTCTTCTTGTCTCCTCCCTTCAAGTCTTCTCCTCTGTGTGGCTGGTTTCTTTCAGTCTTCCCAGGTTCTCTATAGCCCGTTGAGGAGCCTGACTTAATCTAACTGCCACCTGATCCCACTGTCAGCTGACAAGGGCCTGAGAAATGCAGCTGGAGAAAGAACCGAAGAAACAAATCGCACATGGTGGAATTTCTGTTACTGGTTCCCACATGAGGCAGTGGGGAAGAGGACAGTTACCATTTGCTGAGCCCTGTGTTTCAAGTGCTCTGAAAGCATTGTGTTGTCCAATTATTCCAATAGCCTTCGCAGGAAGGTTCTATTACTCCTGTTTTTTAGATGAGGCTAAGACTCAGAGATGTTATGTAGCTGGATCCATTAGCAAGTGGTTGAGCCAAGGCAGGCACTTGCTCTTAACTGCTATGCTAGGAGCCCCGCGTGGTTTGCAGTGTGATGGCCGCCCAAAGATGTTTGCAGCCTAATCTCCAGAACTGTGAATATGGTGCCTTACATGGCCAAAGAGACCTTGAATATGTGATTGTGCTAAGGATCTTGAGGTGAGGAGACTGTCCTGAATTATCCTGGTGGACCTCATGTGATCACAAGGGTTCTTTTTTTCTTTTGGCCTCTTCTATTGATCTTTCATGCATTTACTTCCATCCATCTTTGTTCTTTGGCCTGTGTGGGCCTCCCATTGCAGTGGCCTCTTTCGTTGCAGAGCACTGGCTCTGGGCGCATGCGCTCCAGAGCTCTGGCTTGGTAATTGGACGCATTGGTCCAGCTGCTCCACGGCACATGGGACCTTCCCAGGCCAGGGAACAGGCCCCTTGCCCTGCAAGGCAGTGTCCTTACCCACTGGACCACCAGGGAAGCCCAAGGGTTCTCTCTTTATGGCTGTGCTGTGTCTTCATTGCTGCTCTTGGGCCTTCTCTAGTTGCAGCGAGTGGGGGCCTACTCTCTAGTTGTGATGTGCAACTTCTCCCTGCAGTGGCTTCTCTTGTCGCAGAGCACGAGCTCTGAGGCACCAGAGACATCCGTAGTTATGGCACATTGGCTTAGTTGACTTGCAGCTTGTGGAATCTTCCCCAACCAGGGGAAGAATGCATGTCCCCTGCATTGGCAGGTGGGTTCTTAACCACTGGACCACAAGGGAAGTCCACAGAGGTTCTTATAAGGGAGGCAAGAGGGTCAGAGACGTGATGCTGAAAGCAGAGGTCAGAGGAAGGCAGTGCCCTCTCTTGCTGGAGGGGGCCATGCACCAAGGCTCTAGAAACTGGGAAAGGTCAAGAACGGATTCTCCCCCAGACCTCCAAGCAGAAGCACAGCTCTGCTGACGTCTAAGTTTTAGCCTAGTCAAGCCAGTTTTGGACTTTGGACCCCTAGAACAGTCAGAGAATAAATTCGTGTTGTCCTTTGTCATCAAGTATGTGGTGGTTTATTACACCCGCAGTGGGAATCTAATGCATCCTGTACACTCGGCCAGGGAGGCGGACGCTGATTTCACCCACCTCTTCAGCAACTATTCATCATGAAGCTCTTCTCAGGCGAGGCAGACATATGTGTCTCCATCTCTATCATTTATTACTCTATAACAGACTGAGATCTAGTCACTGATTAGAGATAGTCTATATTTTAAATTAGTTACTTGTTCATTCAGGCAGAGCAAGCCCAAATGAATGCCAAGAATGCTCAGAACAGCATCCAGTCCTCTTAGAATCCAGACATTACAGAGTTGGACAGGCTAACGCCCCAAACAGCTCATTAGCCATTGAACCATTTATAAGGCACTTTTCCATTTTCAAATTAGTTTTTACTTGTCAAAGCCTCTCTGTCTTGGCCTGTGTGGGCCTCCCATTGCAGTGGCCTCTTTCGTTGCAGAGCACTGGCTCTGGGCGCATGCGCTCCAGAGCTCTGGCTTGGTAATTGGACGCATTGGTCCAGCTGCTCCACGGCACATGGGACCTTCCCAGGCCAGGGAACAGGCCCTGCCCTGCAAGGCAGTGTCCTTACCCACTGGACCACCAGGGAAGCCCAAGGGTTCTCTCTTTATGGCTGTGCTGTGTCTTCATTGCTGCTCTTGGGCCTTCTCTAGTTGCAGCGAGTGGGGGCCTACTCTCTAGTTGTGATGTGCAACTTCTCCCTGCAGTGGCTTCTCTTGTCGCAGAGCACGAGCTCTGAGGCACCAGAGACATCCGTAGTTATGGCACATTGGCTTAGTTGACCTGCAGCTTGTGGAATCTTCCCCAACCAGGGGAAGAATGCATGTCCCCTGCATTGGCAGGTGGGTTCTTAACCACTGGACCACAAGGGAAGTCCACAGAGGTTCTTATAAGGGAGGCAAGAGGGTCAGAGACGTGATGCTGAAAGCAGAGGTCAGAGGAAGGCAGTGCCCTCTCTTGCTGGAGGGGGCCATGCACCAAGGCTCTAGAAACTGGGAAAGGTCAAGAACGGATTCTCCCCCAGACCTCCAAGCAGAAGCACAGCTCTGCTGACGTCTAAGTTTTAGCCTAGTCAAGCCAGTTTTGGACTTTGGACCCCTAGAACAGTCAGAGAATAAATTCGTGTTGTCCTTTGTCATCAAGTATGTGGTGGTTTATTACACCCGCAGTGGGAATCTAATGCATCCTGTACACTCGGCCAGGGAGGCGGACGCTGATTTCACCCACCTCTTCAGCAACTATTCATCATGAAGCTCTTCTCAGGCGAGGCAGACATATGTGTCTCCATCTCTATCATTTATTACTCTATAACAGACTGAGATCTAGTCACTGATTAGAGATAGTCTATATTTTAAATTAGTTACTTGTTCATTCAGGCAGAGCAAGCCCAAATGAATGCCAAGAATGCTCAGAACAGCATCCAGTCCTCTTAGAATCCAGACATTACAGAGTTGGACAGGCTAACGCCCCAAACAGCTCATGTTCAGATGCCATTGAACCATTTATAAGGCACTTTTCCACATTTTAGTTCACCTGATCCTCATGTTGGTCCTGAAACATAGGTATTATTGGTACCACTCTGCCTACAGATAAAGGCACTGAGGCTTAAAGAGAATGAGGTATTTGCAGAAGGTCACACAGCTCATAAGTAGCAGAGGATTCAGAAACCCGAGAGGTTTGATGTAATCCTGCTGTCTGTATTGTGGATTTAGAAAGACACATATGTATTTGATTATGCGTAGAAAGAGTTCAGGAGGGACCAGCCCAAAGCAAACCATAATTATCCTTAGAAATTTAGGATGTAGCTCGGCTGATGAAGAATCCACCTGCAATGTAGGACACTCTGGTTCAATTCCTGGGTCGGGAAGTTCCCCTGGAGAAGGGATAGGCTACCTACTCCAGTATTCTTGGGCTTCCCTGATGGTTCAGATGGTAAAGAATCTGCCTGCACTGTGGGAGACCTGGGTTGGAGACCTGAGTTTGATCCCTGGGTTGGGATCATCCCCTGGAGAAGGGAAAGGTTACCCACTCCAGTATTCTTGCCTGGAGAATTTCGTGGCTTGTCCATGGATCGCAAAGAGTCGGACACGACTGAGTGACTTTCACTTTTTCACTTGTGTGTATGTGAGATGGGGAGGTAATTATTTTTTCAGTAAACAACATATTTAATAATAAAACTTGAAAAACTAGGGGGTCCAGGAGCCACCTGTTTAGTCCGGCAAGAGTACACCCTCCTTTGCCTGCCCTGTATCTTCTCTTTCTTGCCGTGATCTTTCCACGCCTGCCATTCTCCCTCTGCTCAATTCTGAGCAGGCGACCCCCTCTCCTCACCTTTACTCATTTCTAAACTCTGAGAACCTGAGCGATGGCTTCACCTTGTGACTCTTGCCAGAGTCAGCAGCCAACCACAGACCTGTGCTCGTAAGCTTCCCTCCACCCGGAGTGGCTCACGTTAGGCACCTGTCGGGAAGGATGTGTCTTGTGTGCCGATGTCACTATGACGCACCAGCCCAGCCTCTCTGACGGCTGAATCAGGTCCGTGCGGAGGAACGGTGCTCAGACAGGACAAAGTGAAACCGGATCATTAGACCATTTGTTTAAATTAAGCCATGTCATCCCATTTCCTGAAATTTTTCCATTCAGGAAATACACGCCTCCTGAGTTACCAATGTAATGGGGTTTGCGTGGACGGGGCAGATGGCCCAAAATAGAGCTGTTGAAGATACGGCTTCAGGGCACAGATTCTTGAGACCCCTGAGTACAGAGAACTAGCAATCCTTCCTCCTCATGACCCCCTATTCTTCTGTGTCCCCACCTTGTAGAAAACCTTCCTCCAGATCTCATGACCAGTTTTTCCCCCCATTAGGGACCAGCCCAAAGCAAACCATAATTATCCTTAGAAATTTAGGATGTAGCTCGGCTGATGAAGATCCACCTGCAATGTAGGACACTCTGGTTCAATTCCTGGGTGGGAAGTTCCCTGGAGAAGGGATAGGCTACCTACTCCAGTATTCTTGGGCTTCCCTGATGGTTCAGATGGTAAAGAATCTGCCTGCACTGTGGGAGACCTGGGTTGGAGACCTGAGTTTGATCCCTGGGTTGGGATCATCCCCTGGAGAAGGGAAAGGTTACCCACTCCAGTATTCTTGCCTGGAGAATTTCGTGGCTTGTCCATGGATCGCAAAGAGTCGGACACGACTGAGTGACTTTCACTTTTTCACTTGTGTGTATGTGAGATGGGGAGGTAATTATTTTTTCAGTAAACAACATATTTAATAATAAAACTTGAAAAACTAGGGGGTCCAGGAGCCACCTGTTTAGTCCGGCAAGAGTACACCCTCCTTTGCCTGCCCTGTATCTTCTCTTTCTTGCCGTGATCTTTCCACGCCTGCCATTCTCCCTCTGCTCAATTCTGAGCAGGCGACCCCCTCTCCTCACCTTTACTCATTTCTAAACTCTGAGAACCTGAGCGATGGCTTCACCTTGTGACTCTTGCCAGAGTCAGCAGCCAACCACAGACCTGTGCTCGTAAGCTTCCCTCCACCCGGAGTGGCTCACGTTAGGCACCTGTCGGGAAGGATGTGTCTTGTGTGCCGATGTCACTATGACGCACCAGCCCAGCCTCTCTGACGGCTGAATCAGGTCCGTGCGGAGGAACGGTGCTCAGACAGGACAAAGTGAAACCGGATCATTAGACCATTTGTTTAAATTAAGCCATGTCATCCCATTTCCTGAAATTTTTCCATTCAGGAAATACACGTCTCCCTGAGTTACCAATGTAATGGGGTTTGCGTGGACGGGTCAGATGGCCCAAAATAGAGCTGTTGAAGATACGGCTTCAGGGCACAGATTCTTGAGACCCCTGAGTACAGAGAACTAGCAATCCTTCCTCCTCATGACCCCCTATTCTTCTGTGTCCCCACCTTGTAGAAAACCTTCCTCCAGATCTCATGACCAGTCACTTTATTCATCTACTTTCTACCAGGGGTCCTGCTCCCAGCTCTCCTCCTCGGATCCATTCTCTGTAGAAGGAGCAGCAGAGTGCGACAGGGATCCGAGCAGTGGCTCCCCCTGCCCTCAACAGGAGTCCAGGCTCCTTGACAAGGACACACAGGGGCTGCATAATCCTGGGGGCCCTTCTGATGTGCTCAGCCTCCTTACTCATGCTGCCTCGGGCTCCCTGCTCTGTCCCCCTCTCTTCCGGCAGGCCCCATTTCCATCGGTGATGACACCTTTCCCAGAAGCTCCCAGCAGACTTCCTTGACCACGCCCTTCCTTGAGCTGGGTCACACGTGTGCATGCATGCTAAGTCACTTCAGTCGTGTCTGACTCTTTGGGACCCCATGGACTGTAACCTTCCAGGCTGCTCTGTCCATGGGATTCTCCAGGCAAGAATACTGGAGTGTGTTGCCATGCCTTCCTCCAGGGGATCTTCCCCACCTAGGGGCTGAACCTGCATCTCTCTCTCTCTTTTTTTTTAATTCTTTATTTTAAAGATTTTACAGAGTTTTGTTGTTCACCGACATGTATGTTCCCAGATCATTCATATGCATATCCCTGGTCCCCTTCCCCCCACCCAGTTCCCCCACTCCCACCACTCCAGACCATCGCCCCAAGTGATTATAGGCACTCCTATTCCCTTAGCACAATGACAATAGCTATCTTTTCCACACATGACAGTATAGATTTTCATGTTATTGTCTCCATGCCTCCCCCTCCCTATTTCTTCCCCACAATGTCCATATGTCTATGCTCTGTCTGTTTTTCCATGAGTTCACTGCGTGTGTTATCAAGATCGTCCTACTAGATTGCATATATGTGTGTTAGTATGCTGTATTTGTCTTTCTCTTTTTGACTTACTTCACTTTTTATGATAGGTTCTAGAGCTAGCCACCTCATTAGGACTGAGTCTTCTGCATTTCTTTTAACAGCTGAGTAGTATTCCATTGTATATATGTACCAGAGCTTCTGTATCCATTCATTTGTTGATGGACATCTAGGTTGCTTCCATGTTCTGGCTATTGTATAGAGAGCTGCAATGAACATTGGGGTACAGGTGCCTCTTTCAGTTTTGATTTCATCAGGATATAGGCCTAATAGTGGGATTGCTAGGTCATAGGGTGCTTCTATTTTTAGTTTTTTAAGGAATCTCCATATTGTCTTCCATAGAGGTTGTATCAGTTTACATTCCCACCAGCAATGCAAGAGGGTTTCCTTTTCTCCGCACCCTCTCCCGCATTTATTGTCTATCGATTTGTTGATGATGGCCATTCTGACAGGTGTGAGATGGTATCTCATTGTGGTTTTAATTTGCATTTCTCTAATGATAAGCGAGGTTGAGCATCATTTCATGTGCTTTTGGGCTGTCTGTATGTCCTCTTTGGAGAGGCGTCTCTTTAGATCTTTTTCCCATTTTTTGATTGGGTTGTTCGTTTTTCCTGTGTTGAGTTGTCTGAGTTGCTTGTAGATTTTGGAGATTAATTCTTTGTCTGTGATTTTTTGCACCGATGCCATGTCCTCCAGGGATCTTCCACCTAGGGGCTGAACCTGCATCTCTCTCTTTTTTAATTCTTTATTTTAAAGATTTTACAGAGTTTTGTTGTTCACCGACATGTATGTTCCCAGATCATTCATATGCATATCCCTGTTCCTTGCCCCCACCCAGTTCCCCCTCCCACCCCTCCAGACCATCGCCCCAAGTGATTGTAGGTACTCCTATTCCCTTAGCACAATGACAATAGCTATCTTTTCCACACATGACAGTATAGATTTTCATGTTATTGTCTCCATGCCTCCCCCTCCCTATTTCTTCCCCACAATGTCCATATGTCTATGCTCTGTCTGTTTTTCCATGAGTTCACTGCGTGTGTTATCAAGATCGTCCTACTAGATTGCATATATGTGTGTTAGTATGCTGTATTTGTCTTTCTCTTTTTGACTTACTTCACTTTTTATGATAGGTTCTAGAGCTAGCCACCTCATTAGGACTGAGTCTTCTGCATTTCTTTTAACAGCTGAGTAGTATTCCATTGTATATATGTACCAGAGCTTCTGTATCCATTCATTTGTTGATGGACATCTAGGTTGCTTCCATGTTCTGGCTATTGTATAGAGAGCTGCAATGAACATTGGGGTACAGGTGCCTCTTTCAGTTTTGATTTCATCAGGATATAGGCCTAATAGTGGGATTGCTAGGTCATAGGGTGCTTCTATTTTTAGTTTTTTAAGGAATCTCCATATTGTCTTCCATAGAGGTTGTATCAGTTTACATTCCCACCAGCAATGCAAGAGGGTTTCCTTTTCTCCGCACCCTCTCCCGCATTTATTGTCTATCGATTTGTTGATGATGGCCATTCTGACAGGTGTGAGATGGTATCTCATTGTGGTTTTAATTTGCATTTCTCTAATGATAAGCGAGGTTGAGCATCATTTCATGTGCTTTTGGGCTGTCTGTATGTCCTCTTTGGAGAGGCGTCTCTTTAGATCTTTTTCCCATTTTTTGATTGGGTTGTTCGTTTTTCCTGTGTTGAGTTGTCTGAGTTGCTTGTAGATTTTGGAGATTAATTCTTTGTCTGTTATTTCATTTGCTATGATTTTCTCCCACTCTGTGGGGTGTCTGTTGAGCTTTTTTGTAATTTCTTTTGCTGTACAAAAGCTTTTAAGTTTCATGAGGTCCCACGTGTTCACTTTTCTTTTCAGTTCCACTATTCTAGCAGGTGGGTCAGAGAAGATCTTGCTTTGATTGATGTCCTAGAGGGTTTTGCCTATATTCTCCTCTAAGAGTTTGATGGTTTCTGGTCTTACATTTAGGTCTTTAATCCATTTTGAGTTGATCTTTGTGTATGGTGTCAGGGAATGTGCCAACTTCATTTTTTTGCATGTAGCTGTCCAATTTTCCCAGCACCACTTGTTGAAGAGGCTGTCTTTGTCCCATTTTATAGTTTCGCCTCCTTTGTCAAAAACAAGGTACCCATAGGTGCATGGGTTTATCTCTGGGTTCTTGATCTTGTTCCATTGATCTATAGTTCTGTTTTTGTGCCAGTACCATACTGTCTTGAGGACTGTTGCTTTGTAGTATAGTCTGAAGTTAGGGAGGCTGATCCCTCCAACTCCGTTTTTCTTTCTCAGGATTGCTTTGGCTATTCGAGGTCTTTTGTGTTTCCATATGAACTGTGTTATTGTTTGGTCTAGTTCTGTGAAAAATATCAATGGTAGTTGGATAGGTATTACATTGAATCTATAGATGATATTTGGTAGTATGGTCATTTTCTCAATATTAATTCTTCCGATCCAGGAACATGGAATATCTCTCCATCTGTTTAAGTCTTCTTTAATTTCTCTCATGAGTGTCTTGTAATTTTCTGTGTACAATTCTTTTGTTTCTTTGTTAGATTTATCCCTAGATATTTGATTCTTTTGGTTGTGATGGTGAAGGGGATTGCCTCTTTGATTTCGTTTTCTGATTTTTTATTGTTTGTGTATAGGAATGCCAGTGATTTCTGTGTGTTGACTTTGTATCCTGCGACTTTGCTGAATTCATTGATTAGCTCTAGTAGCTTTGTAACCGGTGTATAATATCATGTCTGCAAAGGCGATTGGCTGTCTGTATGTTGGGTTTAAGTTTCTTTTTGGGGATTTTGGAGATTAATTCTTTGTCTGTTATTTCATTTGCTATGATTTTCTCCCACTCTGTGGGGTGTCTGTTGAGCTTTTTTGTAATTTCTTTTGCTGTACAAAAGCTTTTAAGTTTCATGAGGTCCCACGTGTTCACTTTTCTTTTCAGTTCCACTATTCTAGCAGGTGGGTCAGAGAAGATCTTGCTTTGATTGATGTCCTAGAGGGTTTTGCCTATATTCTCCTCTAAGAGTTTGATGGTTTCTGGTCTTACATTTAGGTCTTTAATCCATTTTGAGTTGATCTTTGTGTATGGTGTCAGGGAATGTGCCAACTTCATTTTTTTGCATGTAGCTGTCCAATTTTCCCAGCACCACTTGTTGAAGAGGCTGTCTTTGTCCCATTTTATAGTTTCGCCTCCTTTGTCAAAAACAAGGTACCCATAGGTGCATGGGTTTATCTCTGGGTTCTTGATCTTGTTCCATTGATCTATAGTTCTGTTTTTGTGCCAGTACCATACTGTCTTGAGGACTGTTGCTTTGTAGTATAGTCTGAAGTTAGGGAGGCTGATCCCTCCAACTCCGTTTTTCTTTCTCAGGATTGCTTTGGCTATTCGAGGTCTTTTGTGTTTCCATATGAACTGTGTTATTGTTTGGTCTAGTTCTGTGAAAAATATCAATGGTAGTTGGATAGGTATTACATTGAATCTATAGATGATATTTGGTAGTATGGTCATTTTCTCAATATTAATTCTTCCGATCCAGGAACATGGAATATCTCTCCATCTGTTTAAGTCTTCTTTAATTTCTCTCATGAGTGTCTTGTAATTTTCTGTGTACAATTCTTTTGTTTCTTTGTTAGATTTATCCCTAGATATTTGATTCTTTTGGTTGTGATGGTGAAGGGGATTGCCTCTTTGATTTCGTTTTCTGATTTTTTATTGTTTGTGTATAGGAATGCCAGTGATTTCTGTGTGTTGACTTTGTATCCTGCGACTTTGCTGAATTCATTGATTAGCTCTAGTAGCTTTGTAACCGTGTCTTTGGGATTTTCTATGTATAATATCATGTCGTCTGCAAAAAGAGAGCTTGACTTCTTCCTTTCCAATCTGGATTCCTTTGATTTCTTTCTCTTCTCTTATTGCTGTTACTAGGACTTCCAGGACTATGTTGAATAGTAGTGGTGAAAGTGGGCATCCTTGTCTTGTTCCTGATCTTAGAGGGAATGCTTTCAGTTTTTCACCGTTGAGGATAATGTTCGCTGTGGGCTTCTCATATATGGCTTTTATATGTTGAGATAGGCTCCTTCTGTGCCCATTTTCTGAAGAGTTTTTTTTATCATAAATGGATGTTGTACTTTGTCAAAGGCTTTTTCTGCATCTATTGAGATGATCATGTGGTTTTTGTCTTTCAATTTGTTGATATGGTGTATCACATGGATTGATTTGCGGATGTTGAAGAATCCTTGCATGCTGAACCTGCATCTCTTAAGACTGGTGCATTGGCAGGTGGGTTCTTTACCACTGGCACCACCTTGGAAGCCCAGTTGGGTCGCATGCCTGCTCATAAACTCATCACAGTGAGGACCCTCCAGACTGGAGTAGCTGCTCAGAATTCACCTGGAGTTGGTGGGGCTGGTGCAGCACCTGAACCAAATAAAGATTCTGCCAACGGGAGAAAGAACCCGTGGTGGCTGGGAGCTCCCAGCAGGCACCATAGCAGGCACCGTCAGTGCAGGGAACCCTCCGTGTCAGGCTGGCACTCATGGAAGCAGGAAAACCCTCTGCAGGGAGAGTGGCGAGAGATGCTTCAGGATCCTTGCTCTCAGGGCTGAGCAGTATTTCTGTTTTAATGAGTTTCCTTTCTGCTTAATCTGCTGTCCGATATGGAATATCTCTCCATCTTTTACTTCTTTAATTTCTCTCATGAGTGTCTTGTAATTTTCTGTGTACAATTCTTTTGTTTCTTTGTTAGATTTATCCCTAGATATTTGATTCTTTTGGTTGTGATGGTGAAGGGGATTGCCTCTTTGATTTCGTTTTCTGATTTTTTATTGTTTGTGTATAGGAATGCCAGTGATTTCTGTGTGTTGACTTTGTATCCTGCGACTTTGCTGAATTCATTGATTAGCTCTAGTAGCTTTGTAACCGTGTCTTTGGGATTTTCTATGTATAATATCATGTCGTCTGCAAAAAGAGAGCTTGACTTCTTCCTTTCCAATCTGGATTCCTTTGATTTCTTTCTCTTCTCTTATTGCTGTTACTAGGACTTCCAGGACTATGTTGAATAGTAGTGGTGAAAGTGGGCATCCTTGTCTTGTTCCTGATCTTAGAGGGAATGCTTTCAGTTTTTCACCGTTGAGGATAATGTTCGCTGTGGGCTTCTCATATATGGCTTTTATATGTTGAGATAGGCTCCTTCTGTGCCCATTTTCTGAAGAGTTTTTTTTATCATAAATGGATGTTGTACTTTGTCAAAGGCTTTTTCTGCATCTATTGAGATGATCATGTGGTTTTTGTCTTTCAATTTGTTGATATGGTGTATCACATGGATTGATTTGCGGATGTTGAAGAATCCTTGCATGCTGAACCTGCATCTCTTAAGACTGGTGCATTGGCAGGTGGGTTCTTTACCACTGGCACCACCTTGGAAGCCCAGTTGGGTCGCATGCCTGCTCATAAACTCATCACAGTGAGGACCCTCCAGACTGGAGTAGCTGCTCAGAATTCACCTGGAGTTGGTGGGGCTGGTGCAGCACCTGAACCAAATAAAGATTCTGCCAACGGGAGAAAGAACCCGTGGTGGCTGGGAGCTCCCAGCAGGCACCATAGCAGGCACCGTCAGTGCAGGGAACCCTCCGTGTCAGGCTGGCACTCATGGAAGCAGGAAAACCCTCTGCAGGGAGAGTGGGAGAGAGATGCTTCAGGATCCTTGCTCTCAGGGCTGAGCAGTATTTCTGTTTTAATGAGTTTCCTTTCTGCTTAATCTGCTGAATTTCCATTGCTTACTACAAAAGGACCCTAAGAACATCCTTTTGAAGCTTTTGCAAGCAGCCTGGAAGAGGGCCAGAGATCAAGCACAGATGCCCTGATCCTACTCCCGTGAACTAACTGCATTGAAACCATGAGCAGCAAACACGAGGGCCCAGGGGGATGTGGGTTTTGAAGGAAGACATTCACCTCTAGGATTAGTCACAACAGCAGCCAGCATTCAGAGAGCACTGCCTATGTGCTGGGCCCTATTCTACCCACCTGTCTGGGTACTGTCTTATTTAATCATTCTCATACCCCCATAAGGAAGGTACCATAGGTCCCCCATTTTACAGATGTGGAAACTGGGATACAGCGAGGTGAAGTGGCCTGACCAAGCTCACCCAGCTGGTCCGCGGTGGGCTCTGCCTATGACCCCGGCATGCCTGGAGCCCGTGCCCTCACTCTACCGTGGCTCTCGTAAGTGGTGGTTATGAAACCCCGAGGAACTCCTTGATTCAGGTTTAGAAGATAAAAGAGGAGCCTGTGGACAGAGATCGCGGGCCCCTGGTGGGCCTCCAGAGGAGCGTGGACACGTCCTCCCCACCTGCCAGGCTCCGGTGGCCCATTCATCCCGCCAGGCTCGACAGCGGGCGAATGGTTAGTGACCCGGATGAAAGTCATTTTCCTCCCATTTGCTCGTTCCAGGCCTGGTGCTTCTTCCTTTAGGAAAAGCTCAATTCAGCAGGAAAGCAGAGATAACACTTGTGAATTCTGAGTCAGGAGTTTGAATTGCAAGGACATGGAGTTTGAGTTTCCAAAGCAGAACTCCTGGAGGCGTCTGGGCGTAACGTTTATGTTATTAACAAAAGGTTTGGACACTGAGACCCCAGAGCCATTTCCCCCAACCCAGATGAGGTCAAGGGTCCTTGGGCTCGGGGGCCGGGTAGAGGGGCAGAGCTATGAAGATACGGGTCTCCATGAAGGTGAGGGGCGGCTGAAACAGCGACCCTGCGCTGTCTGGGTGAGGGAGTGACGCTGGGCTGGGGGCAAGCCTGGGAGAATGTCTCCGCTCACCCAGCATGGCAAGGGAGCAGGGATGGTCACGTGGAGTGACTGGCAGAAGGGCCAGAACAACCTTGCAGGCCATTGCCTCTCGTGTGCTCAAGAGGACAGAAGAAGCAGAGAGAGGCTGGGCAGAGAGAGGGCTTCCAGGGGGCCTAGGAGGGAACATCTGCCTTGTGTGAGATTCAGAAACAAGGCCGCCTCAGCAGGTACCAGACAGGAATGAGAGCGTTGCTGGCCCCTGCCGAGGTCTGGTCCTTTGTGAACTCCTCCTCTCCCCAGATAAGAAACACAGACACAGCCCAGAAGAGGAGGTAAGGAGACGCTGTTAACTATGATTTCTTCCACCCAGAAGTTAAGTAGAAAATCAATCTTATTTGGAAAACTAACGGTACGTTTATTGCCTACTTTGTGGCGTGAATTGAATATCTCACAGGTTCTCTGCGGTTCCTCAAAAGGCTGTTAGAGTTCAACTCCACCCTCTTGAATATTTCTACAGAAAGAAGGAGGGTCTTCAGGAGACATAGAAGAGGCAGAGGAGCATGGAGTCAAGGAACAATACTGCCCTTCCGCAGCCTCTTTTTCATTTATTTATTTTTGGCTGTGCTGGGTCTTTGTGGCTACTCACAGGCTTTCTCTTATGCAGCGAGTGGAGGGTATTCTCCAGTTGCGATGCACGGGCTTCTCGTTGGAATAACTTCTCTTGTTGCAGAACACAGGCTCTAGGCACTGGTGGTGGTGGTGGTGCAAGGGCTTAATTGTCCCATGGCATGTGGGATCTTCCCAGACCAGGGATCAAACCTGTGTCCCTTGCATTGGCAGGCAGATTCTTAATCACTGGATCACCAGGGAAGTCCATCTTTTAAAAATGTATATTTACTTAATTAATTTATTTGACTATGTTAGGTCAGTTGCAGCTCACAGAATCTTTAGTTGTGGCATGTAAACTCTTAATTGCATCATGTGGGATCTAGTTCCCTGACCAGGGATTGAACTTGAGCCCTTGCATTGGGCATGTGGAGTCTTCACTATTGGACCACCAGGGAAGTCCTTCTGTGTCCTCTTTTAGGCGGCCCACCTAGAAGTCTCTGTTTTCCACCATTTCAGCTCTCACTGCAGAAAAGCCTTATCTCCTGCAGGAAAACCTCCCAGTACTGAGATAGTGGAGATGATGGTTCTTTGTAGCTATCTTGTAAAGATCCCAATCAGCCTCTAATCTGCTCTAACCATACCTGTCAAGTACATAGTTGTGCCTGCTTGGGTGGAAATGGTCTGGGTGATTGTTGTCTTTGTCCATGACTCGTAGGCTCTTTAGGCCAGAGTTTTGCAACTTTAGCACTGCTGACATTTGGGCAGGATTGTTCGTTGCTGGGGCTGCCGAGGCAGGGTGGGCAGGCACTGTTCTGGGCATCGTAGGATGTTTAGCTGCCTCCCTAAGATGCTCTCCACCAGGTGCCAGTAGCTACCCCCTCTCAAGCTGTGCCAACCAAAAATGACTCCAGTGTCAAATGTCTCTGGGAGTAGATCAACCCCAATTAAGAACTGCTGTTCAGAACATCACAGACAAGATCCCCAGCCTGGGTTTTTGCTCTAATAGTGAGGTCAATGAGGATAGACAGAGAAATATCATCAGAAAAGCAGTAGCCCAGAAATCAGAAGACCTGAGCTTAAGTCCAGTTCTGACACTTCTTACCTGTATGAATATGATCAGATCACAGTTTTCCTATATGTGTAGTGGGAATAATAAATGAGGAGAGGGGTTTTAATTGGTTTCGTTCACTGTTACAACTCTAATATCTAGAATGATCATGGCACATAGTAAGTGCTCAAGAAGATTCTATCTACTGAATGAACCCCTGCCTTGCCTTCTTCCTGGGGCCTCTGCAGAATTCAAATGAAAAAAAGCCTGTGCAAAATTCTATGACAAAAGTGCCACAGAAGACAATGTATCCTCTCCAAACTCAGAGCACCGTTGCCCTGGCTGACATTTCCTAAACTGATTTTAAATTCATTAAGGATCCATAAAAACCCCAACTGAAAACAATCTAAATTGTTTTAAATTGTGGTATATCCATACCATGGAATACCATGCAGCCATCAAAAGAAACAAATTCTCAATGTGTGCAATAGTTTGGATGGAGCTGAGGGAATCATGCTGAGTAAAAAGAGCCAGTCTCAAAAAGTTACATACTCCATGACTTCATTGATAGAATATTCTTGAAATAACCAAACTACAGATGAAGACTTCCATTGGTAGTGATAGCGTAAAGGAGCTTCTTGTAAAGATCCCAATCAGCCTCTAATCTGCTCTAACCATACCTGTCAAGTACATAGTTGTGCCTGCTTGGGTGGAAATGGTCTGGGTGATTGTTGTCTTTGTCCATGACTCGTAGGCTCTTTAGGCCAGAGTTTTGCAACTTTAGCACTGCTGACATTTGGGCAGGATTGTTCGTTGCTGGGGCTGCCGAGGCAGGGTGGGCAGGCACTGTTCTGGGCATCGTAGGATGTTTAGCTGCCTCCCTAAGATGCTCTCCACCAGGTGCCAGTAGCTACCCCCTCTCAAGCTGTGCCAACCAAAAATGACTCCAGTGTCAAATGTCTCTGGGAGTAGATCAACCCCAATTAAGAACTGCTGTTCAGAACATCACAGACAAGATCCCCAGCCTGGGTTTTTGCTCTAATAGTGAGGTCAATGAGGATAGACAGAGAAATATCATCAGAAAAGCAGTAGCCCAGAAATCAGAAGACCTGAGCTTAAGTCCAGTTCTGACACTTCTTACCTGTATGAATATGATCAGATCACAGTTTTCCTATATGTGTAGTGGGAATAATAAATGAGGAGAGGGGTTTTAATTGGTTTCGTTCACTGTTACAACTCTAATATCTAGAATGATCATGGCACATAGTAAGTGCTCAAGAAGATTCTATCTACTGAATGAACCCCTGCCTTGCCTTCTTCCTGGGGCCTCTGCAGAATTCAAATGAAAAAAAGCCTGTGCAAAATTCTATGACAAAAGTGCCACAGAAGACAATGTATCCTCTCCAAACTCAGAGCACCGTTGCCCTGGCTGACATTTCCTAAACTGATTTTAAATTCATTAAGGATCCATAAAAACCCCAACTGAAAACAATCTAAATTGTTTTAAATTGTGGTATATCCATACCATGGAATACCATGCAGCCATCAAAAGAAACAAATTCTCAATGTGTGCAATAGTTTGGATGGAGCTGAGGGAATCATGCTGAGTAAAAAGAGCCAGTCTCAAAAAGTTACATACTCCATGACTTCATTGATAGAATATTCTTGAAATAACCAAACTACAGATGAAGATCATTGGCAGAGGCTGGGGGAGGGCCTGGGGGATGGGTGTGGTATAGTGGAGTAGCGTAAAGGAGCTTCTGGTGATGAAAGATTTCTAGATCTTGATTGATCATATGTGAGCCTATTTATTTACATGTGTGATAAAACTGCATAGAATCACACACACACACACACACACACATAAATACATGTAAAACATGAAATCTTAGTAAGCTTTAGGAATTTTACCAATGTCAGTTTCTTGACTGTGCTATTGTACCATAATTATGCAAAAGGTTACCAATGAGGAAAGCTGGGTGAAGAACATACACGATGTTCCTGTACATTAAAAAAAAAAAAAATCCTGGGACTTCCCTGATGGTCCAGTGGCTAAGACTCCACGCTCCTAATGCAAGGGGCCCAGGTTCAATCCCTGGTCACGGAACCAGATTCCACACGCCACAACTAAAAAATCCCACGTGCCACAACCAAGACCCAGAGCAACCAAATAAATACATAACGAAATAAATACAAATATTTAAAAAATTTCCTGTGAATCTAATCATTTCAAAATAAAGATTTTAACCCACAAAATATATAAACAAAACAAATGAATACATAGAGACATAAGGAAGAAAAGAATTCTCAAAAAAAAAACCAAAACCAGAGGCAGCATTCAGTTCAGTTCAGTCACTCAGTTTTGTCCGACTCTACGACTGCATAGGCTACGGAATGCCAGGCTTCTCCGTTCTTCGCCATCTCCTGGAGCTGGCTCAAATTCGTGTCCATTGACTCAGTGATGCCATCCAACCACCTCATCCTCTGTCGTCCCCTTCTCCTTTTGCCTTCTATATTTCCCAACGTCGGGCTCTTTTCCCGTGAGTCGTCTCTTCACATCAGATGGCCAAAATATTGGAGCTTCAGCTTCAGCATCAGTCCTTTCAAGGAGGCACAGAAATAGTTAAATTTCTCAAGTCACCAGAGGACAGCAGACTCAGACCGCAAACGCAAGCTGGCAGGAAATGTAACTATTTTTCCATGACTCAGCCTGATTTATCTTACAAGCCCCTATTCTGCCAGGTGCAGAAATGGCCCCTCTTTTGCTGGGGTTGCTCTTGAGGGCCTCACGTAGCGCCGCTGCACTGCCCCGACTCTAGGAGCACGCCTGGGGCCGGTGCCATCCACCCAGACGGACTGGTGGGCTCTTGGTCCCTGCAAATCCACGCTGCGCCCTCACTCACCCCAACTCCCACCCCTCGCTGGGCCCAGGGAAAACCTGGCAGGTTTACATATGACATCCTCTGAGTCACAGGTAGTTCACAGACAGGTTTGACTTGGCCCATATAGTATTTTAAACAAATTAATTGTCTTGTGTCTGTATGAGATGATGGATGTTCCCTAAACTTATTGTGGCCATCAGTTCATGATTATGTAAGTCAAATTACTACACTGTACGCCTTAAACTTATACAGTGCTGTATGGCAATGGTACCTCTTTTGAAAATTTTTTCTTATTTTTTTTTTGATGTGGACCATTTAAAAAATTTGTTACAATTTTATTGAATTTGTTACCAATGTTGTTGGGTTTTTTTGGCCCCAAGTCATGTGAGATCTTATCTCCCCACGCCTCATGTATTGGAAGTCAAAGTCTTAGCCATTGGACCACTGGGGAATTCCCTGTCAGTTATATCTCAATACAACTGGAAGAAAAAGAAAGAAATAGCACATATTCAAATTTTCGTTACAAAAGAGTTGATGGCCAATATTTGAAAATTTGGGAATTTTCACATAAGGATCTAGCTATTGGGGGCAAGAGTTCTAGACCCACAGCCCAGCACCACATTCATCTGCTGGACCTGCCTCACGGGCTGCCCCTTGAGAGCAGGCACGTGATCCACGGCAGTCCCCACCATTCCTAATTATGTATCCAGCCTGAATTCACTCATTTATAAAAACTGCCTGGGCCATGTGAACATTTGAGTTGGCCACCCTCACTCTCCCTTACTTCCGCCACTTCTGGGTCCCCTGGGGACGATTTTTCTCCTATTCCTTCCAGCGCAAAGCGACATTATGGCATCCAGACCCACTTGCCAGACATACCTACCATTCTGTCTAAGGTTCTAGTGCCCTCCCTGGCTCCACAGGGAGAGACAGGATGGGCCACAGCCTGGGGTCCTGGTTCTGGGTTTCCCTTTCTTGCTTTCAGACTCCCTTTCCTCCTCCTCCTTCTGCTCTGGGAAGCTTCATTGTGTCTTAAGAGGCCGGAAGCCTTGCAACCCCAACATGTGCGTTGCCCCCTCCGGCGCCTCCCCTCAACCTATTCTATTGTCTGCACACACCCATCCAATCTGTTTCCCTGATTTCCTAGACTTTCAAAATTCAAAAGCCAGGGATGTTAGGCTGTCTTTTTTTTTCTTTTCTTTTCACCGTGTCGTTGTTTCCTGAAGACACAGGATTACAACTGCTTGAATTTTAGGCTCTTGAAACAAGAAAAACTGAAGAGGCTTTTGAGACAAGAACACCTGGGACTGAAGAACACCATCCGTTAAAACGTAACCATCGTCTTTGTTCATGCTAGGTGCTGTGCTAAGCACTTTACACTCATTATCTCATTTCAGCCTCAAATTGAAAATGGAGTGCAAAGTCAACAGCTAGTTGCGGGGCAGCGCTGGAACCTGAACCCAGAGCCTATCCTCTTACCCACTCAGTTCTCACAAAGGTATGGCTTTCCTTCACCACCACCTTACTTGCTTCCAGCGCCCGTTCTGCAAGAAGGGCCAGAGCCAGTCACAAGCGTCACCTGGGCGAAAGGCAAAGGCCATTGGTCGAACTTTTCCAAAGTCCCGCCTATCCCCTAGACGATTGGCAGAATGGCTGTGAGGCCATTATTGACCCAGAGAAGTATACTGATCCTCCTCACGCCACGCTAACCGCAGGAAGAAAGAGTCCAGACAACGCGGGCAGGTCGGCTCCCTGGAGAAGAGCAGGGATAAAAATGGAAGGCTGAAACAAGAGGCCGAGTCTGAGAGTTGGCAAATCCAGTTACAGGGAAGAATAAATGCTGGCTGAGGCCAGTTTGTAAATCAGCAGGTTGAAAAGCTGGACAAAGTCATTTCCTGGAAAATCCAGTGATAATGTAGAGCCTAAAGGGTGCCCTGGCTTTCTGGTCAGCTCTCTGCAGAGCCTCTGCTGGTGTCCCTTGGCTATCGCCTGTCAAAGGGCACTGAGCAGTCCAAGAGCTCCCTCCTCACTAGGTCTCAGGGGGCAGCTGTTTTCTCTAAGCACGTGGGCAGGAGGGCATTACTCCCTCCTCTCTGATGGGCGGGAGCAACTGATAAGCCATCTGTGCCTCCAGCCCTCCAGCCCCTGCCAGGGGCTCTGCTCTGAGGCTTTCTGCAGCCAGTGCGCTGGGAAGAGTGAGTCATTGCAACCCTGGGAAAAGACAGACCTCACCATCGCTTGGATTTTCCCAGGGGTTGCATTCCACTATTCCGCGTGTGGACCTGGTTTGGTCAGCACCATCGGTCCTCTGGCCAGAAAGGGAGAAAATAGTATTCTTTACATACTTCAATGTAATTCAGAGTTTCAAATTTCGTATGAATCAAAATTATGACCTTTTCTTGTTAGAAATGTAACCATTTCTTTTACCTTATGTTGTTTAGTTGCTAAGTCATGTCCAACTCTTCTGTGACCCCACGCACTATAGCCCTCCAGGCTCCTCTGTCCGTGGAATGTTCCAGGCAAGAATACTGGAGAGGATTGCTGTTCCCTTCTCCAGAGGATCTTCTCAACCCAAGGATCAAACCAACATCTCCTGCATTGGCAGGCGGATTCCTTACCATGGAGCCATCAGGGAAGCCTAACTTTATATTGCCTTTTGGCTAATCCCAGGCAGTGTTCACAATGCCAGCACTTACATTAGACTCGTGCCCGTGTGAGGTAGACTAACTCGGTGCCGGGCACACAGCCCTGAAGTGGAACTGCCTGAGTTCAGGTCCTGGCTTTATAGTTACTGACTGCAGCTTCTTGGGTCAGCCATTATCCTTGTGGAGCATCATCTATAAAATGGGGTCAGTAGCCATCCTGACAAGTTGACATCTATAAAATGAAGTAGCATAACAGTGAAAAGCTGCTCTGTACAAAGAAGCTCCCATTGTTTTTGGAGAGAAACTCCCAACATGAATGAAACCATTCTGGGTCTGGGGTGGGGTGGGTTAATGGGGTCTCTGCCCCAAGGCAAGAGCCACTGATCTCAGCAGACCTATGACTGGAGTACCAAAGACCTATTCCCAGTGGCTTCATTCGACTCTCTGGTATCTTATTTATTTATTTAATTCGCTATGTTGGGTCTTAGTTGTGGAACTCAGGATCTTTGTGGCATCATGAAGAATCTTTTGTGGTCGTGGGCTCCAGAGTGTGCGCGCTTCAGTAGTTCTGTTGCAGAAATCAGACCGCTGAGAAACCAAGCATCACACTCAGAGGGCTGGAGAACTCAGGTTTATTACGCCGGCTGTCCCAGACGAGCTCGTGCTCAGAAATTCTGGGCCCCGGGCTCTGGGTGAACTCTTCTTTCATAGGATTAACGTATGCAGGTACAGCTGGTAATCTTTGATTGGGTACCTTAAAATCAGCAGCTACAGAACGCAGGAGTTGCTAGGGGTTCCAGGACAAGCCGTGGGCAGTTACAGAGTGCAGGAGTTGCTATGGGTTATAGATAAGATTAATGACCTATAGAATCAGCAGCAGAACATCCTGACTATCAGAACAATGGTTGCAGCACCACGGGCCTACTTCATGTGGGTAAAAAGAACTTTCTAGTTAATCCTTATTGAGCATGAGCCCCCGTTTCCTTCTTCACTTTCTGTACGTGGACTTAGTTGACCTCAGGCATGTGGGCTCTTAGTTCCCGGACCAGAGACTGAACCTGTGTCCCTGCATTGACAGGTGGATTCTTCACCACTGAACCGCCAGGGAAGTCCCTCCCAAGCATCTTGACTGGCACTGGAGAGCCAGCTGTGGGTGGCCTGCACACTCACCCAGGGCCCCAGAGGCCAGGAGGAAAGGGCCAGGTGGGTTTGCCTCCTCATCTCATCCAGGATTATGGAACACTGTGGGGGAGGGGGCCAGCAAAAGATGGAGGGAGAGGGCCCCCTCCCGAGGCTCTGGCCCTCAGGAAGCGGGCGGGGACAGGAAGGGGTAGGAGGGTGATGAGGGAGGGAGGCAGCCGAGACCCAGAAGCAGCTGTGCCCTCTGCCCTCTTGGCTTCGGGGACCAGGCTGCTCAGAAGGAGGACGCAGTGGCCAGACGTGCTGAGCGCTGCGCTAGGGGCCCCGTGGGCCGCACGCGTGGTGGGAACTGCCATCCAGTTCGTGGAAATCCCCTGCAGATGGGTGGCCAAGGGCCTCCTTGTGCTGGAAACTCCTTTGTTCCAGCCCTTTCTCTTATGCTGATTTCTTCTTTTTTACGGAGCATAATTTACATTTGGGGAGTGTGAGGAAACAAACCAGTGGATGTTTTTGCGGCTTTGGCCAAGCCGGGAGGAAACATCTTGGACATGAAAGAAGACAAAAACAAGTTGATTCGATTCACATGGGCTCATTAGCTGGAGTCATACTGGTCAGCAACGGGTGGGAGATCTGCTGTGGACTTTGGAACGCAGGGTCCGTACACGTTAGAACGCTGCGTGTGCACACAGAGCAGGCTCCTTAACTTCTCACAGGTCTAGTCTCCACCCCCACCGACTGTAGTGCGCCCCTTCATTGAGGAGATAACGTAAGCAACTTAGAGTCACGAGGGTAATTATTGATCAGGGTTGTGACTGACTCCCAGCCTGTGCTAATATCATTCCCTGCAAACACATGGATGCTTAAGCTCTCAATAAAAGCGGACTGGTGAATGTGTTCAGGACCTTGACCCTGGAGGTCTTGAGCCCCCCCGTTCCCATCCCTTCTGTCTTTGTGTGTGTGTGTATTTCTTAATGTCTCATTGCACCCGCTAGTCTCTATGTAAACAGCTGATGTGCTGCGGCAGGTGAGGTGCAAAACCCTTAAACGGGCAACTCGATGAGATTTTACCTAAGTCCATGTTCATGGAGCCATAACCCAGACCAAAATCAAGAGCATTCCCAGAACCCAAGAGGGCTGCTTCATACACTTTCCCAATCCAAACTGCCCCAAGGAACTTTAATTCTAACCTTCATCATCGTGAATAAATGTTGCCTGTTTTTGAACTTCAAATAAACAGAATTAGACAGTATATACTCTTTTGTGCCTGACTTCTTTCAATCAGTATTGTGTGGGGGAGATCCAGACAAGGTTTTTGTGGGGCTATACTTTATTTCTTTTTTGTTGCCGTATAGTACTCCATGGTCTGAGTATATTATAATTGATATTTTTGTTCTTCTGTTGATAGACTTCAGGTTGTTTCTAATATGGGGCAATTAAGAATAAAGCAACTATGATCCACTCCGTACCTGATTTTTGGTGCATAGAAGCTTTTGTTTCTGTCCGGCATATACTCTGGTGTGATTTCAGGCCTTATAGACATTGTTTGAAAATGCTCCAAAATAAGGGAAAGGGCATTACTGTGTTTCCCTCCTGTTCCCTCCCCTGACATAGGCACCCTGGGGTGGCAGGGGTGTGGGTCTGAGAAACAGAAAGGAGAGAGAAGGCACCGCATTGCAGCAGTCCCGTTTAGAAGATGTAGAAAGACGTTGGTTACTTGCCAACAGCATTTCCCCTTTCAAAATGTCATCTGATCTTTCCTGGCAATGTGCGTGAGAGATTCTCTGAATCTTGGGAGTTCCCCTCCTTCCTCCGCGATGGTGCCTGTTGAAGTGTTGGCAGTCTGGTAGACCTCAGAGATGCTCAAGCCCATCCTTCCTGTTTTGCAGGTAGGGAAATTGATGCCCAGGGAAGCGACTTGCTAAAATCCTCACAGCTGGTACATTGCAGGGCTCAGAACATAACGAGTCCTGGCTTCTAGTGGCTTTGTCTGTATATTGGGAGGAAGGGATTATAATCAGGACTGCAAGGAGATCAAACCAGTCAATCCCAAAGGAATAGTCAACCCTGAATATTCATTGGAAAGACTGATGCTGAGCTCCAGCTCAGATGGCCACCTGATGGGACGAGTTGATCCATTGGAAGAGACCCTGCTGTTGGGGAAGATTGAGGGCAGGAGGAGAAGCGGGCGACAGAGGATGAGACGGTTGGATGAGATGGTCACCGACTCAGTGGACATGACTTTGAGCAAACTCCGGGAGGCAGTGAAGGACAGAGGAGCTTGGACTTAGTGACTGAATAACAGCAATCTTCCCCAGTGCTTCCGGGCTAAACTGGAACTCTTACCGCCAAAGTTTAGAGATTTCTAGCGGTCATTCTTCCATGATTATTGGTTGTCAGGTGCTAGATTTACTCTCTTCATCATTCAGTAAGCCTTATTTATTGCCTCCTGTGTGCCAGGTACTGTTTCAGTGTCTGGGCAAAGAGCAGGGGATAAAACAGACAAACACTCATTCTGTCCCTTATAAAACTTGCATTCTGTCAAGGGAGAAGACCAATAAACACATCAAGAAGGAGAGTGAAACAAGCTGGATGAAGATAAAGAGGTAAACCGAAGCAGAAAGGGGGGTGGGAAGTATTGGAGGCTTAGGCGTGGGGAGAGTTGGACTTTTGAACAGAGTCATCAGGGAAAGTGACATTCAGAAATGCTGAAGTGGTCCAGGGGTTCAGACTCTGTGCTCCCAGTACAGGAGGTCAGGGTTTGAGCCCTGGTCAGGGAACTAAATCTAACATGCCACAGCTAAAGATCCCTGAGGCTGCAATGAAGGCCTGGTGCAGCCAAATAAGTAAATGTTAAAAGACGCTCTGAGGGAAGGGAGAGGTGCCGTGGAGCGGGAAGGAGGCTGCAGGACGGGGCGAGTGTTCTGGGTGGGAGGCAGAGCCCGCGCAAAGGCCCAGAGGCAGGAGTCTGCTGGGGTAAACACTGAGAAGGACCGTTTGGCTAGAGTGAGTTGAGCAACTGGGAGGGTGGTGGGAGAGGGGAGTCTCCGAAGGCAGGAGCAGCGGGACCTGTAGGTCCACTCAGGCTACCAGAAAAACCCTGGTTTTTATTCAGAGCCTTTGGAGAGCGTCCATCAGAGGAATGATAGGGCTGACAAGAAGAGCTGCTGTCTGCACGGAACAGATGGGAACAGGGACGGAAGCAGGGGGACTCCACTTCAGAGGCTGTGACGGTAAGCTAATGGCAGATGACACGGCTTGGCCAGGTGGCGACCGTGGAGGGACACAGGTCCTGGTGATGTTTTGAGGCCACAGGACCATAGGACTTTCGGCAGGTGGGCATCGGTCCTGATAGGACCTTAAATGCAAAGTAGATGCGTTTTGTGAAGAAGGCTACTCCTGAGTTTCAGGGACAAGATCTTTCTCATTCTTTTAGATCCTCCCTTCAGGTTCCCTTGCCCACAGTCAGCAGAGGAAGTCTCATTGTGTCTCCTTCCAACATGGGATAGAGCCCTTCAGCCAAGTTAACATGACAGTGTGGGAGTGTGTGTGTGCACGCTTACATGTGTGTGTGTGTTGGGTGGAGAAGTCACCTATTTTCAGCTGTGCTGGGTGTTCAGTTTTTCCCCTTATTTGGGAAGGGTAAAAAAAAGCCCTTATAAAACTTGCATTCTGTCAAGGGAGAAGACCAATAAACACATCAAGAAGGAGAGTGAAACAAGCTGGATGAAGATAAAGAGGTAAACCGAAGCAGAAAGGGGGGTGGGAAGTATTGGAGGCTTAGGCGTGGGGAGAGTTGGACTTTTGAACAGAGTCATCAGGGAAAGTGACATTCAGAAATGCTGAAGTGGTCCAGGGGTTCAGACTCTGTGCTCCCAGTACAGGAGGTCAGGGTTTGAGCCCTGGTCAGGGAACTAAATCTAACATGCCACAGCTAAAGATCCCTGAGGCTGCAATGAAGGCCTGGTGCAGCCAAATAAGTAAATGTTAAAAGACGCTCTGAGGGAAGGGAGAGGTGCCGTGGAGCGGGAAGGAGGCTGCAGGACGGGGCGAGTGTTCTGGGTGGGAGGCAGAGCCCGCGCAAAGGCCCAGAGGCAGGAGTCTGCTGGGGTAAACACTGAGAAGGACCGTTTGGCTAGAGTGAGTTGAGCAACTGGGAGGGTGGTGGGAGATGGGAGTCTCCGAAGGCAGGAGCAGCGGGGACCTGTAGGTCCACTCAGGCTACCAGAAAAACCCTGGTTTTTATTCAGAGCCTTTGGAGAGCGTCCATCAGAGGAATGATAGGGCTGACAAGAAGAGCTGCTGTCTGCACGGAACAGATGGGAACAGGGACGGAAGCAGGGGGACTCCACTTCAGAGGCTGTGACGGTAAGCTAATGGCAGATGACACGGCTTGGCCAGGTGGCGACCGTGGAGGGACACAGGTCCTGGTGATGTTTTGAGGCCACAGGACCATAGGACTTTCGGCAGGTGGGCATCGGTCCTGATAGGACCTTAAATGCAAAGTAGATGCGTTTTGTGAAGAAGGCTACTCCTGAGTTTCAGGGACAAGATCTTTCTCATTCTTTTAGATCCTCCCTTCAGGTTCCCTTGCCCACAGTCAGCAGAGGAAGTCTCATTGTGTCTCCTTCCAACATGGGATAGAGCCCTTCAGCCAAGTTAACATGACAGTGTGGGAGTGTGTGTGTGCACGCTTACATGTGTGTGTGTGTTGGGTGGAGAAGTCACTTATTTTTCAGCTGTGCTGGGTGTTCAGTTTTCCTCTGTTTGATCTGGCAACTCTTAACATGCTACATCTTCTCAGTGGCTTAGTGAGGTCACCTCTGTGCATCCACGTGGCCAGGTTCCGCGCCTGGTTATTCAGTCAGTGCTAATCTCGTGCTGCTGCAGGCATATTTATAGATGTTATCAAAGTTCATAATGATTGCCTTTAAGTGAAAGAGATTATCCTAAATAGTCTGGGTGGGTCTGATTCTATCAGTTGAAGAGAAAATGGGCAGAGTTGAGGCTTCTCTGATATAAACCAAATTCTACTCGTGGACGTAAGCTTCTGCAATTGATGTCCTACTTTATTGTCATTCTTTCCACAAGACAGGGACTTTCTAACTTAGGTAAATATCCCCAGTGTCTAGAACAGCGCCCAGCATGGAGCAGTTGCTTAGTTAAATGTTTGTTGAATGCATATACAATAGTCAGGCCTGAAGAGGAGGCTGACTCCAGAGCAATGGCTGATGATTTCCGTCTCCACGTGGTAAGTTTTGGGGTTTCCTCTTCTGCAAAATGAGGACAATGGCAATACCGACCTCCTGAAATTACTGTGAGGATTAAATAAGTCAATGTGATGTGTTTCATCGCTCAGTCGTGTCCAATTTTTTGTGACCCTATGGACTGCAGTCCGCTAGGCTCCTCTGTCCATGGGGATTCTCCAGACAAGAACACTGGAGTGGGTTGCCGTGCCCTCCTCCAGGGGAGCTTCCCAACCCAGGGACTGAACCCAGGGCTCCCACAGGAGCCCGCAGGTGGATTGGATTCTTTACCATCTGAGACACCAGGGAAGCCAAAGATTGCTGGAATGGGTAGCCTCTCCCTTCTCCAGAGGTTCTTCCTGACCCAGGAATCGAACTGGGATCTCCTGCATTGCAGGTGGATTTTTTTTATTGTCTGAGCTATGAGAGAAGCCCTAAATAAGTCAATATCATGCAAGTATTTAGATGAGAGCTGGCATATAGGAAGCACTGTAAAATTAGTACTAATTGGGAAAACAACCTGTACTTTGAGATTTTATTTATTTATTTATTTTGGTGGGGGTGGGGTGGGGAGGGAGGGGAGCAGGTGGGCCACTTCTGTTGGTCTTTCATTTGTCCATTTCTCATCCATCTTTGTTCTTTGGCCTGTGTGGGCCTCCCATCGCGGTGGCCTCTGTTGTTGCAGAGCACCGGCTCTGGGCGCATGCGCTCCAGAGCTCCGGCTCGGTAATTGGACACATGGGTCCAGCCGCTCCGCAGCACGTGGGATCCTCCCAGCCCAGGGATTGAACTGGCGCCCCTTGCACCTCAAGGTGGTGTCCTTACCCACTGGACCACCAGGGAAGCCCCAACCTGTACTTTGGGTAGGAGTGTCAACCAGGATCATTGTTTAAGGTTCACGGCATACCAGATACGGCACTAAAATCTTTAAAAAAAAATTTTTTTTGGAGTGTAGTTGATTTACAATGCTCTGTTCGTTAGTTTCAAGCATACAACAAAGTGAATCAGTTATACGTACACATATATCCACTCTTTGTTTAGATTTTGTCCCATATAGGCCATCACAGAGTATGGAGTGGAGTTCCCTGTGCTATGTAGCAGGTCCTTATTAGTAATCTATTTCATATGTAGCAGTGTGTGTATGTCGATCTCAATCTTGCAGTTTGTCTCTCCCCCACCTTACCCTGGGTAACAAGTTGCCTTCTATATCTTTAACTTTATGTGATAGCTCTCATATGTGGATGTTAAAAAAGGGCATAAATGCACTTATCTACAAAACAGAAATAGAGTTACAGATGTGCTAAAATCTCTCTCTATATGATCTCATTATTTTTAACACTTAAAATTTTTCCAACCCAGAATAGATGACCTTGTGAGGAAGTGAGTTTCCCGTCGGTGGGAAGGATGCATTTCTGTGCTATTTGTACTGAGCTTGTTCTCTTAGAGGTGACCGGCCCAGGCTTTGGCGGGCATTGACTGGCTGGTGGAGGCTAGCAGGATGAGAGGTCTGGTAGAGTTCCCCTCACCTGGCGTTGAGTCAGTCCCGAGGGTCAGTCCCAGCTCTGTCACGGGCTGCTGTTGGCGCCCAACACTCAGTGGTTCCAGCAGTTTCCGTCCAATACACATAAGGTGACCAGCCCTCCCTCATTTGGCAGGGACTTGTCCAGTTTTCGCACTAAAAGTTCTACATCCTGGGACCCCCGCGGCGCTGGGCAGATTGGGACAGTTGGTTATCCTAATTCACAATGACCCAGACGTGTCCTGACATGTGAGTGGAGCACAGCAATGGAGAAAAAGTGTAGCCTGGGCTGTAGTCAGCACCTGGGACACTTGTAATCGTGTTGTCATTGTCCAGTGGCTCAGCTGTGTCTGACTCTTTGTGACCCCATGGGCTGCAACACACTGGGCTTTCCTGTTCTTCACAGTCTTCTGGAGTTTGCTTAAACTCATGTCCACCGAATCAGGGATGCCATCCAACCATCTTGTCCTCCATCATCCTCTCTTCCTGCTGCAGTCAATCTTTCCCAGCATTAGAGTCTTTTCCAAGAAGTCGTCTCTTTGCATCAGATGGCCAAAGTATTGGAGCTTCAGCTTAACAATTAGTCCTTCTGATGACTATTTGGGTTTAATTTCTTTAGGATTGACTGATTTGATCTCCTTGCAGTCCAAGGGACTCTCAGGAATCTTCTCCAGCACCACAGTTTGAAGCGTCAATTCTTTGGTGCTCGGCCTTCTTTTTGGTCCATCTCTCACACCCATACATAACTCCTGGAGAAACCACAGCTTTGATTATATGGACCTTTGTCAGCAAAGTGATGTCCCTGCTTCACGTTGAAACGCTTTGTTCACCAGAAGGAGGCTCAGCAGGGGCAGAGACCCCCTTCCAGGCTGATAGCAGCACGGGTATGGTCCAAGCTAAAATCTCTCTCATGATCTATTTTAACACTTAAAATTTTTCCAACCCAGAATAGATGACCTTGTGAGGAAGTGAGTTTCCCGTCGGTGGGAAGGATGCATTTCTGTGCTATTTGTACTGAGCTTGTTCTCTTAGAGGTGACCGGCCCAGGCTTTGGCGGGCATTGACTGGCTGGTGGAGGCTAGCAGGATGAGAGGTCTGGTAGAGTTCCCCTCACCTGGCGTTGAGTCAGTCCCGAGGGTCAGTCCCAGCTCTGTCACGGGCTGCTGTTGGCGCCCAACACTCAGTGGTTCCAGCAGTTTCCGTCCAATACACATAAGGTGACCAGCCCTCCCTCATTTGGCAGGGACTTGTCCAGTTTTCGCACTAAAAGTTCTACATCCTGGGACCCCCGCGGCGCTGGGCAGATTGGGACAGTTGGTTATCCTAATTCACAATGACCCAGACGTGTCCTGACATGTGAGTGGAGCACAGCAATGGAGAAAAAGTGTAGCCTGGGCTGTAGTCAGCACCTGGGACACTTGTAATCGTGTTGTCATTGTCCAGTGGCTCAGCTGTGTCTGACTCTTTGTGACCCCATGGGCTGCAACACACTGGGCTTTCCTGTTCTTCACAGTCTTCTGGAGTTTGCTTAAACTCATGTCCACCGAATCAGGGATGCCATCCAACCATCTTGTCCTCCATCATCCTCTCTTCCTGCTGCAGTCAATCTTTCCCAGCATTAGAGTCTTTTCCAAGAAGTCGTCTCTTTGCATCAGATGGCCAAAGTATTGGAGCTTCAGCTTAACAATTAGTCCTTCTGATGACTATTTGGGTTTAATTTCTTTAGGATTGACTGATTTGATCTCCTTGCAGTCCAAGGGACTCTCAGGAATCTTCTCCAGCACCACAGTTTGAAGCGTCAATTCTTTGGTGCTCGGCCTTCTTTTTGGTCCATCTCTCACACCCATACATAACTCCTGGAGAAACCACAGCTTTGATTATATGGACCTTTGTCAGCAAAGTGATGTCCCTGCTTCACGTTGAAACGCTTTGTTCACCAGAAGGAGGCTCAGCAGGGGCAGAGACCCCCTTCCAGGCTGATAGCAGCACGGGTATGGTCCAAGCTGAGCTGGGATTTTGGTAACATAATAGGATATCTATGTCATTTCAAGTCCTAGAAAACCAACCACAAGGTGATGTAAACAGGAAATGAAATGTAACGTCTATGACTATAACCAGCTTTAGGTATGGCTGGATCCAGCACATTAGATGACATCATCTAGATAAAGTCTTGCTCCATCTCTTGACTTCATCTCTTTTGGTGCTGCCTTTATCTCAGGAAGCCTCTCTTTCCTCCTGGCGGCCCTGGCTCTCTAGGCTCACATCTTCCCAGGCAGAAGTGGGGGAAGAAAGAGAGTCTCTTGGCCTACAGTGTCAATATAAATTTTTTTGGCTCTGATTGGGGTCGCATGCTCATTGCTGAACCATTCACTGTGGGGAGGAAGACAGGCTGTGGAACGGAACGGTACTCTAATGACTTCGCCTAGCTCCCATGGTCCACACGAACCAAAGGTTCACGGCACCTGGGATATGGGGCCAGGTGGGATGAACGTGCATCTATGACCAAATAATAACAATAACAATGGCATCCAGCATTTACATAGGACTTAACCTGGTCTCAGCAGCAAGAAAGAGGGAGGATGTTTGGGAACTAGGCTACGTAGACCTGTTAAGATGCCTTAGGAAGCTCTTACACTGAGTGGGAAGTTGGATTGCAAAATGAG
This sequence comes from Tragulus kanchil, assembly GCA_022376925.1. Taxonomy (NCBI): domain Eukaryota; kingdom Metazoa; phylum Chordata; class Mammalia; order Artiodactyla; family Tragulidae; genus Tragulus; species Tragulus kanchil. Next base: position 152,232,544 of record JAIOJX010000032.1, read on the forward strand.
TGGTGCCTGACTCTGGCTGTGTGTTTGGATCACTATTGAAAGAAAAACTATGGGCCCCACCTCGGACCAGTTGAATGAGAATCTCTAGATGCAGGACCCTAACATTAGGGTTAAAACAAATAAACCCTCTCAAGGTGTTTCTGTAGCACCCAGCCTCCAGGATGAAGAACCTCTTGGTTAGCTCAGGATGTCTTCAGCGAGGCATCTGTAGGTCTAGCCGGGTGTTTCCTAGGCTTATGATGGCTCGAGGGCCCCCGCCTGAGGCCCTGCCTTCCATTACAGCTTGGCACCCTGGGGTCGACAGAGAAGGCTGCTCCTGGCCGGAGGTGAGCCGCCTGGGCACGCCCCCGCTGGCCCCCCGAGGGCTGCGGAGACAAGTGTCTCAGGCACCATTTTGTCCTTCTGAAGTGCGAACCAGACCCAAGTTCTCTTTTATGAGTCTGTGAATCTTTAAAACGGCCCTACCCGCTGTAGAAGGACCCCAGTTTAATGACCTGACAGTCTCATTTTCCTGTGAAATTAACGGCCGTCTTCCCTTTTTAAATTAGACTTGCCGCTGCGTTGACTTGAGAACTGTTTCTCCTCTCCCAGGTGTGGACCTTCTTTACCAGAACGGCTGCCTGAGGGAGGCAGAGCTATTCTGTCCTTATTTACCGAATGGCATTACCAGTCACCATCGCACACCGAATTCTCCCGACGGTAGTATTCAAGAAAGCTTTATGGGAGCTAGTTCTGTTCCGAAGATTCCCGGGCAGGTGGGTGACTGGGAATGAAAATTTATTTTCTTATACCAGCTGTGTTATTAAAACAAGGTGGTTTTCCAAGCTAGCCCAGGAAGATCTATTCAAGTCCTTTGAATAACTGTAGAAAGTGCAGGAAGGGAATAATAGGAATAACGTATCACTTATATAACTCATCTAACAGTTTAGGTAGAAAAAATACAGATTCAGAGTTAATAGAATTTGTGTCATTAGAAAATTATTTACATCTCCTTCTTAATCTGTATATTTGGAGCATATAATGCATTTGTCTTTTTTGTTTCCCCATGTTCTGTCTTCCGAGTCCATTTCATTTCCCGAACTAGGATAATATCAGAACCGCAAACGAGTGGTGTGTGACAAACACATTCAGCAGGCGGCAGGGCGGGGGGCCGTCCTGATAATGACTGGCCCTCGTGGCGGAGACGCCTGACGGAGCCCGCCGTCCATGGCCCAGCCGTCCACGCTCCAGAGGCCCAGGCGGCACTCACGCGGGGTCATCGCCGCCCGCTCCTGGCTGCGGTGAGCAGCCTGGCAGCCCCACGTGCCGTGGGGCATAAACATTAATTACGGAGCCTCCGCTTCTCAAGAGCAGCCACAGGGGACACCGGGGATGAGCGTGTGCAGGGCGGGGCACCTCCAGGACAAAGCCACAGAGCTGAGCGAGGGGCCGCCCCTCCAGCGGCCTCTGCACCCCCCGCCCCCTCCCGTCTCCCCGCAGCTCCCGACCCGGGCTGGGCTGGCCGAGAGACAGAGCGCTGGTCCCGGAGCCTCTGCGGCTTCGACTGGAGAGGAGGCTCTCTGCTCTGGGTGATTTGAAAGAGTCCTGACGGGCACTGGTTCCACGCCTGCAGCGGCTCCCTGACCGGGCCGCCTCTCCGGCCGAGGGCTCGGAAGCTCAGGGAGCCGCTGCAGAGGAGCCGGGCGCCCAGCCGTGCTGAGGAGGGGAAGGAAGCCCGGGGAGGAACGCTGGCAGGGCCACCGCAGGGCCTCCTCCCAGCGCTGCTGCTCCTGGATCCCCGCATCCCACCTCCCCTCGTCACGGCCCTTCCTGAGGAGCTCCGGGAGCGCCGTCTTGCTCCAGCTCCTGAGAAATGACCGCCAGGCTTCCAGGGGCAGGAATTTCCCAGTGGATTGCAAGGGCTCACTCGAACCACAGTGCAAGGACGAGAAGAAACATGACAAGTGTTGTAACTGAGAAACCCTGACAATTGTCCAGGGAGACCCTGTCCCAGGGCCCATGGGTCCCTTCCCATTTCATCCTCATGGCAACTCAGGAAGGGTTCCTGCCACCCCGTTTTACAGATGAGCAGACTGAGGCCCAGAGAGGGGAGGTACATGTCTAAGGTCCCATAGCTGGTTAGTGGCTGCGTGGATATTTGAAGGCAGCCGGTCAGGCTCAGGGGCAGGGTCTTAGCTGCTACAATCTCACTCCGAGGAGAGGCTCATTTCCCTCAGAATCAGACCTATAGAAGCAGCAGTTCAGAGGCTGTGCTCTAGTGGCTGCACGTGCCCAGCGGGGGCAGGGAAACCACCTCTTCCGTGCCTGCATAGCCTTGGGACCCGTCCTTGATAACTGGACTCTTGGCTGCCATTGTAAGTGGTTCATGGGGCAAGAGCTGGGGGCAGAAATCAAGAAAACAGTGAAAAAGATTTTCCCCTTTTTTGAAAGTAGAGTTCAGCTCTACTGGGTTGTGCCTTGCTGACATTTATCACAAATGTTTGGATAAACTGAGAGATGGGGCTCGACATATACACATCGCTCTGTACAAGACAGCCAACTAATAAGGACCTTCTGTGCAGCACGGGGAACTCTACCCGACACGCCGTGATGACCTCATGGGAAAAGAATCTTTAAAAAGGGTGGACGTGTGCACATGCACAGCTGATCACTTGACTGTACACCTGACACTAACACAACATTGTAAACCAACTATACTTCAATAAAAATTTTTAAAAATAATAAGTTTGAAAACCTGAGGAAGAAAAAAAAAGTAACAGGGACCTTTACCCGTTCGCTCTGTGTTGTCAACTCCATGAGGGCAGCGTCCGGGTCACTTTTGTCCTCTTGATGAGTGGCCGGTGCCCATGAGAGTGCCTGGCAGGAGGGAGGTGGCTGATGAATGTTGGCCAGTCCTTCCAGAGGAAGGCGGAGGCTCCTCAGCATTAGGCGTGGGGCACGCAGGCGTCCTCGGGTCAGGGGCTGAGATGTGAGCCTGGAGCTCTGGGGCCCGCCCCAGGCTCCCCCAAACGTCCGTGTGTTTCTGACCTGGGGTGTTTGTGCCCTCAGCCTCGTGCTGTGAGGGTTGGTGGCCTCTGTTCTGGGCAAAGGCTTCCCACAGGGACACCTGCTCGTTTGTGGCTGGAAACCCCAGGTTCCTTGTGAGACTATTTCTCAGGCTCTGCCCTGCCAGGAAGAAGGCGGGGCCAGAGAAGGACAGGTGCCCAGGTCAAGGGGTGCAGCTGGAGCTGCGTCCTGGCAGGCACACATTGCTGGGGCAGTTCTGGGCTTTATTTTGAACATATTCATGCAACTTCTACATTCTTCTCAAAAAGACACTCCCAATCGAGCTCATAGAATATCAGGACTTCCCTAGTGGTCCAGTGGCTAAGCCTTCGTGCTCCCAGTGCAGGGGCTCGCGTTTGGTCACTGGTCAGGGGATTTAGAGCCCACATACTGCAGCTAAAGAGTCCCTCATGCTGCAACTAAGACTCAGCACAGCCAAACAAATGAATTGAGTTTTTAAAAAATCAGATGTATTGATGGATTGGTATAGGCAAAATAGATACATGATAGAGAAAGTATAGAAAACTGTCAATAGTACAATCCAGGTGGCAAATGCTTATTATGGAACTCTTTCACAACGTCTGTTTTAAATCTTTTACAGTAATGATGATCTGAATGGTAATGCAGATCACATTTTCTTTAATATATTCAGTACCACCTAACTTTTCCATGCCTCAGTTTCTTCATCTATAAAACGTGATACTAAGAATCCTTGCTTGTGGGGATGCTGTGAGGACTGAGCCTGGCACCTAGTAAGCACTACATAAGATGAATTATTATTAATAATAATAATTTCTGTTAGCTACCAGTTAGACGAAGAGGGAATGGCAACCCACTCCAGTATTCTTGCCAAGAAAATTCCATGGACAGTAGAGCCTGGTGAGCCACAGTCCTTGGGGAAGCAAAGAGTCAGATACAACCAGGTGTTTGTGTGGACACACACACGCGCTCCTCAGCATTAGGCGTGGGGCACGCAGGCGTCCTCGGGTCAGGGGCTGAGATGTGAGCCTGGAGCTCTGGGGCCCGCCCCAGGCTCCCCCAAACGTCCGTGTGTTTCTGACCTGGGGTGTTTGTGCCCTCAGCCTCGTGCTGTGAGGGTTGGTGGCCTCTGTTCTGGGCAAAGGCTTCCCACAGGGACACCTGCTCGTTTGTGGCTGGAAACCCCAGGTTCCTTGTGAGACTATTTCTCAGGCTCTGCCCTGCCAGGAAGAAGGCGGGGCCAGAGAAGGACAGGTGCCCAGGTCAAGGGGTGCAGCTGGAGCTGCGTCCTGGCAGGCACACATTGCTGGGGCAGTTCTGGGCTTTATTTTGAACATATTCATGCAACTTCTACATTCTTCTCAAAAAGACACTCCCAATCGAGCTCATAGAATATCAGGACTTCCCTAGTGGTCCAGTGGCTAAGCCTTCGTGCTCCCAGTGCAGGGGCTCGCGTTTGGTCACTGGTCAGGGGATTTAGAGCCCACATACTGCAGCTAAAGAGTCCCTCATGCTGCAACTAAGACTCAGCACAGCCAAACAAATGAATTGAGTTTTTAAAAAATCAGATGTATTGATGGATTGGTATAGGCAAAATAGATACATGATAGAGAAAGTATAGAAAACTGTCAATAGTACAATCCAGGTGGCAAATGCTTATTATGGAACTCTTTCACAACGTCTGTTTTAAATCTTTTACAGTAATGATGATCTGAATGGTAATGCAGATCACATTTTCTTTAATATATTCAGTACCACCTAACTTTTCCATGCCTCAGTTTCTTCATCTATAAAACGTGATACTAAGAATCCTTGCTTGTGGGGATGCTGTGAGGACTGAGCCTGGCACCTAGTAAGCACTACATAAGATGAATTATTATTAATAATAATAATTTCTGTTAGCTACCAGTTAGACGAAGAGGGAATGGCAACCCACTCCAGTATTCTTGCCAAGAAAATTCCATGGACAGTAGAGCCTGGTGAGCCACAGTCCTTGGGGAAGCAAAGAGTCAGATACAACCAGGTGTTTGAGTGGACACACACACACGTGCGCCTCCCAATTGGATATCTTTTATCAGTTTTTATCAAACTTTTCAGTACACTATGGAAAGGAAGTACTATGTTCCTATAAATCATTATTCCCTTGGTATATTAGTTATCTGCTGCTGTGTAACAAATTTTCCCCAAACCTGGCGGTTCCAGGGAAAACACCATTCAGTATCCCCCTGTTTCGAAGGGTCGGGATCATGGTGTGGCTCAGCTGGGGGCTCTTAGCTCAAGCTCGTCCCAGGCTGCAATGAAGGTGCCAACTGGGGCTGCCTCAGCTCCAAACTCTGTGAGGCAAGAGCTGCCTCCAGGCTCATCCACTGGCAGGATTCGGGCCGTTGCTGGCTGTTGGTCTGAGATCGACCTCAGTTCCTTGCCACTTGGGTCTCTCCGTAGCTCAGCTTACAACTCGGCAGGTGACTTCATCAATGAGAGCAGAGAAGAGCCAGAGAATGAGAAGAGAGGTGGAGGGTGAGTGAGGGCGATCTTTTATAACCTAACCTCCTAAGTCACATGTCTTCCTTTTTGCTGGATGAGATGGTTAGATAGCATCACCGACTCAGTGGACATGAGTTTGAGCAGACTCTGGGAGCTGCTGGAGGAGAGAGGAGCGCGGTGGGCTACAGCGTCTGAGGTCGCAGTCAGCCATGGCCATGGCTTAGTGACGGAGCAACAACAATAGTCCTAGAAGCAAGTCACCCTCCAGGGGAGGGGATTTGACCAGAGCATGAACACCAGGAGGTGGGGCTATTGGGGCCATTTCAGGAGCTGCCTGCCGCAGCGGGGCATTGGTTTGAGATCAGGTGCATTAGAAAGAACGTGGGCTTGGAGTCAGGCAGAAACAGTTTGGTGCCGACTTTTCTTCTTTACCTGTGATGTGAAACTCACACATTTCTCAACCTCACGGAGCACAGTCTGTAAAATGGAGGCCATTTCCCCGCCCCACTGGGGCTGAGAGTCACGTGGGATCCACTGTGGCATGCTGCCTTGCCCTGTGGACTAGGTTCCTGGGGCTGCTATAAAATTTCCAAGCCGAGCAGCTTAAACAACCCAAATGCATTATTTTAGAGTTCTGCAGCTCAGAGGTCTGACATGGGCCTCTGTTGTTGTCCAGGCACTAAGTTGTGTCCAACTCTGTGAGCCCATGAACTGCAGCATGCCAGGCTTCCCTGTCCTTCACTATCTCCCTGAGCTTGTTCAAACTCATGTCCATTGAATCAATGACGCCATCCAACCATCTCGTCCTCTGTCGTCCCTTTCTTCCCCTGCCCTCAATCTTTCCCAGCATCAGAGTTTTTCCAATGAGCCAGCACTCGTCATCAGATGGTCAAAGTATTGGAGCGTCAGCTTCAGCGTCAGTCCTTCCAATGAATACGCAGGGTTGATTTCCTTTAGGATGGACTGGGTTGATCTCCTTGCTGTCCAAGGGACCCTCAAGAGTTCAGTACCACAGTTCAAAAACATCAGTTCTTCAGTGCTCAGCCTTCTTTATGGTCCAACTCTCACATCCATACATGATTACTGGGAAAAAAAAAAACACCATAGTTTTGACTAGATGGACCTTTGTCAGCAAACTGATGTCTCTGCTTTTTAATACACTGTCTAGGTTTGTCACACCTTTTCTTTTTTTTTTTAAATTTTTTCTTTATTATTTATTTGGCTCTGCTGGGTCTTAGTTGTGGCATGTGGGATCTAGTTTCCTGACCAGGGTTCGAACCTAGTTCCCCTGCATTGGGAACACAAAGTCTTAACCACTGGACCACCAGGGAAGTCCCTGTCATACCTTTTCTTCCAAGTCCTCTCCTGGGGCCTGTACTCCTTGGATTGTGGCCCTCTCCTCCATCTTCAAAGCCAGGAACGGTGGTCGAGCCTTTTTTTGCACATCACATCATTATGATCCTCTTCCCTAGTCGCCCCCGATGCCACTCTCCTCTTCTGCCTCTCTCGTCCTCTTTTAAAGTCCTACGGGACGACAGTGGGCCCACCCAGACAATCCTCAGGAGAGGATAACTTCCCTATGGTAAGGTTTCCAGACTAGCAATCCATTCCTCCAGCAACCTGGATTCCGTTTTGCCATGTAAGGTAGCACAGTCACATGTTCTAAGAATTAGGACGCTCGGGGGCCATCAGTTCCCCTAGCGTCCTTCCACATGCCTGTCTTCATTTGCCCTGAGGTGTCTCTCTGCCCACACCCCATACCCTGTGCTCGCCCGCCTGATTGCCTATGGTGTCCTGGCACCCAGAGGGAGAGGCACGCCCAGGGGCCAGGAGTGAGACCCATTCATTCTGCAGGAACATGAGGAGGAGGCAGGTGCTGGGCCAGGTGAGGTTTATGGACATTCCTCAGGTGCCCCAGCTTCAATTTCCCAGCATCAGAGTTTTTCCAATGAGCCAGCACTCGTCATCGGATGGTCAAAGTATTGGAGCGTCAGCTTCAGCGTCAGTCCTTCCAATGAATACGCAGGGTTGATTTCCTTTAGGATGGACTGGGTTGATCTCCTTGCTGTCCAAGGGACCCTCAAGAGTTCAGTACCACAGTTCAAAAACATCAGTTCTTCAGTGCTCAGCCTTCTTTATGGTCCAACTCTCACATCCATACATGATTACTGGGAAAAAAAAAAACACCATAGTTTTGACTAGATGGACCTTTGTCAGCAAACTGATGTCTCTGCTTTTTAATACACTGTCTAGGTTTGTCACACCTTTTCTTTTTTTTTTTAAATTTTTTCTTTATTATTTATTTGGCTCTGCTGGGTCTTAGTTGTGGCATGTGGGATCTAGTTTCCTGACCAGGGTTCGAACCTAGTTCCCCTGCATTGGGAACACAAAGTCTTAACCACTGGACCACCAGGGAAGTCCCTGTCATACCTTTTCTTCCAAGTCCTCTCCTGGGGCCTGTACTCCTTGGATTGTGGCCCTCTCCTCCATCTTCAAAGCCAGGAACGGTGGTCGAGCCTTTTTTTGCACATCACATCATTATGATCCTCTTCCCTAGTCGCCCCCGATGCCACTCTCCTCTTCTGCCTCTCTCGTCCTCTTTTAAAGTCCTACGGGACGACAGTGGGCCCACCCAGACAATCCTCAGGAGAGGATAACTTCCCTATGGTAAGGTTTCCAGACTAGCAATCCATTCCTCCAGCAACCTGGATTCCGTTTTGCCATGTAAGGTAGCACAGTCACATGTTCTAAGAATTAGGACGCTCGGGGGCCATCAGTTCCCCTAGCGTCCTTCCACATGCCTGTCTTCATTTGCCCTGAGGTGTCTCTCTGCCCACACCCCATACCCTGTGCTCGCCCGCCTGATTGCCTATGGTGTCCTGGCACCCAGAGGGAGAGGCACGCCCAGGGGCCAGGAGTGAGACCCATTCATTCTGCAGGAACATGAGGAGGAGGCAGGTGCTGGGCCAGGTGAGGTTTATGGACATTCCTCAGGTGCCCCAGCTGTGCGTGTGACTCCCTCGGGGCTGTCACATGGTGTGTGTGTGGGGGGGTGTTTTTATCCCTCTCTCCCTGGGAACAGTTCACAGGGGATTCCCATCTACTTCACCACAGGTGTCCTGTGCTCCCGGAGGCCACCCACCTGGGACCTCTCAGGGGAAGGGAAACAGCTGCGGCCTCATCTTGAAGCTGCATCACAAAGGAAGGCTGGACTTCTGCTGGGGGTGTCTCCTTGCGTGGAAGGGAATCTGGGTGGGTCAACAGGTTGCAAATTTGTCCTGAGACCTGCTTCCAAGTTCTGCTTGTCCCACTGAAGATGGGTACCTTACTTGCTGTGTGGAAACAAAAGCCACTCTTTCTCGGCTGCAGGGAGGGAGCAGGGATCCTGGTGAAGCGGGCTTGTTGAGCTTGGATGATTGGACCTCTGGGCTGATTTGTTCTTCCAGGGTTGGATTGGGCTGGGCTGGGTGGTGAGGCATGTAGCATCGTGCCATCTAGTGGTGATTTGGTGAACTGCAAGCTATAAAGGCCCAAATATCATCAAAAGTGACTGACACTTTCGAGACCCCATGGACTGTAGGCTGCCAGGCTCCCCTGTCCATGAGATTCTCCAGGCAAAGATACTAGCGTGGGTTGCCATCTCCTCCTCCAGGGGATGTTCCTGACTCAGGGCTCGAACCCGTGTCTCCTGCATCTTGTGCATTGCAGGCAGACACAGTCGCAGTGGTCTTGGGGAGCCTGGCCTCAGAGGGGCTCTCCACTTGGGTTTGGAGATGGCCCTCGGGGATACTGCCAGTTGCTTTTCCGTGAATGCACACTGCCCCTCACCACTCCACACACCCGAGGGGCTGCCTCTGTGGAAGGGATGCCCTCTTTAGCAAGTCAGTCTGACGCTGCTGGCCACCTCGATGTTAGAGGTCACTGGTCTAGGTGGCTGCCAAACCACAGCCGTGGGCGCTTCCAGAGAACATCGGCGCCGATGAACACGGCTGGCTGGCCCCCTGCCCACCCAATGGACGTCTGCTGCAGGCTTCTCCCCTTCCTGGATTGTTTTTCTTCACACCCCATGCTTTCATGTTATTTCTTTTATGTCCATTTTTTCCCCCCTTTTTACAAAAATCTTATTTTGCTTTTTACTTTTACAAGTGTTTTGTTGTTTACGGATATGTATAATCTCAGATTAGTCATATGTCCACTTTTTTTTTTTTTTAATTTATCTTTTGGGGGCTGGGGTGGGGAGGGAGGGGAGTAGGCAGGTCACTTCTATTGATCTTTCATTTGTCCATTTTTCATCCATCTTTGTTCTTTGGCCCATGTGGGCCTCCCATCACAGTGGCCTCTGTTGTCGCAAAGCACTGGCTCTAGGCGCACGTGCGCCAGAGCTCCGGCTCGGTAATTGGACACATCGGTCCAGCCACTCCACGGCACGTGGGATCTTTCCAGGCCAGGATCGAACCGGCACCCCTTGCACTGCAAGGCGGTGTCCTTACCCACTGGACCACCAGGGGAAGCCCTGTCCACTTTTTAAAACATTTTTGTAATTAAAAAAATTCTTTTTTAAACCAAGATTTTTTTTTTTTTAATTTTGGCCTCTTTTATTGGTTTTTTATTTGCTTATTTTCATCCATCATTGCTCTTCGGCCTCTATGGGCCTCCCATTGCAGTGGCCTCTCTCATGGCAGAGCACCAGCTCTGGGCGCCTGAGCTCCAGACCGCTGGCTCGTAATTGGACACACCAGTTCAGCCGCTCCTCCGTATGCGGGATCTTCCCGGGTCAGGGATCGAACCGGAGCCCCTTGCACTGCAAGGCGGTGTCCTTACCCACTGGACCATCTGGGAAGCCCTAAATTTTACTTTTTAGAAAATATTTATTTATTTATTTGGCTGCGCCACATCTTAGCCGTGGCACGCGGGATCTTCATTCTTCCTTGCGGCATGTGAACTCTTATTTGTGTTCTGTGGACTCTAATTCCCTGACCAGGGATCCCAATCTGCATTGGGAGCGCTGAGTTTTAGCCACTGGACCACCAGGGAACCCCTTTCTGTCCATTTTTGGAAGCCAGAGACTTCGTTGGCTCCACTGTCTACCTCAGACGATGGTGTCTGCCTGGAGTGCAGGGCTCCTGGTGACGTCAGCCTCAGCGTTGCCAAGGCGATGCTAGCTCCGCCCCCTCGGCGCTGGCCTGACCTCTGTGGGGCCGGAGCTGAGTGGTCTCGGAGAAGAGCCTGCGGAACAGACGGGCATGGAAACCCATCAGGAAATGAAAAGGGCGGTGACATCCTTGGGGTGTCCAGCCAGGGGGTGGCAGCAAGGAGACCCAGGGCAGCGTCCTCCCCACAAATGCACAGCCTCCGACTTGCAGCGTCCAAGCTCAAGGGAGAACATCTCTAGATAGGAAGTGTGGGTCAGTCCAAAAAGGAAAGAATGTTAAAGATTATTTCATCTTTCCAGGTTATTCTATGTAACGCAGATATCGTGTTTGAAGTTCAGGGGAGACTGTGCCCGACGGGTGCATATGTATGTGGGGCGTAGGCGGTGGGAGAGAGACAGGGATCGATTTAAGGTGAAGCCCAGTGAGCAGGGGCTCTCTTTTAGGGTCAAGAGACTGAAACCCAATTCCTGTCAACTTAAGCAGGGTGGTGGGTGACCTCGGGAGGACCATGGATTAAATTGTGGCCCCAATACATATATTGAAGTGCTAACCCTCCATACCTCGGAATGTGACTGTACTTGGAGATGGGGTCTTTAAAGCAGTGGTTAAGCTAACAGGAGGTCATTAGGGTGGACCCTGATCCCTGTGACCGGTGTCCTGTAAGAAAAGTCCAGGACACAGACACACAGAGAGCAGGCTCGGGGCAAAGATGACCATCTACAAACCAAGGCCTCAGAGAAAACCCACTCTGCCCACACCATGGTCTTGGATTTCTAGACTCTCGAACTGTGGGAAGTGATATTTCTGGTTTGCAAAAAGCCACGAGGTTATGGTGACCCTAGCAAACTAATACAGGGAAGGCAAAAGGGAGGTGCGAGGGCTTAGGGTATCATTTAACCAACCCCCAGGACGCAGGGACAGTGAGGTCCCGGGAATTCCCGTCCCCCGTCTTAGGCGGGCTCTAGTTTGGCCTCCTTCCTTGGGCATCTCCTGGGGGGCGGAGGGGCGTCGAGCCCTTCTGTCCATTTTGGAAGCCAGAGACTTCGTTGGCTCCACTGTCTACCTCAGACGATGGTGTCTGCCTGGAGTGCAGGGCTCCTGGTGACGTCAGCCTCAGCGTTGCCAAGGCGATGCTAGCTCCGCCCCCTCGGCGCTGGCCTGACCTCTGTGGGGCCGGAGCTGAGTGGTCTCGGAGAAGAGCCTGCGGAACAGACGGGCATGGAAACCCATCAGGAAATGAAAAGGGCGGTGACATCCTTGGGGTGTCCAGCCAGGGGGTGGCAGCAAGGAGACCCAGGGCAGCGTCCTCCCCACAAATGCACAGCCTCCGACTTGCAGCGTCACAAGCTCAAGGGAGAACATCTCTAGATAGGAAGTGTGGGTCAGTCCAAAAAAAGGAAAGAATGTTAAAGATTATTTCATCTTTCCAGGTTATTCTATGTAACGCAGATATCGTGTTTGAAGTTCAGGGGGAGACTGTGCCCGCACGGGTGCATATGTATGTGGGGCGTAGGCGGTGGGAGAGAGACAGGGATCGATTTAAGGTGAAGCCCAGTGAGCAGGGGCTCTCTTTTAGGGTCAAGAGACTGAAACCCAATTCCTGTCAACTTAAGCAGGGTGGTGGGTGACCTCGTAGGAGGACCATGGATTAAATTGTGGCCCCCAATACATATATTGAAGTGCTAACCCCTCCATACCTCGGAATGTGACTGTACTTGGAGATGGGGTCTTTAAAGCAGTGGTTAAGCTAACAGGAGGTCATTAGGGTGGACCCTGATCCCTGTGACCGGTGTCCTGTAAGAAAAGTCCAGGACACAGACACACAGAGAGCAGGCTCGGGGCAAAGATGACCATCTACAAACCAAGGCCTCAGAGAAAACCCACTCTGCCCACACCATGGTCTTGGATTTCTAGACTCTCGAACTGTGGGAAGTGATATTTCTGGTTTGCAAAAAGCCACGAGGTTATGGTGACCCTAGCAAACTAATACAGGGAAGGCAAAAGGGAGGTGCGAGGGCTTAGGGTATCATTTAACCAACCCCCAGGACGCAGGGACAGTGAGGTCCCGGGAATTCCCGTCCCCCGTCTTAGGCGGGCTCTAGTTTGGCCTCCTTCCCTTGGGCATCTCCCTGTGGGAGGGACACAGCTCAAGATCCGAAAGGAAAGCGAGAGTTAACCGTCCACTCGTGATCTGAAGCCATCCACGCAGGGGTTCTGCTTTTCCTTCTCAGGTCTCAGTGCCCTCTCCCAGGGCCACCTGCCATGGCCGGGGGCTGCAGAGCTAGGACTGTTCTAGCTAGGATCTCGCGCTTTCCTGAAGAGCAGGAGGGTCAGGGAGAAGGTGGAGGCTATGAGGTGATAGGGTACGGTGATCAGCCAGCCCCGAGGCTGATAGAGGAGGGAACTGTGTGCTCCGCAGAGATCCTGAGGCCAAGACTCGGAAGGGAAGTGGCCCAGGCCAATAGCCTGCACCTGGAGCCTAGCCTGCCGGGGTGGGGTTAGGAGGGGCATGGGGGAGGCAGAGGGCGTCAGCCCCCACCAGGTCTGCAACACCCAGCCGGTTGAAAGAGTAAGGCAGATGGACACATCAGCTGCTGTCAGACTCCGTCCCTAATTTTCTTGTTTCCTGTTTTGTTTGTTTATTTTTTAATAAAATGGGGAGGATTGGAGGCGTGGTATGAGGTGAGCCATTATAAATACTCACTCAACCTGACTATTCCAATCCTTAAATTGCTACCTTGTTCGAAGTCATGGGCTCAGGAGCTGACTTTGCCCTTTAAATCCGTAATTTACAAGAGCAATTTTCTGCCAGGTGGAGGGAGTGGATCTCTCGCCTCCAGGTAATGCTTGATTTAAGCAGGGACGTCTCTTCAGCCCTGGGAACATTTGGCTTGAGCAATCATTTTCTGTAAACAGCTGGGTGTGGCTGGCCGGCCTCAGGGCAGTGGGTGCCAGGCCCGGACTCGGGGCAAAGATGACCATCTACAAACCAAGGCCTCAGAGAAAACCCACTCTGCCCACACCATGGTCTTGGATTTCTAGACTCTCGAACTGTGGGAAGTGATATTTCTGGTTTGCAAAAAGCCACGAGGTTATGGTGACCCTAGCAAACTAATACAGGGAAGGCAAAAGGGAGGTGCGAGGGCTTAGGGTATCATTTAACCAACCCCCAGGACGCAGGGACAGTGAGGTCCCGGGAATTCCCGTCCCCCGTCTTAGGCGGGCTCTAGTTTGGCCTCCTTCCCTTGGGCATCTCCCTGTGGGAGGGACACAGCTCAAGATCCGAAAGGAAAGCGAGAGTTAACCGTCCACTCGTGATCTGAAGCCATCCACGCAGGGGTTCTGCTTTTCCTTCTCAGGTCTCAGTGCCCTCTCCCAGGGCCACCTGCCATGGCCGGGGGCTGCAGAGCTAGGACTGTTCTAGCTAGGATCTCGCGCTTTCCCTGAAGAGCAGGAGGGGTCAGGGAGAAGGTGGAGGCTATGAGGTGATAGGGTACGGTGATCAGCCAGCCCCGAGGCTGATAGAGGAGGGAACTGTGTGCTCCGCAGAGATCCTGAGGCCAAGACTCGGAAGGGAAGTGGCCCAGGCCAATAGCCTGCACCTGGAGCCTAGCCTGCCGGGGTGGGGTTAGGAGGGGCATGGGGGAGGCAGAGGGCGTCAGCCCCCACCAGGTCTGCAACACCCAGCCGGTTGAAAGAGTAAGGCAGATGGACACATCAGCTGCTGTCAGACTCCGTCCCTAATTTTCTTGTTTCCTGTTTTGTTTGTTTATTTTTTAATAAAATGGGGAGGATTGGAGGCGTGGTATGAGGTGAGCCATTATAAATACTCACTCAACCTGACTATTCCAATCCTTAAATTGCTACCTTGTTCGAAGTCATGGGCTCAGGAGCTGACTTTGCCCTTTAAATCCGTAATTTACAAGAGCAATTTTCTGCCAGGTGGAGGGAGTGGATCTCTCGCCTCCAGGTAATGCTTGATTTAAGCAGGGACGTCTCTTCAGCCCTGGGAACATTTGGCTTGAGCAATCATTTTCTGTAAACAGCTGGGTGTGGCTGGCCGGCCTCAGGGCAGTGGGTGCCAGCCCGGACTCGGCAGAGGGTCCATCGCAGTGCTATGATCCCCGCTCCCAGCTCGGGAGCCTGGGAATCCATGGAATGTCTCTGTGCCTCAGTTTCCCTATTCATCAGATGAGAGAAATGATGCCTGTCAGGAGAGGTTGCTGGGAGCATTCAGCGAGAAAAACCACATACAGCGGTGATCTCAAGTGTAGGTGGCTTTACCTCCCTGGGGGACATTTGGCAAGGTCTGGAGAAGCTTAGGGCTGTCATTTGGCGGAGGAGGGGAGGCTTGGCTTCTAGCGAGTGGCAGCAAGGGATGCTGCTAAACATCCTGCAGTGCTCAGGACCGCACTCCACTCCTCGAAGTCTCTCCAGGGTGCCGGCAGTGTGGAGGTCAAGAAGCCCTGCTGTGAAGGGCAAAAGGGTCTGGTCAGTGTTGGCTCTTATTAGATCCGACCTCCAAATTCTCCCTTCTGTCTCTGGTGCTGTTGGGCACCTGGACTCACGTTTCTCTTCCTCTCTGAATATCAGGGGCTCCCCTTCCCCGGGAATAGGGAGAGGAAGTATCTCTTAGGAAAGAAGAACTCCCTACCTCTCCGTCCCAAGGCCGCATGAAAGGATCCCAATCCACATAGTCCCCTGAGACCCCAGGCACCCGATCCTCTGGTCAGTGGGTGCCTGGTCCCTTCAGGATGTGGGACTCTCTGGACTGACCTCACCCCTAGTGGGCTTTCGACCCTAGACCACTCAGCCCAGGAGACTCCACTGTGAGATTTTTCTAGAACTACCAAGTGAGAGCCTCTCTCGTTCAGGGGTAACTGAGCTGGGAGTCTGTGTGTCTTGTGGTCATTTTGCCAATTGTAGGAAACATTATTTGTCTGGAAATGAACCTGACGTAGAAAGGCAAAGTCAAGGGATGAAGAAAGATGAAGAACCTGAAAATATCACTTGCCTCTCTGGAGCCAAAGCTAGTTGTCTTTCACTATTCTTTTAATTTAATTATGTATGGCTATCCGGGGTCTTCAGCGCTGTGCACGATCTCTCTCTAGTTAAAGCGAGCGAGGGCTGCTCCCTGGTCGCCGTGCGTGGGCTTCTCACCGTGTCGGCCTGTCCTGTGGAGGAGCCCCGGTCATCGGGAGCCGAGGCACGCAGCTCCGGCGTGTGAGGGCGTCAGGAGTGGCGTTGCCCCGAGCAGTGTGCGATCCTAGTTCTAGGGATTGAACCCAAGTACCCTGCATGGACAGGTGGATTCTTAACCACTGGACTGCCCGGGACGTCTTGTCTTGCACGATTCTTTACAGAAGCCAGTACATTCCTTTTTGTTATTCAACAAGCTTTGGAGTTCAGTTACTGGCTACTATAGAAATCCCACCTGCCCTGGAATCTTTTTTCCCCCAGTTCTGTTTTTCTAGAGACTTGCCTTCCCTCCCTGTCCCCTCCACCCCCCAACTTCACCAAATCAAAAAACTGTTGGGAACAGGGCTTGTCTTGAACACTAAGTTCTCGCAGGGTTCTATGTGGCAACGAAATTTTCTTCCATGATGAGACTGTCCCATATTTCTGCTCTCCAATTCGCAGCCACCAGCCACAGGCAGCTATGGAGTGCTTGGAGGGTTCTGGTGCAACTGAGAAATGGAATTTTAAATTTTTATTGAATTTTAATTGATTAGTCATTTAAATTGTCACAAGTGACTTGGCTGCCAGATCAAACAGCATAGCTGCACAGCATCTTGTACTGGTGGTGCTGCTCGGTTTTTATCGACTGATGGATTGATCTGTTCACTTGCCTAATGAACGGGGAGAGAGTGAAGGGCACTCTATCAGTGGCTATAGTAGATGGGCTGTCCTGGTCCCATGGGTCCCACGTGGATAAGTGTTCTGCAGAGTCGACGGACTTCCCTGGTGGCTCAGTGGTGAAGAGTTCTCCTGCCAGTGCAGGAGACATGGGTTCAATCCCTGATCTGGGAGGATTCCACATGCTGTGGAGCAACTAAACTCATGGGCCACAACTACAGAGCCTGTGCTCCAGAGCCTCAGAGCCGCAACTCCTGAAGCCCTGGAACCCGAGTTCCACTACAAAAGAAGTCACCACAACAAGAAGCCTGCTCACCTCAACCAGAGCCCCCACTCCCTGCAACTAGAGAAGAACCTGCAGCAGCAGTGAAAACCCAGAATAGCCAAAAATAAATAAATAAATAAATAAAATAAAGTCTTCAAACTTGAAATGGATACATTGTAATATGAAAAAAAAAAAATGTGTTATGCAGAGTTGAGGACACAGTATGTTTCAGAGGAGGCCCAGATCAGTTTCTTTGGGAGTTCAGGGAGGTTCACTGGGATTCTGAGAGGCTGGGGGTGGGATGTTCTCAAGGGGATACAATTTCACGCTGCTCAGGAGTATTTGATTCAATCCTCTTTTACCTGCTGGACGGGAATTTCAGTGCGGACCGAGGCTGGCAGAATTCTATTCATATCATGTCCATCCAGAAGGAGACAGCAGAGGATGAGATGGCGGATGGCATCGCTGACTCAAGGGTCTTGAGTCTGGGCAAGCTCTGGGAAGTGAAGGACAGGGAAGCCTGGCGTGCTGCGGTCCACGGGGTCGCAAAGAGTTGGACACAACTGAGCGGCTGAACAACAACAACTGCCTGGATGTTCTTCCCCCAGATCTTTTCAGGGCCGGCTCCTGCTCAGATCTTAGGTCTCAGCTTCAAAGTCCTCTAGTACCCCCACCCCTCCATCATACCTACCTCTTATCATGTCTGAAATCAGCCACCCCAGTCCTGGGTGAGGTTCTTATCTTCCTTCGCTATGTTATATGAAATCTACCCTTGGATCCCCAAGAACTGACCCTGGCACCGAAGAGGATTCCCTCCATAAAACCCAGTGTGTGTGGTCAGCCTGCGGACGCTGGCTGTGCCCAGGCCTGCCTCACCGTGTCTTCGAACTCTTCCAGACCCCCCCGGTTCAATGCACACTTCCCGAGTGTGTACCTCTGCCTCACCTCGGCAATGACATGGGGACTCAGGCTGGGGTCCTGCCCTGGGAGAAGCGAACCGTTAGGTTCACTGGGCTGGAGCTCCATCAGGGCCGGCCAGACCCGCTGGGTGGGGCCCTCAGACCAGCCCCACCTCCTGTGACCCGGGCTTCGCCAGGAGGGCCCAGCGGTCTGCCGGGATCGACACTCAGAGTGCATCTCTGGCCCAGCAGCGCAGCCTGGGAGCATATGAGAAATGTGAACCCCAGGCCCCACCCCAGACCTCCCGAGTTCAGCATCTGCATTCCAGAAACCCGTCCCTGCCCTGTGAAGTCTGAGCAGCACCGTGCTCGGGCACCATGGTTCCACCACCGCTCCGGACTGAATGTCTGCAGCCTCCCAAAATTCACATAGTGATAAACCCTGACCCACAGCTGGTGTATTCGGAGGTGGGGCCTTCGGGAGGTGATCAGGTCATGAGCGGGGGTCCTCATGATGGGATTAGTGCCCGTGTTAGAGGAGACATCAGAGAGCTTGTGTCCTCTCTCTCTCCCTCCACCTGCGAGGACACAATGAGCAGGCCACCATCTGCCCACCAGGAACACAGCCCTCACCACAGGCTGGATCTGCCCTCTGGATCTCAGACTTCTCAGCCTCTAGAATCACGAGGGATGAATGTTGTTTAAATCTCCGATGTGTCAGACACTGAGTCGTGTCCGACTCATTGCGACCCCACAGACTGTCACCTGCCAGGCTCCTCAGGCGAGGATCCTGGAGTGGGTCGCCATGTCCTTCTCCAGAGGATCTTCCCAGCGCAGGAATCGAACCCAGGTCTCCTGCACTGCAGGCAGATTCTTTACCATCGGAGCCACCACGGAGGCTCTCCAGCCCCCTGCTCACTGGTATTGTTTTAGCGGCCCGAGCCCCTGAGACCACCACGAGCTGGAGGCACGAATTCCCCAGAGGAGGGATGTGGTGAAGCCAACAGTATCAGGGGGTGCTGACTTGTCAGATGTTCCTCACCCCCATGATAACGGGGTTCCAGGATATAAGGCAGCGCTCTGATAGGAGGCACCAGAGTTTTCTAATGGGGCAGGCCGCATCAGAATGCATCCATTTTGAATACTACCGCCTGGTAAGTCCTGTGCTGGAAGGTTGGGGGGAGCGGGGGACACTGGCTTTGAAGAGGTGGAGGTTCTCAGCGAGGAGGCACAAGTCTGGGATTTGGAGGCAGGTGAATGAGTTTGAGTCCTGCTCTGTAACATCTCAGCTTTATAGAGCTGGGCAAGCCTCTCAGCCTTAGCCTCAGTTTCTCCGTCTGTGAAATGGGTTAATAACCACCCCTTTCCAAGAGACTGTTGGGAACACTGAATGAGACCACACAGAGGAAACAGCCAGCTCATCAGCGCAGCTGCTGCGGGGTAGTTTTTATTGTTACAGTGTTAGAATCCCTCGAAGCCCCCGAGTTCAGCATCTGCATTCCAGAAACCCGTCCCTGCCCTGTGAAGTCTGAGCAGCACCGTGCTCGGGCACCATGGTTCCACCACCGCTCCGGACTGAATGTCTGCAGCCTCCCAAAATTCACATAGTGATAAACCCTGACCCACAGCTGGTGTATTCGGAGGTGGGGCCTTCGGGAGGTGATCAGGTCATGAGCGGGGGTCCTCATGATGGGATTAGTGCCCGTGTTAGAGGAGACATCAGAGAGCTTGTGTCCTCTCTCTCCCTCCACCTGCGAGGACACAATGAGCAGGCCACCATCTGCCCACCAGGAACACAGCCCTCACCACAGGCTGGATCTGCCCTCTGGATCTCAGACTTCTCAGCCTCTAGAATCACGAGGGATGAATGTTGTTTAAATCTCCGATGTGTCAGACACTGAGTCGTGTCCGACTCATTGCGACCCCACAGACTGTCACCTGCCAGGCTCCTCAGGCGAGGATCCTGGAGTGGGTCGCCATGTCCTTCTCCAGAGGATCTTCCCAGCGCAGGAATCGAACCCAGGTCTCCTGCACTGCAGGCAGATTCTTTACCATCGGAGCCACCACGGAGGCTCTCCAGCCCCCTGCTCACTGGTATTGTTTTAGCGGCCCGAGCCCCTGAGACCACCACGAGCTGGAGGCACGAATTCCCCAGAGGAGGGATGTGGTGAAGCCAACAGTATCAGGGGGTGCTGACTTGTCAGATGTTCCTCACCCCCATGATAACGGGGTTCCAGGATATAAGGCAGCGCTCTGATAGGAGGCACCAGAGTTTTCTAATGGGGCAGGCCGCATCAGAATGCATCCATTTTGAATACTACCGCCTGGTAAGTCCTGTGCTGGAAGGTTGGGGGGAGCGGGGGACACTGGCTTTGAAGAGGTGGAGGTTCTCAGCGAGGAGGCACAAGTCTGGGATTTGGAGGCAGGTGAATGAGTTTGAGTCCTGCTCTGTAACATCTCAGCTTTATAGAGCTGGGCAAGCCTCTCAGCCTTAGCCTCAGTTTCTCCGTCTGTGAAATGGGTTAATAACCACCCCTTTCCAAGAGACTGTTGGGAACACTGAATGAGACCACACAGAGGAAACAGCCAGCTCATCAGCGCAGCTGCTGCGGGGTAGTTTTTATTGTTACAGTGTTAGAATCCCCTCTCGGGAAGCCCTTCAGGGCCATGACCAGCAATTCATGTCAGGAACATCATCGTAGCTCATGGACAACTTGTTCCCTTGGCAGCCACAAACCCCTGGGGGTCTTAGGGATCAGGAAGTTCTCATCAGGCAACAGCTGGGAAGGATGTAGGTGTCAGGCTTTCTCTCTTTTTTTGCCACTCAACTGCTCGGAGCCTGCTGGAACCCGGAAGGGCAGCGTAGACGTGGTAGGGCCCAGAACATACGGGCTGTGATGGGAAGGGGAGAGTGAGGCTTGGAACATGGACGTCACATCTTGCCAAATCATTCCATTCTGCTGGACCCAGCCCCATTCAGCGACCCCAAGACTTGGGACCACTGTTCTGAGGCCCCTCCATGCTGGCTGGACGGTGGGGAGACAGTGTTCCCTGCAACTTCTTCTGGTCCAGGTTCTCCGGTGGCGTCTTCCTGCCGCCTGCCTCCTGGGGTCTGATGACAACGCTGAGACAGACAGATTTCTGAGAAAAAGGCCCTGCTCAGCCAAGGACGAGGGGGCCTCCCAGCGGTGTCCAGGGTCGGAAAGCTGAGCCCACCTGGCAGGGGCCTTCTGACGGCTCCAGGCCCCGGCTACTGGAAGGAATACGGGGTGTCTCTGCCCATCCTGGTTCTCCCCAGCCTCTGGCAGCATCTCTCGCTTGTGAAGGGGCCAGCTCCACGAGCACAGTGGACACCACCTCTCAGAGACGCACAAGCACACAGTTCCCGGGTCCAGATGCCGTGTCACCCTCTAAGGACCAGGACCTTGACTCAGGCGGTTTGGACGGGATGTGGCAAGTCCCTGTTTCACGGGTGGCCACTCGGCCGGCTTTTGCTAACCAGCTGCCAGAACCTCTCCGCTGAGTCCACCTGCCCCGTGCCTCTCGCCAGCCCGTGTAGCGGAGCTGACATTTAGGATTTCTCCAGCAGACAGCTTTCCTGATGTGACTCGGTAGGGAACTTGGTCATGTATCAGTGAACCCTTCCTCAGAGTGAAAAGCCAGCTCCAAATGCTCACCTGACGGCCGGAGATAAAGAGCATCAGGCAGATGACACATGATCTTGGGGCACTCTCTGGGCCAAAAGGCACATCCGAGGTCGCCCGTGTTGTCCCCGGCAGGCCCGCTGGGCGAATGCTGTGAATGTGTCGGGCAGTGCCATTCCTGCCAGTGACCCAACTGTCCACTGGCCCGTCTTGTCCCCAGTGGGGCTGAATGGGGGAACAATGCACGAGTTTCAAATCATCAGCCTGCACTCAGGCCCCTCTCTGCCTGCCACTCCTGCTCCCTTGTGACAGTAACTGCCTTTCAGGCTGCTGCTTCCTGAGGCAGACCCTGGGGTCCCCACGCACCTGCAGCATGGACTCTGGCCTGAGAGGGGCCTGTGGCATCACATCTGAGGGAGGCTCCATTCCCTTCTCTGGGCTGTGGGATCTGCAGCCTCCAACACTGTGTGCGGGGCTGAATGCCGCAGAGATCCCAGAGCTGGAGCCTCAGCAAAGCCATGTCAGGGTCCAGGGCCTCGCTCCTCGGGCCCAGGAATCAGAGATGTATCCTCAGGAGGTCCAACACTCAGACCAGAGTGGGCACCCACCTGTCCACCACGTAAGCATTTGGTGTCCTGTGGCAACAAATGCTGTGCTTGTGTTCAGGTTAGAAAATCATGGTCTTCGGTCTCGGGGAGCAGAAATTCTCACGCTCACTGGGCCTTGGCTTGTGCTTTTCCCTTGAGAGGAAATAATTCACTGGGTTATAAACAGGTGCTTTGACGGTTCTTGAGGGCTGACCGCACTTCTAGTCCTTGAAATTCAAACTTCTTACCGATGGGCCATGCCGAAGCCCTCAGTGGATGTTGAGCATTGTGGTCCCAACGAATCATGTGCTTTGATGACCAGAGTGTAAGGAAAACCCCAACGTCTGTCCATCCCTAATCATGCCTCAGTAATGAGGTCAACGAACTCAAGCCTGAGCACAGGAATCAAACTGGTTTTCAAGGGCTGTGCACATGGGATTTTCCTCTTTGGGGCATCCAGTCCTATCGGACGCTCTAAAGAGTCTGCACGTTAAACATGCCCTGTCTTCCTTTTGCACTCTGCTCTAACCAAAACAACGAAGAGAACAAGTACAGTATCAATTCTGTGTTGCAAGTGGGAAATCAGACACCCATGCCAGACCCCATAACTTCCCACCTGTCTCCTGAGAGGTTACAAAATGTTACAGACGTTAGCAAGTGTTAATCCTCACCACGTCCCCAGGGAGGGAACCAGAAGTATAGAGGAAGACGCCGAGGCACAGAGAGGTGAGGCCACTGGGAAGAAGCCACACAGCAAAGCAGCAGCAGAGTCAAGAAGAAGGTTGGGGTCCTCTCTACCACCTTAGTGAGCTGCGAGAGTCTGCTCAACTGGGGCATTGGTAGGCACACCTGTGTTTCAGGTGACAAATGTCAGAACAAGGTTTGCTGGGTAAACGACAAGCATGTTCCTGCTCCCAGTCCCAAATCCACCGTCGCACTTGGTATGGTTGTCACGGACCGATCTCAGTCACCCCCGATCTTGTTGCCATGATGTCCTTCACCCAGAGAAGGAGGTATCCAACTTTCCCGGAAAATGCTGCTGCCCAGCCCCACCCCCACGGAGATCTCCGCCCCTCGCTCTGCCCAGTGGAGCCCCTCCTGGAGGAAGGGCCAGGCTAGCCCTTCAACACATTCACGCGATGCGACACAAGGCTTTCAGGATGGGAATGACCTTCCTGGTTTGCATTGTCCCAAGGGAGATTCAGTGACCCAAGTCAGAAGCAAGTCCTCGGTCGTGGTGGGGGGCATATATGCAGCAGCCGAGACCGCCGCCAGGCTGGCTGGGAGGACCCTCATGAGGACGGCGAGCCCCCGGCTTTGCTAGCGCCTGGCACTGTCCCCACGGGGCTTTGTGAGTCTCGCGGGAGTCCCACCTGCTCCCCTCGCGATGGTGCTTTGGGGAACTCTGTGCCTCCTTCCACCCTGGAGGCTTTGTTCAAGGCTCCAGGGACCACGTGGACGCCTCAGTGGCCGAGTCACTCTGTGGTGGAGCCTTGGTAACGAGGTGCTGGGCACCCCGACAGGTCCTCCGGGCCAGCCTCCTTCCAGGGAGCAGGGACGTCCACGGCCGGCCCAAGGCAGGCAGGCTGGGGCCCCTCGTTCCGTGGGGCCCCCTCCCGTCGGAAGTCACAGCAGTCTGCTGGGACCAGAGGAGCACCGTCCAGCCGAGATGACTATGTACAGTGGGGAGGGTCCCAGACTGTCCCTCCTCCCCGGGCCTCTCCACATTGGGTCCCATGGCACATCTCTTCCTTACACGTTGGTGACCTCCAGGCTGCTGTACCCCTCCAGACGGCACTGATCAGGCCTGCACTGGGAGTCCTCATCTCCGCAGTCTTCATTTTGAAGAGAGCCGTAGTCATCATGGAAATCGGGGTCTTTGCTGCTGAAGCCCCTTCCTATCTTTCCCAGGGGCAGCTGAGAAGAGAGGAAGGAGAACAAAGGACAGGAAGAAGAGAAAAAAGAATTGAATGTTCTTGGATCTGGAAAATGTGGTGCCTCTGTTTTCATTGCTGCGTGACCTTGAGTAACTTACCTAACCACTCTGTGCTTCTTCTATGAATAATAATACTCCACTGCTTATGGAGACTGAGAGGAGGATTTTTGTGAGTTAACCTTAGAAGAGAGCTTTGTGTCCCCAGCTGGAAGAAGCCAGCTGGGTACCGAGAGTGAGGACAAGTATAGTCTGATAATCCATGACAGCTTCTCTCTTCCTCTTAGCAGGAAGGGAGGTGAGAATGTGTGAGCGTGAGATCTGACTGCATTCACAGGTCAAGAAGAAAGGTGAGACAGAAAGAGTGTGGGTTTTGGTGACTCAGAAACTGGGGTTTGCGGTGGAAAAACAGACGTGGACAGTAGACATATGGACATTGTGGGGAATGAACGGTGGGTGGGAGGCGTAAAGGAAGTAGCATGAAAACCTACACTATCGTGTGTGAAGAAAATAGCTATTGTCATTGCTCTGTGAGAAAAGGGGATCCTGCAGGGGTGCTGTGTGATGGTCTGGAGGGGTGGGATGGGCGGATATACATATGACTAATCTGGGTTCATACATATCTGTAAACAACAAAACTCTGTAAAAGTAAAATAAAAATTAGGAAAAAAAAAAAAAACGGGTTTGGATCCCTGCTCTGCCATTTCCAGCTGTGTGACAATGGACAAGTCACTCGCCCTCTCTGAGCCTCAGTTTTCTCAGATATGAAACAGGACTAGTAATTCCTTTCTCCCAGAGTTGTTGCAAAGAGTAGAAATTCCATCTGGGAAGCACACAGCAAGGTGCTGGCCACGCCATGTGTGCATGCGCTACCCCATGGGACTGTAGCCCTCCAGGCTCCTCTGTCCATGGGATACTCCAGGTAAGAATACTGGAGTGGGGGCTTCCCTGGTGGTCCAGTGGGCAAAGAAGCCAACTGGCAGTGCAAGGGGCGCTGGTTGGATCCTTGGCCCAGGAAGATCCCACGTGCTGCGGAGTGGCTGTTATAGTGTGTCTAATTATGCGCATGCGCCCAGAGCCGGTGCTCTGAGAGAGGCCGCTGTGGTGGGAGGCCCGCGTGGGCCAAAGAGTAAAGATGGATGAAAAATAAATAAATTTAAAGAATTCAATAAGAAGAGGCCAAAATTAAAAAAAAATAAAAGTAAGAATACTGCAGTGGGTTGCCATTTCCTCTTTCAGGGGATCTTCCTGACGCAGGGATTGAACCCGTGCCTCCTACATTGTCAGGCGGATTCTTTACCACGGAGCCACCTGGGAAGCCCCAAGGTGCTTGCAGAGAGTAGCTACTGTTACTGGACGCGGTGGACCCACAATAAATATTTCTCTCTTATTTTGAACAGATGTCTGTCAGACTAGTCAGGAGGCGCTGTGTGATTTTTTCTTTATCTGACTGCCTTTCTTTCCACACCAGTGTTTCTTAACCTTTTTTTCCCCCATCATTGTCCTCCTTAAAAAAACGATCCTTTACACATTTTCCTATAATCACATCCCCACCATGAAATTTCCATACCACAGGGACCAGTGTGCCTGTGTTGAGGCGCCTTGTGTATATCCGTGCTTTACACACAGAGTGAGGGTTTCTGGCACCCTCTCCACTGAGAACCAATCTTGACCACCTTGGGGGTGATAGCACCCCCAAGGAGGAATGCACATTCCTGACTGAAGGCACCTTCATGGTGAGGATGGGCTTTTGTCTGCGCTTATCTTCCACGCGCAGGACGTGCCTGGGATGCACTCAGTACCCGGAACTGTCGCCTGAATGAAGGGGAGAACGTTGAATTACTGGCTTCTGCGGTCTGTGTGCACACACCTCCGTTTAAGAATCTCTGCCGCTCTGAGTCCCAGCTGCACGCGCTCTCACGCACCAGAGGCTCACCTGCTGCTCCTGGTCAGGCCATTAGAGTTCAGGATCCAAGTCAGTGGCCCGTAGAGTTTGGGGTGTGTTGGAACCCTCTGGGCGGCCTGGCGACACGCAGGGTCCCCTGCACCTCATAGGCTCAGGTGGGTCCCAGAGTCTGCACATTAAGCAGCTGATGCAGGCAGGTGAGACTTTGGGGTGCAGCATCCAAAGCCCCACATGCTGAGCGTGTCTTAACCATTATGAGGGTCCCTGAAGGTGGCTTCCAGGGCCTTTCTCCCAGCCCTGTGAGCCTATGACCTGGCCCATCGGGCGCCCTCCACGGGGGAGCTAGGAGAGGGTACCGTGAGTCCAGACAGCACCGAGACCTTCCCGGGCTGGGCGACCCCCAGGTAAACAGACGGAGTCACCTACCCGGCCGGCTTTGTACTTGATTCCACTGCTGTTCTCCTCCTTCCCTGCCCTGGTGATGCTGGAGGCCCTCCCGGGGGGCGTTCCAAATCGCTCGGCCTCCCGGAGGCCTGTGGAGCTGGGGAGACAACCGCTGCAAGTCAGGGTCGCGGGGTGGCTGGCGCGGGGCGTCAGCTACGGCGACCCAGAGACACAGACGCTCCCTCACTCTCACACCGGTAACCACGACCACAACTCCGGTTTACCTAGTCCTCCTATGTGCCACCACTGTGCGCAGCACTGCATGAGCACAATCCTCACCGCACACCTAGGGGCCAGCTTCCCATCTCTGTGCTGTCGATGAGGAAAAGGGGCACAGAGAGGTTAAGCAGTATGCCCAGGATCACACAGCTTGGGAGTGGCAGAGCCAAGCTTTGAGCTCTGGTCTCAGAGACTCCAGAGTCTCTCTGAACCCCCAGGTACTCTACAAACCCTATCAGGAGAGACAAGACATGATGGGAGAAGCCCCACAAAGCAGTTCATTGGGTATAGCTTGAGAAGCATCAGGAAAGTTGCCCTCTGCATTTAAAGTCCCGTGCCTCCCACTGACTTGTTGACTGAAGTTACCCGCACCACCCTCTTCCTTGTACAAAAGCATCACAGTCTTGTTAGAATGGGACTTGCCGATCTACAACCAGCAGCCGAAAGCAGCCAGCTAACTGATTTTGTAAATAAAGTTTTATTGAAACCTAGTCCATATGTTTGCACAATATCTACGGCTACTTTCTGGCTATCATATCTGTTTCGCCACGGATGGCACATGGGTCCCAGAGTCTGCACATTAAGCAGCTGATGCAGGCAGGTGAGACTTTGGGGTGCAGCATCCAAAGCCCCACATGCTGAGCGTGTCTTAACCATTATGAGGGTCCCTGAAGGTGGCTTCCAGGGCCTTTCTCCCAGCCCTGTGAGCCTATGACCTGGCCCATCGGGCGCCCTCCACGGGGGAGCTAGGAGAGGGTACCGTGAGTCCAGACAGCACCGAGACCTTCCCGGGCTGGGCGACCCCCAGGTAAACAGACGGAGTCACCTACCCGGCCGGCTTTGTACTTGATTCCACTGCTGTTCTCCTCCTTCCCTGCCCTGGTGATGCTGGAGGCCCTCCCGGGGGGCGTTCCAAATCGCTCGGCCTCCCGGAGGCCTGTGGAGCTGGGGAGACAACCGCTGCAAGTCAGGGTCGCGGGGTGGCTGGCGCGGGGCGTCAGCTACGGCGACCCAGAGACACAGACGCTCCCTCACTCTCACACCGGTAACCACGACCACAACTCCGGTTTACCTAGTCCTCCTATGTGCCACCACTGTGCGCAGCACTGCATGAGCACAATCCTCACCGCACACCTAGGGGCCAGCTTCCCATCTCTGTGCTGTCGATGAGGAAAAGGGGCACAGAGAGGTTAAGCAGTATGCCCAGGATCACACAGCTTGGGAGTGGCAGAGCCAAGCTTTGAGCTCTGGTCTCAGAGACTCCAGAGTCTCTCTGAACCCCCAGGTACTCTACAAACCCTATCAGGAGAGACAAGACATGATGGGAGAAGCCCCACAAAGCAGTTCATTGGGTATAGCTTGAGAAGCATCAGGAAAGTTGCCCCTCTGCATTTAAAGTCTGTGCCTCCCACTGACTTGTTGACTGAAGTTACCCGCACCACCCTCTTCCTTGTACAAAAGCATCACAGTCTTGTTAGAATGGGACTTGCCGATCTACAACCAGCAGCCGAAAGCAGCCAGCTAACTGATTTTGTAAATAAAGTTTTATTGAAACCTAGTCCATATGTTTGCACAATATCTACGGCTACTTTCTGGCTATCATATCTGTTTCGCCACGGATGGCACATGGGTCCCGAGGACTCACATCTTTACCACTTGGCCTTTTATGGGAGACGTTTGCTGGTCCCTGTGTTAGAATCTCAGTGCTAGGGTGCACGACGTCGGGGCAAGAAACCAGTTCAGAGCCAGGAGTTCGGAACTTAGTCCTCCCGCTTGCCTGCCTTCCCTTTTAGAATCGGGTGAATCACAGAGCTCCTTGGGATCCTGACCTTTCTTTTCCTGCAGGGTTGGCCCCAGATAGGGCACAGCCTTCTGCTCCTCCCCAGTCAACCTCGCCAACCCCAAGACACTAACATCCAGGATCTTCCTTGAAAGGTTAGCTGCAGTGAAATCGTGGCTTTCCTCTTTACTGGCTGTGTGACCTTGAGCACATCACCTTATTTCTCAAAAGCTGGGCTTCTCCAGTGCCCAGATGGAAATTGTATGAGAGCCAACTTCATCAAATGTTCACAAAAGTTAGTTAAAAAGTGCTTTGGAAAAAAAAAAAAGAAAAAAAAAGTGCTTTGGAGCTGAGCTGGCATCCAGCAAATGGCTCCAATGGCAATAATTCATACGAACAGTTATAACTTATTACAGAGGCATCGGCTCTGGCTGATGGGCAGTCACGAACCGGCTTTGCAGGAGCCTTGGCTCCCCAAACTAAAATGCATGTGAGATGCTCCAGGGCAGGGCCAGGGGGAAAGGGCCCACACAGCTTGGGAGTGGCAGAGCCAAGCTTTGAGCTCTGGTCTCAGAGACTCCAGAGTCTCTCTGAACCCCCAGGTACTCTACAAACCCTATCAGGAGAGACAAGACATGATGGGAGAAGCCCCACAAAGCAGTTCATTGGGTATAGCTTGAGAAGCATCAGGAAAGTTGCCCCTCTGCATTTAAAGTCTGTGCCTCCCACTGACTTGTTGACTGAAGTTACCCGCACCACCCTCTTCCTTGTACAAAAGCATCACAGTCTTGTTAGAATGGGACTTGCCGATCTACAACCAGCAGCCGAAAGCAGCCAGCTAACTGATTTTGTAAATAAAGTTTTATTGAAACCTAGTCCATATGTTTGCACAATATCTACGGCTACTTTCTGGCTATCATATCTGTTTCGCCACGGATGGCACATGGGTCCCGAGGACTCACATCTTTACCACTTGGCCTTTTATGGGAGACGTTTGCTGGTCCCTGTGTTAGAATCTCAGTGCTAGGGTGCACGACGTCGGGCAAGAAACCAGTTCAGAGCCAGGAGTTCGGAACTTAGTCCTCCCGCTTGCCTGCCTTCCCTTTTAGAATCGGGTGAATCACAGAGCTCCTTGGGATCCTGACCTTTCTTTTCCTGCAGGGTTGGCCCCAGATAGGGCACAGCCTTCTGCTCCTCCCCAGTCAACCTCGCCAACCCCAAGACACTAACATCCAGGATCTTCCTTGAAAGGTTAGCTGCAGTGAAATCGTGGCTTTCCTCTTTACTGGCTGTGTGACCTTGAGCACATCACCTTATTTCTCAAAAGCTGGGCTTCTCCAGTGCCCAGATGGAAATTGTATGAGAGCCAACTTCATCAAATGTTCACAAAAGTTAGTTAAAAAGTGCTTTGGAAAAAAAAAAAAGAAGAAGAAAAAAAAAGTGCTTTGGAGCTGAGCTGGCATCCAGCAAATGGCTCCAATGGCAATAATTCATACGAACAGTTATAACTTATTACAGAGGCATCGGCTCTGGCTGATGGGCAGTCAGGAACCGGCTTTGCAGGAGCCTTGGCTCCGGCCACCACAGAGGTGAACACGTGAAGAGAAATGAACCTTCTAACACCTGCCTCAGAGATGCTCTGCTGCTCCTGGGGCAAATTCTGCTGAGAAAGTTCAAGGGAGGGGAAGGCGCTATGCAGGAGACCACACTGGGTGCTGGATGGTAGACGAGCCGGAGTTCTCAGGTCCCGGGGTGCTAGGGCCTCCCCTCACAGGGAGGCTCTGGCTCTGCGGCGGGTCCGGGACCGAGGTGCTCGTGGATAACCACCCTTCCTCCCCCTCCTCCTGGGGGTGGAATGCCCTGGGTCGCGCGGGGAAGCTGTTCGAACTGCAGACGCCCCGGACATCTAAACGCCTGCAGCCGACTCTGTTTGCTCTCTGGTGGGAACTGCACTAACTCCCCATTCCCGACTCCTGGAATATGAGCCGTGCCATTTCATGAGCTTGGGAAACTCCAGAGCCCCTTCTTTTGTTTTCACTGAGAAAGAGAGGGGATGTGTCGCATCCAAGGATGCCAAGGCCCACAGTGGCAGGGATGGACGTGGGCTTCCAGGAACACAAGCTAGACCTTTCCTTCCCACCTTGGGGGTCAGCGTAAGACTGTGGGCTCCGCATCAGTGGCCTGGCTCCACCTCCTGTCCCCTGGTCTGTGCGCTCTATCAGGTGGGGTTAATAACAACATCTCTCTTACCCGGTCATTGGAGGATCAAATGAGAGGACACATCTAAAGTGCTGAGAAGGAGCTGCACGTCAGGCGTGACTGAGTACAGACCTGGCCTGAGTCCCCGCTCACGGCACTGCACGTCCCCTCGCAGTGCCCTCGTGGGAGCTGATTGCCTGGCTGGCCTCAGTTTCCTCATCTGTACAATGGAGCCCCATCCTCAGTTCTGATCTCAACCGACCGCCCCCTGTGCAGACAGGGGCACCGCGCAGCCGAAACAGCTTCCTGTCTTCCTTTTCGACAGCAGCTAAAATCCCTGCAAATTAAAAGCCACGAAAACACAAATGCCTCAGAGACTAGGTTCAGGGCAAGGCTACAGCCCTTGGAAATGGTTTATTGAGTATTTCTAGTCTCTTTGCTAAATCTTGAGGGAGTGGAATGCTGGAAGGCTACATTTAAATGAGGGAAATTTCTGGAGGACAGGGCATCTCCGTGCAATTTTCTGAGTCACCACAGAGGGCGTCCGGGGCACTAAAAAGGCATCCTAGGGTGCAAGAAGGAGGTGGTGGGTGGGAATCTGTCACAGGGCAGCCTGAGGGGGGAGTCTTACCCAATTAAACGAGGGCTTACCAGGCCCGCGAGGTACACGATGCCTTGGAGGCGATGAGTGATGCGGGGGAGGACAGAGTCTAACTGGCCGCCTACTGTGTACCGGCCAGGACGCCAGGCCCGTCCCCCGTGTTAGCTCCTTGAACTCTCCCCAGGGTTCAGAAGGGGTGACTACTCCCCTTTCAGATAAGGGAACCGAGCTCCAGAGGGTTCTTGCTAAAACCTCAGATGATGGAGGAAGAACCAGAACTCAGCCGCCAAGGCCCTGCCGCGTCCCCTCCTCACAGAGGACCACGACTCCCGGCCCTGGACCACCCCAGGGCCTGGTCTCTGGTGGGGCAGACCGTTATAAACATCTCCTTTCCTGGGATGCCCCCAAATCTCAACGTCCCCTTCGGACCCCAGCGCGGGGGACCAGCCAGGCAGCCCAGGACCACTCCCCCTTGCTGGCCGCCCCGGTCTCCCAGGCCTGGGCCGCCTGGCGGCCACGGAGGCAGAGTTGTGACAAGGCCCCTTTTCCTCTGTGCTCGGGCGTCGAGGCTGTCGGAGTTCATCATGGAATCGCTCTTTTCTGCTGAAACAGTAATGAGAAAACCGGAGCAGAGACAGAGCGGGGAGCCCCCTGTGACTAACTGAAGAGGCAACTGCTTCCCGGAGCCACGCCGGTGCTCCTGGGAGGTCAGGCACACACACAGCCAGTTATCGAGGGGCGTCTCTGCAGCACTGCCTTCACTCTGCCTCCCGGTTACCCTCGGGGATGGAGGCTCAGCATAGCAGACTCACTTTAGTATACACGGCATGGTAAAGCAACTATACCCCAACCTAAAAAATGGGAAAAAAAGAAACACCCAATAATCAGAAAGAGACTTAGTAACCCAGAATGTCTTAACTATTCCACCTTGAACGTACCCAATGCCTGAGGCACCGGTAAACTGCGGTTTCAACTGAAGAACAATCTAAAGAGAAAAAAAGCTCCCCCGGAGGGCCTGGGGCGAGGCGACCTTTGCCTGGCAGACCCTGGGCTGTTCTGGCCACTCTTTCTACCCTTCAGGGAAGAAGCTGAGTGAGGTGCTTGGAATCCCAGCTCCTCCATTTACCAGCTAATGGCTCCAGGCAAGACGTGTAACCCTGCAGTACCTCAGTTTCCTCATCTGTGACGTCAGCTCACGCACCCACCTCCAGACGGTGGCGCCAGCGCGCCAAGTCCGTGGCAGAGCTCAGCCACGGTGATGGCAGGCTGACAGCCTCACCTTGTTGTGGGGCCCCACGTGAAAGAGGGCCTTTGCAAGCATAAGGAAGCTTAAGCACATATTTGCAGTTTGGAGCTAAGATGACGCCTACGGGAAGAGACAGGGCATAATCTAAAGTCGATTGTCAAAACTTCTGATTGATCCCCCTGCTTTCCGCACTCATGGACAATGCATGCTCACCACAGATTCCTATTGCAACGTAAATGCATAATTGCTTGACCTTTAGCTTGATTGGTGTAACTATAGGAAGTCCCTTGCAAAACCCTCTTCGTTTGCGTATAAAAGCTGTAAGTCTATATTAATCAAACGGAACTGCCTCGACAGAACCCCTGCCGTGTCTGATTGTCCCCAGCATGCGCCGGCGGGCTGGGGGGCCGGCAGCAAGGCTCGCCTCTCTCCGAGATCTCCAGGTTCAGCCGGGGGCAATCCCGCTGTCTTCCTTTCTGCAGAAGGTCCCCGCACCTCGTGACCTGGTCTGAAGGCGGAAGGCGGGGGAAGGAAGGGAGATGCCAGCTGCCTCTTGCATCCCTGGGTGCATAAAAGGGCACTTTGGGGTGCCGCGGGTCATGAGGCCACAGGATGGGGAGCCATATTTACAGGAGGGGTGCCCAGGTTGATGCTTCGGAGGACTGAAGGGGACTCTTCTCAGCCTAACATTCAGAGAGAGTCCAAATGAACTACAGGCTGAATCCACCATGGCCCTGGCCCTCTGCTAGTGACGGGAGACTCCAGTTAGCGACTGGAGACACTCAGGCATTTCCATTAAGGTTTTTGTTTGCTGTTTGGCTTTTTTTTTTGGCTCCCATGATGCTTTGAAACAGCACAGCTGCTTCCTGCATCCTTCTGGTCCACGGGTTGATTTTTCTGGATCTTTCACACACTGTCCTGTGACAGAATTGGTGCTGGACCAGAGAGAAGCAAGAGGTCAGTGGGTGCTAAAGCAGACCTCACAAGGTGATGTCAGAAACTGCTCTGCCTTGGTCCCCTGGGACACATGGTTGTCATGGCAATGAGAGGAGGCTGGAGAAGATGACGTCATATTGGAACCTCTAAACTCCTGGGGAATGTGCCTTTCCTGGAGGTGGGTTGGGTGCTAACATGCCTGATTCCCTGGTCATGACACGTTAACACACGTAACTATAATCTCCGAAGATGCTCTGAGCTGACGACCCTCCTGTGATTACGGGCATCACACTGACTGGCTGATGTGGGATCACAGATGTGATCAGGGGTTGCATCCCCTGGGGAACAGAACCAGGTAATCATCAGCCCCCCTCCAAGTGTCCGAGTGTGGTGGAGGATCACAGGTGGTCGATTTCAGCCCTGCCATGAGCACCTGTCTAGATGCGAGCAGGTCACAGTGCTCCCCTGAAGCCTGTTTCCTTACCCATCAAAGGCAGCAGGGGCTCATTCTCAGCTTCCTTCATGGGGAGGGAGAGCGAATGAAACAAAGGACATGAAGCACTTTGTGGAGGATGACATATGACAGCAAGGTGAAGGGTGCTGTGAAACCAACACCCTGGTCCCTCCCAGCCTGGGACCCAGTCGGGATAGAGTCCTGAGTTGCTCTCTCATCTGTATTTCAAGGGTTCAGAATGTTTGCTCAAACCTGAATGTCTCCACTCAATCCAAGCATTCTGGGAGGACTCACCCTAAAAGACCATCACCACCTGGCCTGCTCTTTCTCTGGAAAGCTGAAATCAGCAACAGAGAAGGCAAAGGATCAAGAGGGCAGGACAAGATGCTTCAATCAAGACAGAGATGTCCTGGGCAAAGCCCGAGGATCTTGGTTAATACAAACTCATCAGACCTTCCCAGTGTCTCACCATCTGCCTGGGGACCACTGTCTCCTTGGTGTCTGGCTTAGCTGGGGATTCTTGCACCAACAGAAGTGGGCTCTAAAATCCCTTAGAAACTCACAGAGATCTGTCTGCCCCCAGCCAGCTGTAAGTCTGCTCGCCTAGCCTGTGGCAGGGTCTCAGTGAAGGGCCATGAGGTTCCAATGTCCCACCTCATTCTAAGAGGTGAATATCACTGCGATCCCAAAACTGGACAAAAATATCACAAGAAATCTACAGACCAAAATCCCTTGTAAATACGATGCAAAATTATTCATCAAAATACTAGCAAACCTAGGGTTTCCCTGGTGGTCCAGTGGGTAAAGAGTCGGCAGAGCAAGGGGTGCTGGTCCGATCCCTGACTGGGGAAGATCCCATGTGCTGCAGAGAGGCTGGACCGGTGTGTCCAATTACGAGCCAGTGCTCTGCAGTGCAGGCACCCAGAGCTGGTGCTCTGTGGTGAGAGAAGCCACTGCGATGGGAGGCCCACAGATCAAAGAATAAAGATGGATGAAAATAAATAAGTAAACCAATAAAAGAGGCCAAAAAATTAAAATATGCATATCTTGAAGAATTGCTTAAAAAAAAAATACTAGCAAACTTAATCCAGAAACATATAAAAAGTTTATACACCATGACCAACTGGGATTTATCCTTGGAATGCAAGGTTGGTTCAACATCTGAACATCAATCAACACATTATACCATGTTAACAGAATAAAGGGCAAATCTGGGTTCTGCCATTTACTAGTTGTTTGACCTTAGGCAAGTACCTTGGGCCCTTTAAATAGGTTTCTCCATCTATAAAGGAGAGATAGTGAACCTGACTGCTTAGTATTATTATGCGGATGGAATTCTGCACACAGCATGCGCTCAATACATGGTCATCTAACCCCATCCACAATCATATTAAGGAGACAGCCCACTGGGAGGCCTAGTTTATCTGTTCAGGTGTTTATGCCTGGTCACTTTTCAGATGAGCAGGCACGGTCTGCTCACCTGCAGGGTGAACACCACTAACATGCCCATCCCTGCCTCCAAACCTTCACCCCCACATCCGCTCTGCCTGGAATGAAATGACCATCTCAATCAACCTCTTAGGCCAGAGCAAATGCTCCCCAGCTCAAACCCCACACTCACATGGCCCCTCTCAGCGTGCTGCCCATTCTCCCTTCTATAAAAGCCCAGTTTAAAACCTGACTCCTCTTCTACCTCTTTCTATTCTATGACCTTCGGGCTAAATCTCTGTTTCTTCTAAGCCTCAGCTTCCGGATCCATAAAATAAGACCTCTGTGCCGCAACGGAACAAGTGAGTCCCAGGAAGGGTGGGGCCAGATCCGGAAGTCAGAACCATCCGCCACTGGAAGCAGGGAGAACCATCCGGAACGAGAAGCAGGGAGCGAGCTGCATCGGCAGCCCACACTCACTTGGCCGGGTGGAAGATGGCGCTCATCTCCTCAGCCAGGTGCCGCCGAAGGATGTGCTTCCCGCTGGGGATGCCCAGGGCAGTGGCCATGGCCTCAGCGTTGAACGTGGGTTCCAGCATCAGCACGGCCCCGTGGACGCCACTGTTGGTCAGGTTGTCGGCGTATTCCTGAGGGCAAGGCACCGGGCCGGTGAGCCGCGGGGACCGCCCTGCTGGCCTGAGGCCCGCCCCTGCAGTGAGGATATGGCCCCAACAGTAAAGGCTCGACGCCCCCTGGGGACTGGTTCATTTAATCCTGAGAGGGACCCCCACCCTCACTCTTTCAGGGCCATGAGAGTAGCGACTGAACTATTTTGTCCCCGACAGACCCCAGGCCTAGGGCAGCAGCCCCTAAGTGCTTATTGAGGGAGAAAATGTATGTGGATTCAACCCCCCCACCGTCCTGGCTTCAGAGAGGGGGTATGGCTCAGCACCCCCAGCCTCACCGTGGGATGGGGGTGGGGGACGGAGGGGCAGCAGTTCTCGCCTCCAGGGTGACAGGCGGGAGGCTGTTCTTGCCAGCCTGGGCAGCAACGCCCCAATCCACCCCGAGATGGATATTGAATTGGAATACAGGCCAGCATGGGAGTTGCATATGCCCAAGATTCACCCCCAACCCCATTACCTTCCTTACCTTCAAGTCAATATCTCGCACCCACTTGTGCACCCGCTGGTTGGTCCAGACCACAGGGTCAATGTTCTGGGTCTCGCAGCGGGCCCGACGCTCCTGGAGAGCCTGGGGGGGGGGGAGGGGTCAGCTGGGCGGGGGCAGGGGGCATGCCGAGGTCACACAGGGAGTGAGGGTGCACGGTGCTGGCAGGGACCTCAGCACGCTGAGGGGTCCCGGCCAGGTCACCCAGGGCTGTTCTAGCCGTCTCAGTCCTTTCCTTCTGGGAAGCACCTGCTTCCAGGGATGGGGGAGCCTGGACGCAGAGCCGCCTGGAGGCAGCGCCACCTGATGCGGAGGTGGGGCCGGGTGGGACCCGCGGCAGCTGCCTGGTTTGTGTAGCCCAGCCCGGCTCACCTGACTTAGAGAGTAGCGGCTCAGTGCATGTTTGTTGAGGGATGCCCCCAAACGAGGCTGCCTGTTCCCCCACTTCACTATCATGTTCTTCTCACACGTCACCTCTTGGCCATGGCCTCAGCGTTGAACGTGGGTTCCAGCATCAGCACGGCCCGTGGACGCCACTGTTGGTCAGGTTGTCGGCGTATTCCTGAGGGCAAGGCACCGGGCCGGTGAGCCGCGGGGACCGCCCTGCTGGCCTGAGGCCCGCCCCTGCAGTGAGGATATGGCCCCAACAGTAAAGGCTCGACGCCCCCTGGGGACTGGTTCATTTAATCCTGAGAGGGACCCCCACCCTCACTCTTTCAGGGCCATGAGAGTAGCGACTGAACTATTTTGTCCCCGACAGACCCCAGGCCTAGGGCAGCAGCCCCTAAGTGCTTATTGAGGGAGAAAATGTATGTGGATTCAACCCCCCCACCGTCCTGGCTTCAGAGAGGGGGTATGGCTCAGCACCCCCAGCCTCACCGTGGGATGGGGGTGGGGGACGGAGGGGCAGCAGTTCTCGCCTCCAGGGTGACAGGCGGGAGGCTGTTCTTGCCAGCCTGGGCAGCAACGCCCCAATCCACCCCGAGATGGATATTGAATTGGAATACAGGCCAGCATGGGAGTTGCATATGCCCAAGATTCCCCCCCACCCCCATTCCCTTCCTTACCTTCAAGTCAATATCTCGCACCCACTTGTGCACCCGCTGGTTGGTCCAGACCACAGGGTCAATGTTCTGGGCCTCGCGGCGGGCCCGACGCCCCTGGAGAGCCTGGGGAGGTCAGCTGGGCGGGGGCAGGGGGCATGCCGAGGTCACACAGGGAGTGAGGGTGCACGGTGCTGGCAGGGACCTCAGCACGCTGAGGGGTCCCGGCCAGGTCACCCAGGGCTGTTCTAGCCGTCTCAGTCCTTTCCTTCTGGGAAGCACCTGCTTCCAGGGATGGGGGAGCCTGGACGCAGAGCCGCCTGGAGGCAGCGCCACCTGATGCGGAGGTGGGGCCGGGTGGGACCCGCGGCAGCTGCCTGGTTTGTGTAGCCCAGCCCGGCTCACCTGACTTAGAGAGTAGCGGCTCAGTGCATGTTTGTTGAGGGATGCCCCCAAACGAGGCTGCCTGTTCCCCCACTTCACTATCATGTTCTTCTCACACGTCACCTCTTGGACCAGACTGGGGCTTCCTGGGACAGGGCCCATGTCCTCACCACTTCCTGTGCCCAGGGCTCTGCCTGGGGTGTTTGAAAAGCCATGCGGCCCCCTCTCCTGTCCCCCTCCTCCTGACCCTAAACTGCCTGTGCTCTGACAGTGACCTGAGACGAGTAAGCAATCTGCACTCAGCCCCAGGGAACCCAGCACCCCGGGGCCCTCTCTCAGGGGGAGTAGTTGGGGAGACAGTACGTTTCGGGGAGGTGAAGCAGATGTCCTGGGCGCTCTGGCTTGGCAGCGCTCAGAACAAGGGGCTCTCAGAGTCCAAGCTCTCCGAGGCACCCCACAGTCTCCCGGTTACCTGTCAGCATCCCTGTTTACTCCTCCATCTCAAACCCAGCACAGAACCCCAAACCTCAAACCCGGAGCCACACAGGCCGAGTTTTGCTGCCGCAGACCGGACTTCTGGCCTCAGTCTGTGCTGTTCCTTTGCTGGATTGCTGTCTCCTCATACCTTCCCTTGGCAGGTCCCTGAAATTCCTCCCTTCAGACTTCAGTTTAGATGCCACTATCACTGGGAAGGCTTCTTTCGTCCCTCTGGAAGCGTCTCCTCTAGTTTTCCGAAAACCTTAGGTTTCCCTCATTGGGACAACCTTCCATGATGTTGTGGCCACAAGCTTCTTTGTGGTTCCCCTGATACACTGAGTTCCTGGAGAGTGAGTGTTTGTTTCCCTTTTCTCCTGAATTGAGTGCAGGGTCTGGTCCATCCCCATAAACAGTTGTTGAAAGGAGGGAGGGAGAAAGAAAGGGATGGACGCATGGATGGCTGGACAGGTGGATGCACGGATGGGCAGATGGTTGGATGGACGGGTAGATGGATGAATGGATAGGTGGAGGCATGGATGGCTGGACAGGTGGAGGCATGGCTGGGCAGACAGGTGCAGGGACAGGCACTGGATGCCAGAAGGGAAGGCAGGGCTGCAGAAGGTGCCCTGCACCCAGGTGCTCACCTCCCTGCTGAAGTTCACTTGGTACAGCAGCTCAATCCCCAGCAGGATGCTGACCTGGTGGAACTTCTTGGACACGTTCAGGTGCTTCTCCAGGTCCCGCTTCATCAGGGAGTTGAGCATCCGCCCATCCACCAGGTGGTTTTGGAAGGCCTGGGAGTACTGGGACAGGCCGAGGTCATTCAGCCAGGCCTTGGCCACCCAGTGATGGTCCAGGTCAGCGGCTTTGGACAGGCTGGTGAGGAGAGACAGAGCCAGAGAGAGGGGTGGGTGGGGAAGGGTAGCAGAAACAGAGACAGGGAGAAAAGGGGGAGAGACGAGCAGAGATGGAGAGACAGAAGCAAAACAACAGGGTGAGGGAGACCAAACAAGTCAGAGATAGATAGTAGCAGAGACGGAAGGAGAGACAGGAAGAAAGCCAGAGGGCAGAGAGGGGGAGAGGCAGATGCAGGGGGAGAGAGAGAGGAGACAGGGAGAGACCCAGGGAGAGAGGACGGAGACATAAGAGAGACGCAGGGGAGAAATCGAAACAGACACAGAGAGGCAGGCAGACAAGGGAGGCGGAGACAGAAGCGACAGAAGCAGAGAGTGAGCCCCCAAGAATAAAAAGGATCAAAAGACAGGCAGAGGGAACAGAAGAGGCCACATTCACAGACTGAGAATAAGAAGGGACAATGACAGAGCCGCGGGAATGAAGGCAGTAGTAAGCAGCACCTCTGGGGACTGGGCATCACCCCCTAGATCCTACTCCCCTATTGCCCCCCATCCCACAGGCCACTGTAGAACCCCTGAGGCCCACGTAGCCTCGGCCGGGCCAGTCTCTCCTTGGACTTGGCCCAAGATCATACAGTGGGACATCTTATCAGAATTAAACCCCAAGTTTTGCTCATCCCAACTCCTCTCCTCACCGCCATATCTGAGATTTTCTGTATCCCACACAGCAATTTGCCAGTGCCAAGCGCCTTAGCACATAGTAGATGCACAAGGAATACTTGTCAAAAGGATAAAAGTGGGGGGAAGGGGTTGCCCTAGCTGTCATTCCTCTGCTTACCACATGGTGGCAGCCTTGCAGAAGGAATAAGGACAGAGCTCCCCACCTGCAGAGGGCCGCTGAGAAATGACCTGCGTGGATGCCTGGTAGGGAGCTGCATTGCCTTAGTGGGAGCCTCGGGGGACCACGAAGGGATCCTGATGTGGAAGGGAAGTGATGGCCCTACAGAGTGACGCCACCCTCACCCCTGGCCCAGGAGACGGACCGCCCTAAACCCACTCCCTACCTGGGGTGGGGTGGAGGGCACCCTACTGGCCCAGGTGGAGACCTGAGCGGGATTTCCAACCTGCCCTGACTCAGCTCCCTCCTTTCTACTCTCCACCGCTCACGCTAGGCACCTTCGTCTCCCCGCTGAACTTCTGAAGACCAGGGAACCCCGCCCTAACTGGTCTCCGGGCCCCTGGAGTCCCTTCCCCAGGATGGAGCTAGCAGGTCATGCTTGGTGTCCCCAGGGGCTCCTCGCTTCCTTCCTTCCTTCCAGGAACGTGAACTGAGCAGCTGCTAGGCTCTGGATCCAGGTAGATGCTGCTTTCTAAGAGGCACACCTTCCCTCCTCACCCTCTCCCTTCACACCCCCTCTCCTGTCTCAGGCTGGCATCCATTTCCAGAGCTCCAGATCACATCTGTGAACAGAGACCCCCAAATTCCTCTCTCTCCTGCCTCTTCTGAACCCCAGGTTCTAACTGGCTGCCCTCATGACATCTCCTGGCTGTCACAGGCCTCTCAGACGAAAGAAGCTCCAAGTGAGACGCCCACGCTCTCTCCCATCTCCTGGTCATCACTTGCCCTGCCTTTCCCCTCCCTGACTCTGTCCATCTGTCAAGCCCTTTGGTCAGTGTGTCTGCCCCCTTGCCTCCTTTACTGGGGTCAAGCCACGGCCGCCTCTGGTGTAGATTTCTGAAGCTGCCTCCTGACTGCCCCACCCCACCCCTTTGCTCCTTCTAACATTCCCTGTGGGTGCCAGATGGCCATTTAAATACATCAATCAGATGATGTCACCCCTCTACATAAACCCTCTCTTAGAGGAACCTCCGATGCATGTTACTAAGTGAAAGAAGCCAACCTGAAAAGGCTACATCCTCTAGGATTCCACTATATGACATTCTGGGAGAGGCAAAACTAACAGAGACAGCAGAATGATCTGTGGTTTCCAGGGCTGCAGGAAGGGAGGGATGCCTGGGTGGAACACAGAGGATTTTTAGAGAGGCGAAGCTATTCAGTGTGGTGTGGGAATGATGGACGCACCCTGTTAGATGTCTGTCCAAATCCACAGAATATAAACACCAAGGGGGATCCCTAATGAAAACTCTGGACTTTGGGTAAAAATGGTGTGTCAGCGGAGGTTCAGCTGAAACAGACGTTCCGTCTGGTGGGGATGCTGATGACGGGGGAGGCCATGCGTGTGTGAGGGCCGGAGGGTCGTGGGAAATCTCTGGAGCTTTCCCTCCATTTTGCTGTGAAACTAAAACTGTTCTAAAAAAAGAAACAAGTCTTTAAAAATGAGGGAGGAAACAAAGACTTTCTTAAACAAGCGGAATTCAAAGAAGTCATCATCAGAGGTATGAACTACAAGAAATGTAACAGGCATTTCTTCAAGAGGAAATATTAATAATAAGCATGTGGAAATTTGAACTACGCAAAAGAATAAAGAGAACTAAAACTCAACCCAAAACCAAACAATCCAGTTCAGAAATGGGCAAGGGACTTGATGGGACATTTCTCCAAAGAAGATACAAGGAGGGCTAATACACCCATGGAAAGATACTCCATAGCACTAATCACTGTGTGCGTGTGTGTGAGATCTCAAACTTGGTCGCTAAGTTGTCACCGACTCTTTGCGACCCCATGGCCTTTAGCCCACAAGGCTCCTCTGCCTGTGGAATTTTCCAGGTATGAATACTGGAGTGGGTTACCACTTCCTACCCCAGGGGTCCTTCCTGACCCAAGGATTGAACCTGAGTGCCCCATGTCTCCTGCATTGGCAGGCAAACTCTTTTATGTCCTTTTTTTTTTTTTTTTTTTAATTTTGGCCTCTTTCATTATTTTTTTGTTTATTTATTTATTTTCATCCATCTTTATTCTTTGGCCTGTGTGGGCCTCCCAGCACAGTGGCCTCTCTCATTGTAGAGCACTGGTTCTGGGCACACGCGCTTCAGAGCACTGGCTTGTAATTGGACACACCGGTCCAGCTGCTTTGCGGCACATGGAATCTTCCTGGGTCAGGGATCGAACCAGTGCCCCTTGCACTGTAAGGCAGACTCTTTACCCACTGGACCACCAGGGAAGCCCTGGCAGGCAAATTCTTACCACTGCAGCTCCTGTGAAGCCCTTCATTAATCATTGTTGTTGTTTAGTCTCCCAGTCCTGTCCAACTCTTTGCAACCCCATGGACTGCAACCTGCCAGGCCTCCCTGTCATTCCCATGGAGAAGGAAATAGTGACGACCCAGTATTCTTGCCTGGGAAACCCCATGGACAGAGGAGACTGGTGGGCTACATCCAAGGGGTCGCAACTTAGTGACTAAACAACAACAGATTTTAGAGATGAGGGGCCCTGGGTACAGAGGGTGAGGCCTAGAGTCAGGATGTGTTCTCAAAGATGACCTCAAGGGGGTCGTTATCCTAAAGTTCACAGACCCCTCAGAGGTATGAACTACAAGAAATGTAACAGGCATTTCTTCAAGAGGAAATATTAATAATAAGCATGTGGAAATTTGAACTACGCAAAAGAATAAAGAGAACTAAAACTCAACCCAAAACCAAACAATCCAGTTCAGAAATGGGCAAGGGACTTGATGGGACATTTCTCCAAAGAAGATACAAGGAGGGCTAATACACCCATGGAAAGATACTCCATAGCACTAATCACTGTGTGCGTGTGTGTGAGATCTCAAACTTGGTCGCTAAGTTGTCACCGACTCTTTGCGACCCCATGGCCTTTAGCCCACAAGGCTCCTCTGCCTGTGGAATTTTCCAGGTATGAATACTGGAGTGGGTTACCACTTCCTACCCCAGGGGTCCTTCCTGACCCAAGGATTGAACCTGAGTGCCCCATGTCTCCTGCATTGGCAGGCAAACTCTTTTATGTCCTTTTTTTTTTTTTTTTTTTAATTTTGGCCTCTTTCATTATTTTTTTGTTTATTTATTTATTTTCATCCATCTTTATTCTTTGGCCTGTGTGGGCCTCCCAGCACAGTGGCCTCTCTCATTGTAGAGCACTGGTTCTGGGCACACGCGCTTCAGAGCACTGGCTTGTAATTGGACACACCGGTCCAGCTGCTTTGCGGCACATGGAATCTTCCTGGGTCAGGGATCGAACCCGTGCCCCTTGCACTGTAAGGCAGACTCTTTACCCACTGGACCACCAGGAAGCCCTGGCAGGCAAATTCTTACCACTGCAGCTCCTGTGAAGCCCTTCATTAATCATTGTTGTTGTTTAGTCTCCCAGTCCTGTCCAACTCTTTGCAACCCCATGGACTGCAACCTGCCAGGCCTCCCTGTCATTCCCATGGAGAAGGAAATAGTGACGCACGCCAGTATTCTTGCCTGGGAAACCCCATGGACAGAGGAGACTGGTGGGCTACATCCAAGGGGTCGCAACTTAGTGACTAAACAACAACAGATTTTAGAGATGAGGGGCCCTGGGTACAGAGGGTGAGGCCTAGAGTCAGGATGTGTTCTCAAAGATGACCTCAAGGGGGTCGTTATCCTAAAGTTCACAGACCCCTCAGAGTTCCATAGATGGGTCAGAGAGTTCCAAAGTGCAAAGTTGTGAAGTTTTTGTACTTTTTTCTGGGGCAAGTCTCAGAAGTTTTCATTAGATTCTCAAAGAGGCCATGATTGCCCACAGTTAAAGAGCCAGTGTCCTAATTTAACCCCCTTCAGTTCACAGGTGGAGAAACCAATCTCCACGGAGCCCAAGGTCACAGGGCAGGTTAGATGCAGGCCAGGATTCCACAGAGAATGGAGCCTCCAGCTCCACACTGGAGGCGGCCCTGGGCATCCAATACCTAGGCCTTGATTTTGGGAAACAGTCCTGCTTAGGGCTCTCAGAAAGGTTCAAAATCTGTTCACATCTGGCTGCAGAGTTGACTCTGTTCCTTGCCTAGCTCTAGGAGGTGCTCAGGGGTCAGCTGGGTTGGGGGGAACTTGGGCAGTGATCCTCCATTCTTCAAAGGTGAGGCAGGCAGGGGGTCCTGTTCCAGGAACGCTGATCATGTTGGGAATGGAAGAGGGTGGGGGCTTCCAGCTTGGGTGCCCCGGGATGGTGAGCTTGTGGGGATTGGGGGCAGGCACTGGGTAAGGGTCTGTGGTGAACACCAGGTGCTTGTGGGACCCTCAGGAGAGGAGGCCCCAATCTCCCACTCCTCCACCCTTCCCCCACCTTATCGTTTAGGAGGGTCCAGACCGCCTGATAAGGCCCAGGGCCTTCTTGCGGGGCTTTGCTGGGA
The DNA here is from genome assembly GCA_022376925.1 of Tragulus kanchil. Classification (NCBI taxonomy): domain Eukaryota; kingdom Metazoa; phylum Chordata; class Mammalia; order Artiodactyla; family Tragulidae; genus Tragulus; species Tragulus kanchil. The sequence goes on from JAIOJX010000032.1 coordinate 152,276,818, forward strand.
GTTACTGCCTAAGTTTCAGATCCCATCTCATCTCTACTTCCTGCCACCTCGGAATCAGGGACACCATCCTGCCTTCCTACCCCCAGCCCCCTCTGTGTTTTTAATCCACAAAGCTGCCTCTGCAAATAATGGCACACGCCACCGGAAAATGAAGAAACCAGTGAAGGAGATAATTAGGACTGCAACCTGCCAGGCCTCCTGTCATTCCCATGGAGAAGGAAATAGTGACGACACCAGTATTCTTGCCTGGGAAACCCCATGGACAGTAGGAGACTGGTGGGCTACATCCAAGGGGTCGCAACTTAGTGACTAAACAACAACAGATTTTAGAGATGAGGGGCCCTGGGTACAGAGGGTGAGGCCTAGAGTCAGGATGTGTTCTCAAAGATGACCTCAAGGGGGTCGTTATCCTAAAGTTCACAGACCCCTCAGAGTTCCATAGATGGGTCAGAGAGTTCCAAAGTGCAAAGTTGTGAAGTTTTTGTACTTTTTTCTGGGGCAAGTCTCAGAAGTTTTCATTAGATTCTCAAAGAGGCCATGATTGCCCACAGTTAAAGAGCCAGTGTCCTAATTTAACCCCCTTCAGTTCACAGGTGGAGAAACCAATCTCCACGGAGCCCAAGGTCACAGGGCAGGTTAGATGCAGGCCAGGATTCCACAGAGAATGGAGCCTCCAGCTCCACACTGGAGGCGGCCCTGGGCATCCAATACCTAGGCCTTGATTTTGGGAAACAGTCCTGCTTAGGGCTCTCAGAAAGGTTCAAAATCTGTTCACATCTGGCTGCAGAGTTGACTCTGTTCCTTGCCTAGCTCTAGGAGGTGCTCAGGGGTCAGCTGGGTTGGGGGGAACTTGGGCAGTGATCCTCCATTCTTCAGAGGTGAGGCAGGCAGCGCGGTCCTGTTCCAGGAACGCTGATCATGTTGGGAATGGAAGAGGGTGGGGGCTTCCAGCTTGGGTGCCCCGGGATGGTGAGCTTGTGGGGATTGGGGGCAGGCACTGGGTAAGGGTCTGTGGTGAACACCAGGTGCTTGTGGGACCCTCAGGAGAGGAGGCCCCAATCTCCCACTCCTCCACCCTTCCCCCACCTTATCGTTTAGGAGGGTCCAGACCGCCTGATAAGGCCCAGGGCCTTCTTGCGGGGCTTTGCTGGGAGTTACTGCCTAAGTTTCAGATCCCATCTCATCTCTACTTCCTGCCACCTCGGAATCAGGGACACCATCCTGCCTTCCTACCCCCAGCCCCCTCTGTGTTTTTAATCCACAAAGCTGCTTCTGCAAATAATGGCACACGCCACCAGGTTTGACTAATTATCTGCACAAAAATGATGAAGAAACCAGTGAAGGAGATAATTATGCAAAATAGAAAGTGTCGGATTTACCAGCTAGTTTTCTTCCCCTACTGTGCTCTGAGGGCTTGGGGGATGGACCCTTCCCTTTCCCCTGGAGCTGCTTGGTGAAGGAGGGGCTCCCCAATAAATTCTGCTACAAAGGCTGGAGACCGGCAGGAGGTGAGGGCCGTAGGGCGGCTTAGCTGGGGGGACACATCTCATGGGCCAACACTTGGTCATTTGCATGTGTGCTTGCTTGTGGATGCACACATCCACCTGGTCGCAAATCAGGCCCATTTTTCCTCATTCTCCTGGCGTTTTGGCTGTCTCTTACTTGGAATGGCAACATCTGGGTTTTGAGGTGCGTGCAGGCAGAGCAAACATTTTGGCCTAATTTCCCAGGTCCACCAGGGCTGAGGAGAGCTGGGGGCGCCTTAAGTACCCCGATACCTGAACTGGGGAGACCGTAGGGCATTCAGAGCCTGAGTTTGTTCTCCATCTTTCTTCGGGGAGGGCCGGCACAGAATGGAACTAGGCCGTGCCCAGGCCGCCTGCCCAGTGGCGACCCAGGACCGGACACATCTCACGCCTGGCTCCACCCACAGCGCCCGCCCTTCCAGCCCCACCCATGGGTCCCCGAGGCGAGGTCTCCAGTGGTGCACCTCCCCGCTCTCCCGGGGCCCGGGCGCCGGCTCACCTCCTGCCCGCCTCGGCGTCGCGGTAGTCCTCGATGGCCAGCCGGAGCTTGCGCCGGTGCAGCGAGCTGCACACGCCCAGGCCCAGCTCCAGGTCCTCGTCGCTCAGACTCAGCAGCACCTGCGCCGGGGAGGTGGGGACTGAGCGCCGGAAGGGAGGCGCGGGGGCGGGGCCCCGAGGAATTCCTCCTGCGGTCGGGCAGCGGGAACAGCTCTGCAGGCGCCTGGCCCTAGGCTTGACGCTCCAGGAGTTGGAGGCGTCGGCGTCCCGGCTGAAGAGGCACACTGGTCCCTCCTGCCCCCCTCCAGCCAGGTAAGGGAAAGTGAGTCCCATTTTAAAGACGAGGAAGCAGAGGCTCAGAAGCGCTTTGTGCCTTGTTGGAGAGACAATGATTTACTGGAGCCACAGGAGCCTGAACCCGGTTCAGCCCGCTCCTGGAACCCTGAGGATGGGCGGGGGAAGGGGGTCCCCACGGGCGTCCTACCTTTCCGCTCTTGACGTTCTCCGCGCAGGCCTTGACGTACATGGGCATGGCCATGACCACCTCCAGCCAGGCCTGGACGGCGCCCGCCTTCCAGTGGGACATGGGCGTGGTCCTGACCAGCTCCACCTGCTGCAGCCGGTCCATTTGCTCCTCGCCCTCCGACAGGCTGAGGCTCTGCCGCGTGGGGCTGCACTGGCTGTCCGAATCTGCAACGCACAAGCACACGGGGCCGCGCTGGGGAGTGGGGTGAGGGGCAGGGCAGGGGTGCAGGGGGCAGGCTGCACCCCCGGAGTCTGCACATGTCTTCTCCAGCCCGTGCATTTCTTCTTTTCAAAATCAAAATGGATTTTGTTTGGGTGTGCTGCCCTTCCCCCACTACAATATACTGCCCAGGCCCCCCGAAAGGAAAAGAACTGAAAGGACTGAACTCCAAGAAAGAATGAAAATAAAACAGAGTGAGAATCACCCCAGTTCCCACGCCACCCAGAGGCAGCAGCTGCTAGTATTTAGTTAAATACTCTTCGAGATACACAAATGCCCACGCTTCCTCCAATTAAAAAGTAAATTGAAATGTCCACGGCCCTTTGCCATACTCTAAAAAGAACAAACTGGATTATGAACCTGTGCTTCATCTGACTACATACCCTTATAAAAAATAAACAGCATTATAGCCACTGGAAACAGAACCAAAAAGAAAAAGGCCCATGCTTACAAACACACGCAGATGCCCGTATTTCCACGAGGCGTCCCGTTTTTTAAATTTGCTGTCCTTATTTACAACCCAGAGGACAGCCCTCCGTCTCAGCAGAGATGTGTAATAACTTTTGACCACACAGGATTCGTTGAATGGATGCTCCATAATCTACCTCACCTTCCTCCTGCGGGTGACCCTGGGCTGTTCCTCATTTATTGTAAAGAACACAGAGGCAGTCATTGTTGGTCAGCTGAGTTTTTTATATTTTTAGGACAAATGGAGCACCAGCTCTACTCCTGAAGATAGTAATCTGTGTCTGGATGTCCTCCTCAGCAAAAACTTCTTTCTACCCGCATTTTCCAGCCCCATTCCTCAGTCTGTGGTCGTCTGCATCCATACCTAATAAATATACTAGTTCAGGTTCAACCAAGAAGGGAAAAGAATCTTTTCTAAAGCAGGGGTAAATGAAAACCCAAATGAATGAACTCAGTACTGTGAGAAATGACAGGTATTTAAAAATAGGCCTGATTTAAAAGAACCCTATATTGTATATTATAAATCCTTATAATGAGGTAAAAATTGCTTATCCCTTGTATGGGACATATATTGAAACAATTGGTGTGAAGAACATGAAAGTGTTATAGTTACTGAGTTTGTATGAGGGGGTTTCCTGCTGTACCTCTAGGTATCATCAAATTTCCATAGGAAACATATATAAACTTATAATGAGGAAATAGAAAAAAATAAAAAAATAGGAAGCAGTATAAATCGTTATGGATGAGAGTTTAATCTGAATGAATACTCCATTTGTATATTGGTTTATAGGCAAGTCACTGAAAACTGTCACGGGAATATTTTTTATATGAGAAAATGTGTACAATCTATTGCAAAATGAAAAAGCACGGTACAAGATAGCAGGTACAATATAATCTCAACCATATTAAAATATGTATGATAATATATATAATGTATAATATGTGTGTTAGTTGCTCAGTTGTGCCCAACTCTTTGTGACCCCATGGATTGTAGCCCGCCAGGCTCCTCTGTCCACGGGGTTTTCCAGGCAAGAATACTGGAGTGGGTTGCCATGTCCTTCTCCGTGGGATCTTCCCAACCCAGGGACTGAACCCAGGTCTCCTGCATTGCAGGCAGATTCTTTACTATCTGAACCACCAGGAAAACCCAATAATTCTACCTATGTAGTATACACATATATGTCATATACTACATCGTATCAGATGATTAGATGCTAAAAGTCTTTCTCTCTGGAAAGGGGTGACGGATACTTGTGGGTGAGCTTGTGTGTGTGTCGCGAACTTCTGAGTGTGGCAGAAAGTTTGGGCTTGCGTATTTTTCTGTTTCCCAAGTTTTCTGCATTGACTATATTATTTTTGAAACTGGAAAAAAAAAAACCCACAGACTGGAGACGTTCCCTTTTCAGGTCACAGATTTCTCCCACTCCCTTGGTGCCCGCTGTTGAAACGCCTTGGACGACACTTGGGGAAAGGGAGCTTGGGGACCCCACACACCTCCTTTATCCCAGCTCCACCAAAGCTTTTCTCCCCACCACCCGACTGCCCAGCCAAGAGCCCCTGGGGACCCACAGCCACCTGGCCTGGAAGAGGCCACCCCTGGTCCCGCCGGGCACTGGGCAGAATGACCTCACTCTGGGTAGGCAGAGGCACAGCCCCGTGCCTCAGTGTCCACCTCTGCGCGTGGTCACGATGCTGCTCCCTGCCCCCCGCCTGCTCCCTTAGGCTGCTCTCTGGACTCGGTGACAGTGGGCTGAGGGGGCCTGTCTACACGGCATGGACAAGGGTGAGAGGTCACTGCCACACTGGTATATTTCCTTTCTCAGGCAGACAGAAGGCAACCCTGTAACCCCAAGCCTGGGAAACACCAGATGGTGCAGACTCTGTGCGGGTCACCAGTCTGAGCACTCGTGTTGCCGTGGCGTTAGGGAATATGGAAACAGGGGCTGCCTCTGCAGCCCTGTCTGAAGGGGCTCCAAGTCCCTGCCTGGTAAGAGCCAGCTGCCTGTTTAGGGGCCTCAGCCTCGGTGTCCCCTCTGGCTGGAGCTGGGCCCCCAAGGACAGGCTTGGCTGGCAGGGGACCCGTTCGGGATGGGTCCTACAGAGGCTGACCGCTGGCGCCCGTTGTGTCCGCCTTGGTTGGCGAGGTCTGGGAAGCACTGGCAGATTCCTATGTTGGAGTCTTATCTCTGTCACAAGCTTCTGGGGAGGTGAGACCCGTGTGTGGCTGAATCTGGTTGCCCCAGATCCCAAGACTTTTATCTGAACCACCAGGAAAACCCAATAATTCTACCTATGTAGTATACACATATATGTCATATACTACATCGTATCAGATGATTAGATGCTAAAAGTCTTTCTCTCTGGAAAGGGGTGACGGATACTTGTGGGTGAGCTTGTGTGTGTGTCGCGAACTTCTGAGTGTGGCAGAAAGTTTGGGCTTGCGTATTTTTCTGTTTCCCAAGTTTTCTGCATTGACTATATTATTTTTGAAACTGGAAAAAAAAAAACCCACAGACTGGAGACGTTCCCTTTTCAGGTCACAGATTTCTCCCACTCCCTTGGTGCCCGCTGTTGAAACGCCTTGGACGACACTTGGGGAAAGGGAGCTTGGGGACCCCACACACCTCCTTTATCCCAGCTCCACCAAAGCTTTTCTCCCCACCACCCGACTGCCCAGCCAAGAGCCCCTGGGGACCCACAGCCACCTGGCCTGGAAGAGGCCACCCCTGGTCCCGCCGGGCACTGGGCAGAATGACCTCACTCTGGGTAGGCAGTTGCACGGCCCGTGCCTCAGTGTCCACCTCTGCGCGTGGTCACGATGCTGCTCCCTGCCCCCCGCCTGCTCCCTTAGGCTGCTCTCTGGACTCGGTGACAGTGGGCTGAGGGGGCCTGTCTACACGGCATGGACAAGGGTGAGAGGTCACTGCCACACTGGTATATTTCCTTTCTCAGGCAGACAGAAGGCAACCCTGTAACCCCAAGCCTGGGAAACACCAGATGGTGCAGACTCTGTGCGGGTCACCAGTCTGAGCACTCGTGTTGCCGTGGCGTTAGGGAATATGGAAACAGGGGCTGCCTCTGCAGCCCTGTCTGAAGGGGCTCCAAGTCCCTGCCTGGTAAGAGCCAGCTGCCTGTTTAGGGGCCTCAGCCTCGGTGTCCCCTCTGGCTGGAGCTGGGCCCCCAAGGACAGGCTTGGCTGGCAGGGGACCCTTTCGGGATGGGTCCTACAGAGGCTGACCACTGGCGCCCAGTGTGTCCGCCTTAGTTGGCGAGGTCTGAGAAGCACTGCCACATTCCTATGTTGGAGTCTTATCTCTGTCACAAGCTTCTGGGGAGGTGAGACCCGTGTGTGGCTGAATCTGGTTGCCCCAGATCCCAAGACATGGCCCGTGCTGTCCATTTGGACCAGCCCTGTGGAAAGAGACTAGGGCTTCCCTCGCGGCTCAGCGGTAAAGCATCTGCCTGCAGTGCAGGAGACACAGGAGACCTGGGTTCGATCCCTGGGTCAGGAAGATCCCCAGAGGAGGGCATGGCGACCCACTCCAGTATTCTTGCCTGGAGAAGCCCATGGACAGAGGAGCCTGGCGGGCTATGGCCCTGTGGGTTGCAAAGAGTCAGGCACGACTGAAGCAGCTAAGCACGCATGTATCAGGAGAGACTAAGCTTTGGAGTTGACCTTGGTTTTAAGCAAATTCTCTTCCCTCTTGAAGCCTCCGTTTTCCTATCTATAAAGTGGGAATGATAATAATATCTACCTCTTAAGTTAGCATGGCTATTATAAATTCTGAATGTGAGGCCAGAGTAGGCACTCAGGCAAGGTTTCTATTATTGGTAATAAAGGGTCTCTCCCCTGGGGCTTGCACGGGTTTTTTTTTTTTTTTTTTTTTGGCTTCACCTAGAATTTGGCAGAATGGCCTCCATCCCCTTGGATTCCTGGGATGAAACGTGGTTTGAGTTCAGCTCAGGTGCTTAGGGAGGGAACCCAACGTCACTTGATGTCAGGTCCACCTGGGCAGACGGTCATTGCCCTGGCTAGAATCCAGCCTGGTCCAGGTGGGAGGGGCAGGGCGGCCTTTCTCAGGCAGACAGAAGGCAACCCTGTAACCCCAAGCCTGGGAAACACCAGATGGTGCAGACTCTGTGCGGGTCACCAGTCTGAGCACTCGTGTTGCCGTGGCGTTAGGGAATATGGAAACAGGGGCTGCCTCTGCAGCCCTGTCTGAAGGGGCTCCAAGTCCCTGCCTGGTAAGAGCCAGCTGCCTGTTTAGGGGCCTCAGCCTCGGTGTCCCCTCTGGCTGGAGCTGGGCCCCCAAGGACCGGCGTGGCTGGCAGGGGCCCCTTTTCGGGATGGGTCCTACAGAGGCTGACCACTGGCGCCCAGTGTGTCCGCCTTAGTTGGCGAGGTCTGAGAAGCACTGCCACATTCCTATGTTGGAGTCTTATCTCTGTCACAAGCTTCTGGGGAGGTGAGACCCGTGTGTGGCTGAATCTGGTTGCCCCAGATCCCAAGACATGGCCCGTGCTGTCCATTTGGACCAGCCCTGTGGAAAGAGACTAGGGCTTCCCTCGCGGCTCAGCGGTAAAGCATCTGCCTGCAGTGCAGGAGACACAGGAGACCTGGGTTCGATCCCTGGGTCAGGAAGATCCCCAGAGGAGGGCATGGCGACCCACTCCAGTATTCTTGCCTGGAGAAGCCCATGGACAGAGGAGCCTGGCGGGCTATGGCCCTGTGGGTTGCAAAGAGTCAGGCACGACTGAAGCAGCTAAGCACGCATGTATCAGGAGAGACTAAGCTTTGGAGTTGACCTTGGTTTTAAGCAAATTCTCTTCCCTCTTGAAGCCTCCGTTTTCCTATCTATAAAGTGGGAATGATAATAATATCTACCTCTTAAGTTAGCATGGCTATTATAAATTCTGAATGTGAGGCCAGAGTAGGCACTCAGGCAAGGTTTCTATTATTGGTAATAAAGGGTCTCTCCCCTGGGGCTTGCACGGGTTTTTTTTTTTTTTTTTTTTGGCTTCACCTAGAATTTGGCAGAATGGCCTCCATCCCCTTGGATTCCTGGGATGAAACGTGGTTTGAGTTCAGCTCAGGTGCTTAGGGAGGGAACCCAACGTCACTTGATGTCAGGTCCACCTGGGCAGACGGTCATTGCCCTGGCTAGAATCCAGCCTGGTCCAGGTGGGAGGGGCAGGGCGGCCTGTGAGGGGAGCGGGGATTTGTGGATTCTGTGGCAACGTGGGCCGAGGGGATGTGTTTGCAGCGCTTGACTCTGTGTCCCCAAGTAAGGGAGATCAAAGGGCCTGGGAAGGAGAAAGACAGGAGAGAGACTCAAAGAGCATAACTTCAGGAAAGATACAGCGTTACAGAGACACAAAGACAAGATAAACAGGAAGAGGGAGAGACAGGTAAGTGGACAACAAAAGAAAAAGAAAAAAGCAAATTTCTGGTGTGTGTGTGTCCCCAAGCTTGGTGTGTCTTTGTGAGTGTGTGTGACTGATTCTGGAGCTAACAGGCCTCAGGCCTCTGTGGGGAGCTAGCTTTTCAATTCCCATTATTTATGGAGTCCAGGCGCGAGGAATGCCAGAGGCCAGGCTGGGTTCATATGAGCAAAACCACACCTTTGGGTTTCTGAGACACCAGCTCTTTGCAGCCCTCCTGTTTCAGCCCGCCCCGCCCCCACCCCCAGGACTGAACCCCGGGAGGAGATGCTGCAGAAGGCGGAGGGTGGGGGAGGGAGCCTCTGGAGCCATAAACTGTTAATTAAAGGCAATTTCCAAAATGTAGGCATTACAGTGCCAGATTTTATGTCTGGGATTCCATCAATCCTGGCTTTTATTTCCCCTCTGTCTCAGCCCTGAGAGTGGGAATAACTCATGTTTATAGCCAGGAGCTCAGGGGAGGCTGTGGAGTTAGAGGAGCTGGCCGAGCCCCTGGCAGCGTCTGAGGAGGGGCCCCCGAGACACAGCCACTCTGGATCCTTCTGAACACCAGGAGGACCAGGGAGGTTCTGGAAGGAGAGGGTCTCATCCTTCCAGCCACCCCGGACACATGCATGCGCCCTAGAACCTCAGCAATTAGTCGTTGAGGTCTCCCCCAAACTGGGCCTCCAAAGGCAGTTGTGTCAGCCTCACACAGGCCTGTCAAACTACAGCCAAAACGCCAAATCCGGCCTCTTCCTGTTTCCCTAAATGAAATGGCACTGGGACCAAGCCACGCTCATTTGTTTAGACATTGTCTGAGGCTGTTGTCCTACTGGGGCTTCCCAGGTGGCTCAGGGGTGAAACATCCACCTGCCAGTGCAGGAGAGTTCAATCCCTGCTTCAGGAGGATCCCCTGCAGGAGGAAATGGCAACCCACTCCAGGATTCTTGCCTGGAAGACCCTACAGAGGGGCCCGGCGGGCTCCCGTCCACGGGGTCACAGTGCACACCGCTGAGCAGCTGAGCTCACACACTGTCCTGTTACAAGAGCAGAGATGACCGGTTGTGACAGATAGGTCCAAAAGGCTTACCATATTTACTATCCGGCGTGTTACAGAAAATCCTCTACAGAACCCCTGAGGTTCTGAGGCTGGCAATGGACTATGAGGGACCTGGGTTTGAAGCCCAGCTCTGCCACTAGCCAGGCAGATGGTCCTGGGGAAGTGGTTTAAGTTTTCTCAGCCTTGCTTTCTGCATCTGTGAAATGGGGTGCCCTAATGCTGATCTCACTGGTCTGTGTGGGGACGAAAGGTGACGGTGTGTGAGGTGGGCAGTGTGCTTGCCCTGGAGTCTGGCATGCCATGGGCACTCAGTGACCGTGAGGGACCTCTGTCCTCTGCAGGCTCACGTCGCTTACCGTAGAGACCCGCTCTGCCCAGTACAGTAGGCACAAGCCATGGGTGGCCGTTGGGGACCTGCGGGTGGTCAGTTCACACTGAGACATGCTCACGGTATACAGCACATCCTGGATTTTGAAGACTTTGGACCAAAAAACAAGTATAGTGTCTAATGAATAATTTTTACATTGATCACATATTTGGGGGTATAGTGAATTAAGTAAAATACATTACTAAGAGTCATTTTGCCAGTTTCTTTTTACCTCTTTAATATATCTATCAGAAAAATCTTAAACCACGTATGTGGTTCACATTCTACTTTTAGTGGGCAACGCTGGTCTGGATGGAAGGTTTTTGTTTGTTTGCTCATTTCCTTTACCCTCTCTGTGGGTTTGGAAGTTCAGCACCCTATTTCTCTGTCTTTGGTTGAGTCATTCTTGAAGTATGGTCCCTGGGCCAGTGGTGGCAGCAACACCTGGGAACCTGTTAGAGGTGAAAACTTTAGAAACCTGCTCCAGAGCTCTTGGAACAGAAACTCAGGGTGTGGGAACCCGTGATCTATGCTTTAACAGGCCCCCAGGAGATGCTGATGTACACTGAAATTCTAATATATGGTGTATGTTTAACTTAACCTAGGTTTGATCAATATCTTAATGCTCTCTCTTAAACAGTAAAGAAAGTAAAATTATTAAAAATATATTAATTCTGATCACTCTTCCTGACTTACACTCTACTATGTCCAGTATTTTAATTCCATCCTTAAAAAAAGGAACCTCTAATTTAAACATTGTCATCATGGTTGCTTTATACTGCTAATGAACAGTGTTAGCTGCTCAGTCATATCTGACTCTTTGCACCCCACGGACTGTAGCCCACCAGGCTCTTCTGTCCATGGAATTCTCCAGGCAAGAATACGGGAGTGAGTTGCTGTTTCCTTTTCCCGGGGATCTCCCTGAGCCAGGGATCAAACCCAAGTCTCCTGCATTGCGGGCAGATTCTTTACTGTCTGAGTCGCCAGGGAAGCTCTCTACTGGTAATATTTGCTTAAAATAATTTGCCTACACGTTTACCAGTTTCTTTGTTCATCATTTCTTCTTGTGTCTCAGACCTTACTTCTAGGAGGAGGTCTTTACATATTCATGAAGAACTTGATGTAAAAGTTCCTCCACAAAGAAGATTTTGGTGGTAAGCTCTTACACCTTTTATATGAAAAAAAAAGCCTATATATTACCCTTATCATTAAAGAGTTTTGCTGGGTACACAGTTTTAGGTTGTCAGTGTTTCTTTCTTTGCACTTGGAAGACATTGTTGCATATCTCTACCTCCTTTTTGCTAAAGAGGTCAGCTTCTGTCGGATTGTTCTTTTGTTAGCTACTCTTCAGAGTTTCTCTTTGTCTTTTATGTTCCGTTTCATTATGATGTGGCTAGATGCAGATTTCTTTTCATCTATCCTGATTGATCTAAGTTGCGCTTCCTGCAGTTGTGGGTTCATTTTAAAATATTTTCAGCCATTATTTTTTTAAGATTTTTTTTATATGAACCATAAAAATTTGTTTATTCAAATTTACTCAAGTTCTTTAGTGAATTTGTTACAATATTGCTTGTTTTATGTTTTGGTTTGGTTTTGGCTGCAAAGAATGTGGAATCTTAGCTCTCCAACCAAGGATTGAACCTACACCCCCAGTACTGGAAAACAAGACCTTAACCATTGGATCTTCAGGGACATCCCTTAACCATTGCTTCTTGAAATTCTGCCTCCTCTCTTCTCCATTCTGTTTGCTGTCCTCCTGGGACTGGACTTCCTTCCCTATCTTACAACCCAGTGCTGTCCAACAGTACTTTCTCTGATGATGGAAATGTTGCATATAGGCATATCTTGTCTTATGGCACTTCATTTTATTACACTTTGCAAATACTGCATGTTTTACACGTTGAAGGACTGTGGCAATCCCGTGTCAAGCAAGTCTATTGGCGCCATTTTTCCAACAATATGTGCTCACTCCATATTTCTGTGTCAGATCGCGGCAATTCTCTTGATATTTCGAATGTCTTCATTATTACATTTGTTATGGTGGTCTGGGCTCAGTGATCTTTGATGTTACTATTGCAAAAAAGATTACCACTTGCTGAAGGTCCAGATGGTGGTTAGCATTCTTTTCAGCAATAAAGTATTTTTAAATTAAGGTATGCACACTGCTTTTTAGATGGAATGCTATTGCATACTTAATTGAAAACAGGACAATGTAAGCATAACTTTAAATGCACTGGGAAACCAAACAAGTAATGTGAAACCAAACAATTAATTGTTTTATTGTGGTATTGGCTTTCCTGTGGTGGTCTGGAACCCGATGCATGGCATCTTTGAGGTCTTCCCGCAGTCTACACTGTCCAATGTGACAGCTGTTAACCACATGTCGTGGTGAGCCCTTAACATTTGACCAGTGCATCTGGGGAATTGAGTTATAAATTTAATTTTAATTGATTCAAATATAAGTTTACATGGTCATATGTGGCTAGTGGCTATTGTAGTGGACTAGATTTCTCCTTTATGAGTTTCATCAACTTATCTCTCTGTATTGCATTCTGGGTAATTTCCTTAGACTTATTTTCCATATTTAATAGCCTCTCTCCAGCTATTTAGTCTGCCCTTTAGCCCACTGTTTGTTTGTTTTTTTAATGTTACCAACTATATATGTATATTTCTAAATTTCTAATATTTCTATTTGGTTCTTTTTTTCAGCTTTGCCTCGTCTTTCTAGGCAGTCTCTTGTTTGTTCCGGTCTATGAGTTTTTAGATTTCCTTAAATATCCTTAAGTATTTTATCTTAAATTTCCTTAAATAGGAAATTTCCCTAAATACATGTTATCCTGTATTTGGTATTGATAATTACTGTGTCTGAAAGGTCTTGGAGGGTCCACGTTTGCTGCTTATTAATATTTCTGCTGACTCTCCTGCGTGAGCTCATATTTGATCTCATGGGAATCTCTAGCCTTTAAATAGCAGATGCTTCCCTCCAGAGAGGATGGACATTTCTTCTGCTAGGGCTGGAGAGAGGAGTGGAAACCGTGCACTCTATTGATTTCCAACAATATGTGCTCACTCCATATTTCTGTGTCAGATCGCAATTCTCTTGATATTTCGAATGTCTTCATTATTACATTTGTTATGGTGGTCTGGGCTCAGTGATCTTTGATGTTACTATTGCAAAAAAGATTACCACTTGCTGAAGGTCCAGATGGTGGTTAGCATTCTTTTCAGCAATAAAGTATTTTTAAATTAAGGTATGCACACTGCTTTTTAGATGGAATGCTATTGCATACTTAATTGAAAACAGGACAATGTAAGCATAACTTTAAATGCACTGGGAAACCAAACAAGTAATGTGAAACCAAACAATTAATTGTTTTATTGTGGTATTGGCTTTCCTGTGGTGGTCTGGAACCCGATGCATGGCATCTTTGAGGTCTTCCCGCAGTCTACACTGTCCAATGTGACAGCTGTTAACCACATGTCGTGGTGAGCCCTTAACATTTGACCAGTGCATCTGGGGAATTGAGTTATAAATTTAATTTTAATTGATTCAAATATAAGTTTACATGGTCATATGTGGCTAGTGGCTATTGTAGTGGACTAGATTTCTCCTTTATGAGTTTCATCAACTTATCTCTCTGTATTGCATTCTGGGTAATTTCCTTAGACTTATTTTCCATATTTAATAGCCTCTCTCCAGCTATTTAGTCTGCCCTTTAGCCCACTGTTTGTTTGTTTTTTTAATGTTACCAACTATATATGTATATTTCTAAATTTCTAATATTTCTATTTGGTTCTTTTTTTCAGCTTTGCCTCGTCTTTCTAGGCAGTCTCTTGTTTGTTCCGGTCTATGAGTTTTTAGATTTCCTTAAATATCCTTAAGTATTTTATCTTAAATTTCCTTAAATAGGAAATTTCCCTAAATACATGTTATCCTGTATTTGGTATTGATAATTACTGTGTCTGAAAGGTCTTGGAGGGTCCACGTTTGCTGCTTATTAATATTTCTGCTGACTCTCCTGCGTGAGCTCATATTTGATCTCATGGGAATCTCTAGCCTTTAAATAGCAGATGCTTCCCTCCAGAGAGGATGGACATTTCTTCTGCTAGGGTGGGGAGGAGACAGGGAGTGGAGATGACTCCTGGGAGTGGGGACCACTTCATCCCCATCAGAAGCCCCAGGAGAATGAGTTATATATTCTGATGTTTCTCTTTGCCACACCCAAAGGGAGCAGCGGGAACAGAGGATGAGATGATTAGATAGCATCACTGACTCGATGGATGTAAATTTGAGCCAACTCTGGGAGAGGGAGGAGCACAGGGGAGCCTGGCGTGCTGCAGTCCATGGAGTCACAGAGTTGGACGTGACTTAGTGACTGAACAACAAGGCTTCCTGCCCTGTCACTGATCCTGATGTCAGTCTCTGTCCTCAGGACAAACTCCAGTTTTTGCATTTGGTTATCCCTGTGTGCGCCCGTCCTGGTATTAGCTCATGGCTTTTTGGTTTTGGATGGAAATGCCTTGGGAATTTCCCTTACTTTCAATGAGGCAAGCGATGTGTGAAAAAGCATGTTTTGTTTCAGATTTAGTGGTTTGGTAGAGGGAGGTCGTTCAGAGTCTGCCCTCCCTGGCTGAGCCCAGGGGTTCCCTCTCCTGCTATGGGCACCGCTCGCTCAGCACTCTTCACACGCTGCTGGCACTACTCTGCGCGGGTCTGTCCACTTGCCCTGCCCAAAAGAAGCCCCTAAGTCAGCAGTCCAGGCCTAGTTCACGGTGATGCTTAATGCCATTGAGGGTGGTAAAAGCCCAAGTTATGGGAAAAGGATGGACAATTTAAGTTTGGTTTTGATTTGAATCTGCTCAGGGACCTCTTTTGCTCAAGACCCTTCACCAGGTCCCTGGATAAAACCCAAGTTCCTTCCACGTGGCCCACCCTTGCTAGCTTGGCCAGCTTCTCCTCAGTGGCTCACCCTTCCCTGGGCTTCTTGGGAGGACTTCCTTAGTCCTCCTGCCTCTCCTAGCCCTCATCTCTAATTGGCTGTGCCTGCTGCCCTCTCTGCCTGAAAGGTGATCTGCTCTTGTCTTATCCTCCCGAACTCCTACAAAGACGTCAGGGCCCTAGTTAAATGTCACCTCTTTCAGATCATCTAGCATAGGCCAGTCACCCACTGCAGCACTCACCCCTCCAGAGCCCCCAGCCCACACTTATGCTCACACAAGCTCCCATTGTCCCAGACACAAAGCCTGCACTTTTCTGAACAGAAGGTCATGAACAGTTTTGTAATTGTTTAAAGAGTGTCTGGCTTCCCACTAGATGTCAGCTCCATGAGGACAGGAGCTGGGACCGGTGTATCCCTGTTTACCTAATAAGAGCCTAAGCCAGTGGTGTGCTGGTAAATGCATAACAACCAGCTCTCATATTTTAAAAAAGCGCTTTGGTTTATAGCAGGGGTTTGCCTGTGTCTGTGGTGTCAATATGCCCACTGTGGCCACTCTCAGTTGCCCACATGATGCCCCTGGGTGTGGGCTGGGAATCAGGCTGTGAGGCTCTGTGGGCTCTAGCCCACTGCTGCCTGGAATGGAAGGAGCTCTGTGCACTTCGTTAAAAGAAGGCAGGACGGGCAGGAGGTGGGGAGGGAGGCAGCGGGTCTCCCTCTCTGATCCACCTTCTGCCAGCCCCGCCTCCTTGAGGCCACCTCAAGATGCTTGTGGTTCCTCCAATGTGCACATGGCCTTAGGGCCTCTCAACCTTGGGAGTATGTAGAAAGTGTTTTTCCTTCAATTGGGGGATAATTGCTTATAATGCTGTGCTGATTTCTGTCATACAGCAACAAGAATCAGCTCTACGTATACAAGTAAGGATATACATACTTTTATATCTGTATATATAATATATAGAGATATATATCTCCCCACTGTCTTGAACTTTCCTTCCACGCAAGATCCCCCGCCTCTAGGTCATCACAGAGCAGGGACCTGGCTCCCTTGGGCTATGCAGCTGCCTCCCCCTAGCTGTCTCTTTTACATAAGACAGGGCATTCACGGGGCTTCCCAGGTGGCTCAGTGGTAAAGAATCCGCCTGCCTAGCAAGAGACGTGGAATGGGAAGATTCACTGGAGAAGGCCATGGCAGCGCTCTCCAGTTCTCTGCCTGGGAAGTCCCATGGACGGAGGAGTCTGGTGGGCTACCCGCCATGGGCTCACGGAGAGTGGGACGTGACTTAGTGACTGAACGGTGGCAGCAGCGTCTGCATGGAAATGCCACTCTCTCAGCGCATCCATCCTCTCCCTCCCCTGCTGCGCCCACAGGTCCCTTCTGTATGTCTTTGTCTCTGTCCCTTCCTTGCAAATAGGTTCATCAGTACCATTTGTCTAGGTAACCTTGGCGGGTTGGACCAGACCATTTTAGTCACGGGGGCCGTCCTGCATTGGTCGGCATCCCTGGCCTCCACGAAGCAGGGACCAGTGAGCCCGCAGCGTGACCGCTGCCGGTGCCCCGCCCTTCCACCCGGGCCCCCCAGCCTCGGACCAGCTCTGCCCCGGATGCCGCCCCAGCACTGCTGCCTGCTCTCGGGCAGTGGCGGGGAGCCCCTGTCAGCCCTTTTTAACCCAAAAGCTGAATTCTTGTTTTTTAAATACTGTATTATCATGTGAAGAAGTGACGCTTTTTGGCCTGATAATGGCCACTGTGTTGGACGGAGATGCTTTGCCCGAGCCCTCAGTCACAGCCCCTGAGAAATATTAGGTGCTACCGTCAGGCCCCCTGGGCCCGGGCCTCCCGGACCACCGGTCCCTGGGGAGGAGGCAGCGGGTCTCCTCTCTGATCCACCTTCTGCCAGCCCCGCCTCCTTGAGGCCACCTCAAGATGCTTGTGGTTCCTCCAATGTGCACATGGCCTTAGGGCCTCTCAACCTTGGGAGTATGTAGAAAGTGTTTTTCCTTCAATTGGGGGATAATTGCTTATAATGCTGTGCTGATTTCTGTCATACAGCAACAAGAATCAGCTCTACGTATACAAGTAAGGATATACATACTTTTATATCTGTATATATAATATATAGAGATATATATCTCCCCACTGTCTTGAACTTTCCTTCCACGCAAGATCCCCCGCCTCTAGGTCATCACAGAGCAGGGACCTGGCTCCCTTGGGCTATGCAGCTGCCTCCCCCTAGCTGTCTCTTTTACATAAGACAGGGCATTCAGGGGGCTTCCCAGGTGGCTCAGTGGTAAAGAATCCGCCTGCCTAGCAAGAGACGTGGAATGGGAAGATTCACTGGAGAAGGCCATGGCAGCGCTCTCCAGTTCTCTGCCTGGGAAGTCCCATGGACGGAGGAGTCTGGTGGGCTACCCGCCATGGGCTCACGGAGAGTGGGACGTGACTTAGTGACTGAACGGTGGCAGCAGCGTCTGCATGGAAATGCCACTCTCTCAGCGCATCCATCCTCTCCCTCCCCTGCTGCGCCCACAGGTCCCTTCTGTATGTCTTTGTCTCTGTCCCTTCCTTGCAAATAGGTTCATCAGTACCATTTGTCTAGGTAACCTTGGCGGGTTGGACCAGACCATTTTAGTCACGGGGGCCGTCCTGCATTGGTCGGCATCCCTGGCCTCCACGAAGCAGGGACCAGTGAGCCCGCAGCGTGACCGCTGCCGGTGCCCCGCCCTTCCACCCGGGCCCCCCAGCCTCGGACCAGCTCTGCCCAGGGAGCCGCTCCAGCCCAGCTGCCTGCTCTCGGGCAGTGGCGGGGAGCCCCTGTCAGCCCTTTTTAACCCAAAAGCTGAATTCTTGTTTTTTAAATACTGTATTATCATGTGAAGAAGTGACGCTTTTTGGCCTGATAATGGCCACTGTGTTGGACGGAGATGCTTTGCCCGAGCCCTCAGTCACAGCCCCTGAGAAATATTAGGTGCTACCGTCAGGCCCCCTGGGCCCGGGCCTCCGGGACCACACAGCGCGGTCTAAACAGCATCAAGTCACTAACTGCAGCTGCCAGGGTGGGGACAGGACCTGGGTGGGCTACCGGTAGCCAACCCCCGACCCCTCACCCCAGAGCCAAGCGGGCGCTTGGAGGCCCTGAGCTAAGAGATGATGGTCGTCCCCCACAGGCACCCTTCAAAGACACTCATCAGTGAGGCACCCCGAGAAATCCCAGAGCTCGGCTCTCACCCGTGACAGCTATTTTCTGCTTGGAAATAATCATATGCTTCCCTTCCCCCTCGGTTGTGATGCTGCTGCCTGGCTAGGACATAAGCTGCGTGCACCGTGTCTGTCCTCAGCCTCAGAGGACACTCGCCTCCAGCCATGCTCCCCGCCATCCCCTCCTCCCGACACCCCAAGAATGTTCACCGGCAGCAGGGAGTTTGTTGAGTTGACAAGGCTCCACCCTGCTCTGAACTCATTTTCCAGGTATACGCGAGGCGAGAATCTCCTAACTTTACAGACTTTGGAGGAAGATGCTCAGAAGAGGTCTAGGGAAGGCAAATGTACTCTGATCCAATACCAGCCGCCATTTTCTTAGGAAAAAAAAAGGCATGTACTGAGCTGTTCTTTCTTCCTCGCTAGCTTGTCAGGCTGAAGAGGGCCCACCTTTGGAAGAGAAGTGTTTCCTGGAGTCTCACCTGCATCTCCCCCCTTCCCCCCCCTCCTGACTTGACATTCCTAAGAATGAGAAGTGCCCTTTTCCTGAAACCCTGAAAGCAGAAGTTGGACTTGCTAGAACTTCCAAGGATCGACCACCACAACAGGGCAGGCCACTCTGAATCCACTGAAACACCTCTGTCTTCCATATTCTGCCCCAGGAAATGACCGTGATACTACTGTGGCAGGAAAAGGGGACCCGAGACGATGGTCACCTCCCAGGTCTCCCTGGGATGGGCCACCGAGGGAGGGTCCTTGGCTTCATGCAGGAAAGAATTCACTAGCGAGCTGAAGTGGAGTAAAAGCAGGTGTATTCTGCCCACTCCACAGGGTGTGGGAGGTCTCAGAGGCCAGAGGGCCTCTCCCTCCTTTTATATGTCCACCAGCTGGCCGCCGGCCTCTGCCTGTATTCCCACAGAGAATCGTCTTTTCCAGTCTGCTTTTCTGGCCAACTTTTCTGTGGGTGGGTGGGCCTGAAAGGTAAATTCTGTGAAAAATGAAGGGGATCTTTAAGCAGAGGCCAGGGGCAGGAGAGGGATTCTTCTCCACGTGCCCACGTAGGGACAGTGCACGTTTGCATGTGTGCAGTTCTTGGAGGCAGAGCTGGGAGTGAGGGAGAGCTGGAGGGATGGGAGAGGCAGGTCTCGCCTCTTCCCTTCACGGACCCTCCCAGCGCCCCTCTCTGCTCCGCCTGCTTCCGTGAACCCTGTGGATAGTGAGCCCTGTGTTGGTTGTGAGACCCTTGCTCACGGGGAGGGGGGACCACCGCTGAGTCAGATCCATGAACCTCTGGCTTGAGTAAAGCATTTGGAGGCAATGCCTCCTTTGGGATCATCCTCATTGAATAATGCATCCGTCCAAGCTTCCACCTCCTCAAAATGCCTTGCAGTTGCCTCCTGGAAGTTTCCTGCAGCAATGGTGAGTGACCAGATTTCTTGCCCCAAGGCCAATAGGAACAGCAAAGATGTTTAAGAGCAGTATTTGTTTAAGTTACTTCAGAATGAAGGGCACTTTGGTGAGGCTCGTGCTGGGTGCTTTCTTGCAATTTAGAGGCTACAGGAAATGTCGGGGAGAAAACTGATGCTGGTCACGGCCATTCAGTATGCATCCTGGAGTCCACCTGCATCTCCCCCCTCCTGACTGAAAAAACCCTTTTCCTGAAACCCTGAAAGCAGAAGTTGGACTTGCTAGAACTTCCAAGGATCGACCACCACAACAGGGCAGGCCACTCTGAATCCACTGAAACACCTCTGTCTTCCATATTCTGCCCCAGGAAATGACCGTGATACTACTGTGGCAGGAAAAGGGGACCCGAGACGATGGTCACCTCCCAGGTCTCCCTGGGATGGGCCACCGAGGGAGGGTCCTTGGCTTCATGCAGGAAAGAATTCACTAGCGAGCTGAAGTGGAGTAAAAGCAGGTGTATTCTGCCCACTCCACAGGGTGTGGGAGGTCTCAGAGGCCAGAGGGCCTCTCCCTCCTTTTATATGTCCACCAGCTGGCCGCCGGCCTCTGCCTGTATTCCCACAGAGAATCGTCTTTTCCAGTCTGCTTTTCTGGCCAACTTTTCTGTGGGTGGGTGGGCCTGAAAGGTAAATTCTGTGAAAAATGAAGGGGATCTTTAAGCAGAGGCCAGGGGCAGGAGAGGGATTCTTCTCCACGTGCCCACGTAGGGACAGTGCACGTTTGCATGTGTGCAGTTCTTGGAGGCAGAGCTGGGAGTGAGGGAGAGCTGGAGGGATGGGAGAGGCAGGTCTCGCCTCTTCCCTTCACGGACCCTCCCAGCGCCCCTCTCTGCTCCGCCTGCTTCCGTGAACCCTGTGGATAGTGAGCCCTGTGTTGGTTGTGAGACCCTTGCTCACGGGGAGGGGGGACCACCGCTGAGTCAGATCCATGAACCTCTGGCTTGAGTAAAGCATTTGGAGGCAATGCCTCCTTTGGGATCATCCTCATTGAATAATGCATCCGTCCAAGCTTCCACCTCCTCAAAATGCCTTGCAGTTGCCTCCTGGAAGTTTCCTGCAGCAATGGTGAGTGACCAGATTTCTTGCCCCAAGGCCAATAGGAACAGCAAAGATGTTTAAGAGCAGTATTTGTTTAAGTTACTTCAGAATGAAGGGCACTTTGGTGAGGCTCGTGCTGGGTGCTTTCTTGCAATTTAGAGGCTACAGGAAATGTCGGGGAGAAAACTGATGCTGGTCACGGCCATTCAGTATGCATCCTGAGACAGCATGCATCCTGGGAGACCTGTAGCCAGGGCTGGCGGCCACCAGCTCGCTGTGGACTGATACCCCCTTTGAACCTATCAGTATGTTTAGCAGGAGCCTTGGCTCAGGTAGAATATCCTAGGCAGCTTCCAGCCATCTTGGGAAGTAAGCTGCTCCCCATTTTTAGAGGACCTCTTTTAATTGTAGGGCACATCCCTGGTGGCTCAGACAGTAAAGAATCTGCCTGCAATGCAGGAGACCCGAGCTCAGTCCCTGGGTTGGGAAGATCCTCTGGAGGAGGAAATGGCCACTCACTCTGGTATTCTTGCCTGAAGAATCCCATGGACAGAGGAGGGCTATAGTCCAGGGGCTTGCAAGCAGGATGAAGTGATTACCTTTCTTTCTTTTCTTTCTTTAATTGTGACACCCCTCCTCTGCCTCTCCTTAGGACTCAATTGTTCTAAAGACTCACAGTTTTATCACCTTCACTCATATCTGCCTGGAAAATGGTGTAGGACAATAGTCTGCCGGGCCCCAATTCTTAGCCTTGTTCCACGGCTAACTCTATCTCCTTGGGATGTTTATGTTGCCCCTTGGGGCCTTGGTTTCCTCATCTGTAAGGCTGAGCTAGTAACACACACTTCGTGTGATTTGGGTGAGGACTATGCTAGAATGATCTATGTCATCATGTACGTGTGCATCCTCTGCCCATAGCCCTAGGCCGGGCACACAGACGATGGTCCCCAGTGTTGACTGAATCACTTAGCGAGTATAATGTAAACTGTCTGCACAGCAGATCCATGAACCTCTGGCTTGAGTAAAGCATTTGGAGGCAATGCCTCCTTTGGGATCATCCTCATTGAATAATGCATCCGTCCAAGCTTCCACCTCCTCAAAATGCCTTGCAGTTGCCTCCTGGAAGTTTCCTGCAGCAATGGTGAGTGACCAGATTTCTTGCCCCAAGGCCAATAGGAACAGCAAAGATGTTTAAGAGCAGTATTTGTTTAAGTTACTTCAGAATGAAGGGCACTTTGGTGAGGCTCGTGCTGGGTGCTTTCTTGCAATTTAGAGGCTACAGGAAATGTCGGGGAGAAAACTGATGCTGGTCACGGCCATTCAGTATGCATCCTGAGACAGCATGCATCCTGGGAGACCTGTAGCCAGGGCTGGCGGCCACCAGCTCGCTGTGGACTGATACCCCCTTTGAACCTATCAGTATGTTTAGCAGGAGCCTTGGCTCAGGTAGAATATCCTAGGCAGCTTCCAGCCATCTTGGGAAGTAAGCTGCTCCCCATTTTTAGAGGACCTCTTTTAATTGTAGGGCACATCCCTGGTGGCTCAGACAGTAAAGAATCTGCCTGCAATGCAGGAGACCCGAGCTCAGTCCCTGGGTTGGGAAGATCCTCTGGAGGAGGAAATGGCCACTCACTCTGGTATTCTTGCCTGAAGAATCCCATGGACAGAGGAGGGCTATAGTCCAGGGGCTTGCAAGCAGGATGAAGTGATTACCTTTCTTTCTTTTCTTTCTTTAATTGTGACACCCCTCCTCTGCCTCTCCTTAGGACTCAATTGTTCTAAAGACTCACAGTTTTATCACCTTCACTCATATCTGCCTGGAAAATGGTGTAGGACAATAGTCTGCCGGGCCCCAATTCTTAGCCTTGTTCCACGGCTAACTCTATCTCCTTGGGATGTTTATGTTGCCCCTTGGGGCCTTGGTTTCCTCATCTGTAAGGCTGAGCTAGTAACACACACTTCGTGTGATTTGGGTGAGGACTATGCTAGAATGATCTATGTCATCATGTACGTGTGCATCCTCTGCCCATAGCCCTAGGCCGGGCACACAGACGATGGTCCCCAGTGTTGACTGAATCACTTAGCGAGTATAATGTAAACTGTCTGCACAGCAGGTCCTCAGTGAAAGCCAGAAAGTATACAGTACTTTCCTCTCCCAGCTTCCATCTCTGCACCTGACGCCCCCAAAGCCAGGCTTTGTTCTCAGCCTGACCCCCTCTTCCTACCCCTGGGTCTTCAGGTTACAGCTGTCACCACACTGATGACCGTGAGTCCTGCTGGGATTTCTGGGAGAGCGAGGAGTCCCCCTTTGGTGAAGCTCATCCGCATCCTCACCTGAAGGGGAAGCCCTCCCTCCCACACATCCTCTCCACCTCCGGGTCCTGCGAGCCTGGCCACATTCATGGGACATGGTCTAGTGACCTGGCTGGGCGCTCAGGCTGCAGGCGGTCTGGTCCCAAGTCCAGCTGGCCGTAAGGGCCTCTGGGGCCTCAGGATTCCCGTGCTGACTCCAGGCTTCCAAGGGCAGCTCCCCTGGTGCTCCCCAAGCACCCCAAGCCCTGGGGACACCGCATGGGGTCAGAAGGGAGTGGTCCCCCTACTGCCTGGCTGTCCAGGCAGAGATGGGCAGGAAGACCCTCTGGTGAAGGAGAATGTGGGTCGATGAAATGGCCATATATGACCAGGCAGGCCCAGAGGAAAGACGAGGACCATCGACACTGGACCAGCCCACAGAGAGCTCAGCTGGGAGATGGTGGAGCCTGTGGTCTGGAGACAAATAAGGGTCACAGAATTTTTTTCTACTAAAGGGCACCCAGGTGGCGCTAGTGGTAAAGCACCCAGCTGCTAATGCAAGAGATGTAAGAGACGCGGGTTCATTCCCTGAGTGGGAAGTACCCCTGCAGGAGGAAATGGCAACCCACTCCAGAATTCTGGCCCATAAAATCCCGCGGACAGAGGAGCCTGGTGGGCTACCATCATGGGGTGGTACAGAGTCAGACACGACTGGGCGACTGAGTCTGCACCAAGGACACTAAACTTAAAAGAAAGGTAGACGCTAATGTTAAAGAATTGGGGTGTATTACCTGACATTATTGGCTTCTCTTGAAAGACCAAGAGCTTCGGAAGCACCAGGGCTCACTCTGACTGCTTCCTTTAGATTCGATGGAACGGGCGGTGTGAGCCCAGCACAGGGCTGGCCGCGAGGGTGCTCACAGAGGTGGGCGCTCATGATTCTCACTAAGACCCTGCACAGAGCCCCTTAGAGCAGACAGAGCGGTCACTCGCTCGCCTCTCCATCAGGACAGGCTGCCCAGTGCTTCACGATGCCTGGCTGGAAATGGACTGCATCCTCCCCAGCGAGGTGGACGTGAGTTCCCAGAGGCCCAAGTTACAGGTGAGGAACGTTGAGCTCAGAAGTGCGCCTGGGTTATTGCAGAGCGGGGCCCCAGAGCCTGTTTCATCTCCCTGTCCCCGCTCGTCTCCTGGGTCTCCTTCGTCATGGGACAGGCGGCTGCCCTATGCCAGAGGCTTCTCCCCACTGCCGATTCCATCTTTGCAACAGCTCTGTGAGGTAAACAGTCTCAATTCTATTTTACAGAGGGAGAAACTGAGGTTCAGAGAGACTGAGGGACCTGACTCTGAATTCAGACCCAAAGATCAGGCTCCGAAACCTGGTCTTTGCTTAACTCTTCTCCCTGATGGCTTGGTTTTGATCAGTTCTGCTGGTTCAGGCTGTCACTAAAGTGAATTTGTGTTTCCTACACAAGCATGAAGAGGTAGAGGGGCCCTGCAAGTACTTCCCCCTCCTAACATGTCATCTCTGATCCTCGGTTTGCAGACAGCCCTCAGGGTCCCCCGCCTAGCAGAGAGCCTCCTTCCCTGTCACTGCAGCGCCGGTCCCCATGGTGACAGCTGACAGCGTTGACCTCCCTCCCTCCCTGGCCTGTGTGTCCCCGAGCACGGCCTCCATGCCACCCCCAGAGACATCTGCCTCCTAACAAGGAAGGAAGCTGGTGCCGGGCAGGTGCGGGGTCAGTCTGGCTGTGACTCCAGCCTCCCTGGCCTGTCCCAGGGAAAGCAATTAGGCAGCTCAGAGCTGGTGGGGGACAGGGCAGGTGGACCAGATGTCTGGCAGGGTGGTGTGACCGCTCCTTTTCCGCAGGGCCTGGTGGCCACAGACCTGGCCTCTGTCCACACTCGGGAGAGCGGCAGAATGAACACCTGGGTCTAGCCTTTCTCAGCCAATCTGCAGGAGCCCTTCTGCCTCTGCAGACCTTGCTCACTGACTCAGCTTCTTTTCGAGCAAGAGAGATGCTCAGAGACAGGTTCAGACTCCACCTGGCCTTGTGCCCGGCTCATCTCATTTTTTGGGGCCATGCCCAGCCATGCCAGCCTATGGGATCTCAGTTCCCCAGCCAGGGATTGAGTCTGCACCCGCTGCCTTAGAAATACAGAGGCTTAACCACTGGATCACCAGGGAAGTCCCTCATTTCACTCCTTCAGGGTCACGGGGATCCCACGTGAGCCACAGGGTCTTTCCATGGCTAAACCCTGACCCACTTCTGAGTGAGTCTGCTTGTTATTGTTTACTCAGTAACTCGCGCTTGACTCTTTTGCAACCCTCTGGACGGGAGCCTGCCGGGCTCTTCTGTCCGTGGGATTTCCCAGGCAAGAAACTGCAGTGGGTCGCCACGCCCTCCTCCAGGGGATCTTCCTGACCCGGGGATCAAACCCGCATCTCCTGCACTGCAGGCGGATTCTTTGCCCTTGAGCCACCTGGGAAGCCTGCTTAGAGGTCAGCAAAGAGCCACCGACTCAGTATCTCCAAGCACAGGGAAACGGGGGCCGTGAAGCCACCCATCCCGACAGTCCCACAGAGCGTTCCACAGAACCACACTCAAGTTCTGTGCTCAGTTAAGTGTGGAAAGCATGAGGTGGAAAGCGGTGAGCTATTTTTCTTCACTTGCTAGAGCCTCGCAAACACCAGAGCCTAGCTAGTATTCGTGCTGAATGCACTATGTCTTCCGTCAGTCGTGTCTGGCTCTTTGAGACCCCGAGGACTGCAGCACGCCAGCTCCTCTGTCCGGGCGATGCTCCAGTCAAGAGGACTGGAGTGAGTTGCCATTTTATTGTTTCTAAAATGTTTCGACCCAGGGCTTATTTTCCTCCCAGCTGAATCTCATGGTCTGTACCAGCTCGGGACCCTAGTCTGGGAGTCAGCAGCCTCGGGGTCCAGAACCGCTCAGCCACTGATGCCGTGCCTGGCTGTGATGTGGGGAGAGGGAGACCCCTCATCTCTAGGACTCCTGCTCCCTCCAGCCCTCTACCTGGGCTGGCCTCAGTGGCTGGGGTAAGCTACTGAACTAACCCTGGCCAAGTCTTGGCCTGTGTACCCCGGGGCCTGCCCTGCCTGTCTGAGAGGCCAATATGAGGTCATTGTTGCCTTTGTCAGCATTGTTTCATCATCATTGTGGCTAACATTTATCGCTCCCTGGGCGAAGCCTTTTATACATAGTAACTCACTTGCAGTCACTCTGATAATATGTTACTTTATCGATGAGGAAGCTGAGGCACAGCCTGATGAGAAAACTCGCGTGTGGTTCAGTTCATGTCCGTTGCTCAGTCAGGTCCGACTCTTTGTGACCCCAGGGACTGCAGCACGCCAGGCTTCCCCGTCCTTCACCATCTTCTGGAGTTTGCTCCAACTCATGTCCATCGACTCAGTGATGCTGTCCAACCATTTCGTCCTCGCTCATCCCCTTCTCCTTCTGCCTTCTATTTTTCCAACATCAGGGTCTTTTCCAACGAGTCAGTTCTTCACATCAGGTGGCTGAAATACTGGAGTTTCAGCTTCAGCATCAGTCCTTCCAATGAATATTCAGGGTTGATTTCCTTTAGGATGGACGGGTTTGATCTCCTTGCAGTCCAAGGGACTCTCAAGAGTCTTCTCCAGCACCACAGTTCAAAGGCATCAATTCTTTGGTGCTCAGCCTTCTTTATGGTCTAGCTCTCACATCCATAGATGATGATTGGGAAAATCATAGCTTTGACAATATGGACTTCTGTCAGCAAAGTGATGTGTCTGCTTAGGTAGCAAATGTCAGGATTGAGGTTTGAACCCAGAGAACTGATCCAGAATCTACATCTTCGCCTCACCCCTCGCCTGCCTGCGGGAGGGCTTTATGATCTGTAAAGTGCTGTGACCGGAAGTGCCATGGTTTAAGTCTCACTGCGGTTCATCCAGGGGATGTGTCTGGCTTCCTGGGAGGATCTCCAGTTCTCGACTTGCACGCTTTCAGAAGCTTGGGGGCCCGTGAGTGGCCCCCATTTCCCAGTTACGCCAGGGTTGGAGAGGGAGGGTCCTGAACCATCTCTCTTTGATGAGGAAGAGGGTAGGCAGGGAGGTCTGGGGGTGCCCACGCATGCGCACGGCTGTCGCTTCAGTTGTGTCTGACTCTTTGCCGCCCTGTGGACTGTAGCCCGCCAGGCTCCTCTATCCATTGAATTCTCTGGGCTAGAATACTGGAGTGGCTTTCCATGTCCTCCTCCAGGGGGTCTTCCTGACCCAGGCGACTGTACCTGCATCTCTTATGTCTCCTGCTTTGGCAAACGAGGTCTTTACCACTAATGCGACCTGGGAAGCCCTTGGGGAGTGACCTTCTGCAAGGCTGGGGCAGGAGGAAGCCTGAGGTGACCGTGCTTCCTCTCGTCCCGGAGGCCCCTGGAGATAGCCTCGACCTGACCTAACCTGTGGACCCGCACTGCCTTCATGTTCTGTTCAAATGAAGCCGTCTCTCTAAGGTAAACTGGAGCTGTGGGTTGAAGGGGAGTGAGTGTGGGGGAGGAAGTGGCCAGGGACTCATTAGATCCCACAGGCCACAGGTATGTAACTACTGCCTGGCCTGTTTCAGGGGTGACCTGCGACCCAGAGAGGGAGATTGCCTTGCCCGTGGTCACACAGCAAGTGCTTCATCAAGCTGGGAACTGGGAGTTCAGAGCAGGCTCAGGGCTCCTGACAGTGCTGGGCTGGGGGCGGTGGGGCTTCTGGAGTGAAGGCCTGGCCTCCTCAGGAGCCCGAGGGCAGCGTCTGGGCAGAGCCCTGCTGGGCCCCGTGGCAGCAGCTCCATCCCCGACCCCTCCCTGGGGCTTGGTTTGAGCTGCCTTGCTCCCGATTTAGGGTTTATCATCCAGTGTCCAAAGGACACCGTTGGCCCTGTGCTAGGGCCAGCATGTCCACCCAATCCTTGGCGGAAGCCTCTGTCGGCCACAGGTCGGCTGAAGTCTGTGACAGTGGATGCCAAGGCTCGGAACTTCGAATTCACCCAAGTTTGACCTCTGCCCCACCACTTCCTGGCTGTGTGCCTCTGGGAAAACTGGGGCCCTCTCTGTGCCTCTAGTAGGTGTATGTTTCAGACCTATGAGGCTGCCTGGGAGGCAGCAGATACTCCCACCTGCCAGTCTCCTCAGCTCTCTGCCTCGGGGGCAGCTTGGGGTCTCAGCTGGGTGTGGGTCCTCCCTCTACGGGGGGCCCAGGAAGGTGGCTTCAACCTACCTTGTGAAGGCCCCTTGGGGAAGCTTCCTAATGGCTGGTCTGCAGTCAAAGCCCCAGGCAGGAGGCTTCCCTCAGCCGTCGGCCTCTGGCATCGGAGTCGCCAGTGGGGAGCTGATCAGAGATGGAGGGCCTCACCCGGACCTTCTAATTCAGTAGGTGTGGGGGGAACCTGGGAATCTATGTCCTTAAAACTCAAGGCTTGACAATGACGGATCTACATGTGGTTCTCAAATCTTTTCTCATTTTTCTTTCTCTCTGCTCACTTGTTTTTTTCTACCATGGGACCCTTCCAGTGGACACTTGCATGGAGGTCCCATGTGTGACAGCTAAGAACAGAGCTTCTGGGAGAGGCTGGGGCTGGATCCTTGCCTGCTCTTCCTTTCACCCGCTGGGTCCTTGCCGGCTGCCTCTTGAGGGACCTCTGAGGAACCCCCGAGGGTTCCACGGAACACAGTTTGGAAAACCTCTACTTATGCCAGTTTCTTTATTGAGGAGAGATGCTGGGTCCCAAAGAGCTCGATGAACAGGACTTGGCTAGTGAGGCTGTCTTCAGGTCTCTGAAGCTTCCTATTGGCCCGTTGTGTCTGGGGGAGAGCTTGGGAGCCCGTGGCTGACCAAGAATATGGACTCTGGGGCCAGACGGCTGGAGCTGAATCCAGACTTGCCTCTTCCTAGCTGTATGACTTTGGGCAAGGACGTCACCTCTCTGTCCCTTGGTTTGTACATCGGTAAAATGAGGACAGTAACAGTATTTATCTTGGAGGCTTGTTGGGAGGATTATATGAGTATCTGCAAAGCGTTTACGGTATGCCTCTTTGCCGGATCAGGCTGGCCCTAGGCTCTGACACGTCTCCTTATAAATGTGCCACTCTGGGTGACCGTTGGGGCTTCTGCCTCCAGAACCTCGCCTTAGGCAGCCTAATTTCTTCCCATAGTCTAAATTTCTCCATGCTTGCCACAGGAGAGAATACATTTATATCTGAACTCAAGAAAGCATGTTTTCAGAGCTGGTGGATTCTAGGGGTCCACATGTCAAACGCTTCCTGTTCCAAGTTGTGATCAAGTCACCTTTGGGCTCAAGGTGTATATCAAGCTACGTTCACACTTTTTTCCTACCTCTGTATACGTCGCTCAGTTGTGCCCAACTCTTCACGACCCCATGGACTGTCCAAGGAATTCTCCAGGCCAGAACACGGGAGTGGGTAGCCATTCCCTTCTCCAGGGGATCTCCCCAACCTAAGCACCGAGCCCTGGCCTCCCACATTATAGGCAGATCCTTTACCATCTGAGGCACCAGAGAAGCCTCTCCTACCTCTGGTTGAATTTAAATCTACTCAAATCCTGGAGAACACAGGCCATGGGGCCAATGCTTTCCAGGCTCCAAGACACAATCAGCTGGCATTTCTGAGCCCACAAGGAGGAAAGGGTTGTTACACCCATTTCACAGATGAGAATGCTGAGGCCCTCAGGTTAAACGACCTGCTTGAAATCAGATGCTGGTCCAGACCTGGAGCGATTGATTACCTAGGCCTGCCCTGGCCTCACCGGGGGGCTGCAAGGGTCCTCCAGGCATGCAGTCTTAAGAGTCTCTTCTGTTGGTGTGATTAATTGCTACTGCCTGCTAACCTATTAAGAAAGCTAAGATTTTCAAAGCCTGAAACTCAGAAATGCAAACAAGCTGTCAGCCAGCGTTTTCCAGGGTCTCTGATTCAGAAGCATGGCTATTGCACCTGGTCTGACAAGGTCAAAGGCCTCTCTGGACTAGGAATCCTGCCATTTTCCAGAAGGAAAGGCCAAGGTTTTCAGTTTGCCTTGGTAAAATGAGGACAGTAACAGTATTTATCTTGGAGGCTTGTTGGGAGGATTATATGAGTATCTGCAAAGCGCTTACGGTATGCCTCTTTGCCGGATCAGGCTGGCCCTAGGCTCTGACACGTCTCCTTATAAATGTGCCACTCTGGGTGACCGTTGGGGCTTCTGCCTCCAGAACCTCGCCTTAGGCAGCCTAATTTCTTCCCATAGTCTAAATTTCTCCATGCTTGCCACAGGAGAGAATACATTTATATCTGAACTCAAGAAAGCATGTTTTCAGAGCTGGTGGATTCTAGGGGTCCACATGTCAAACGCTTCCTGTTCCAAGTTGTGATCAAGTCACCTTTGGGCTCAAGGTGTATATCAAGCTACGTTCACACTTTTTTCCTACCTCTGTATACGTCGCTCAGTTGTGCCCAACTCTTCACGACCCCATGGACTGTCCAAGGAATTCTCCAGGCCAGAACACGGGAGTGGGTAGCCATTCCCTTCTCCAGGGGATCTCCCCAACCTAAGCACCGAGCCCTGGCCTCCCACATTATAGGCAGATCCTTTACCATCTGAGGCACCAGAGAAGCCTCTCCTACCTCTGGTTGAATTTAAATCTACTCAAATCCTGGAGAACACAGGCCATGGGGCCAATGCTTTCCAGGCTCCAAGACACAATCAGCTGGCATTTCTGAGCCCACAAGGAGGAAAGGGTTGTTACACCCATTTCACAGATGAGAATGCTGAGGCCCTCAGGTTAAACGACCTGCTTGAAATCAGATGCTGGTCCAGACCTGGAGCGATTGATTACCTAGGCCTGCCCTGGCCTCACCGGGGGGCTGCAAGGGTCCTCCAGGCATGCAGTCTTAAGAGTCTCTTCTGTTGGTGTGATTAATTGCTACTGCCTGCTAACCTATTAAGAAAGCTAAGATTTTCAAAGCCTGAAACTCAGAAATGCAAACAAGCTGTCAGCCAGCGTTTTCCAGGGTCTCTGATTCAGAAGCATGGCTATTGCACCTGGTCTGACAAGGTCAAAGGCCTCTCTGGACTAGGAATCCTGCCATTTTCCAGAAGGAAAGGCCAAGGTTTTCAGTTGCTGCTATTCTTGCTTCTTAGAGATTAATCCTATCGGGGTAATCGTCTTGTGGATTCAATCTGCTGGGGAGGTAGAGTGAGGGGTGCATGTTTGTGTATGTTTTGGTAACTGGGCTTTAAGGCACCACGCAGCTGTGGCTCAGGTACGCGTTCTCCATACACCAGCTGCTGTCAGGATGTACCCCCTACACAGTGACACTCCCCTGGTAATGTGACTTAGATATTTCAACATCTAACAGCATGTCAAGATCAACCCCCTAAGTTATTTTTAAGCTCACAGGGCATTCTTTTACATTATGAAATTATAGACTTAGCCTCTCAAAGTCAATAGTATATATTCCCACTTGACTCTTTATTAGCACCAGGTTCTTTTCCCACAGGAACAAGTGGGAGGTGCGGGGCGTGGCAGGTTCTGCCCCACCTGTCGAGTCTAAAAAGCTTGAGTCCTTTGTTCAGAGCAGATGGGCTAGGGGGTAGGTTGTTTGGGAGGAGGTGCAGGTTTTTGATGAGAGGGCCTATTAATATATTTAAATTCATATTGTCATAGGCCCGACACCCTCATCTGATACAGCCCCACTACTCTTGAATCGCCGGGGGGCCGGGTTGAGTGATGTACATAGCAGCAGCCCAATAACCTCGTGTACTGGCGTGGGGAGGCTCCTGGGACTTCCCGGGCCATCCTGTGGCCAGGAGGGGACCTCCTCCCACTGCCCTCACCAGGACAGCAAGGGGTTCACAGCAGGGCAGATGGAGGCCATCCCCTGCCCGAGGTGGAGAGCTCCTGCCGGACCAGACCCCATTTCTGCTCTGCCCTCTCCGCTGGTTTCTCTCTGGGAATGAGTTTTCTGGGCCTGGTGGTAAAAGACTAACAGAAATAGATTCCGTCACAAAGCCAGGAAAGTGCTAGGCTGTGCTACAGGTGAGGGTAGGGTAGGGTCCAGTTCAAACCAGACCTCGCAGAGTGACTGGAGGCTCCCGTGCTTGGTCCCAGCCCCTCACTGCCCACACGGAGGGTCGTTCAGGGCACTACAGGCTCGCTAGGTTGGAAGCCCAGCTCTGTTTCCTGGCTCCTTGATCCCGGATGATTTACTTCACCTGTTTTCTCAGTGCTTACGAGCTGTTGGAGGGTTAACTGAGTTAATACAGGTCAAGCGACAGCACGGAGCCTGGCCCATGGTAAGTGCCCAACGAATGTTAGATGTTATTCTTGTTATTACTACTATTAGGTTACGCCTGTTGGAGCCTACCGGCCTGGGTGGGAGAGCACACGGGAGGGCCACTGAGGACAGCCATGTGGGCTGCACACTGCACAGCTCAGGGCACCATTCACACCGTGGTAACGCAGTACACGACCTATGCAGCTGACCACGGACCCTATGGGGCAGCCCTCTCCAATTTCTGACCAATAGTGACACAAAGTCATTTGGGGAGGGCTGGAACCACGGAACCCTATGGGGCAGACCCTTGACTCTTTATTACCCGTTCTTTTCCCACAGGAACAAGTGGGAGGTGCGGGCGTGGCAGGTTCTGCCCCACCTGTCGAGTCTAAAAGCTTGAGTCCTTTGTTCAGAGCAGATGGGCTAGGGGTAGGTTGTTTGGGAGGATGTGCAGGTTTTTGATGAGAGGGCCTATTAATATATTTAAATTCATATTGTCATAGGCCCGACACCCTCATCTGATACAGCCCCACTACTCTTGAATCGCCGGGGGGCCGGGTTGAGTGATGTACATAGCAGCAGCCCAATAACCTCGTGTACTGGCGTGGGGAGGCTCCTGGGACTTCCCGGGCCATCCTGTGGCCAGGAGGGGACCTCCTCCCACTGCCCTCACCAGGACAGCAAGGGGTTCACAGCAGGGCAGATGGAGGCCATCCCCTGCCCGAGGTGGAGAGCTCCTGCCGGACCAGACCCCATTTCTGCTCTGCCCTCTCCGCTGGTTTCTCTCTGGGAATGAGTTTTCTGGGCCTGGTGGTAAAAGACTAACAGAAATAGATTCCGTCACAAAGCCAGGAAAGTGCTAGGCTGTGCTACAGGTGAGGGTAGGGGTAGGGTCCAGTTCAAACCAGACCTCGCAGAGTGACTGGAGGCTCCCGTGCTTGGTCCCAGCCCCTCACTGCCCACACGGAGGGTCGTTCAGGGCACTACAGGCTCGCTAGGTTGGAAGCCCAGCTCTGTTTCCTGGCTCCTTGATCCCGGATGATTTACTTCACCTGTTTTCTCAGTGCTTACGAGCTGTTGGAGGGTTAACTGAGTTAATACAGGTCAAGCGCACAGCACGGAGCCTGGCCCATGGTAAGTGCCCAACGAATGTTAGATGTTATTCTTGTTATTACTACTATTAGGTTACGCCTGTTGGAGCCTACCGGCCTGGGTGGGAGAGCACACGGGAGGGCCACTGAGGACAGCCATGTGGGC
Organism: Tragulus kanchil; assembly: GCA_022376925.1. Classification (NCBI taxonomy): domain Eukaryota; kingdom Metazoa; phylum Chordata; class Mammalia; order Artiodactyla; family Tragulidae; genus Tragulus; species Tragulus kanchil. The sequence continues at coordinate 152,310,407 of JAIOJX010000032.1, forward strand.
TGCACACTGCACAGCTCAGGGCACCATTCACACCGTGGTAACGCAGTACACGACCTATGCAGCTGACCACGGACCCTATGGGGCAGCCCTCTCCAATTTCTGACCAATAGTGACACAAAGTTGGACCATTTGGGGCAAGGTCTGGAGAACTCACAAAGGAAGCAGTGTGGCTTTTGAGTAGAGCTACGTGGATTTGAACCATGCGTGACCTGACCCTTGAGAAGGCTGTGGGATTGCCACACTGATGGCTGGGATCCTGGCCAACTCACTCCTTTCTAGGCCAAAGCTTTCCCCGACCTATTCAGTGTAGTGGGTTGGGTTTGGGGAAGGCAAATAGGCTTTCTCTTTGAATGCCAGCTCTTACTGATTGGCGGTGGCTGTCAGAGGCTTTATAAAGTGAAGACACGAGAGGTCATTTGGGGCTGGGTGGGAAGGGCTCTTCAGCTGATCAGGGATGTCTGCTTGAGGCCAGGGAGAGAGGAGGCGTGGCACATGGGTCTGGGCCAATCCCCCTCCTCAGCTAAGCCCCGTGGTCCTCAATCTTGGCTGCACCAAAGAAGGCTGACCCACACTGATGCAGCGATGCGTCACCTGGCATTGGTCATGTTTTTGCGTTGAAAGCTCTGTAGGGGATTCTCATGTGTGACCAGGTTGCAGGCTGCTGAGATAGATGCCCTTAAGTTCCTGGCAGTCCTGCGCCCTGTAGGCGTGGTCAAGCACCATTCACGGCACTTTGAGCTAGTAGAAACGCAAGGGGGGTTAAAAGGCTAGTCTTCCGGTTTCAGTGCCGGAGAGGATCTATTCTTAAATTGGGAGGCAGAGGCTGAAGGCTCGACTGCAACTGTGGATCGGGGTAGCCAGGTGGCCTTTTCTCAGGCTACACTGTGGAGTTTTCCCTGCCGGACTGGGAGGGGGCGTGTCTTACGAGGCTCAGAAAAGCCCCGCCCACTCTGGCTTCATTAGGGAAGCTCCGTGGCTCCTTTAATTTCTCTCTTAAGCTCCTCTCAGTTCCCCAGGGAAGGCAGGAAATCGGGACAGTGCAGAGGCCTACTGAGGTCTGCAGGAAGTAATATGCCCGAAACTCACCGGGCCCCGCTCTGGGTCTTTGGAAGGAGTGCTGGGGGGAGAAGGAAGCAGATGAAAGCTGACTGGGGTCACTGGGCTGGCGAAGGCAGGGTCAGGGCGCCGGGCGCGGAGGTGGTGCGTTAGGACCACGGGCAGCCCTGGATGCTGACGGCTCCTCCAAATTACAGTCGGGGTGGCAACGATGGTAAGGTTCTGGGAGGCCACCCCAGCCTCAGCCCCTCTGTGGGCCCAGAATCCAGCCAGCTTTCCTCGGCCCCGCCCATCAGCCCCTCAGGCCCCAGCCATGAAGTCCCAAGAGGCAGGTCATGCGGGGCTTTGCCTCCCACCCGGAGGAAGATAGAAGCAGTCAAATAACATAGAATTCGACCATATTTTAAAATAAGCTTTATTTAGATTTTTTTTTTAATATTTTATATTTGCATCCATGCCTTCGAGAAACCTTTCCCATAGGAAAGGTTTTCATCTAATGTTACCCATAACTCATTCGCTATTTGACGTAGTTCTCTTAAATAAATCATCCTTAGTAACTCTTAGAATTATCTCCTAATTTACAAAAACTGAAATGAAAAGGAACTACTAAATCATTATTACCAGGAGGGGCTGCAATCTTATTTTCTTGTAAGTAAAGGGCAAAACCATAAAAATCAACCAAAAGGAAGAAAAAAATTCATGAGGGGAGAAAAGCATTTCCTAAAATCTCTCTTGCTCTGGCTGCTCTCCCTCACCGCCGGGCTCGGTGAAATGGCTCGGCCAAGAGCCCAGAAAGATCCTTAGTAGGTACCCTGCCTACATTAGGTACCCTTTCCAACTCCCCCATCAGGTCCGAAGGAAAGGGAGCGGCTGACCGGGGCTTTTCTATGTTAGAGGCTTTGGAAAAAATATCCTATCCCTTTCAATAAGAGATGCTCCAGCATTTAAAAATCTCTTTGTTTCTTGGTAAGAGCTGCAAATGTTACTGTTAGCAGAAAGCGCAACTACGGTTGTTTAGAGGGTGTGTGAATTGAGCTGTTAGTAGTTAGGTGGTGCCGCGGGGGAATCACGGGTTAAGAGAAAAGGGAAGGCTAGTTTCAGGCCTCGGGAGGCCCTGGCTTAGAAGCTCACGTGTTCTCCATCAGCCGGTGTTACAATGCCCACGGTTCCTTTGTAGGTGGAGTCTCACTGGGACCAACACTGCTCCCCAAATAGGCAGACGTTCCTGCCAGCCCCTCTCTCCGGGGTGAGCGGGCTCAGGCTGCAGTGACAATTTGGGGGAGCGGGGCTTGAGGGAATCCCAACGATGGTAAGGTTCTGGGAGGCCACCCCAGCCTCAGCCCCTCTGTGGGCCCAGAATCCAGCCAGCTTTCCTCGGCCCCGCCCATCAGCCCCTCAGGCCCCAGCCATGAAGTCCCAAGAGGCAGGTCATGCGGGGCTTTGCCTCCCACCCGGAGGAAGATAGAAGCAGTCAAATAACATAGAATTCGACCATATTTTAAAATAAGCTTTATTTAGATTTTTTTTTTAATATTTTATATTTGCATCCATGCCTTCGAGAAACCTTTCCCATAGGAAAGGTTTTCATCTAATGTTACCCATAACTCATTCGCTATTTGACGTAGTTCTCTTAAATAAATCATCCTTAGTAACTCTTAGAATTATCTCCTAATTTACAAAAACTGAAATGAAAAGGAACTACTAAATCATTATTACCAGGAGGGGCTGCAATCTTATTTTCTTGTAAGTAAAGGGCAAAACCATAAAAATCAACCAAAAGGAAGAAAAAAATTCATGAGGGGAGAAAAGCATTTCCTAAAATCTCTCTTGCTCTGGCTGCTCTCCCTCACCGCCGGGCTCGGTGAAATGGCTCGCCAAGAGCCCAGAAAGATCCTTAGTAGGTACCCTGCCTACATTAGGTACCCTTTCCAACTCCCCATCAGGTCCGAAGGAAAGGGAGCGGCTGACCGGGGCTTTTCTATGTTAGAGGCTTTGGAAAAATATCCTATCCCTTTCAATAAGAGATGCTCCAGCTTTTAAAAAATCTCTTTGTTTCTTGGTAAGAGCTGCAAATGTTACTGTTAGCAGAAAGCGCAACTACGGTTGTTTAGAGGGTGTGTGAATTGAGCTGTTAGTAGTTAGGTGGTGCCGCGGGGGAATCACGGGTTAAGAGAAAAGGGAAGGCTAGTTTCAGGCCTCGGGAGGCCCTGGCTTAGAAGCTCACGTGTTCTCCATCAGCCGGTGTTACAATGCCCACGGTTCCTTTGTAGGTGGAGTCTCACTGGGACCAACACTGCTCCCCAAATAGGCAGACGTTCCTGCCAGCCCCTCTCTCCGGGGTGAGCGGGCTCAGGCTGCAGTGACAATTTGGGGGAGCGGGGCTTGAGGGAATCCCAAGAGACACTGTGAGAGGTGTGGGTGGAGGAACCAACCAGAATGGGGAGGGCAGAGGTGCTGGATGCTCAGCTCTCCCCTGAGGCGGGCACCCCCCACCCCGGCATGACACCTGCCTAGCCAACGTGCAGACTCAACCAAGGATGAGCGAGACACAGCTGCAGGGAGGGACAGGGGGCTGCTCCAGGACCCTCAGGGAACCCACCTGGGTCGAAGGTCCCTGGGGTCATGTGGTCGGCTGTCTCACCCCGTACTCAGCCTCTTTCAAGACAGACCCAAGAGACGGTGACCACGACAGCAGGTGCTCTGCTCATTGCGGTCCGTGCTCTGTGTTTCACATAAATAAATATATAGAGAACGGGCTGGAGAGAGCTCGCGGTGGGGAGAAAGGCAGAGCGCACTTTCCATGCAGGGGTAGGACAAGGCGGGAGAAAGAAGAAAGAACGGAAAAAAAGCAATGGTCCCTGGGTTTCTGGTCACCCTAAACTACCTTGCACAGTTTCGCAGCAGCATGATCATAGGACAGACAAGTCAACAGAGAACCCACCTCCCGCCCGCCCGCCCCCGTGGAAAAATATACATTCCAATATTTATGTAATAATTTAGATAGAATAAGTCTTCTGCATTTATGCAAATAAATTAAACGGAACAATTTTCTTTTCTTTTCCCCGTAAAGAAACAAACGGCAACGCAATTTTAAAAACTGGCAGGCCGTGAAAAAGAGCCCGTTGGCCTCTGGCAAGCCAAGCCAGGACAGGACTCCTTGGCTGGGCTTGCAAGTCTCTGCGGAGAGTGGACCTTACCCTGATGACGATGGCGTGTGGGGGTTAAAGTGACTTGGGCGCGCCCCGAGAACAGGGTCTGGTCCCACGCGATCACACTGGAGGGGGAGAGGAGGGGAGGCGAGGCAGGGCGGGGTGGGGGCACATCAAAAACAGACCACATCCTCGGGGAGAAGGGCTCCAGAGATAGCAGTTTGGACGAGGGACATATACAAGCACAGAGGGCACAATAGTTTTGTTATTTACAAATACACAGCAGTCCTTCAAGTTTTCAAGTTTCATAAAAAGGAGGGGGGAAAGGGACCAAAAAAAAAAAAACAACCAACCAAAAAACCAAAAAACCCCAACGAACCGAACAAAAGGAGAAAAAAAAACATTGGGGAAAAAAAAAAAAAGCCAAAACAAACCCAGATTAACAACACAACTGTATCCCTCCGAGGACAACAGAGAGTTGACATGTTCACACACGGTTGTAGTATGTACAGCAATTACAGAGGTGGCGACGCAGGGGAGGGGCCCACACGAGCGGGCTCGGCCGCACCTGCGCCCACAAGCTCGCGCGCACGCGCACACGCACCGCCACGCACGCCCAGCCGCGCACCCTCCCCCGCTCGCACGCACGTCCACACGCACAGACACGCCCGCCGGGCAGCAGGCGAAGGGAGGCGGGTATCACCAGTCCGCGTCCTCCTCTATGTAATAATCAGGGGCGGTACCATCAAAGAGGCCGGGGTCGAGGGACTTCCGCTGCTTCCCTCTGGCGAAGACACGCGAGATGGAGCCGAATCCCATCTTCTCTTTCTTCTTTTTCCGTTTTTGGTCTTCAAGATCCTCTAGTGACTGAGGAGTTGGGTCGGGTGGTGGAGGTGTAGGGAGAAGAACAAAGAAAAGCTGAGCTGGGGCGTAAGATGGGGGTAGGGGTGAGGGTGGGGGGAATAGCCGGTAGGGGAGGGACGGGCGGACGGGCGGGCGGGCGGGCGGGCTGGGGGCACCCGTGGGTAAGGATGCTAGGGTCTGCCCTCACTCTTGAGCCAGCTCGGGCCAGTTACAGAACCTCTTGGGGACAACACTAGGATCCATCCAAGAGTAAAGTGAGGATAAAACGCTTAGAACAGCGCCTGGCATAACAACCATTCCTACAGCTGCTGGTGGGGTTTGTACTGTTAATTAAATGTGCTGCCCCAGCCTTCCTTGTAGAGGGCTTGCAGAAGCACCGCCACTTGGGCGCGCCCGAGAACAGGGTCTGGTCCCACGCAAACCGGGGGGGGGGGGGTGGGGCACATCAAAAACAGACCACATCCTCGGGGAGAAGGGCTCCAGAGATAGCAGTTTGGACGAGGGACATATACAAGCACAGAGGGCACAATAGTTTTGTTATTTACAAATACACAGCAGTCCTTCAAGTTTTCAAGTTTCATAAAAAGGAGGGGGGAAAGGGACCAAAAAAAAAAAAACAACCAACCAAAAAACCAAAAAACCCCAACGAACCGAACAAAAGGAGAAAAAAAAACATTGGGGAAAAAAAAAAAAAGCCAAAACAAACCCAGATTAACAACACAACTGTATCCCTCCGAGGACAACAGAGAGTTGACATGTTCACACACGGTTGTAGTATGTACAGCAATTACAGAGGTGGCGACGCAGGGGAGGGGCCCACACGAGCGGGCTCGGCCGCACCTGCGCCCACAAGCTCGCGCGCACGCGCACACGCACCGCCACGCACGCCCAGCCGCGCACCCTCCCCCGCTCGCACGCACGTCCACACGCACAGACACGCCCGCCGGGCAGCAGGCGAAGGGAGGCGGGTATCACCAGTCCGCGTCCTCCTCTATGTAATAATCAGGGGCGGTACCATCAAAGAGGCCGGGGTCGAGGGACTTCCGCTGCTTCCCTCTGGCGAAGACACGCGAGATGGAGCCGAATCCCATCTTCTCTTTCTTCTTTTTCCGTTTTTGGTCTTCAAGATCCTCTAGTGACTGCGGAGTTGGGTCGGGTGGTGGAGGTGTGGGGAGAAGAACAAAGAAAAGCTGAGCTGGGGCGTAAGATGGGGTAGGGGTGAGGGTGGGGGAATAGCCGGTAGGGGAGGGACGGGCGGACGGGCGGGCGGGCGGGCGGGCTGGGGGGCACCCGTGGGTAAGGATGCTAGGGTCTGCCCCTCACTCTTCGAGCCAGCTCGGGCCAGTTACAGAACCTCTTGGGGACAACACTAGGATCCATCCAAGAGTAAAGTGAGGATAAAAACGCTTAGAACAGCGCCTGGCGCATAACAACCATTCCTACAGCTGCTGGTGGGGTTTGTACTGTTAATTAAATGTGCTGCCCACAGCCTTCCTGTGCTTGTAGAGGGCTTGCAGAAGCACCGCCATGGCCGCCGCCACGGCTGGCCACAGAGCCTACGTGGCTAAGGAATCGCAGCAAGTGTATTAAGTATTGTGGAAAAAGTCCCTTTGGAAAAGGGGTTTAGAAGAGCCTGGAAAACCAGGAAGGAGGAAACCTGAGCTTCACGTCAGCCAAGAGCAAGGACCCCGGGCCTTAAGTTTCTGAACAAGGAGTGGGACTGGCCTGGGGAGAGCCGGGAGACAGGGGTTTGGGTTCTGATCCTGATGATGTCACTACCCATGGAAACCTGGAGCCCAGATTTCTCATCTGTGACGTGAGGGGGTTGTTAACAGCGACAAAAACGAGGAGGAGGAGGAGATCTTCCTTTCAGGATACCTATGGGACTGGGGTGCTGTTACTGGTCAAAAAGGTGGAGGTCAGACCAGACTAATGGTTCCCTAAACCACATCAGCATTACCTGAATTCCAGCCACGCTCTACCCCTCCAACCTGGAGGACCAGAGTCTCCAGGGTAGAAGCCCAGGAACCTGCACTGGACAAATCTTCGCTGGTGGACCCTGGTACAGACAAGCCCCAGTGTGTGGGAACCCCAGGACTAGAGAGCTGACCTCAGAGAACCCATCTGATTCTCAATCCATGCTTGCCTCCCTGCAGCCCCTTCCTTGCTCTGAAGATAGAGTACTGAAGTGTTAAAAAAGAATTTAAAAAAATCCTGCAGCAAAGGGCCCAAAGAGCCCGAGGCCCTGTCATCAACCTTTGACCACCGGCAGACAACACTCATCGGGGTTGCATGGAGGATACGGGATGCACTTAGTAGGACTACAGATCCGGAAGAGGACACAGAAGGGCAGACTTGTGTGCTGAGCCCAGCCCAGGCACCAGCCCACGTGGGATGGAGGTTGTGGCTTAACTCCTCTCTGCCGCAGGGTGCCCGAGGATGGATGTGGGAATGCTGAGGGCCCAGGGGAACAAGGGTGGCGTCACGGTCAAGGTGGGGTGGAGGGAGGGCCTGCGTGGCCGGGGAAAGCACACCTACCTGTACAATGGGGTTGTGTAGGTTCTTCTGAACTGGGCCGGGACTGTCGCCCTGTAGCCAAAGGAGAGGAGGAAGATGAAACAGGGAGACACACAACACGCGAGGGCAGAGGTGGCCCGTGGGGTGTGGGGTTTTCTGTGGAAGGAAGCCATCCCTGAGGAACCTCCCTGTCTTTGCTGGGGAACCCACCCACCACCCCTAAGGCAGGCACTCCCCAGTAGCTCAGGGATGGCACATAGCATTCATGGAGATGCTGCCTGGACCACGGGTTCCGGCCAGAGGCTCTCAGGTGCTCTCCTGCTTGCTTTGGCTTCTTGACCCCTAATACCCAAGTTCCTCTCCTAGTTGACCCATTGAGTTAGAACTGAAAGTGGGTTATATTTGGTGCTTTTCATAAAGAAGCATAATTTTATAGGAAAAAGCACAAAAACAAAAAAAATGGGACAGAAAGACTTGGGAGACTATGCAGCCTCTTATTAATACTTTCCTCCAAAATAACAGAATAAATCTCTTATTGTGTGGCAGACAGGGCTCATGAGCCTGATTAACAGATACACAGAGAGGTTCCAGACAGTCCTATATTATAAAGCTAATTAAACTAGAGCTACAACTCAGATTCAAGACCATCTGGTTCTTCTTGGTCTGGTGCTCCTTTCTTTGAGTCTGCGAAAGCCCTCACTGCATCTCAGAATCAATCTGCCCTGCCCAGGGAAGAGGGAGTTCTGGGTAACACAGATCATTGAGCTCACAAGGCATTCCGAGGGAGACTCCTGGTGGTCATTTCCAGAATTGCAGGCAAAAGGCAAGAAACAAAATGGATCACCTGGGCCAGGGTCCATCAGTCTTCTCCAGCCTCTCTGTGTTGAGTCCCCACCTCTGCTCTAAACAAGTGACCAGGGCAGGAGAGGATGGGGAGGTCCTGATTCCAGGCCATGCTGTTCTTGCTGGAACCAGGCCAAATGCCTGAGAACAGAGGGTTACCTGGAACTACTTCTAGGTTCTTCCTGGCTTACCTGTGGGCACATCTGCTGACAAGGGGGCGGAGCTGGCTGAGGGCGGCCAGGGATGGAACGAACAGTAGTTTAGTCTTTAGTCCCATCTCAAGGTTTGCCAATAGCACCTATCTGCCGGGTAGCTAGGGTAGGCTGGTCCCGTATAGGGCCACCTTTGCCAAATTTATGGGGAAGAGAATGAGGCCAGAGGTCACTGAAATGTCTATGTATAGACTGGTTTATTGAAGCATCCATTGCCTGGCAGCAGGGCCCTGTGTAAAGAGCTTGGGAATAAACTTGCTACACCTGCTGGCTGTAGCAGCAGGTCATATGCCAAGGCGAAGTTGGGCAAAAGGCTAGGTCTAAGCCAGATACAAGTCAGGACACATTTCAATCACACTGTCTGTACAATGGATTTTCCAGCAGCATTTTGGCTGTCAACGCCCATTTGACAAAATATGGCCCCTGGGAAGCTCTCATTTGAGGTGTACTCAGGTACTACGGGGCATCTGGCCCACGCGAAGAATGAAGGGCACTGCTGGCTGTAGGTGTAACTCAACAGTGATTCCCCAGAAAAAGAGGGTAGCGTCAGAGGCCCCTCGACTGGCCAGACCTTCCTTGCCTTGGTTCTGTCTGTCAGAACAGCCTGTGTCACCGGAATTCTCTCCTGGGAACAAGAGAAAAACAGACTGCTTCCTTCAAGGCCCAGTGAAACCAGAATCCCAGCCCTGAGTGGGATTCAGGCCTCCTCCTCCTCATATGGCTTCAAGAGGCCCCGACCAGCAGTCTCTTGTCACCCACCCCACCAGGCTGAGGCAACTTAAAATTTTAAGTTCAGTCTTAGCTATTCTTGTTAAGTGCTTTTCATTGTTATTATAGGTTTGGGGGAAAAAAGTGCTTCCATTATGATTACTAATATAGATAAGTTACTGATTTTTATCAGTTGATATTCTACCAGCACTGTTATACACTTATTATTAGTGCAATGGCTTTTCAGGTTATTCTCTTGAGGTTTTCCAGGTAGATAATCATCTCACTGGCAAGTAAGGGTTATTCTGCTTTCCTCTCCCACTATATCCACCTCATTTCTTTTTTATCATCCATCTCACTGGTTAATAGCACAACATTCACTGAGTTTTTGAGAAAGCTTTGGCATGCATTTGGAGACCAGCTCTGTGGTATCTTGACGACATGGCAGGGCAGCCCCACGGATCATCAACCACCTGATGGAACAAATACGAAAAGTGGTCCCCAAACCCTGCCCGCAGGGTGACGTGGCGGCTTCCTGTCCTCAGATGCTTAACGCACCTGCCTTTGCTCACCCCCTCATTCCTGACTGTCTCCCCAGCAGTCATCAAGAGTTAGGTGGCTACTGACCTGCACCTCTTGGTAGCTGGGACCCACATACAATCAGAAAGCATGTGATTAAATAAGCAAAGCAAACAAACTTAGAACAAATTCACTGGCTGCCTCCCCAGAGGCAAAAACATGCAAAAGCTGGAAATGAAAAAAAAAAAATCTGGCTCATTCCTGGGTGAAGGACCAAAAGCTGGCTCTACAGGGAAATGGCGGCGGTGGCGGTGGTGGTGCTGCGGTCCCGAGCTCTGGAAGGTCGTCTGGGAGGAGATGCCCACAGTCCCAGACAGAGCCCACCCGAGGGAAGCCCAAGCTGCTCAGCCCCTGTGGCCGACCCAGGCCCGCCTTCCTCTGGATTTTCCTCGCCCTCCCGGACACAAGGAGCCAACAGGCCTCATTTCTTTCTCTCCCCACATCCATCTCTTCTTGCAAAAGGAAAGTACAGAACAGGAAATGCCTCCGCCAGAATGCTCCCTGGGTGGACGAGAGGAAACAGTGGGTAGGTCTTCACCCCGCCAGCCCACCCCTGCGGTTTCCAGGCAGGGCCCCAGGCCCGGGCCCCGCGGCTGCTGGCCTTACGTTGCAGAGGGAGTGCGTCCGGTGTCGGGGGGAGTTGATGTCGCTTGGCGTGGACGACCGGTCGCCTTCGGCGGCAGATGCGTCGGAGATGACGGAGGGCTGCCGGGAGTGGCAGGGGCTCACCCTGACCGCTGGAAAGCAGGCACCGTTGGTGAGTAGGGGGAAGAGAGGCTGTCCTCCTCTTCACTGCCTGGCGGCTGTTCCGCCCATGATACAGACGGGAGCACTGAGACGTGGAGAAGAGACCTTCCAGCTCTCCGCCCCCCTACCCACAGCCCCACATATCACCAGGGAGCTGCAGGCAAGGATCTCCAGCCCCTGGATCCAATTAGGCTCCCTCCTAACCAGGATGAAGGAGAAGAGGCAGGAGTTTCCAGGGACCTTGGTGACTACTGGCCCAGTGCCCCCGCTGCCGGCACGGTCCCTCGCCCTGGGGCAAGCCGAACCGCTGGTCGGTACCTACTTCCCCAGCAGGGAGTCTTGTGGCCACCGCAGGCTCCTCTCTCTTTCTCCCGCTCCCTCACCCCACTGCGGATCAGCAGCAGCACCGCCAAACACAGCTCCACACCCGGCCCCTCTCTCTAGCCCCGCGGCCCAGGCCCAGGCCCTGGCCCCCAGGTCTCTTGCCTAGAAGACCGTGGCGGCCTCCTAGTTGGCCTCCCAGCCTCCACTCCTCCCTGGAGCGAGAGCCAGGCCACTGGCCTCACTTTACCTGGGGGTAGATACGTGCGGTCCTCCTGCGAGCAAAGGGAGACAGCCCTGCCCAGCCCCGCCCCTGCCCTCCTGCTTTGGCTCACGTCACACCGGCTTTCTGATGGTGCCCGACACGTGCCCTCCCTCCCGCCTCAGCCTTCGCTGGTCCTGCTGCCCATCAGGCATGTTTTCATCCCTCAAGTCTTCGTCTGACCTGAGAGAAACCACCCCCAATTATCAGCTCTCCCCATTGTCTTTCTCTGCCCCCCATCAAAGCACCTGCTTTTGTTGATCTCTTTCCCTGAACTATGATCTGTAATCATTCTTTGTCTGTTTCGTTACATGTGTTTTCTGTCTTCACGCCTGCAATGCCAGCTCGATGAGAGCGTGTCTGATCCAAGTCCAACCTCAGAGCTCGCGGCCCCTGGCAGGTAGTAGGTGCTCAACTAGTAGCAGCCAAGTGCCTGGAAGCCCACCCGTGTCCCCCAGCAGATCGCCCTCCTGGCCGTAGGCGCTGGCGCGGGATGGAGACGCACTTCCTGCCGGACAAGACTGCGGGCCTATGGCGTGCCGGCAGCCCCTCAGCAGGGAGGGCTACGTCACTGAGAGAGACAATCCTTGCTGCCAGTGGCCCGGGGAGGAGTGGAGTGGGTGAGGCGGGGGCTTTGGAGTCTGAAGCTTGGGCTCCCAGCTAGGTGACGGCAGGACCCACAGACTCCAGAAGCCAGCTGTCTTTCTCCAACCTGCACCTGCCACATAAGCGCAGCCACTCACAGGAGGGACAAATAAATGGAGCCCGGTGTGCTGCAGATGCACAGAGGCATTCGGGGCTTGTACGGTGGCCGGTGGGACAGATGTTACCAGAGGCTGAGTCCCTCTCCCTGCCTGGGTCTGGAGCAGACACCCCTAGCATTTATCTCTGACCCTTCCACACCACCCGTCATCACCTGAGCTGTCTACCGAGGACTCCCACCGCCTCCTCGACCAAAGGATGCCCACGTGACCCACGCGGCAGCACCAGTGCGTCCACTGCCACTCTGATGGGTCCAGGGGCGGACAGCCGGTGACCTGGCCGGCCAATCAGTGTAACCACTCCCTACACACAGTGATTGGTCCAGATGTAGGCACGTGATGCTGGCTGGCCCACCAGAGTCCTTCTTTGGGATTTACTATACACAGGATTTCTCTTAAGACTTTTGAGCTCTAGGGGCCTGAAAGCCTGAAACTGCTGGAGGCCGTTTCCTGCTTCGTGGCAAGAGGCAGCCTAAAGATGGAGCCACACGGAGGCCGGCAGAGCTGAGGGATGGAGAGCGCCAGACCCAGATGTGCCCCTTTGGGCATGTTTTCATCCCTCAAGTCTTCGTCTGACCTGAGAGAAACCACCCCAATTATCAGCTCTCCCATTGTCTTTCTCTGCCCCCCATCAAAGCACCTGCTTTTGTTGATCTCTTTCCCTGAACTATGATCTGTAATCATTCTTTGTCTGTTTCGTTACATGTGTTTTCTGTCTTCACGCCTGCAATGCCAGCTCGATGAGGCGTGTCTGATCAAGTCCAACCTCAGAGCTCGCGGCCCCTGGCAGGTAGTAGGTGCTCAACTAGTAGCAGCCAAGTGCCTGGAAGCCCACCCGTGTCCCCCAGCAGATCGCCCTCCTGGCCGTAGGCGCTGGCGCGGGATGGAGACGCACTTCCTGCCGGACAAGACTGCGGGCCTATGGCGTGCCGGCAGCCCCTCAGCAGGGAGGGCTACGTCACTGAGAGAGACAATCCTTGCTGCCAGTGGCCCGGGGAGGAGTGGAGTGGGTGAGGCGGGGGCTTTGGAGTCTGAAGCTTGGGCTCCCAGCTAGGTGACGGCAGGACCCACAGACTCCAGAAGCCAGCTGTCTTTCTCCAACCTGCACCTGCCACATAAGCGCAGCCACTCACAGGAGGGACAAATAAATGGAGCCCGGTGTGCTGCAGATGCACAGAGGCATTCGGGGCTTGTACGGTGGCCGGTGGGACAGATGTTACCAGAGGCTGAGTCCCTCTCCCTGCCTGGGTCTGGAGCAGACACCCCTAGCATTTATCTCTGACCCTTCCACACCACCCGTCATCACCTGAGCTGTCTACCGAGGACTCCCACCGCCTCCTCGACCAAAGGATGCCCACGTGACCCACGCGGCAGCACCAGTGCGTCCACTGCCACTCTGATGGGTCCAGGGGCGGACAGCCGGTGACCTGGCCGGCCAATCAGTGTAACCACTCCCTACACACAGTGATTGGTCCAGATGTAGGCACGTGATGCTGGCTGGCCCACCAGAGTCCTTCTTTGGGATTTACTATACACAGGATTTCTCTTAAGACTTTTGAGCTCTAGGGGCCCTGAAAGCCTGAAACTGCTGGAGGCCGTTTCCTGCTTCGTGGCAAGAGGCAGCCTAAAGATGGAGCCACACGGAGGCCGGCAGAGCTGAGGGATGGAGAGCGCCAGACCCAGATGCTGTCTGAACCGTGGTCTCCGCTACGCCTGAGGTCCATCACCCCGTCTTTTCAGTTACAAGAGCCCCGGCCCCCGTCCGCCACCACCCCCTGAAAAGCAGCTGTGGTCTATGAAGAGGCCCGTTCAGACGGCCTCCTGAGACGCCCCCGGGCGTGGCGGGGCCGGGCTGGGGAGACTCACCTTGCCGGTCCGCGGGGTGGGGGGGGTGGGAGTGGTAGAGGGTCTGCTGGCTCTGCCGGATGGCCGCCGTCAGCGGGAGGTCCGCCTGCACCACCCACTCCTGGTTGCCATTCAGCACCGTCTCGCCAGGCATGGCGAGTGAATGCCGCTTGGGGACGTCCTTGGTCAGCGTGGCTAAGGACTGCTTGGCCTGGAGAGACAGCCGGGGGACAGGAAGACCAGGTGAGCCACGGGACCCCGCCGCTCGCGCATCACCCGGTGTCGCGAGAGCGCTGGGCATCGGCCTCGGTTCTGGGACCGCCCCAGCCCGGCACCGTCTGCCAGTCAGCACGCCGAGGGCCTGCTCTGCGGCTGCCTACCATCCCTTCGTGCCGGCGCAGAGGCCACAAAGAGGCATGCAGGACACACTGAGCACCCGTTCTCTCGGGTCTCCGAGGACCAGCTGGGATTTGACGAGATGGCAAGAAAATGGTGTTTTGCCTTTCTCCCTGCCTTGTGATAATAAGTCGCTTCAGTCGTGTCCGGCTTTTTGCGACCCCATGATCTGTTGTCCACCAGGCTCCTCTGTCCATGGGATGCTGAGGGGGTGAGAATACTGGTGAGAATACTGGTGAGAATACTGAGAGAGAGAATACTGGAGGGGGCTGCCGTGCCCTCCTCCAGGGGATCTTCCCGACCCTTTCCCCCCCGTCTTCTCCCAAATTCAACCTGCAGTGGCTCCTTCGCAAGGTGCTTTGCAACACAGGCTGGGAACCAGGCAGATTCTCAGCCTGGCTCTCAGGATCTCATGGGAATATGTGGGCCACGAGGACACCCGGGACAGAAGCGTGGGGCTGAGTTTGGGCAGGTGACCAGTTGGAGAGCTCTTCCTTTCTCTGTCTCATAACTGAGGTTATGGAGCTTTGGGCCAGCTCCCCACCAAGGTCCGTGGGGTTTTTATTATTATTTATTTTGGCGGGGGACGCGGGTTGGGGAGGGAGAGGGGCGGGCAGGTCACTTCTATTGGTCTTTCACCCATCTGTTTTCATCCATTTTTGTTCTTTGGCCCGTGTGGGCCTCCCATCGCGGTGGCCTCTGTTGTCGCAGAGCACCGGCTCTGGGCGCATGCGCTCCAGAGCTCCGGCTCAGTAATCGGACACATCAGTCCAGCCACTCTGCAGCACGTGGGATCTTCCCAGACCAGGGATCAAACTGGCGCCCCTTGCACTGCAAGGCAGTGTCCTTACCCACTGGACCACCAGGGAAGCCCCTCCGTGGGGTTTTATTAGACGTGGACTCCATTCATTCAAGGGAGAAAAAGAGTACATATTAGAAATGTGTTAATGCAAATTCTTTCCATCAGAGTCAATTTCTGCTTCTCTTCTAGCTCCTCGGGCTCATGCTGGGGGAGGGGCCCCTGGGCTCCCACTGAGATTTCCAGTGAACCTGGGTGTCGCTACCGATGGCCGAGCCACTGTGAGTGCTGGCTTTGTCCCTAAAATGAACAGAAATAAAATGGGATGACTTCATCTCATCTCTCCTGGCTCCAGAACTTTCCATTTCCCAATACCCTGGGCTCCTCCAGGCAGAGAAAGATTCCAGCTGAAAAATGAAGTCCTTGGCCTAAAGCCTGATACACCTCCATCACACTGACCAGCTGTGCTATTTTACATAAATCACTGCCTTCTCTGAGCCTCAGTTTCCCATCTATGTAGTGAAAAGCCTAGACCAATCTTTAGGGCTTTCTCTAGCTTGGATACCCCAGGAGTCTGTGAAATCACTCCCCGTCCACTGCCACCTCCCAGGGAATAGAAACCCACATGGCAGAGAGGGGCTGAGCTGAAGAAGTCAGCCCCCCCACCTACCAACCAGGCAGTAATCTCCACCTGCTTTAGGAAACAATCATGTGCTTAGTGTAACAGCCCTGGGGGCTTAAGCAGGGAGTATAGGATTAGATGTGTTTGCTAGAAGAGACATCAGAACTCAGAGAGGTTAAGTAAGTTCTCCAAGAGCGCACAGCAGGCACGATGTCCAAGCTGGGCCCCAAGCCTGGGAGCCCCATGGGTGTCTACGGTGCCCACGCTCCTCTGGGGCAAGGAAATAACCAGCCCAAGTGGTGCACACTCTGAATCCATGAGGTAGAGAATGGGGCATGGCTGGTCACCACGGGATCCCCAGCACTTGGCTGGGGGCTGCGCACACCCAGAGAAGCACTCAGGAAAAATCTGCAACAAAGGGAACGGCAGCAGTCTCTGCCGCGCCCAGGCAGGCAGCCCGGGGATCAGCTCTGCTCACTCACTGCAGGAACAGTGGAGCCATCCTTCTGCCGAAGGAAGGAGCCAGGCGGGCCGTGTCTTGGAGCTGCTGTGAGCCTGCAGCAGGCCCGGCGTCGCAGGCTCGTTTCCTGGAGCACCGCGCCTCGCTCGGGACCACATCTGCTCTCCCCTCCAGGTGTCTGAGCACCTGGCCTCCCGGCCCTCCAGCCTGGCGCTGCTCTGTGGAGTCGGCTGCCCCACTGCCTTGCTTCCTCCTGCCCAGTACATCTGGGCTGCCAGGCAGGTGGACTCAGGCGGCCGACGAGCACCCTGCGGTCTCTGTGCTCTTGCAAACACCCCCCAGCCCACACACGTGGAGAGCATGCCTCCCCAGGGTCCCCCTGAAACAAGCAGCCCCGTGAGGCCGTGCAGGAAGAAGACTGGCAGGACCACTCCCCTGTCCCCACACCTGGCTTCCTTCTCCCAGGCGGAGCCTCACCTCTGTCTAAGACCGAGGGCAGCACCTTGTGTGAATAGCTCGCCAAGCAGCTTGGCTCGTTACTGCCTGCCAAGGTGCGGAGCCCGCGGTTAGTCCTGCAGGATGTGGCGGGTGTGTCTGCGAGTTCCGAGCACAGGAACCCGTCCCAGACTGTCCACTCCTGAGTGTAATCTCCAAGACGGAGAAAAACAGAGACAGGGACTGCAGATGAGGCGTATAAGGGCTAACTTAAACTGCGTGCACACACATACACTCTTGTCTCGTTCACTGCTGCACTGGAGTTTTTCTTTTTTTTGGTGACAGTCTGCACAGCCTTTCCCTACTCATCTCTTCCATTAAACGCACTGCAGAATTATTTACAGTAACCGAGACATGGAGACAACTGAAATACCCCCCAACAGATGAATAAAGACGTCGTGGTGAATTCCCTGCAGTGCAGTGGTGAGGACGCTTATGTTTTCCTCCCAGGCGGCGCAAGTGGCAAAGAACACACCTGCCGGGCTTCCCTGGTGGCCCAGTGGGTAAGGACACTGCCTTGCGGTACAAAGGGTGCCAGTTCGATTCCTGGCCCAGGAAGGTCCCGCATGCCACCCAGTGGTTGGACTGGTATGTCCAATTATAAGCCAGCGCTCAGGAGTGCATGTGCCCAGAGCCAATGCCCTGCATCAAGAGAGGCCACTGCAACTGGAGGCCCACAGAAGCCAAAGAACAAAGATAGATGAAAATAAATAAAGGCCAATAAAAGTGGCCAAAATTAAAAAAAAAAAAAAAAAGAACACACCTGCCAATGCAGCAGGTGTAAGAAACGCAGGTTCGATCCCTGGGTCGGGAAGACCCCCAGGAGGCAGACATGGCAGCCCACTCCAGTGTTCTTCTCTGGAGAAACCCATGGACAGAGGAGCCTGGCGGGCTACAGTCCATAGGGTCGCACGGAGTCGGACACGACTGAAGCGACTCAGCACGCAAGCACGCCACTGCAGATGTAAGAGACATGGGTTTGATCTCTGGGTGGGGAAGATCCCCGAGGGAATCGCTCTCCCATCAAAGCCTGGGAGGATCTCGGGCAGGAACCTCCCCAGCAGACATGAGAAGGGCCATGTTCCCATGGGCTCCAGCTGCACAGAGGTTGCCTTTGCACCAAAGAGGCATCACGCCGGCTACAAGTGGACTCGACAACCATCTTCCTGGGCTTACTGGCCAGGGCCCTGTTTCGGATCTCAGGCTGTGGGTCCAGCTTGGAGGTGCCAGCATGAGCTGATAAGGTGATACTGGGTCTGCACCATTTCCAACCATCCCAGGTTGGGGAGGGTACACTGCAGGCTTGGGCAGGCTCTGATCTCATGTGTGTGGCAGGGGGTCTGAGCTCAAACCCAGTGCTTGCAGCTGGCTGTGGGCAAGGGCTGTTCTGCTGGGCCAGGACCACAGCGGCCCAGGGCCAGGAGGTGCGCTGCATGGGTGGCTGCTTTCTTTACAGGAAGGGCAGGAGTAGCGCCCACCCAGAGCATGGCTCTTAAAAAACGAACCAAGACCACCCTTGGCCCTTTGCCACTCACCCCTGCCTCTCATTGGTCCCTCATGGTGCCAGACTCACTGGGGCTTATGGCAGCGATCATGGTTTACGTGGTAAGGACACTGCCTTCAAAAGGGTGCCAGTTCGATTCCTGGCCCAGGAGTGCCACCCAGTGGTTGGACTGGTATGTCCAATTATAAGCCAGCGCTCAGGAGTGCATGTGCCCAGAGCCAATGCCCTGCATCAAGAGAGGCCACTGCAACTGGAGGCCCACAGAAGCCAAAGAACAAAGATAGATGAAAATAAATAAAGGCCAATAAAAGTGGCCAAAATTAAAAAAAAAAAAAAAAAGAACACACCTGCCAATGCAGCAGGTGTAAGAAACGCAGGTTCGATCCCTGGGTCGGGAAGACCCCCAGGAGGCAGACATGGCAGCCCACTCCAGTGTTCTTCTCTGGAGAAACCCATGGACAGAGGAGCCTGGCGGGCTACAGTCCATAGGGTCGCACGGAGTCGGACACGACTGAAGCGACTCAGCACGCAAGCACGCCACTGCAGATGTAAGAGACATGGGTTTGATCTCTGGGTGGGGAAGATCCCCGAGGGAATCGCTCTCCCATCAAAGCCTGGGAGGATCTCGGGCAGGAACCTCCCCAGCAGACATGAGAAGGGCCATGTTCCCATGGGCTCCAGCTGCACAGAGGTTGCCTTTGCACCAAAGAGGCATCACGCCGGCTACAAGTGGACTCGACAACCATCTTCCTGGGCTTACTGGCCAGGGCCCTGTTTCGGATCTCAGGCTGTGGGTCCAGCTTGGAGGTGCCAGCATGAGCTGATAAGGTGATACTGGGTCTGCACCATTTCCAACCATCCCAGGTTGGGGAGGGTACACTGCAGGCTTGGGCAGGCTCTGATCTCATGTGTGTGGCAGGGGGTCTGAGCTCAAACCCAGTGCTTGCAGCTGGCTGTGGGCAAGGGCTGTTCTGCTGGGCCAGGACCACAGCGGCCCAGGGCCAGGAGGTGCGCTGCATGGGTGGCTGCTTTCTTTACAGGAAGGGCAGGAGTAGCGCCCACCCAGAGCATGGCTCTTAAAAAACGAACCAAGACCACCCTTGGCCCTTTGCCACTCACCCCTGCCTCTCATTGGTCCCTCATGGTGCCAGACTCACTGGGGCTTATGGCAGCGATCATGGTTTACAGATGAGCAAACTGAGGTCCGGGTCATTCAAGGTCACACGATGACTGGCTAGTGGACGGGACATAAGAATCCACAACTCCTCATCTCGGTGATGGTCTCCAACATCAGTAACAACGGCTAACGTCCACTGAGCACGGAGGGCGAGCCTGCCCTGATTCCCCGTCACCACCGTGCCTTACCGTCCCCCAGGAGGAAGGTCTGACACATGTGGACCCAGGCTCAGAAAGATTAAGTCACTCGCCCAAGGTCACACAGCCAGAAAAAGCAGGGGCTGTGTTAGAACTGAACAGCCAGGGCCCAGACAGATGCTGAGATGAAGGAATGCCACACTCCATTCTTGAGAAGCATCCTGCTTTTCAGAGGAGTGGCCCTCACCCAGGATGAATCCTCTCCCCATCCAGGGAACTCTGGGAAACGTCTGGAGACTTTCCCCATAGCTGGCAGGGGCTCCTGGGATCTAGTGGGTGGAGGCAAGGGGTGGGTGTTGCTGCACAGGACGGCCCACCAGAGACGTCTCTGACTCCAAAGGTCACCAGTTTTGAGGGTGAGAAGCCTTGTTTACAGTGTACATAGTAAATGTTAAGAATTGTTTCCTGTTTTGAATCAAAGATGACATAAACAGATGGAGAGACATTCCATGTTCTTGGGTAGGAAGAATCAATATCGTGAAAATGACCATACGACCAAATATCCTCTACAGATTCAATGCGATCCCTATCAAATTACCAAGGACATTCTTTACAGAGCTAGACCAAAACATAACACAGTTCATCTGGAAACACAAAAGACCCCGGATAGCCAAAGCAACCCTCAGAAGAATGGAGCTGGAGGGATCAGCCTTCCTAACTTCAGACTATACTACAAAGCAACAGTCATCAAGACAGTATGGTACTGGCACAAAAACAGAAACGTTGACCAATGGAACAAGACAGAGAACCCAGAGATAAACCCACGCACCTATGGGTACCTTATTTTTGACAAAGGAGGCGAAACTATAAAATGGGACAAAGACAGCCTCAAAAGTGGTGCTGGGAAAACTGGACAGCTATGTACAAAAGAATGGAATTGGAACATTCTCTAACATCATACACAAAGAATAAATGGTTAAAACTTGGACGGGACATAAGAATCCACAACTCCTCATCTCGGTGATGGTCTCCAACATCAGTAACAACGGCTAACGCCACTGAGCACGGAGGCGAGCCTGCCCTGATTCCCCGTCACCACCGTGCCTTACCGTCCCCCAGGAGGAAGGTCTGACACATGTGGACCCAGGCTCAGAAAGATTAAGTCACTCGCCCAAGGTCACACAGCCAGAAAAAGCAGGGGCTGTGTTAGAACTGAACAGCCAGGGCCCAGACAGATGCTGAGATGAAGGAATGCCACACTCCATTCTTGAGAAGCATCCTGCTTTTCAGAGGAGTGGCCCTCACCCAGGATGAATCCTCTCCCCATCCAGGGAACTCTGGGAAACGTCTGGAGACTTTCCCCATAGCTGGCAGGGGCTCCTGGGATCTAGTGGGTGGAGGCAAGGGGTGGGTGTTGCTGCACAGGACGGCCCACCAGAGACGTCTCTGACTCCAAAGGTCACCAGTTTTGAGGGTGAGAAGCCTTGTTTACAGTGTACATAGTAAATGTTAAGAATTGTTTCCTGTTTTGAATCAAAGATGACATAAACAGATGGAGAGACATTCCATGTTCTTGGGTAGGAAGAATCAATATCGTGAAAATGACCATACGACCAAATATCCTCTACAGATTCAATGCGATCCCTATCAAATTACCAAGGACATTCTTTACAGAGCTAGACCAAAACATAACACAGTTCATCTGGAAACACAAAAGACCCCGGATAGCCAAAGCAACCCTCAGAAGAATGGAGCTGGAGGGATCAGCCTTCCTAACTTCAGACTATACTACAAAGCAACAGTCATCAAGACAGTATGGTACTGGCACAAAAACAGAAACGTTGACCAATGGAACAAGACAGAGAACCCAGAGATAAACCCACGCACCTATGGGTACCTTATTTTTGACAAAGGAGGCGAAACTATAAAATGGGACAAAGACAGCCTCAAAAGTGGTGCTGGGAAAACTGGACAGCTATGTACAAAAGAATGGAATTGGAACATTCTCTAACATCATACACAAAGATAAACTTAAAATGGATTAAAGACCTAAATGTAAGACCAGAAATCATAAAACTCTTAGAGGAGAATATAGGCAAAACACTCAAGGACATAAATCAAAGCAAGATCTTCTAAGACCCGCCCTCTAGAATATTGGAAATAAAAACAAAAATAAACAGGTGGGACCTAATGAAACTTAAAAGTTTTTGCACAGAAAAAGAAACTACAAAAAAGCTGGACAACCCACAGAATGGGAGAAAATCATAGCAAATGAAATAACAGACAAAGAATTAATTTCCAAAATATACAAACAACTTAGACAACTCAATACCGAAAAAACAAACAACCCAATCAAAAAATGGGAAAAAGACCTAAAGAGACATCTCTCCACAGAAGACATATAGATGGTCAAAAAAAAAACACACATGAAACGATGCTCAACTTCACTTATAATTAGGGAAATGCAAATCAAAACTATAATGAGATATCACCTCACACCCGTCAGAATGGCCATCATCCACAAATCGACAGACAATAAATGCTGGAGAGGGTGTGGAGAAAAGGGAACACTCCTGCATTGCTGGTGGGAATGTAAATTGATTCAGCCTCTATGGAAGACAGTCTGGGGATTTCTTAAAAAACTAAAAAAGAAGCACCATACGACCCAGCAATCCCACTCTTAGGCTTATACCCTGATGAAATCAAATCTGAAAGAAGCACCTGTACCCCAATGTTCAATGCAGCTCTCTATACAATAGCTAGAACGTGGAAGCAACCTAGATGCCCATCGACGAATGAATGGATACAAAAGCTCTGGTACATATGTACAATGTAATACTACACAGTTATACAGAGAAATGCAGAAGAATCAGCCCTAATGAGGTGGCTGGATCTAGAATGCATCCTACAAAGTGAAGTCAGTCAGAAAGAGAAGGACAAGTACAATATACCAACACATATATATGGAATCTAGTACGATGGTGATGATGGCACATGCAGTGAAGTGACAGAAAGACAGACATGGACAGTGGACATATGGACATTGTGGGGAAGGAACAGTGGGTAAGAAGTGTAAAGGAAGTAGCATGAAGGCCTGTACTGTTACATGTAAAGAAAATAGCTATAGTCATTGCTTTGTGAGAAAAGCAGATCCTTCAAGGGTGCTGTATGATGGTCTGGAGGGGTGGGATGGGGGGAATATACATATGACATACATATGACTAATCTGAGAACATACATATCTATAAACAGTAAAACTCTGTAAAAGTTAAAAGTAAAATAAAAGCTTAAAAAAAAAAACCCCACACATGAAAAGATGTTCAAAGTCGCTTATTATTAGAGAAATGCAAATCAAAACTACAATGGGATATCACCTCGTACCAGTCAGAATGGCCACCATTAAAAAATCTACAGGGGCTTCCCCTGGTGGCCTAGTGGGTGGGTAAGGACACCGCCTTGCAGTGCAAGGGGTGCCGGTTCGATCCCTGGCCTGGGAAGATCCCACATGCCGTGGAGCAGCTGGACCGCTGTGTCCAATTACCGAGCCAGAGCTCTGGCGTGCGTGTGCCCAGAGCCAGCACTCTGCGACAACAGAGGCCACTGCGATGGGAGGCCCACAGGAGCCAAAGAACAAAGACGGATGAAAATAGACAAATGAAAGACCAATAGAAGTGGCCCGCTCGTCCCCCTCCCTCCCCACCCCACCCATCCGCCCCCCCCCCAAAAGAACTACAGATAATAAATGCTGGAGAGGGTGCACAGAAGAGGGAACATTGCATTGCATTGTTGGTGGGAATGTAAATTGATACAACCACTATGCAAGACAGTATGGAGACACCTTACAAAACTAAAAATAGAAGCACCATATGACCCAGCAATCCCATTAGGCATATATCCTGATGAGATCAAAATTGAAAGAGACACTCGTACCCCAAGGTTCACTGCAGCACTCTATACAATAGCTAGAATATGGAAGCAACCTAGATGTCCATCGACAAATGAATGGATAAAGAATCTATGGTACATGTATACAATGGAATACTTCTCAGCTGTAAGAAGAAATACAGAAGAATCAGTCCTAATGAGGTGGGTGAATCTAGAACCTATTATACAAAGTGAAATAAGTCAAAAAGAAAAGGACAGACACAGTATACAACACATATATATGGAATCTAGTAAGATAGTACCAATAAATGCACACGCAGAGCAGCGATGGAGAAAGAGACATAGAGAACAGACCTATGGGCATTGCAGGGAGGGAACATCGGGCGAAATGTATGGAAAGAGCAACAAGGAAACCTACACTATTACCACTAGAGATTACCACGGTGATTAAGCTGTAAGACTAAAGGAACCTACATGGGGAGTAAGCATCAACCTGGTGGGGGAGGGTGGGCACGGGGAAAAGAGAGGGAGGGCTCAAGGATATGCGTATGACTGTTTGGGGACTATGTATACCTGTCAACAAGAAAACTCTGTAAAAACGTGTAACAACTTCACTATATACCTGAAGCTAATGCAACATTGTAAAACAAATATACCCCAATAATAATAAAAAAGAATTGTTACCTACTTTGGAGAAGAAGTGTTGATACAAAACAACAACAAAAATCCTAGGCCACCGGGAACCAGGCTCCTGGGGGCGCAGGACATGTACCCGTGGTGGGGGTGGGGGTGGGGGAAGCTTGTCATCTCGAGGCTGGCAGCCCTGTCTCCCACCTGCTCTGTGACTAGATAGGTCAATGCAGAAGGCCCGAGCGGGCAGGGATGGCCGATAAGCGGGGTGTGCCCTCCAGGCCAGTTGCTGGGCATCCTTTCGGAGGCCTCCCATTAAGGAACACAGGGACTGCTGGACTCCCAGCTCTGCCTCTCAACTCTCTGTGCGGCTCTGGGTCAGCCTTCTGCTCACCAGGTCTGTTTCCACATCTGTGAAATGGGCACAGTAAGAATATCCAGCTCCCTGGAGTGACTGCTAATGGATATGGGTTCCTTATTAGAATGAGGAAATTGTTCTGGAATGGGATAGTGGTGATGGTGCACAACTTTGTGAACATACTAAAAACCATTGCAGTGTATGTCATAAAAGGATGAATTTTAGGGCTTCCCTGGTGGTCCAGTGGGTAAAGAGTCCGCCTTGCAGTGGAAGGGGTACCGGTTTGATCCCTGGTCTGGGAAGATCCCACATGCTGCGGAGTGGCTAGACCCGTGTGTCCAATTACGAGCCAGCGCTCTGGAGCGCATGCGCCCACAGCTGGTGCTTTGCAACAAGAGAGGCCACTATGATGGGAGGCCCACACAAGTCGAAGAATAAAGATGGATGAAAAATAAATACAAAATCAATTAAAAAAAAGGCGAAATTGTTTTTAAAAAAGGGATGAATTTTAGGGTTGGTGAATAGCATCTCAAGAAAAGAGCATGCTGAACATTTTTTTAATTAGCAAAACGACCAGCACAGGGTGGTCCCATGGAGTCAGTGTGGCCACAGCGGTGTGACTGCTCCTCGGGTGATAATGCCTGGTCCGACCAGGAGCTGCTGTCAGGCATGTCCCCTCCCCAAGGCTGGGAGCCTCAGGTGCTCATCGCCAAACACCAAGAGAGATGCTTGTTTCTTGTATCTCTGACTCTTAATGCAACATTGTAAAACAAATATACCCCAATAATAATAAAAAAGAATTGTTACCTACTTTGGAGAAGAAGTGTTGATACAAAACAACAACAAAAATCCTAGGCCACCGGGAACCAGGCTCCTGGGGGCGCAGGACATGTACCCGTGGTGGGGGTGGGGGTGGGGGAAGCTTGTCATCTCGAGGCTGGCAGCCCTGTCTCCCACCTGCTCTGTGACTAGATAGGTCAATGCAGAAGGCCCGAGCGGGCAGGGATGGCCGATAAGCGGGGTGTGCCCTCCAGCCAGTTGCTGGGCATCCTTTCGGAGGCCTCCCATTAAGGAACACAGGGACTGCTGGACTCCCAGCTCTGCCTCTCAACTCTCTGTGCGGCTCTGGGTCAGCCTTCTGCTCACCAGGTCTGTTTCCACATCTGTGAAATGGGCACAGTAAGAATATCCAGCTCCCTGGAGTGACTGCTAATGGATATGGGTTCCTTATTAGAATGAGGAAATTGTTCTGGAATGGGATAGTGGTGATGGTGCACAACTTTGTGAACATACTAAAAACCATTGCAGTGTATGTCATAAAAGGATGAATTTTAGGGCTTCCCTGGTGGTCCAGTGGGTAAAGAGTCCGCCTTGCAGTGGAAGGGGTACCGGTTTGATCCCTGGTCTGGGAAGATCCCACATGCTGCGGAGTGGCTAGACCCGTGTGTCCAATTACGAGCCAGCGCTCTGGAGCGCATGCGCCCACAGCTGGTGCTTTGCAACAAGAGAGGCCACTATGATGGGAGGCCCACACAAGTCGAAGAATAAAGATGGATGAAAAATAAATACAAAATCAATTAAAAAAAAGGCGAAATTGTTTTTAAAAAAGGGATGAATTTTAGGGTTGGTGAATAGCATCTCAAGAAAAGAGCATGCTGAACATTTTTTTAATTAGCAAAACGACCAGCACAGGGTGGTCCCATGGAGTCAGTGTGGCCACAGCGGTGTGACTGCTCCTCGGGTGATAATGCCTGGTCCGACCAGGAGCTGCTGTCAGGCATGTCCCCTCCCCAAGGCTGGGAGCCTCAGGTGCTCATCGCCAAACACCAAGAGAGATGCTTGTTTCTTGTATCTTTGACTCTTACTCCTGTTCAGCAGCCTAGGGTTTGTGGAGAGACCCAGGGGAGGCTGGGGGCAAGGGTGGGGGTGGGAGGCGATGCCTGACCTGTCGCCCCTCACCAGGCAGCTGCCTCACGTCTCCAGTGCTGTGGGCAGCTCACTTAAGAAATTTCCCATCATGAGTGACTACCCAGAACTCCTAGAGTGGGAGTAAGCAGGTGAGCCCAGATGGGCCACTTGGATAGCTGGATTAGACTTTTAAGAACTGAAGTGATATTCAGAGGACAAAGGGTTCAGGTTCACCCTCCCAGCAGGGGTCACTGAGCAGACCCTTCCAGAGGGAATCCTGGCTTCCCCTCCCGCTGCAGCTGCCTTGGCTTTGGCCCATTTTCAAGCCAACCTGCCACCTTCCCATCACACCTGTGAGCTCCTAACTTCCTTCCAACCCACCCTGTGTGCTCACACTAGCCAGAGGTGCTTTCTGTTGCTGACAACCTGAGGACCAGGGCACATATGCAGGGAAAGTGCTTTCCCTCTGCTCTGGACCTGGCCGGCGGTGCAGAGGGGGAGCCCGACAACACTGCCTGTAGCCGCAGCCCTAGAGGCCTCCAGGCTGTGACAGTCTGCAATAGAGGGGACCTCCAGGCAGGCGGACACCCCAACAACACGGGGCTGTCATGGGCTGTGCTGATGTAACAGCAAACCGACCACCATGAGCTGCAAATATTCACCTCTCTAGTCACACCTAGCAGAGAGGTGTGATGCCGGCCAGAGGGAGGAGGCGAGAGCCTGAGATCCACTGGCCAGAGGCAAGGCAGGCTGAGTCACCAGGGCGAGAGTGCAGGCAGAGGTGCGCTAACTCCTAACCCCGAAAGACACCAGAATTCCCAGGATGCCTGCGGCTAGGAGTCCATGGCGAGGAGGACTCAGCTGTCCACTGGACAAACTTGGCAGAAGAGAGGTCTTGCCTCACCCTGCACCCAGTCCCCAGATCGACAGCGTAAACGGGCCGCGTGTGGGCTGCACAGCGGGGCCGCCAGCACCACTGGCTCCCGTGGTGGGAAGACTCCAGAGAGGAAACCCGCAGCGGGAGCTTCCTCCAGCCTGGGCTGCAATCACCACTAGGGGTCAGCATTGGACAAGGAGACCCAAGAGGCGGAGGGTAGGATCGGTCCTGGGAGGAGCCCATGGAACCTGCCCTGCCCTGGGTGACCCTGGTCCTGAAAGAGGTAACCACAGAAAATGACTTTGACCTGAGTGTACCTTCCACGGGGGGACATAAGAATTCCTCATGAGTGACTACCCAGAACTCCTAGAGTGGGAGTAAGCAGGTGAGCCCAGATGGGCCACTTGGATAGCTGGATTAGACTTTTAAGAACTGAAGTGATATTCAGAGGACAAAGGGTTCAGGTTCACCCTCCCAGCAGGGGTCACTGAGCAGACCCTTCCAGAGGGAATCCTGGCTTCCCCTCCCGCTGCAGCTGCCTTGGCTTTGGCCCATTTTCAAGCCAACCTGCCACCTTCCCATCACACCTGTGAGCTCCTAACTTCCTTCCAACCCACCCTGTGTGCTCACACTAGCCAGAGGTGCTTTCTGTTGCTGACAACCTGAGGACCAGGGCACATATGCAGGGAAAGTGCTTTCCCTCTGCTCTGGACCTGGCCGGCGGTGCAGAGGGGGAGCCCGACAACACTGCCTGTAGCCGCAGCCCTAGAGGCCTCCAGGCTGTGACAGTCTGCAATAGAGGGGACCTCCAGGCAGGCGGACACCCCAACAACACGGGGCTGTCATGGGCTGTGCTGATGTAACAGCAAACCGACCACCATGAGCTGCAAATATTCACCTCTCTAGTCACACCTAGCAGAGAGGTGTGATGCCGGCCAGAGGGAGGAGGCGAGAGCCTGAGATCCACTGGCCAGAGGCAAGGCAGGCTGAGTCACCAGGGCGAGAGTGCAGGCAGAGGTGCGCTAACTCCTAACCCCGAAAGACACCAGAATTCCCAGGATGCCTGCGGCTAGGAGTCCATGGCGAGGAGGACTCAGCTGTCCACTGGACAAACTTGGCAGAAGAGAGGTCTTGCCTCACCCTGCACCCAGTCCCCAGATCGACAGCGTAAACGGGCCGCGTGTGGGCTGCACAGCGGGGCCGCCAGCACCACTGGCTCCCGTGGTGGGAAGACTCCAGAGAGGAAACCCGCAGCGGGAGCTTCCTCCAGCCTGGGCTGCAATCACCACTAGGGGTCAGCATTGGACAAGGAGACCCAAGAGGCGGAGGGTAGGATCGGTCCTGGGAGGAGCCCATGGAACCTGCCCTGCCCTGGGTGACCCCTGGTCCTGAAAGAGGTAACCACAGAAAACCTGCCTGCTGTCGCATCATCACTGACCAGGTACAGGCCTGGTCAAGCGCTTCTCTTGCATCACTTCATTGAAATCCTCACCAGAGGCCTATGGAGTAAATGCAGGCGCCTCTGTCCATGGGACTCTATATGCAGAATCGCCGGTTGTCATTTCCTTCTCCAGGGGATCTTCCCAACCCAGGGAACCCGGGTCTCCTGCATTGCAGGCAGCTTCCCTATTGTCTGAGCCACCAGCAAAGCCATGGAATGTAGGCCGGTATTCTTACTGACACTCAATGAGGCTGAGAGCAGGGTGACGAAGGGTCCTGCCCAAGGTCACACACCTAGAAAGCCATGGGGGCTGGCTTTGAACCCAGAAGCCATGGCAACAACCACACTAGCCGGCATCTGTGTTCTCCTCCAGGAGAAGGGTGAGCTCTTGTTAGAAGCCAGGCGGGACTTCCCCCGGCTCTGCCTCGGGAACTCCCCGCATGCTCCCCTCCTAGCCACCACTGCATTGAGCTTCTGGTGGTCCCCAGGCCCTTTAAACCCTGAGGTCCCAGGAGGTTCTCGACCACCTGGTGGGAGGGCAGGGTGGAATAAATATCCCCACTCCCACCCTGGCACTACATAAATGTCCTTAAAGCTCAGAGAAGCCCAGTGAGCAGCCCAAGGTCACAGAGAAGGCTGAACAGAACTCCAGGACTCTGGACCTCGGTTCTGTTGCCAGGCAAGACACGGAAACCACCTAGCCTCTGTCCCCACGGGCAGGCTGCACGTCTCCAAGTTTGGAAGTATTCTGAGAGATTGTTTTAGGTTAAGGAAAAATAACATTTGTTTCCCCTTCAGGATCCAAGTAGTAAGACATGAAAATAGGGTGGGGAAAAAAGGAAATAAAAGCCACTTGTGATCTCACTGCCCAGAGATAACCATTATTAATTTTTTGGTGTTTTTCCTGCCAAATGTTAGTGGATGGCCTCCCAGCATCTCCACATGCCTGGCCCCGGGCAGGTGGAGGGAAGGCTCTGTGGTTGACCCAGATCGCAGGTGCGGCCCTGGCCCCGCCCCCCGCGTCGGTCCCGCCCCTCCGGACTGCACTCGGGACTCCCCGGTGAACCCGAGGCAGGCCTGTCTCCCAGCACCGACATTGCTTCCGGCGGCTGCCCCGCCCAGCCTGGGTGGGCAAGGGGGCAGGGTCTCACCATGGCCAGCTCCGCCTCCAGCTCCTTCATCCGGTTGTCCTTGAGGTCCAGCTGGGAGCGCAGTGCTGTGGCGTGGTCCGTGGCCTCCTTGGCTTGGCGCCGCAGCTCCCACTTTTCCCGCTCCAACAGGTCCTTCTCCTTCGCCAGGGCTTTCACGGCATCCTCGCTTTCCTGCAGGGAGAGGCCAACGTTACCGGAGGCGGGTCGGTGACGCGAACCCTCGGCCCGGAGATGCCCGGAGGTCCTTGGCCCCTGGAGCACCGGGAAGGCGGGGCGTCCACGCTCCGGACCTGGAGGAAGAACGCCCTCGGTTCGAGGCAGTCTCTGCCACACACTAGCTGGGAGACCAGAAACAGAAACAAAACATTAGTAGATGCTCTGCCGTTATTTTTAAAATGGATAAATGAGCCGACCAATGTTTTGGGTAACTTGTAACTCATCAGGTCCTCATTTGTCCATATTTGAGTGGGTACAGCAAGTCAACACTACTCCTTTCAAAGAACTGTTACAAAGATTAAATGACTCCACGTGAGGGTAACAGTCAAGTGGAGTGGGTTTGGCGTGGGCCTCCGTGCTGCTGTTTGGTAATGTGCGGGTCGTAGGAGAAGAGTGACGGAGGAGGCACCTGCAGCCCGGCCGGCTTGGCTGCCATGGGGCCCTGCCACCAACCCACAGGGTCACAGCTGATGACGGGACAGCGGGAGCCCCGGCTAGCTGCGGTGTGCGTCTGACTGCAGGACAGCCCTCTGCCCGTCGCTCCGGGCCCTGCTCCCGGCTGGTCCTGTTTCCTCTGTCACGCGGAGGGAGGGCCACGGGCTCCAGTGGTGCTGGCCCAGCAGAGCCGGCAGCCCAGGAACAGCCGCCTGGATAGGGGGCCTGACCTCTGCTGGCCAGAGCCGAATTTCACGGCATTGGGTGTCCTTACCGCCCAGAGGAAGGGGGCTGGAGTCTGTAGGTGCTTTCTGCCTCGGTGGTGACTCTGACACCCATGCTCACACTCCTGGCAGGAGTTCAGGGCTCCGTAGCAGCTGTCATGGGATGTTCTGTACACATGTCAAGTATAGGGCTGAGGGTTTCAGATGCATTATTATGTTTAAACAACCACGTGTGAGGCAGGGACTACGATTATACTCATTTTACAGATGAGCAACCTGAGGCCATAGAGAAAAATAACTTCTGCAGCCCCACCAGATAGTGTGGTGAAGGTCTCTCTCAATCCTTGCTAGCAACAAGGCAGGAAAGGAACTGAAGGAGACCTGCTTCAGGGGGTTAGATCCTGATGGGGCTCAGGGTGGCTAGAACTTATGAAAGTAGGACTTGGCCTGTCTCTGCGGGACCTTTTATGTCAAGCTGAGGTCCCTCTGGTCTGCTGGCACATGGGGCTCACTGGACAGAAGAGGCAGGGGCACAACGAGGAAGGGGTTGCTGGCCAGGGGGTGATGGCGGCCAGAAGGAAGGTGGTCTGCTGTGACAGTGACCTCACCACCCAAGGTCTCCCTGGGTCCAGCCTTTGTCTACCTGGGTCTCCCTTTGTCCAGCTTGCTCAGACCTGCCTCGGCTGTATTTATGGCGAGTCCCCCAAATCCCCTCCAAACAGCAGTCATGTGACAGAGAACATGCATCTGACCTAGCTTCCCAGGATGCTGCAACTCTGTGCATGTTCTGGTTGGGCCCCAAACCACTCATTTCTCAGAAGCCTGTGCCCGTACCGGCATTCCCTGCCCCCACAGCTCAGAGACCTGGGCTCCTGTCCCCTGCTCCGGGTGAGGCCTGCAGGGCCCCCCGGAGCAGCCGAGGGGGTCACGGCAGGCTGAGCAGCTGGGCATCAAGAGGGGTGGGCACCTGGGGTTCCATTCATCCTGTTGATGAGGACAATTTTTCTTGCACATAAAATCCAAGTCATTTAAAAAAATAAGTTCTTGGACAAGGTGGCATAAAAGCAGGATTTGTGGTTTTAGTGTCTCCAAACTCGTCCTAAATATGCGACCCTGGGTCAGTCACCAGACGCTCTGGAGCCTCAGTCCTCCTGTCTGTAAAGTCGAGTTGGATTCAGCAGTGATTATCATCACAATGCTGCTGGGCTTCCCTGCTGGCTCAGTGGTCAAGAATGCACCTGCCAGGGAAGAAGACTTGGGTTCAATCCCTGGGCTAGCAGGATCCCCTGGAGAAGGAAATGGCAACGGACTCCAGTATTCTTGCCTGGAGAATGCCATGGACAGAGGAGCCTGGCGGGCTATAGTCCATGGGGCTGCAAAACAGTCAGACGTGACTTAGCAAGTAAACAACTTCCCATAACAACTAGGTTTGAGACAGCAATTTTAAAAAAATGAGTGTTTTCCAAATTCCATTTTTCTGAATGAATCTGTGGGGTTTTGTGAAGTTGCCCCATACGAGCGACAGTGATGCCCAGCATCAGTGACAGTGATGACCTGCTGTGCCTGCCGCAAGGCTTCAGCTTCACCCCATCCCTGCTGCTCGCTGGGCTTAGGAGATGCCCCAGTTACCTGTGACTTAAGAAACATGGCACCGTGGGCTTCCTTGGTGGTCCAGTGGGTAAAGAGATCACCGTGCATGGAAGCTGAGGACAAGTGATGTCAAGGACAAGGACAGCCTGGGGCCTGGCCCTCGCCTGTGGGGCAGCACATCACTGAAAGCAGGTCCGGCTGTGGGCTGGTCCTCTGGCCCCTGCCCTGCGTCCCCTCCCCTCAAACAAGGGTGACCGTGCTTCCCTTCTGATGGGGCTTCAGTCAGGAAAGGAGAAGGGACAGAAGTGGACTGAGAGGCAGGTATTGCTATGGCCTGAATGTCTGCGTCCTCCCAGAAATGATATGTTGAAATCCTAGGGACTTCCCTGGTGGTCCAGGGACTAAGATTCCACACTCCCAATGCAGGGGACCCAGGTTTGATCCCGGCTGGACATCTGACCTCACTTTTCGCAAATAAACATCCCACGTGCTGCAACTAAGACCTGGTCCACCACTCCGGGCCAAGGGCAATTTTTCTTGCACATAAAATCCAAGTCATTTAAAAATAAGTTCTTGGACAAGGTGGCATAAAAGCAGGATTTGTGGTTTTAGTGTCTCCAAACTCGTCCTAAATATGCGACCCTGGGTCAGTCACCAGACGCTCTGGAGCCTCAGTCCTCCTGTCTGTAAAGTCGAGTTGGATTCAGCAGTGATTATCATCACAATGCTGCTGGGCTTCCCTGCTGGCTCAGTGGTCAAGAATGCACCTGCCAGGAAGAAGACTTGGGTTCAATCCCTGGGCCAGGAAGATCCCCTGGAGAAACAAATGGCAACTCACTCCAGTATTCTTGCCTGGAGAATGCCATGGACAGAGGAGCCTGGCGGGCTATAGTCCATGGGGCTGCAAAACAGTCAGACGTGACTTAGCAAGTAAACAACTTCCCATAACAACTAGGTTTGAGACAGCAATTTTAAAAAAATGAGTGTTTTCCAAATTCCATTTTTCTGAATGAATCTGTGGGGTTTTGTGAAGTTGCCCCATACGAGCGACAGTGATGCCCAGCATCAGTGACAGTGATGACCTGCTGTGCCTGCCGCAAGGCTTCAGCTTCACCCCATCCCTGCTGCTCGCTGGGCTTAGGAGATGCCCCAGTTACCTGTGACTTAAGAAACATGGCACCGTGGGCTTCCTTGGTGGTCCAGTGGGTAAAGAGATCACCGTGCATGGAAGCTGAGGACAAGTGATGTCAAGGACAAGGACAGCCTGGGGCCTGGCCCTCGCCTGTGGGGCAGCACATCACTGAAAGCAGGTCCGGCTGTGGGCTGGTCCTCTGGCCCCTGCCCTGCGTCCCCTCCCCTCAAACAAGGGTGACCGTGCTTCCCTTCTGATGGGGCTTCAGTCAGGAAAGGAGAAGGGACAGAAGTGGACTGAGAGGCAGGTATTGCTATGGCCTGAATGTCTGCGTCCTCCCAGAAATGATATGTTGAAATCCTAGGGACTTCCCTGGTGGTCCAGGGACTAAGATTCCACACTCCCAATGCAGGGGACCCAGGTTTGATCCCGGCTGGACATCTGACCTCACTTTTCGCAAATAAACATCCCACGTGCTGCAACTAAGACCTGGTAGAGCCAGATAAATAAATATTAAAAAAAAAAAACCAGGGCTTCCCCTGGTGGCCCAGTGGGTAAGGACATGTGCCTTGCAGTGCAAGGGGCGCCGGTTCGAGCCCTGGCCTGCGAAGATCCCATGTGCTGCGGAGCAGCTGGACTGATGTGTCCAATTACCGAGCCAGAGCTCTGGCGCGCACGTGCCCAGAGCCAGCACTCTGCAACGACAGAAGCCACCGCGATGGGAGGTCCACAGGAACCAAAGAACAAAGACGGATGAACATAGAGAAACAAAAGACCAATAGAAGTGGCCCGCCTGCTCCCCTCCCTCCCCAACCCGACCCCCGCCCAAAATAAATAAGTAAATAAATCTTTAAAAAAACAAAACAAACAAATGGTGCTTAGATCGTGAGGGTGGAGCCCTCATGAATGGGATTGGTGCCCTGATCCCAGAGAGCTCCCCAGACACTTCTGGAAAGTAAGGACATGAGAGGAGGTCTGGGATCCAGAAGAAGACAGAGAGAGCGGGGAGCAGCGGGTTCCTGCCCCTCGCCTCTGCTTCCACAGGCCATTGACTCCACGCCACACTCTGGCTGCAGGTGACAGACACGGGGAGGCTGACGTCTAGGGACCCGGCTCCCCCCGCCGTGGACGGACAGCCAGGAGCAGCCGGGGCCCCGCTGCTCGGAGCAGACCCCACTTGGAGGCTGCGGGTGCCTCGCGCGGGGCGCTCCCCCAGGGCTGCTTCCCTCCCGGGGAGGAAGGGATCTGTAGGCTCGGGAGGTGAGATGGAGGGCCACTGCTGCCAACCAGAGAGGGCCGTGGGGGCGAAGCATTCAAATTCAGATCCTGTTGCTGTGGACGCTGGCGACACCCGTGAGTGCACTCGCGCGGCCAGGCCACCAGCTACTGGACGGACCGCTCAAACCTCCTACGGCCGCGAAAACTTAAAGAGCCTCCCACTTTCGTAGTCTCTGCTTTCCCGTCGTGTCATGTACAGGCAAGTTTTCAACAGATTTCCTGCCCTGCTCACTAGAAGGTTACGACTCTCTCTCTCCAAACACAGTGGCTCATGAGGCCTGCTTGGTTTCAGGGACTGACTCTTCCCCTGTGTTTCAATACTTGCTATGGTATGTGCGTGCATACGAAGTCGCTTCAGTCGTGCCCGACTCTTTGTGATCCTGTGGACTGTAGCCCACCAGGCTCCTCTATCCATGGAGATTCTCCAGGCAGGAATACTGGAGTGGGTTGCCATGGTCTCCTCCAGGGGATCTTCTCAACCCAGGGATTGAACCCACATCTCTCATATCTCCTGCATTGTCAGGCAGGTGCTTGACTACTAGTGCCACCTAGGGAGTCCCTCAATGGCATAACCACAGCACATATACCAGATATTTCCTGAAACAAATTCCTCAGTCATCTGACCAGAAACTCCTACTCACCCCACAGACCCCAGCTTGGATGTCACCGCCTCTGTGAAGCCTTCCAGGACTCTCCTGGGAGGCAGAATTTCCTGCTATCTCACGGTTCTCCCCAGTTCTATCTTCACGCTCTTATTATGGCATTATTGGTAAGACCAAGAGCTAACATTTACTGAGTGCTTAGTGGGCACTAGGCGCCATGCTGAACGCTCTGTATCCATCCTCTCACGGGGTCCTCTTCACAGCTCTGCCAGGTCTGCCCCATGAGGCCGTTTTGTAGATGAAGAAACTGAGGGTCTGAGAGGTTAAGGAGATGCCCGGGGCACACATGCTGGGAGCCGGTATCGGAACCCAAGTGTCAGTCGCTCAGTCGTGTCTGACTCTTTGCGACGCCATGAACTGTAGCCTGTCAGGGCTCCTCTGTCCATGGAATTCTCCAGGCAAGAATACTAGAGTGGGTTGCCATGGTCTCCTCCAGGGGATCTTCTCAACCCAGGGATTGAACCCACATCTCTCATATCTCCTGCATTGTCAGGCAGGTGCTTGACTACTAGTGCCACCTAGGGAGTCCCTCAATGGCATAACCACAGCACATATACCAGATATTTCCTGAAACAAATTCCTCAGTCATCTGACCAGAAACTCCTACTCACCCCACAGACCCCAGCTTGGATGTCACCGCCTCTGTGAAGCCTTCCAGGACTCTCCTGGGAGGCAGAATTTCCTGCTATCTCACGGTTCTCCCCAGTTCTATCTTCACGCTCTTATTATGGCATTATTGGTAAGACCAAGAGCTAACATTTACTGAGTGCTTAGTGGGCACTAGGCGCCATGCTGAACGCTCTGTATCCATCCTCTCACGGGGTCCTCTTCACAGCTCTGCCAGGTCTGCCCCATGAGGCCGTTTTGTAGATGAAGAAACTGAGGGTCTGAGAGGTTAAGGAGATGCCCGGGGCACACATGCTGGGAGCCGGTATCGGAACCCAAGTGTCAGTCGCTCAGTCGTGTCTGACTCTTTGCGACGCCATGAACTGTAGCCTGTCAGGGCTCCTCTGTCCATGGAATTCTCCAGGCAAGAATACTAGAGTGAGTAGCTATTTCCTTCTCCAGGGGATCTTCCCGACCCAGGGATCAAGCCTGGGTTTCCTGCATTCCATCTGAGGCACCAAGGCCAGCTGGAATCCAGGGCCTGCACGGTCACTGACTGGGCTTCCTGTCCAGGCTGGTTTGCCCAGGAGACGCGGAGCTGTGACGTGGGGCTGGGCCTGCTGTCTCAGCACCCAGATCTGGGCTCAGCACCACCTGGGGCTTCCCCAGCTGAGCCTAATGGGACACGAGCAGTGCGCCTGTGTTTTGAGATTTGAGGCCAGCCCCTGTGCCGGGTGGGCAGTTGTAAAGGAGCGGGTGTCAGGTGTCTGTGGGGGTCGGGGTGGGGGGGTGGCTGACCTTGCGATGCTGCTCGTAGTTGCGGATGAAGTCACGCAGCTGCTCCTCCCGGCTCTCCAGTGTGGCATACAGCTGCTGCATCTGGCTCACCAGGTCCGTCTTCTCACCCTTTAGGCGCTTCCGGTCGGCTTTCATGGCTGGAGGACAGAGGACAGAGTCAGCTCCCAAGGTCCTAGCTGCCTGTCAGCCTGAAGCCTGAGAAGGAACCCCGTCTCCTCCTTTATGAGCAGAGGAAACAGAGCTCAGAGAGAGGGAGTTTCTCTCCCAAGCTCCCACATCACTCAGTGGCATCCCCTGGATCTGAACTCGGGCCCTCCTATCTCTAGAGTCCCAATTCTTTCTTACTTTTATTGACCCAACCAGGGAGGCAAGTCCCTGACTGAATGTCTGTCCCCACCGTGAACTGGCTAGGTCCCGGAGTGAAAGAGCTGGAGCCCCGGTGAGCTCGTCAACCCCACAGCCCAGGAAGCTGAGTGGGCACTAGCGCCATGCTACGTCGTATCCTCTCACGGGTCCTCTTCACAGCTCTGCCAGGTCTGCCCCATGAGGCCGTTTTGTAGATGAAGAAACTGAGGGTCTGAGAGGTTAAGGAGATGCCCGGGCACACATGCTGGGAGCCGTATCGAACCCAAGTGTCAGTCGCTCAGTCGTGTCTGACTCTTTGCGACGCCATGAACTGTAGCCTGTCAGGGCTCCTCTGTCCATGGAATTCTCCAGGCAAGAATACTAGAGTGAGTAGCTATTTCCTTCTCCAGGGGATCTTCCCGACCCAGGGATCAAGCCTGGGTTTCCTGCATTCCATCTGAGGCACCAAGGCCAGCTGGAATCCAGGGCCTGCACGGTCACTGACTGGGCTTCCTGTCCAGGCTGGTTTGCCCAGGAGACGCGGAGCTGTGACGTGGGGCTGGGCCTGCTGTCTCAGCACCCAGATCTGGGCTCAGC
The DNA here is from genome assembly GCA_022376925.1 of Tragulus kanchil. Lineage (NCBI taxonomy): Eukaryota > Metazoa > Chordata > Mammalia > Artiodactyla > Tragulidae > Tragulus > Tragulus kanchil. The sequence goes on from JAIOJX010000032.1 coordinate 152,347,994, forward strand.
ACCACCTGGGGCTTCCCCAGCTGAGCCTAATGGGACACGAGCAGTGCGCCTGTGTTTTGAGATTTGAGGCCAGCCCCTGTGCCGGGTGGGCAGTTGTAAAGGAGCGGGTGTCAGGTGTCTGTGGGGGTCGGGGTGGGGGGGTGGCTGACCTTGCGATGCTGCTCGTAGTTGCGGATGAAGTCACGCAGCTGCTCCTCCCGGCTCTCCAGTGTGGCATACAGCTGCTGCATCTGGCTCACCAGGTCCGTCTTCTCACCCTTTAGGCGCTTCCGGTCGGCTTTCATGGCTGGAGGACAGAGGACAGAGTCAGCTCCCAAGGTCCTAGCTGCCTGTCAGCCTGAAGCCTGAGAAGGAACCCCGTCTCCTCCTTTATGAGCAGAGGAAACAGAGCTCAGAGAGAGGGAGTTTCTCTCCCAAGCTCCCACATCACTCAGTGGCATCCCCTGGATCTGAACTCGGGCCCTCCTATCTCTAGAGTCCCAATTCTTTCTTACTTTTATTGACCCAACCAGGGAGGCAAGTCCCTGACTGAATGTCTGTCCCCACCGTGAACTGGCTAGGTCCCGGAGTGAAAGAGCTGGAGCCCCGGTGAGCTCGTCAACCCCACAGCCCAGGAAGCTGAGGGAACCCCTGCTGACACGACCCCCAGGGCCTACGATGAGCCCACCAGAACTTAGCCCCGCCAAAATGTTCACTGTTTGTCCCATTTCCTTCACAGGGAAAAGTGTTTGATTAAAAACACTCAGCAAGGGCTTCCTGGGTAGCTCAGTGGTGAAGAGTTCGCCTGCCAATGCAGGAGACACAGGTTTGATCCCCGATCTGGGAAGATCCCACATGCTGCAAAGCACCTAAGCCCGTGAGCTACAAATAATGATCCTGTGCTCTAGAGCCTTGGAGTTGCAACTGTTGAGCCCGTGTGCCGCAACTACTGAAGCCCGTGTGCTCTAGAGCTGAGTTCCACAAGAGAAGTCACTGCAACAAGAAGCCTGCTCACCTCCACTAGAGAGCTGCCCCCACTCCCTGCAACCAGAGAAGAGCCTGTGGCATCAGTGACAACCCAAAACAGCCAAAAATAAATAAATAAATAAAATTATTTAAAAAAATCCCAAACACTCAGCAAGTTATGATACCAAAACTACGAGTAACAGAGGAAAAAACAGGTAGGTTTGACTTCATCAAAATTAAACACTTTCATACTTCAAAGGATACATCGATAAAATAAACAGACAATGGAAGGAGCGGGAGAACCTATTTGCACGTTGTTTCTGATAAGGGGCTTATATACAGTAAAAGTATATGAAGAACTCTTATAGCTCAATCATAAAAAGACAACCCAATTTTAAAAATGGGCAAAAGACCTAAACAGGAAGTATTTCTCCAAGAAATGGCCAGTAAACACCTGAAAAGGTGGTTGACATCATTAGTCCCCAGGGAAATGCAAATCAGAACCACAGTGAGACGGCTCTAGGCCGTGCCGGCTTCAGCGGCTCTGGCTCACGGGCGCGAGAACATGGGCTCCACAGCGGCGTGCACGGGCTTAGCTGCTCCGCAACATGCGGAATCCTCCCAGACCAGGGACTGAACCCAGGGTCCCTGCACTGGCAGGTGGATTCTCAACCCCTGGACCACCAGGGACGCCCATGAGGGGCCCTTTAAGTTCCAGCTTTGAGCGTCCTGGCTCCTGCAGCTGGACTTGTCTGCTTCATGGCCAGCCTGGTAGCAACTTAGGTCACTGTGGCTGGAATTCCAGGCCTTGCCGGGCTGGACCCTGCCAGGCTGAGGACTGAGCAAACACGAAAGCTGAATCTCTTGGAATGAACGCCAAGTGAAGCCCACTTACAACTGAAGACCAAGTGCCTCTGGAGCCACGGTGGGAGCTGAGAAGCTGCTATGTCGTCCACTCAGCATGTCAGAAGCTCAGACATCCACAACCTGCTCAAGCGGCTCCCACGGAGGAACGCCTGGGGATGTCTGCACTGGCCTGAGGTGGCCAGGTGGGCTGTGCCCCATGGAGCCTGAACGTCCCCACACATCCAGGTGCTGTCACCCCCAGCAGACAGGGGGACTCCCCTAAAGGGGGCACCAGGACTGTAACTCTTTAGGGAAACAGGGAGGCTAGCCTGACAGACTTTCCGAGAAATCATGTCAACCACAGACACACAGCCATGAAAACGACACAATGCTCTTCCTTCCTGTCATAAGCATGTTTTTATTTCTCCTTCAAAACTCTGTTGATATTCTCCAAACGTTCCTAATGCAAGAGGGGGCGGCAGGGGACGGTCCACGAGATGAATGACAGTTTTTCTCTCTGAGGCCAGCCTCCTGCCTCTGCCCCAAGCTCCCCGGCGCTCCTTTCTCCCTCCTGGACACCCGGCTGCACCCAGGCGTGTCCTGAGCCGGCAGCCAAGCCGCCGGAACCACTGTCATGGTGACGGTGATGTCATGCCCAGCAGACCCTGCAGGAAACCGGCTCGGCTCTCGGGAATGTGGGGGCTCTGGGGTGGGAGGCAGGGTGTGCGGGGAGGGACTGATTTTTCTAACTTGAGGCCGGATGTATGCCTGAGCGGGAGGGTGGGCCCAGGGGCCTGGGCGCGGCCCCAAGACGATGGTGCTTCTCTGGGGACACCACTCTTCTCCAACTGCTGAGCTCTGCCTTTCCCCAGCAGACCCCTTCCTCCTTCCCTGGCTCAGGATCCCACAGTTCCTATCATCCCAGATGCGGGGCGGGGGGAGCAGCGTCAGCCGCAGTTAAACTTCTGCAAGAACGACCCTGGGTGGGTGGAGCCCAGAGAGAGCACTGTCTCTTGACTCCGGCCCAGCAGACCCCTCCCGTGCCCAGGCAACGAGAGGCCCCAGCTGACGTGTAAAGAGATGCATGGGTTAAATGTTGGCTTCTGAGCTTCTGGGCACTGTGGGGCTGGAGAGTAAGGGATTTTATGGGGCCTTTCTGAGCATGCTTCTGAGCCTGATGGAGAAGGAAACGGCCACCCACTCCAGTATTTTTGCCCGGAGAATCCCATGGAGCCTGAAGCGTCCCACGGAGGAACGCCTGGGGATGTCTGCACTGGCCTGAGGTGGCCAGGTGGGCTGTGCCCCATGGAGCCTGAACGTCCCCACACATCCAGGTGCTGTCACCCCCAGCAGACAGGGGGACTCCCCTAAAGGGGGCACCAGGACTGTAACTCTTTAGGGAAACAGGGAGGCTAGCCTGACAGACTTTCCGAGAAATCATGTCAACCACAGACACACAGCCATGAAAACGACACAATGCTCTTCCTTCCTGTCATAAGCATGTTTTTATTTCTCCTTCAAAACTCTGTTGATATTCTCCAAACGTTCCTAATGCAAGAGGGGGCGGCAGGGGACGGTCCACGAGATGAATGACAGTTTTTCTCTCTGAGGCCAGCCTCCTGCCTCTGCCCCAAGCTCCCCGGCGCTCCTTTCTCCCTCCTGGACACCCGGCTGCACCCAGGCGTGTCCTGAGCCGGCAGCCAAGCCGCCGGAACCACTGTCATGGTGACGGTGATGTCATGCCCAGCAGACCCTGCAGGAAACCGGCTCGGCTCTCGGGAATGTGGGGGCTCTGGGGTGGGAGGCAGGGTGTGCGGGGAGGGACTGATTTTTCTAACTTGAGGCCGGATGTATGCCTGAGCGGGAGGGTGGGCCCAGGGGCCTGGGCGCGGCCCCAAGACGATGGTGCTTCTCTGGGGACACCACTCTTCTCCAACTGCTGAGCTCTGCCTTTCCCCAGCAGACCCCTTCCTCCTTCCCTGGCTCAGGATCCCACAGTTCCTATCATCCCAGATGCGGGGCGGGGGGAGCAGCGTCAGCCGCAGTTAAACTTCTGCAAGAACGACCCTGGGTGGGTGGAGCCCAGAGAGAGCACTGTCTCTTGACTCCGGCCCAGCAGACCCCTCCCGTGCCCAGGCAACGAGAGGCCCCAGCTGACGTGTAAAGAGATGCATGGGTTAAATGTTGGCTTCTGAGCTTCTGGGCACTGTGGGGCTGGAGAGTAAGGGATTTTATGGGGCCTTTCTGAGCATGCTTCTGAGCCTGATGGAGAAGGAAACGGCCACCCACTCCAGTATTTTTGCCCGGAGAATCCCATGGTACAGAGGAGCCTGGTGAGCGACAGTCCACAGGGTCTCAGAGTCGGACACAACTGAACTACTAACACTAACCCTGAGCATGAAGGGTCTCTCCCTATCCATGGGGCAGTGCCTACAGCGAGAATCCCGCTGGTCAGAGAGGGAACAGGCTCTCAGCTTCTTCCTCGCCCAGCCTCAGCTCCCCCCAGCATGGGTATTGCTCAACTCAGCATGTTTCCTTTGCCTTCTGAGGTCCTAGGAGACTTTGTCTTGACCACTAACCCCCACAAATATGTTCATGGCCTTGGCCAGCCTCACAGAGCAGGGCAGGATGGGCCCTGGTCTGGGGTCAGAGGATCTGGGTTCTAGCCTCGGCTTGTTGAAGTCCAAGCCCCTGGACGAGGGGGTTCCCTGACTCTGAGACCTCAAGCATGTCATGGAACCTCCCTGAGCCTCAATTTCCTAGATATTAGAACTGCCATGTGCCAGCCCCTGAGGGGTTTCTGTCACTAATTCTCATAATGAACAACATGATGAAGTCAGTCCACGTTGCAGATGAAGAAGTGGGCAGCCAGGGAGATTAAGAACATGGCTAAGCAGTGAGTGGCGGTGCCTACCGAACCCTGACCCCCACCTCCTATCCCACAGCTCTGCTGGCTCCCGAGTCGCCAACCTCCAGCAAACCCGCACAGCCCGGACGGCCTCATCTACTCCTCAAGACTTTGTGCTGGGCGTGGGCCCGCAGCTGCCTTATGGAGGAGGGACCTTGAGACTCAAAGGGCTAATGACTCGAGACCCATGCGAACCCTGGGCCTGCACCCTTGACGTCTGACCTTGAGTCACGCACATTCTTCCATCCAGCTACTGTGAAAGCACATCGTTGTGAACACAGAGCCCACATTGGTCCGTAAAACCAGGGATGATCCAGACATGCACACTGGCTACGCCTGGTACAAGACATTGCTTCTGCAGCTGTCCCATGGGCCTGGCAGTTTTGATCCAGCTGCAATGGCTCTGAGTTCTGGGACGGGGGCTGGAGAGTTTTATGGGGCCTTTCTGAGCATGCTTCTGAGCCTGATGGAGAAGGAAACGGCCACCCACTCCAGTATTTTTGCCCGGAGAATCCCATGGTACAGAGGAGCCTGGTGAGCGACAGTCCACAGGGTCTCAGAGTCGGACACAACTGAACTACTAACACTAACCCTGAGCATGAAGGGTCTCTCCCTATCCATGGGGCAGTGCCTACAGCGAGAATCCCGCTGGTCAGAGAGGGAACAGGCTCTCAGCTTCTTCCTCGCCCAGCCTCAGCTCCCCCCAGCATGGGTATTGCTCAACTCAGCATGTTTCCTTTGCCTTCTGAGGTCCTAGGAGACTTTGTCTTGACCACTAACCCCCACAAATATGTTCATGGCCTTGGCCAGCCTCACAGAGCAGGGCAGGATGGGCCCTGGTCTGGGGTCAGAGGATCTGGGTTCTAGCCTCGGCTTGTTGAAGTCCAAGCCCCTGGACGAGGGGGTTCCCTGACTCTGAGACCTCAAGCATGTCATGGAACCTCCCTGAGCCTCAATTTCCTAGATATTAGAACTGCCATGTGCCAGCCCCTGAGGGGTTTCTGTCACTAATTCTCATAATGAACAACATGATGAAGTCAGTCCACGTTGCAGATGAAGAAGTGGGCAGCCAGGGAGATTAAGAACATGGCTAAGCAGTGAGTGGCGGTGCCTACCGAACCCTGACCCCCACCTCCTATCCCACAGCTCTGCTGGCTCCCGAGTCGCCAACCTCCAGCAAACCCGCACAGCCCGGACGGCCTCATCTACTCCTCAAGACTTTGTGCTGGGCGTGGGCCCGCAGCTGCCTTATGGAGGAGGGACCTTGAGACTCAAAGGGCTAATGACTCGAGACCCATGCGAACCCTGGGCCTGCACCCTTGACGTCTGACCTTGAGTCACGCACATTCTTCCATCCAGCTACTGTGAAAGCACATCGTTGTGAACACAGAGCCCACATTGGTCCGTAAAACCAGGGGATGATCCAGACATGCACACTGGCTACGCCTGGTACAAGACATTGCTTCTGCAGCTGTCCCACAGTTCCAAGGGGGCTTTCTGAGGTTTCAGGAAAGGCGGTTTGACATTCTTACACGCACCCCCGGACTGCTGCTGTGCGACTGCTGGAAGGTGCATGCATGCATGTGTACATGCGTGTTTGTATCAGCTGTTCTTAGGGAGCCACCCCTCCCGCTATTTAGGATCCTCCTCAGCCAGCCCAAGGCACGGTCGTCATTGCACATGGTCATGTTTCTCATGAGTCTGCGCTCAGAATACTCCAGACCTTGTTATGGATGGTCCACAGACAAGAGTGCTTGCGAAAATTCCAGCCTGGTGGACCCCAACAAACCTGGGCTCAGAGGCGGGGAGGCATAGCCAGCAGGTCAGGCAGGCCTCAGCAATGATGCTCCCGGCTGCTGCCAGCAGGGGGACCCTTTTCTCTTCCATTCAATGCTGCCCAGTTGACCCCTTCAGCATCTACAGATTCTGGGAAAGCAGGGGTGGTGGGAGCCAGAAGGGCTTGGCAAACCACTCTAAATAAACACTCACCAAAATGTTCTTCCAGCTCAACTTCCCCTTACAGAAGGGTAGACCGAGGCCCAGAGAGGGAAAGAGAATCCCATATGCCACAGCCAGTCAGCCCAGGTCTCCTGATTCTGAAGTTAACAGGTGTATGCTTGCTGAGTTGCTTCAGTTGTGTCCAACTCTTTGCAACCCCGTGGACTGTAGCCCCCCAGGCTCCTCTGTCCATGGACTTCTACAGGCAAGAACACTGGAGTGCGTGGCTGTGTCCTCCTCCAGAGGATCTTCCCAACCCAGGGATCGAACCTGAGATTCTCACGTCTCCTGCATTGGCAGGCGGGTTCTTTACCACTAGCACAGTTGTGTTAAAAGCATTGGCATTGGAGAATATAGGCAAAACACTCAACGACATAAATCAAAGCAAGATCTTCTCTGACCCACCTACTAGAATAGTGGAACTAAAAAGAAAAATGAACATGTGGGACCTAATGAAACTTAAAAGTTTTTGCACAGAAAAAGAAATTACAATAAAGCTGAATAGATAACCCACAGAATGGGAGAAAATCATAGCAAATGAAACAACAGACAAAGAATTAATCTCCAAAATCTATAAGCAACTCAGACAACTCAGCATCGGAAAAATGAACAACCCAATCAAAAAATGGGAAAAGGACCTAAATGGACATCTCTCCAAAGACGACATACAGATGGCCCAAAAGCACATGAAATGATGCTCGACTTCACTTATAATTAGAGAAATGCAAATCAAAACTACAATGAGATATCACCTCACACCCGTCAGAATGGCCATCATCCACAAATCGACAGACAAGAAATGCTGGAGAGGGTGTGGAGAAAAGGGAACACTCCTGCATTGCTGGTGGGAATGTAAATTGATTCAGCCTCTATGGAAGACAGTCTGGAGATTTCTTAAAAAACTAAAAATAGAAGCACCATACGACCCAGCAATCCCACTCTTAGGCTTATACCCTGATGAAATCAAATCTGAAAGAAGCACCTGTACCCCAATGTTCAATGCAGCTCTCTATACAATAGCTAGAACATGGAAGCAACCTAGATGTCCATCAACGAACGAATGGATACAAAAGCTCTGGTACATATATACAATGGAATACTACACAGTTATAAAGAGAAATGCAGAAGAATCAGCCCTAATGAGGTGGCTGGATCTAGAATGTATCCTACAAAGTGAAGTCAGTCAGAAAGAGAAGGACAATTACAATATATTAACACATATATATGGAATGTAGTATAATGGTGATGATGGCACACTCAGTGAAGCGACGGAAAGACAGGCATGGACAGTGGACATATGGACATTGTGGGGAAGGAATAGTGGGTGAGAGGTATAAAGAAAGTAGCATGAAGGCCTGTACTATCATATGTGAAGAAAATAGCTATAGTCATTGCTCTGTGAGAAAGGAGATCCTTCAGGGGTGCTGTCTGATGGTTGGGAGGGATGGGAAGGGGGGGATATACGTATGACTAATCTGGGAACATACATTATCTGTGAACAACAAAACTCTATAAAAGTTAAAAGTAAAATAAAAGTTAAAAAAAAAAAGCATTGGCATTGCAGTCTTCCTACAAATGCTTAATTATCTGTAGAATGAAGACTTACAGTATGATAATTTCTGGCCCATACAGAACAGATTGCCACAACATGAGTGAACCTGCATGTAGGGTCCTTGAGCATTCAGGAGAAAAGAACCCTGATTCTTAAGAGTCCCAGATTCCCGTCTGGCCTTTACCCTGTTCCAACGGGGGGCTCTTATTTGAATGCACCTTGTCTGAGCAAGCTTCCTGAGCTGTTAAGATGGGGGTGATATTCTCTGGGCTTCCACAGTGGCTTGACGGTAAAGAATCCACCTGCAATGCAGGAGACCTGGGTTTGATCCCTGGGTCAGGAAGATCCCTTGGAGAAGAAAATGCTACTCACTCTAGTATTCTCACCTGGGAAATCCCAGAGGAGTCTGATGGGCTACAGTCCATAGGATTGCAAACTCAGGCACAACTGAACTAAGCACACACAACAGATGCAACATTACCCAGCACCTAAATACAGCAGGTGCTCATTAAATGCCAGCATCGTTTCCTGGCTTCCGACTCCCTACAGTTCCTATGCCTAAGCTCACACCCCAGAAAGCCTCAGAGGGTGTGTAGGCTGAACTTGGCTGATAAAGAAAAGGGGCCAGGTAAGAGGCCAAGGCAAGGAGAAGGAGGCCACAGACCAGGAAGCAAGGTAAAGACCCCAGACTTAAGGCCCTGGGATAGGCATGGCCTAGTTTATCTTGCATTTTCCTGTTTGAGGGCTTGCTAGGTAAGCTCACAACAGGTTCGGGTTCAACATTAAATTCCTGTTCAGGTAAAAACTAAGTGGGAGACAGGAATAGTGGACATATGGACATTGTGGGGAAGGAATAGTGGGTGAGAGGTATAAAGAAAGTAGCATGAAGGCCTGTACTATCATATGTGAAGAAAATAGCTATAGTCATTGCTCTGTGAGAAAGGAGATCCTTCAGGGGTGCTGTCTGATGGTTGGGAGGGATGGGAAGGGGGGGATATACGTATGACTAATCTGGGAACATACATTATCTGTGAACAACAAAACTCTATAAAAGTTAAAAGTAAAATAAAAGTTAAAAAAAAAAAGCATTGGCATTGCAGTCTTCCTACAAATGCTTAATTATCTGTAGAATGAAGACTTACAGTATGATAATTTCTGGCCCATACAGAACAGATTGCCACAACATGAGTGAACCTGCATGTAGGGTCCTTGAGCATTCAGGAGAAAAGAACCCTGATTCTTAAGAGTCCCAGATTCCCGTCTGGCCTTTACCCTGTTCCAACGGGGGGCTCTTATTTGAATGCACCTTGTCTGAGCAAGCTTCCTGAGCTGTTAAGATGGGGGTGATATTCTCTGGGCTTCCACAGTGGCTTGACGGTAAAGAATCCACCTGCAATGCAGGAGACCTGGGTTTGATCCCTGGGTCAGGAAGATCCCTTGGAGAAGAAAATGCTACTCACTCTAGTATTCTCACCTGGGAAATCCCAGAGGAGTCTGATGGGCTACAGTCCATAGGATTGCAAACTCAGGCACAACTGAACTAAGCACACACAACAGATGCAACATTACCCAGCACCTAAATACAGCAGGTGCTCATTAAATGCCAGCATCGTTTCCTGGCTTCCGACTCCCTACAGTTCCTATGCCTAAGCTCACACCCCAGAAAGCCTCAGAGGGTGTGTAGGCTGAACTTGGCTGATAAAGAAAAGGGGCCAGGTAAGAGGCCAAGGCAAGGAGAAGGAGGCCACAGACCAGGGAAGCAAGGTAAAGACCCCAGACTTAAGGCCCTGGGATAGGCATGGCCTAGTTTATCTTGCATTTTCCTGTTTGAGGGCTTGCTAGGTAAGCTCACAACAGGTTCGGGTTCAACATACTTTACAAAGGTTAAGCAGCCTCGCCCCATCGGGTAGCACTCAGGTAACTAAGAAAAGCCAACCACTCACTTGGATAAGTGGCAGCCACTGGTGGTGACCAAGAGAACTCAAGATGTGGGCTTGGCTGAGGGTCTGAGGTCTGACCTCAGGCAGCCTTGCTCCTCACAAATGGAACAGCGTCAGTTTCTTGGTTGTGTCCAACTCTTTGAGACCCCATAGACTGTAGCCTCTGGCCATGGAATTCTCCAGGCAAGAATACTAGAGTGGATGGCCATTCCCCTCTCCAAGGGATCTTCCCGACCCATGGGTCAAGCCTGGGTCTTGAGGGTTGCAGGCCGTTTCACAAATGGAAACCCCTCCTTTTCTTCTCACTGCCAGCTGGGATGGGTTGGTCGACTCACATGATCAATAAGTGGCAGAACTAGCACCTGACCCCATTTCTTTGATGTTCAGGCCCATGATCTCTGCATAAGCCCCATGACCCCCTCTCCAAGTACAGCCTAAAATGTTAGGCAGTATGACCTTTCCAACCTCCTGCCTGGGGCTGGAAAGGAAAACATCGGGAATACAGTTCATGCTTTCCCATGCTGTGTCTGTGCAGACATGACTAATCAACCAAGCTCTACAGGAACCCGAGTTGATTGGGGATGTCTGCCTTGGGACCACAGGAGGGAGATGCAGATTTGCCAGCCCTGCCTCAGATGGGGAGGCAGATGCCATCACTGACTGATGAGAGTTGGCCTGTTTGAAAATGGTTTGGTGGGCCTCTTCCGGGTCAGCGCTGTGTTAATTACCACTGCACTCTAGGGAACCAAGTCCAACTCCATTTCACTAGAAGAGAAAGATGCAGTTCCCTCAACTGGTAGAAGGCCAGTTCATTCACATCAATGAGATGGTGGCAAACAAACTCCAACCCGCATGCTTAATGGTGGGAGAGTAGATGTTGCCCTGAATTGGGTCAGAGACAAATGGAGGACGGTTGAGTTTACTTACATATTTTCATGGCCTCCCTCAATGAGCCCCTCCTTGAGAGCAGAGACCTGGTCTACCTTGTCCATCACTGTATCCCCAGCATCTGCAACAGTGCCTGGCACATAGTAAATGTTCTGTAAATACCGGTGGATTGACTCTCAAATGAATGACTGAACCAAGCAGACAGCCTAGGGAGGGGTGGGCACCTGGTCCATGGCCATTGCTGAGCAGCATCCAGTATTTCCAGGGTCTTGGGGGCAGAGATGGTTCTGCTTGCCTTTATTTTGTCCCTCCCTTACCCTCCAGGGGTGGGCATAACCGGTTCATTTCCCTGTGGCCCCTGGCAGGATGCCGAGGCTTGGGGTTCTCAGGGCTACCTGCAGAATGGCTGCCGTTCTTACCAAACTACCGGGGCTCTATGAATGGCGTCCACGGCCACTTCACACTGCTCCTGTCACATCCCGGCAGGACAGAGGAGACTCCAGTGAATGAAAGAGTCCCTGCTGACCCAGGGCTCCAGAAGAATTTTAGGGACTGTGCTCTGGATACAAAGTGAGACCCATGATCCAGAAGAGAGGCATCTGTTTCTCCCACAAGGCTCGCCGGCCATCAGCCTGGCCATGGCTATGCCCTCCCTTTGCCTCAGAGAGGACACCCTCCTGCCTGGCTCCCTCTGCCCACCCTGGGGGGCCCCTGAGGCAGCGATGCTGCCATGTTCAGATAGGCGGGGGGCTTTGGAGACTGGGCCTCCCTGCACGAGGAGGGCCCACTCAGATGCAGCGGCTCCCTGTCCTCAGACTGCGCCCTGCACTGGGTTTCTCCCAGCATCACACGAGCACGCAGCTCCCTCTCACATCCTTAACGGAAAACCGGCCTTTGACCCCACTTCCCCTCGGGCTCTCATTCCACTTCTCTTCCTCCTATCGGAGCAAAGATGTTTCAGATGACTGTGCCCCCACCTCCACCTGTGCGTTCATCCGCTCCTTCCATCCCCTCTGGCCCGTGCCTGTCCCCAGGTCACCGAAGACCTCCAGGCCGTACAGCCCAACACCCTGGCCTCACGCACTTGACGGCGCGGGGCAGGCTTCTCCACGCCCTCCTGGCTCCCGTCTCTGGCTGATCTCCCCTCACTCTGACCTCCAGGCATCAGAGGCCTTTGCCCTCCTGCTCCACGGTTTCCTGACTGGGCTCGTCCTGCCTCCCAGCTCTAAATCTGACCACAGGCTGATGCCACCCAGCCTGCACCTCACCCGGAAATCCACACTCAGAACCAAGAGGGGCCCCTGCCTCTGCCAGGTGTCCAACTGCATCTCCAGCCTCACACGCCGGGGACCTGAGTCCCTGAGGAGCCCTCCAACAACCTGCTCCTCTTCATCTCCCCACACTCTGTCCAGGCGGCCTCGGCCTTCCATCTCCTCTGACCCCAAGGCCCAGGATCCTCCCTGATTCTCTCTCTCGCCCGCCCCACTCCCGACTCACCAGCCAGCCACGTCAGCTCTGCCTGCAGTGCTCCCAGAATCTGGCCTCCTCCCGCCACTCCTCGGTCCCCACCCTGGGCCATGTCACCGCCATCCCGTGTCCGCGTTGTGCAGTGGCCTCCTAACTGGTGTCTCAGCCCCAAGCCTACGTCTGCTCAGCAGGGAGTGTCCCTGAACATGCAAGTCAGATTAGGTCACTCTTCTCCTTTCCTATGGCCGCTCTCACTCGAGGGCGAGTACAGTCCTCAGAATGACCCATCAGGGAGGGCCATGTGACCTGTCATCCCCTCCCCACCCGCCCTCGCTGTGATCTCGCCAGCCCTCCCTGTCCCACGGCTCCTCTCTTCCTGGTTCACGCCCACTCCCGTGGCATCTCCGCGCCGCTGTCCTCTGCCCAGAGCCGCCTCCTGCTCCCGCACCAAGGCCCCGGGCCTCCCTGCCTCCTCCAGGGCTTGACTTAAACGTCATCTTCTCAGCAAAACTGTCCCTGGACACCGAGCTCACTCTAAACCCTGTTCTTTCTGCTTTGAACGTGCCACCACCTCGCAATAGATATTCTGGGTTTATTGAGGGGAAGTGACAGCTTCGTATCCCTGACTTTCTGTCGAGGAACACTGGCCCTTCTTCCTGCTTCAGAATTTGGGATGGTTTCTTTCTGGGGGGTTTCCAAAGCCCACAGCTCAGGCCTCTCTTCGCTGCAGGGAGCCTCGCCTGCCTCCCAGGGATGCGTACCAGCAGCTGGAAACAGGTGGACAGCTCAGGGCTTCCCGCCTCCCAGACTCGCCTGGACATCGCTTGAAGGCAGTGCCTGAGCCTCATCCAGCACCATTTTCAGAAGCTGGCTTGAGGCACAGTCCACGCTGATTAAGGAGGCGGCGGGGAGATGACCTGGTGGTGGGACCGAGTGGGGAAGCGGGGGTGCTCCCAAGGGCCAACTACCTTAAGCTGCCTCTTCCTTTCCCGATTCTCTCGCTGAGGGGCTCCAGACAGGGCTGCATGCCCAGGGTGAAACATCCAACAGCCACAGGCCTGCTGGGGATCATCCTAAGGAAGGAAGGGCAGATGGGGATCTAATGCACACCCCACCTGGAAGGGCTGCTGCTCCACGACTGAATGGGGCCCAGCATTTCCATACCTGCTGACTCTTCTAGAAAATCCCATGCTCTAGATTGTCTCATTTTTTTGTTTTAAATATCTCCTTATTTTTCAATATCAGCAATTAATCCTACTACCCAACCACGTCTGGGGCCTTGTGTGGCAGCTGGACTGCTCATCTGAGCAGCTAGCTGCTCCTGCAAGAGGCTAACATGGGAGAGAGGGCCCAGGCACGGTGGAGGAGCCAGGCCGTGCAGAGACCTACGTTCCAGGCCTAGCTCCACCATTCATGAGCTGTGTGACCTTGGGTAAGCCCTTTGACCCATCTGTGCCTTTTTGCTCACGTATCATTATGCTTCCACCGCGTTCTATCATGGTGAGCATAAAAGGAAAGTAGACGCTCTAGCTGCGCCTGACGGTGCTCGCGGGCTTGTGCTTAAAGAGTCATCGCCATCTCAGAGGGGACCGGGAAGTCCTGGGAGGGAAGCGGCGTCCTTCTGGGGGAGTCTGAGCAGAGGATGCAAGGCCACCGGGTGGAAGGCTGTCGTGGAGCCTGGGCAGAGGGGCGACGGGAGGCGGAGACGTGTGGCTGTGATCAGCCTCCTGGTGAGTCTGTCTCAAGCAGAGATGCCCAGGGACTCCCAATGTGAAAAACTTTTTTTAGCCGCCTGGCTTGCAGGATCTTGGCTTGCAGGGATCGAACCCACACCCTCTGCAATGAAAGCATGGAGTCCTAACCACTGGACCACCAGGGAAGAGCTCCTGGGGAGCACTTCCATGCCCCCAAATTTTTTGGCCACATCCCACAACATGTGGGACCTTAGCTTCCCAATCAGAGATGAAACGTGCACCCCGTGCATTGGAAACTGGAGCCTTAGCCCCTGGGAAGTCCAAACACTTGAGATGGGAGGGCAAGGGATCAGACACCTTCAGACAGAGTGCAGTAATGAGAGAAGCTGTGGGGGGCAGTGGGGTCCACCGCAGGCTGTCTGGCGGCGGGGGCACGCTGTTGCTGCCACCGACCCCTCAGCTCTGAAGAGCACAGAGCTCACGGACAAGCACAGCGAGTGACTGGCAGGCCCAGGAATCCAGGCCCCTGCTTCCTGCCAGGGGAACTGGGAGGGTTGGGGCGGGGAGGGAGTGGTGGTTTGTTTTCCAGCCTCTGAAGGCAAGTCCAGGAAGGTCCTCCTTCCTCCAGATCCCCACTAAGAATAGTGGCAGCGGATGGGCCCGGAACTGTGACATTCCCTAGACTCCAGAGGCGGAGATTTCTGGAAACGTAGCATCAGCCCACAGGCGCCATGCCCCACACAGTAAGAACTTCTTTTCAGGCTCATGTCAATGCATGAGGTCATTCCCAGGCAAGCTGATGGCACTAGCAGGCCCCTGGGAGGAGGCAGGGAATACCTGGGGGTCAGGGAGGCAGGACACCAGGCTGTGTGGCCTTGGGAAATCACACACCCTCTCTGGGTTTTGGTGTCATACTCTCAAGGTGGTTCATCAGGGCCTCTAGAACCTTCAGGAACCTGCCCTGGGTGCCCAGTGGTTTGAGGACTGGCCTTGCCAGGCCCTTTCTCCAGGAGAGACCCAGCCGAAGGGCAGGAGCCACAGAGAGCAGACCCTGGAGCTAGATTGTCTGGGTTCAAAGCCAGTTTGGTCACTCAGCAAAGGAGCGACGTGGAGCCAGCCACAGATCCCAGAGCTTCACCCCCTGTAAAAGAAGGACATATCGTTCCAATTGCAGCCCAGGCCTGCCCCATAAACACTCCTCCGTGTTCACCAAGGGACCGAGCGTGGAAAAGTGACCCAACAGGTAGAAGCGGAAGGCCACAGCCATCACGGTCCCTTCATAGAGGGACAAGACTCCATCCAAGGCGAACAAGCGAGTAACAACAGGGGGAACCACAGAGAAGCAATGTGGAGCCGATGAAGTCAGACACGAGGGCATGCGCTAGTCTGTGCCACGCCCCTGACTGTGCTTCAAAAGGGCGGGGTTATTCCAGGCAGTGAGGTCAGGAAGAAGCTCCCCCCAGAGGGGACAGTGACAGGAAGGGGACCCAGGAAGTTCATGATGTTCCACTTCTTGATCCGGGTGCTGGCGAGACAGGCGTGCTGTCTGTGATAAAGCACCAGGCTGTCAACTTGAACCTCGCACTTTTCCGTCGGTAGGTCACACCCGAAGGCTTGCTCGCTCAGATGCTCAGTCATGTCCAATTCTTTGCAACCCTGAGGACTGTAACCCACCAGGCTCTCTGTCCATGGAGTGGTTTCTTTTTTTTTTTTTTTTTTAATTTTGGCCTCTTTTATTGTTTATATATTTATTTTCACCCATCTTTATTCTTTGGCCTGTGTGGGCCTCCTGTTGCAGTGGCCTCCCTTGCTGCAGAGCACCAGCTCTGGGCACATGCGCTCCAGAGCACTGGCTTATAATTGGACACACCAGCCCAGCTGCTCCACAGCACCTCCCGGGCCAGGAACCAAACCGGTGGCCCTTGCACGGCAAGGTGGACTTTCTACCCCCTGGACCATCAGGGAAGCCCCTGAAAATGGAATTTTTCAGTCAAGAACACTGGAGCAGGGTGCCTTTTGGGAAATCTTCTTGACCCAGGGGTCAAACTGGCATCTCTTATGTCTCCGGCATTGGCAGGTAGATTTTTTAAAACAGCTCCCACCTCAGAGGGATAGTTTTGTATACACAATGCGCCCCGTGTTGTTGAGTACAGTGGGGAGTAAATGCCAGCTCTCATCATCCAGGGGGTGAACCCCTCAGCACCCCGTGAATCGGCAGTGAGGTAAGGCGGTTCCAGGTAGACAAGGTGTGCCCTACACGCATCCCGCAGGACTCTGGGGGCTCGAGAAGGAACATGAACTTAGGTTTGGTCCCAGATTCAAAGTCCAACTCTTCCCAGCACGGGCAAAGAGGACATCTTCTGGGATTTCCCTGGTGGTCCAGTGGCTAAGACTCAGCACTTCCAATGCAGGGGCCCGGGTGTGTTCCCTGGTCAGGGAACGAGATTCCACATGCGGCAGCTGAGCGTCGGCATGCTGCAGCTGAAGAGCCTACGTGCCGCCAGGAAGAACAAAGATCCTGTGGCTGCAACGAAGATGCAGCACTGCCAAACGATCACATACATGTCAAGAAGAAAACATGACATCTGTGTGTGACTCGGATGAGAGTAAAGGGACACAACTTCCACAAAGAGGCACAGACAGAGCTTGAGGGATGAAGGTTAAGCGTTGACTTTCTCAGCCCCGATGAGGAGGAGGAGGAGGAGGAGGGTAGTGTTGTTGTTCAGTCACTAAGTTGTGTCTGACTCTTTGCAACGCCATGGACTGCAGAACGCCAAGCTTCCCTGTTCCTCACCATCTCCTAGAGTTTGCTTAAACTCATGGCCATTGAGTCAATGATGCCATCCAACCGTCTCATCTTTTGCCGCCCTCTTCTTCACCTGCCCTCCATCTTTCCCAGCATCAAGGTCTTTTCTAGTGAGTCATCACTTCCCACGGCCAAAGTACTGGAGCTTCAGCTTCAGCATCAGTCCTTCCAATGACTATGCAGAGTTGATGTCCTTTAGGATGGACTGGTTTGATCTCCTTGAAATCCAAGGGATTCTTTAGAATCTTCTCCAACACCACCGTTCAGAGGCATCACTTCTTCGGCACTCAACCTTCTTTATGGTCCAGCTTTCACATCCATCCATGACTTCTGGAAAAACCACAGCTTTGGGTAGACAGACCTGGGTTGGGTTAAAACATTTTGAAGTTTTCACTGAATTTTCTTTGCAACAAGCCTGTGAGGTAGTTACTATCAGGACCCCTACCGAACAAACAGGAAACAGGCAAAGATATAGGCAAGAGGTGGATGCAGGATCCTGCCCAGGTACCCTGCGCTGAGCTCTTGCTCTTAACTGTGCCCAGATGGGCAGTGGTAGCTAAAGAGTGGCTGGAATCGATGCCACCTTGGCCGTGGGGAGAAGGGGTGCTAGATGGTCCCATCTCATGAGATCCCAACACCCTGCAGGCCCCAAGCCTTCCTAGGGAACCTGCTGCTCAACTCAAGAGACTCAGGACAGCTGCTGGGGAAACAGGTCACAGTCCAGGTGGGGGTCCCAGCAGGACATCAAGGATTCATTCAGGGGATGCTCTGCCTCCCACTGGCCATGCGCCTTTGGGAAGCCATGGGATTTCAGAGACTTGGCATTCTCCTTTGTGGAATGCAGCACTGCCAAACGATCACATACATGTCAAGAAGAAAACATGACATCTGTGTGTGACTCGGATGAGTAAAGGGACACAACTTCCACAAAGAGGCACAGACAGAGCTTGAGGGATGAAGGTTAAGCGTTGACTTTCTCAGCCCCGATGAGGAGGAGGAGGAGGAGGAGGGTAGTGTTGTTGTTCAGTCACTAAGTTGTGTCTGACTCTTTGCAACGCCATGGACTGCAGAACGCCAAGCTTCCCTGTTCCTCACCATCTCCTAGAGTTTGCTTAAACTCATGGCCATTGAGTCAATGATGCCATCCAACCGTCTCATCTTTTGCCGCCCTCTTCTTCACCTGCCCTCCATCTTTCCCAGCATCAAGGTCTTTTCTAGTGAGTCATCACTTCCCACGGCCAAAGTACTGGAGCTTCAGCTTCAGCATCAGTCCTTCCAATGACTATGCAGAGTTGATGTCCTTTAGGATGGACTGGTTTGATCTCCTTGAAATCCAAGGGATTCTTTAGAATCTTCTCCAACACCACCGTTCAGAGGCATCACTTCTTCGGCACTCAACCTTCTTTATGGTCCAGCTTTCACATCCATCCATGACTTCTGGAAAAACCACAGCTTTGGGTAGACAGACCTGGGTTGGGTTAAAACATTTTGAAGTTTTCACTGAATTTTCTTTGCAACAAGCCTGTGAGGTAGTTACTATCAGGACCCCTACCGAACAAACAGGAAACAGGCAAAGATATAGGCAAGAGGTGGATGCAGGATCCTGCCCAGGTACCCTGCGTCTGAGCTCTTGCTCTTAACTTTGTCCAGATGGGCAGTGGTAGCTAAAGAGTGGCTGGAATCGATGCCACCTTGGCCGTGGGGAGAAGGGGTGCTAGATGGTCCCATCTCATGAGATCCCAACACCCTGCAGGCCCCAAGCCTTCCTAGGGAACCTGCTGCTCAACTCAAGAGACTCAGGACAGCTGCTGGGGAAACAGGTCACAGTCCAGGTGGGGGTCCCAGCAGGACATCAAGGATTCATTCAGGGGATGCTCTGCCTCCCACTGGCCATGCGCCTTTGGGAAGCCATGGGATTTCAGAGACTTGGCATTCTCCTTTGTGGAATGCGCCCAATAAAACCTGCTAATCTCATGGTGCCTGAAGATGAGCTGTATAATTCATGAGGGTGAAGACGGCTGTTATGATGAGGGGACAGCTGACTGGGGGGTGAGGTGGTACAGGTGCCCAGCTGTGCCGTCTGGGTAAGTCCGTCGGTCTACTTCTGACATAAAGGGTTAATCAGTTGTCATGACCGCAGATCTGAGCCTCATCCTGAGATCAGCATCTGCAGTCACAAAACTCATTCTGATCTAGATCAACTCCTAGAGACTCTCTGAAAATACTTCTTAATTTGGCAAAGGAAACAAGGCATTTATATATATATATATATATATATATATATATATATATAGATAGATAGATAGATAGATATATAAAATAAAGATCTTTATGTTGTGGGTGTGTTTCTTTGGGCAGGGAGAAGCAGATTGGGGAAGGAGGGGGGCAGGTGGGCCACTTCCATTGGTCTTTCATTTATCTATTTTTCATCCATCTTTGTTCTTTGGCCTGCGTGGGCCTCCCATCGCAGTGGCCTCTGTTGTTGCAGAACACCAGCTCTGGGCGCATGCGCTCCAGAGCTCCGGCTCGGTAATTGGACACATCCGTCCAGGTGCTCCGCGGCACGTGGGATCTTCCCAGCCCAGGGATCGAACCGGCGCCCCTAGTACTGCAAGGCGGTGTCCTTACCCACTGGAGCACCAGGGAAGCCCACAAGGCATGTTTTTAATCGACCTCCAAAAGTGTCAGTCGCGATAATTGTTATTTTTGATTTTGTTCTTGTATCTCTGATTTTCCTTTCCTTTTCTAGGCGCACGGGGACTTCAGGTGACAGACGTGTGGCAGCGAGCGTGCACAAGAACCAATTTCCTTGTCCTCTCCAACAGACCGGTGCTAGATGGTCCCATCTCATGAGATCCCAACACCCTGCAGGCCCCAAGCCTTCCTAGGGAACCTGCTGCTCAACTCAAGAGACTCAGGACAGCTGCTGGGGAAACAGGTCACAGTCCAGGTGGGGGTCCCAGCAGGACATCAAGGATTCATTCAGGGGATGCTCTGCCTCCCACTGGCCATGCGCCTTTGGGAAGCCATGGGATTTCAGAGACTTGGCATTCTCCTTTGTGGAATGCGCCCAATAAAACCTGCTAATCTCATGGTGCCTGAAGATGAGCTGTATAATTCATGAGGGTGAAGACGGCTGTTATGATGAGGGGACAGCTGACTGGGGGGTGAGGTGGTACAGGTGCCCAGCTGTGCCGTCTGGGTAAGTCCGTCGGTCTACTTCTGACATAAAGGGTTAATCAGTTGTCATGACCGCAGATCTGAGCCTCATCCTGAGATCAGCATCTGCAGTCACAAAACTCATTCTGATCTAGATCAACTCCTAGAGACTCTCTGAAAATACTTCTTAATTTGGCAAAGGAAACAAGGCATTTATATATATATATATATATATATATATATATATATATATATATATAGATAGATATATAAAATAAAGATCTTTATGTTGTGGGTGTGTTTCTTTGGGCAGGGAGAAGCAGATTGGGGAAGGAGGGGGGCAGGTGGGCCACTTCCATTGGTCTTTCATTTATCTATTTTTCATCCATCTTTGTTCTTTGGCCTGCGTGGGCCTCCCATCGCAGTGGCCTCTGTTGTTGCAGAACACCAGCTCTGGGCGCATGCGCTCCAGAGCTCCGGCTCGGTAATTGGACACATCCGTCCAGGTGCTCCGCGGCACGTGGGATCTTCCCAGCCCAGGGATCGAACCGGCGCCCCTAGTACTGCAAGGCGGTGTCCTTACCCACTGGAGCACCAGGGAAGCCCACAAGGCATGTTTTTAATCGACCTCCAAAAGTGTCAGTCGCGATAATTGTTATTTTTGATTTTGTTCTTGTATCTCTGATTTTCCTTTCCTTTTCTAGGCGCACGGGGACTTCAGGTGACAGACGTGTGGCAGCGAGCGTGCACAAGAACCAATTTCCTTGTCCTCTCCAACAGACCCCAGCCACCACTGTCCTCTCTCCCCAGCAAAAGGCAGGTTCCCGCAGCCTCCCCGGCCATGGCCCCGAGCTACCCGACACCACCCTTTCCATTGGGGAGGCCTGTGAGTTTTATGGCAAGACTGTAAGTCTACTATAATTAAGACCTCTATAAAATATTTAGATCACTGTGCACAGATATATTAATGGTTATACATTCGATGTTAATGAATGTAATTAGATGAAAGATGAGCCAAGCCTGTCACTAAATATATACTCAGAATGGCTAAACTCTCGTATGTAAAATTATATGTGTGAGCAGGTGTACACATTTAGACTTCTCTGAGGGGCAGTGATTTGTCTTACTGAAGAAATGCTCAGAGGGTTGTCCGCAATAGGGTGGGGGCAAAGAGAGTTAGTAGGCTGGGGAAAAGGCAGGGTGTTCAGTGCGGGAAGACTGATCCCCCACAAGGTCCCTGGGAATTATGAAGATCGAATGAGTTAGTACATGTAAAAATTTGCATGCCTCCACAGGTGGAGAACTCATTACTCCTAAAGCATCCAGTTTCAATACTAAGGACCACATCCCAGAGGCAGGCATAGGCAAATGGTCTTGTAGGGCAACACGGGGGTCTCTTCCAGAACACTAAGTTTATCTGCAAAAGCTACTTATTTTTAAAAAATTAATTTATTTATTTTGGTGGGGGTGGGGAGGCGGGAGGGAGAGGGGTTGGGGGGGCCACTTCTATTGGTCTTTCATTTCTCTATTTTCATCCATCTTTGTTCTTTGGCTCCTGTGGGCCTCCCATCGCGGTGGCATCCGTTGTCACAGAGCACCGGCTCTGGGCGCATGCGCCTCAGAGCTCCTGCTCGGTGATTGGACACATCGGTCCAGCCACTCTGCAGCACGTGGGATCTTCCCAGGCCAGGGATCGAACTGGCGCCCCTTGCACTGCAAGGCGGTGTCCTTACCCACTGGACCACCAGGGGAAGCGGGGAAGCGCCTGCAAAAGCTACTTTAAAACGACACATCAGACCTCCCTGGTGACTCAGTGGTTAAGAATGCGCCTGGCAGTGCAGGGGACCCAGGTTCAATCCTTGGTCTGGGAAGATTCCACATGTCATAACTAAGCCCGGGCGCCACGACTGCTGAGCTCTGTGCTCTAGAGTCCACACACCACAGCCAGAAAGTAGCCCCTGCTCGCCAGACAGAGAAAGCCTGTGCACAGCCATGAAGACCTAGCATCGTCATTTACAAATAATAAGCAAATTTCCTGACAGTGACCAATGTCCGGGGTTCTATGAGAGCCAGCCGGTACCCTCTGCTCAAGAAGCACAGAGATGAATTTTGGGGGCTTTCTCCCTGGGTGCCCGAAATGCCCTGCCATGAAAGGTTAATCCAGCAGGGTGGAACTGGCTCCCTCGAGACCTGGCCTGGAGTGGCTGACACTGAGATAGGTGACAGAATTACTGAAAACAACAGCAACAACCACAGCAGCAGTCATACCCATTCCTACCCTCTGCTGTGGAGTGCTGTGCTTGGCAAACACGCCCCGAGTGCGCGGAGAAGCACCCAGGGTGGGGGCAAAGAGAGTTAGTAGGCGGGCAGGGTGTTCAGTGCGGAAGACTGATCCCCCACAAGGTCCCTGGGAATTATGAAGATCGAATGAGTTAGTACATGTAAAAATTTGCATGCCTCCACAGGTGGAGAACTCATTACTCCTAAAGCATCCAGTTTCAATACTAAGGACCACATCCCAGAGGCAGGCATAGGCAAATGGTCTTGTAGGGCAACACGGGGGTCTCTTCCAGAACACTAAGTTTATCTGCAAAAGCTACTTATTTTTAAAAAATTAATTTATTTATTTTGGTGGGGTGGGGAGGCGGGAGGGAGAGGGGTTGGGGGGGCCACTTCCACTGGTCTTTCATTTGTCTAGTTTCATCCATCTTTGTTCTTTGGCTCCTGTGGGCCTCCCATCGCGGTGGCATCCGTTGTCACAGAGCACCGGCTCTGGGCGCATGCGCCTCAGAGCTCCTGCTCGGTGATTGGACACATCGGTCCAGCCACTCTGCAGCACGTGGGATCTTCCCAGGCCAGGGATCGAACTGGCGCCCCTTGCACTGCAAGGCGGTGTCCTTACCCACTGGACCACCAGGGGAAGCGGGGAAGCGCCTGCAAAAGCTACTTTAAAACGACACATCAGACCTCCCTGGTGACTCAGTGGTTAAGAATGCGCCTGGCAGTGCAGGGGACCCAGGTTCAATCCTTGGTCTGGGAAGATTCCACATGTCATAACTAAGCCCGGGCGCCACGACTGCTGAGCTCTGTGCTCTAGAGTCCACACACCACAGCCAGAAAGTAGCCCCTGCTCGCCAGACAGAGAAAGCCTGTGCACAGCCATGAAGACCTAGCATCGTCATTTACAAATAATAAGCAAATTTCCTGACAGTGACCAATGTCCGGGGTTCTATGAGAGCCAGCCGGTACCCTCTGCTCAAGAAGCACAGAGATGAATTTTGGGGGCTTTCTCCCTGGGTGCCCGAAATGCCCTGCCATGAAAGGTTAATCCAGCAGGGTGGAACTGGCTCCCTCGAGACCTGGCCTGGAGTGGCTGACACTGAGATAGGTGACAGAATTACTGAAAACAACAGCAACAACCACAGCAGCAGTCATACCCATTCCTACCCTCTGCTGTGGAGTGCTGTGCTTGGCAAACACTCCCCAAGTGCTCCGAGAAGCACCCAGTGAGGAGGGCTGGTGAGACCTGCAGCCCCATTTCACAGTCGGGAAACCGAGCAAGGTTAGAGTTGTCCACTCACAAATGAATCGGAGACTGGGCTGGGTTCAAATCACACACTGCTGACCCTCGAGGCAAACCCTCTCCCGGCAGAGTCCCCTGGGTGTGGCTGACTCTGGGACCACCTCTCTTGGACTCTAGAGGGGATCCTCGTTCCTGCTCAGCCTATGAGGCCAGGCCAGCTGTTTCCCTGGACAGAAGGCTCCCCAGGAATGAGCTCCAGTTTCCTGAGGTTCCTAGCAATTGGCTCCGTTAAGCATCCTTCCTGCGTTCCCCAAGATGTACAGCAGTGTGTACATCCACTGTGTTACATGTGTGAGACGCAGAAGCAGAGGAAGCAAACCGAAAGGCAAGAAAAAGAATTTCTCAACAACAAAATAACTGTTTTGGGCTTCCCTGGTAGCTCAGTGGTGAAGAGCTTGCCTGCCAATGCAAGAGACACAGATTTGATCCCTGATCTGGGAAGATCCCGCGTGCTGCGGGGCAACCAAGCCGGTGAGCCACAAGAGAAGTCACTGCCACAAGGAGCCTGCTCACCTCAACTAGAAAGTGGCCCCTACTCCCTGCAACTAGAGAAGACCTTGTGGCAGCAGTGAAAACCCAGAATAGCCAAAAACAAAAACAAAAACAAAAAACCCCCTGTTTTGCTAATGTGCCACAGGGCCATTGCACTTGCCACTTGCACTGCCTGAAACACCCCACCCTGATCCCAAGCCCACGGCGGTTCATTCCCCTGCTTCCTGCAAGTCTGAGTCACTGTCACCTTTGTGGGAAGGCCTTTCCTGTCACGCCACCTCATTTCTCAAACTGCAGCATTACCAGACCTCCTAGCACCGACTGTTTTCCCTGTACGCTTTCCCCCTAAAGCTCCATTCTCATCTGACATCATAAATGTTTTGCCAAATCAGAAAGAAAAGTCTAAATACAAATGATGAGGGTCGTGGTTTTTTTTTTTTTTTTTTGCCTATTCATTCAGGAAAAACCTTCTTACCTACCTTAAGCCTGGCACCACAGAGATCCTAAGGTCTCGGATAATAACCTGAGGCAGTGAGGAGACAAGAAAGGTGGTGGCAATGTGAGTAGGAGGCAGCAAAAGGGGGAAGTCAGAGAGATCATGATCCCTGGAAAGGCTTCTGGAGCTTCTCCCAAATATCAGATGGTCCTGCAAAAATGCAACCAACCACCTCCTGAGGCTGTATGTCCCAGCAGCTGGCCCTTGCAGGGCTGGGCCCTTGCTATACCTCAGGGCATATTGTAACAAGGGAGGAGAGAGTTCATGCAAGCCTCGTCAGGAGACCTGGATTCTACAGATACTGTGAACCTCTCACCACTTTCCTCTGTGCTTGTGTAGCGCACAGCACTGGGGCTCTGGCAGTCAAGGGCCACATAAACAGGCCAGGCACCAGTCTCCGGGCCTTAGTCTTCTCATCAGCAGAGTGGGAACGAACCGCCTCCCCTCTGGCTCTGAGCCGGGAGGTGTGCACTGTCTGCTCACACGCTAACATTGACTACATTTGGGAACACCCCTGACTACCTTGGTGGACACATGGTTTTCTAAATGGTTTTCTAAGTAGTTGGGCCCTGACGGGGTCCTCTAACTATGGAACTCTTTTTTTCTTTTTTTTTAAACCTTTATTTTGCTTTTAACTTTTACAGTTTTGTTGTTTACAGATATGTATGTTCCCAGATTAGTCATATGCATATACCCCCCTTCCCACCCCTCCCAACCATCACACAGCACCCCTGAAGGATCCCCTTTTCTCACAGAACAATGACTATAGCTATTTTCTTCACTTATGATAGTACAGGCCTTCATGCTACTTCCTTTACGCCTCCCACCTTCTGTTCCTTCCCCACAATGTCCATATGTCCACTGTCCATGTCAGTCTTTCCGTCGCTTCACTGCGTGTGCCATCATCACCATCCTACTAGATTCCATAGATATGTGTTAATATACTGTATTTGTCCTTCTCTTTCTGACTGACTTCACTTTTGATGGTACGTTCTAGATCCAGCCACCTCATTAGGGCTGATTCTTCTGCATTTCTCTTTACAGCTGTGTAGTATTCCATTATGGAACTCTTCACAAATGTACTACTTGAACCACAATCAGATGATCTAAGCTTCTGAAGCACAGTGATGAAAGCCAAGGCTTAGTGAAGTCATTACTCTGAAAACTGGTAAACAGCGGGAAAACAGTCAAGCTTTTATCCTCTGTTTCCTATACCAGCTGGACTAGTGGGTAACCAAATGGCAGAAGGCGGGGAGTTTCTTTAAAAAAGGTTTCCAGCTAATACACAAGGAAGGGTGAGGGACGAGCATGCTGCCCTTCTGCCACTTCTGCTGAACGTCTGGATGCAGGCAGGGCTGCCCACACTGCTGGACAGCGGCCATCAGCCAGCGCGTGCCTCCTGACGGGGAGAACCCGACATCGTCTTTGAAGGAGTATTGCAAAAAGTGAGTAGAGAAAAAGGATCCAGTTTCCAGATGAGCCACCCACTTAGAAGACATTCAAAGGACAGAGGAGCACGGCAGATGACACCGTGGGCCGGGGCTAGTGAAGCCAGGACAGCAGGAGACCTGCCAGACAAACAAGGCTCCTTCAACAAACAACTGGCAAAAATACAGAAAAAGGAAGAGGAATATTTTTTCTTTTTTTTAAGCTTTTTTTGTTTGTTTGTTTGCCACTTCTATTGGTCTTTCATTTATTTCCATCTCTGTTCTTTGGCCTGTGAGGGCCTCACATCACAGTGGCCTCTCTCGCTGCTGAGCACTGGCTCCGGGTGCATGCGCTCCAGAGCTCCGGCTCAGTGGTTGGACACATCAGTCCAGCTGCTCCGCGGCACGTGGGATCTTCCCAGGCCAGGGATCGAACCGGCGTCCCTAGACTGCAAGGTGGTGTCCTTACCCCCTGGACCACCAGGGAAGCCCCAGAGGAATATTTATACTAAAAAACATCCCAACTAAGGACTTCCCTGGTGGTCCAATGGCTAAGAACCCACCCTGCAATTCAGGAGATGTGGGTTGCATCCCTGGTTGGGGAACGAAGATCTCACGTGCTGTGGAGCTCCTGAGCCCCAGCGTCACAACCAGAGCGCCTGGGCGCTATAACTGCTGCCCGTGCCCTCTGGACGCCTGCCACAGCTAAGACCCAAGGCAGCCAACTCAATAAACAGTAAAAAACACCCCAATATTCCAACTAACTGCATTGTGTCCATCATACTCGGATCCTGATTCTAACAAACCAGGTGTAAAACACGAACCTATGAGTCATTTGGAAATTTGAATCAGGAAAACAGTCAAGCTTTTATCCTCTGTTTCCTATACCAGCTGGACTAGTGGGTAACCAAATGGCAGAAGGCGGGGAGTTTCTTTAAAAAAGGTTTCCAGCTAATACACAAGGAAGGGTGAGGGACGAGCATGCTGCCCTTCTGCCACTTCTGCTGAACGTCTGGATGCAGGCAGGGCTGCCCACACTGCTGGACAGCGGCCATCAGCCAGCGCGTGCCTCCTGACGGGGAGAACCCGACATCGTCTTTGAAGGAGTATTGCAAAAAGTGAGTAGAGAAAAAGGATCCAGTTTCCAGATGAGCCACCCACTTAGAAGACATTCAAAGGACAGAGGAGCACGGCAGATGACACCGTGGGCCGGGGCTAGTGAAGCCAGGACAGCAGGAGACCTGCCAGACAAACAAGGCTCCTTCAACAAACAACTGGCAAAAATACAGAAAAAGGAAGAGGAATATTTTTTCTTTTTTTTAAGCTTTTTTTGTTTGTTTGTTTGCCACTTCTATTGGTCTTTCATTTATTTCCATCTCTGTTCTTTGGCCTGTGAGGGCCTCACATCACAGTGGCCTCTCTCGCTGCTGAGCACTGGCTCCGGGTGCATGCGCTCCAGAGCTCCGGCTCAGTGGTTGGACACATCAGTCCAGCTGCTCCGCGGCACGTGGGATCTTCCCAGGCCAGGGATCGAACCGGCGTCCCTAGACTGCAAGGTGGTGTCCTTACCCCCTGGACCACCAGGGAAGCCCCAGAGGAATATTTATACTAAAAAACATCCCAACTAAGGACTTCCCTGGTGGTCCAATGGCTAAGAACCCACCCTGCAATTCAGGAGATGTGGGTTGCATCCCTGGTTGGGGAACGAAGATCTCACGTGCTGTGGAGCTCCTGAGCCCCAGCGTCACAACCAGAGCGCCTGGGCGCTATAACTGCTGCCCGTGCCCTCTGGACGCCTGCCACAGCTAAGACCCAAGGCAGCCAACTCAATAAACAGTAAAAAACACCCCAATATTCCAACTAACTGCATTGTGTCCATCATACTCGGATCCTGATTCTAACAAACCAGGTGTAAAACACGAACCTATGAGTCATTTGGAAATTTGAATCAGGACTGAAGGCCTCATTATTTTAGGTGTGAAAATAGTTTAGTTGTTATATATATATATATATATATATATATATATATATATGAAAGATTCCTTCTTTTTTATAGTAACATACTAAAGCATTTCTTAACTGTCTGAGCCAGGGATTCAGTCCCTGGGTTGGGAAGATCCCCTGGAGAAGGGAAACACATGCCAGTATTCTTGCCTGGAGAATTCCACGGACAGAGGGGTCTGGCAGGCTACAGTGCATGGGGTTGCAAAGAGCTGGGCATGACTAAGCAGCTAAAACTTGCATTTCACTTGTTTACTGAAGTATTTATAGATAGCATCATGTATCTGAGATTTTCCTTACAACAGTTCAGGGAAGAGGGAGTGGATGCGTGTGGGGCAGTGCTGGCCACGGGGTGCTGGGTGCTGGGCTCAGGCCAGGGTCTATGGATTTCATTACACTCGTCTATGGACTTCTAACGGAGGTGGGTCCCTACGAAAGAGAAATGCTACCGAGACTACTGGAGGACAGCTTTTGCCTCTGATGAGTGTCTCAGCCTTTGGTGGTTTCCAAAGTCTAAGAGTCTGGCTCTGGGACTTCCCTGGCGGTCCAATGGTTAAGACACTGCACGTCCACTGCAGGGGCACGGGGTAAACGAAGATCCTGCATGCTGTGTGGTGCGACACACGCACAAAAGCCGGCCCCCTGCTCCAGCGCTCTGGGCAGCCTCACGCAACACCTCCTCTCAACTGCTGTGGGCTGAACAGCAGCCTTGGCTCCCTGGAGGGTGCAGAGCACACCGCGCTCCACCCGAGCAAGGGCCGCCGTCTGTGCAGAGGTGCCCGGGCGCCATGGCTTCGGGTCTCTCTGCTCCCAGGCAGGCTTCCCCTCTTCCTGGTGCCCAGTACGTTCTGCAGAGCCGAGACGGCTTCCGGGGATCGTGACGTCAGGACGCTGCCGTTTCTCACGTCCACGGGATTCCGGCCACGGGACGGAAAAGCCGCCGGTGCTCTTGGCAGCCGGTATCTGCCTGGGCTCCAGCCCTGGTGGAAATCATTGCCTCCGATTAGTGGCGGTGGTTAAAACGCCACGCCCCCACTGCAGGGGGTAGGGGGTCAATCCCTGGTCCTGCTTGGGAAAGACCCTGCATTCCCTGCTATGTGGTGAAGAAAACCAAACCAAACCAAATAAAATAAAATCGTCCCCACCTTTGCAGATGTGCCCAGGATCCCACCTGTACCATCGAGGATGGGCTATAGGCTGCTGGCCTTGCCTTGGTCCCCTCAGAGCCCCAGGGTGGGGCCGCCTAGGGCTGTGCCACAGAGGGCTGTGGGCTTACCGCGGGGGGCCTGCAGGCTTTTATGAAAAACTGCCAACTCAGCATGCAGGATTTATTTACCTCTGCCCAGAGAAAAGCATTTGACCTCTCAAGGAAACATAAACGGAGAGCTTCCTGGCTGATTGTCTGGGGGGAATAACAGGAAGTGAGCTAGTAAAGAGCCCAAACAAATACCACCAAGCGATGAGGATGAAGTAGAGGCCCCGAGGGGCGGGGCCTTGGCACTGCCTCTCGGTGGCCCTGGCCGCCAACCACTCCAACTGTGCTGTCCCAGGGCTCCTGGGACCCACGGGGGCCACTGAGGAGGCACTGGGTTGACTCTCAGGAAAACAGCAGTGCCATTTATAGACCCTGAACTTAGAATTAGAAGGCAGATGGGGCAAAGCAGCGAGAGCCTGAGAGCTGGATACTAAAGCTAGAGGCCCTGTGACACCCTGGGCAAGACACATCGCCTCTAATCTTTAAGTCTGGCTTCTCCATGGGGTGGTTTTAAGGCTCACATAAAATGTCCTCTGTGAAGTGTTCTGCAAACAGCAAGGTGCTCTACAAACATGGTGGAGCACTATCCCCCCTCATTGAGATCTTACTCATCTGCACACAACTCAGTGAGGAACAGCGGTGCTAGAGAAGACTCTAGAAAGTGCCTTGGACAGCAAGGAGATCAACCCGGTCAATCCTACAGGAAATCAACCCTGAATAGTCATTGGAAGGACTGATGCTAAAGCTGAAGCTCCAATACTTTGGCCACCTAATGTGAGAAAACTCAATGGAAAACCCTGATGCTGGGAAAGACTCTGAAGGAGCCGGTATCTGCCTGGGCTCCAGCCCTGGTGGAAATCATTGCCTCCGATTAGTGGCGGTGGTTAAACGCCACGCCCCACTGCAGGGGGTAGGGGGTCAATCCCTGGTCCTGCTTGGGAAAGACCCTGCATTCCCTGCTATGTGGTGAAGAAAACCAAACCAAACCAAATAAAATAAAATCGTCCCCACCTTTGCAGATGTGCCCAGGATCCCACCTGTACCATCGAGGATGGGCTATAGGCTGCTGGCCTTGCCTTGGTCCCCTCAGAGCCCCAGGGTGGGGCCGCCTAGGGCTGTGCCACAGAGGGCTGTGGGCTTACCGCGGGGGGCCTGCAGGCTTTTATGAAAAACTGCCAACTCAGCATGCAGGATTTATTTACCTCTGCCCAGAGAAAAGCATTTGACCTCTCAAGGAAACATAAACGGAGAGCTTCCTGGCTGATTGTCTGGGGGGAATAACAGGAAGTGAGCTAGTAAAGAGCCCAAACAAATACCACCAAGCGATGAGGATGAAGTAGAGGCCCGAGGCGGGCCTTGGCACTGCCTCTCGGTGGCCCTGGCCGCCAACCACTCCAACTGTGCTGTCCCAGGGCTCCTGGGACCCACGGGGGCCACTGAGGAGGCACTGGGTTGACTCTCAGGAAAACAGCAGTGCCATTTATAGACCCTGAACTTAGAATTAGAAGGCAGATGGGGCAAAGCAGCGAGAGCCTGAGAGCTGGATACTAAAGCTAGAGGCCCTGTGACACCCTGGGCAAGACACATCGCCTCTAATCTTTAAGTCTGGCTTCTCCATGGGGTGGTTTTAAGGCTCACATAAAATGTCCTCTGTGAAGTGTTCTGCAAACAGCAAGGTGCTCTACAAACATGGTGGAGCACTATCCCCCCTCATTGAGATCTTACTCATCTGCACACAACTCAGTGAGGAACAGCGGTGCTAGAGAAGACTCTAGAAAGTGCCTTGGACAGCAAGGAGATCAACCCGGTCAATCCTACAGGAAATCAACCCTGAATAGTCATTGGAAGGACTGATGCTAAAGCTGAAGCTCCAATACTTTGGCCACCTAATGTGAAGAGAAAACTCAATGGAAAAGACCCTGATGCTGGGAAAGACTGAAGGCAGAAGGAGAAGAGGGTGAAAGAGGATGAGATGGTTGGATACCGTCACTGATTCAGCGGACATGAACTTTGGCAAATTCTTGGAGATGGTGAGTGACAGAGAAATATGGTATGCTAGCATCCGTGGGGTCACAAATAGTCGGACATGACTTGGTGATTAAGCAACAGTGACGGTCAGCGCTCCCATTTTACAGCCAAAGCTGGGAGGGGTTCAATGACTTGCCTTTGGTTGCTCAGCTCGTGAGAGCCACAGCCTCCTCCTCTTAGGCCTGCCTGATGCCTGCCTTGACCAGGGACCTCTGCAGCCCTGGCAGCTCAGGCCTCCCACCAGCTTGGGAAAGCTCTCTCCTTCATGATGTTGGCAGCTCTGGGGTCCAGAATGACAACCCGCTCCCAGACTCTGATGGGGCACCCTGGATGGGTGAGGTCTGGCCTGGGTGCTAGGCTTACAGTCACGAGCTTTGGCCAAGCCCTCAGGAAAAGCAGCCCCTTGCTTCCACAAACCTCAGCTTAAGACAGACAAAGCCTCCAGATTCCCATTACGCCCCATGGGCACAACAGTTATTTTATTAAAAAGAGAGAGGAGGAGACTCTCTTGCTCTAGACTATGGCAGGAGGGGCTCCCAACCCGTGGGTTCTGCTCACAGGGGGCTGCCTCTGCATGGAGGCGGGGGCTGGCTCTGCCCTGGCTGCTTGGGGCCTGAACTTCAACTGCGTGGAGGCAAAGCATCGCCTCTAATCTTTAAGTCTGGCTTCTCCATGGGGTGGTTTTAAGGCTCACATAAAATGTCCTCTGTGAAGTGTTCTGCAAACAGCAAGGTGCTCTACAAACATGGTGGAGCACTATGCCCCTCATTGAGATCTTACTCATCTGCACACAACGCAGTGAGGAACAGCGGTGCTAGAGAAGACTCTAGAAAGTGCCTTGGACAGCAAGGAGATCAACCCGGTCAATCCTACAGGAAATCAACCCTGAATAGTCATTGGAAGGACTGATGCTAAAGCTGAAGCTCCAATACTTTGGCCACCTAATGTGAAGAGAAAACTCAATGGAAAAGACCCTGATGCTGGGAAAGACTGAAGGCAGAAGGAGAAGAGGGTGAAAGAGGATGAGATGGTTGGATACCGTCACTGATTCAGCGGACATGAACTTTGGCAAATTCTTGGAGATGGTGAGTGACAGAGAAATATGGTATGCTAGCATCCGTGGGGTCACAAATAGTCGGACATGACTTGGTGATTAAGCAACAGTGACGGTCAGCGCTCCCATTTTACAGCCAAAGCTGGGAGGGGTTCAATGACTTGCCTTTGGTTGCTCAGCTCGTGAGAGCCACAGCCTCCTCCTCTTAGGCCTGCCTGATGCCTGCCTTGACCAGGGACCTCTGCAGCCCTGGCAGCTCAGGCCTCCCACCAGCTTGGGAAAGCTCTCTCCTTCATGATGTTGGCAGCTCTGGGGTCCAGAATGACAACCCGCTCCCAGACTCTGATGGGGCACCCTGGATGGGTGAGGTCTGGCCTGGGTGCTAGGCTTACAGTCACGAGCTTTGGCCAAGCCCTCAGGAAAAGCAGCCCCTTGCTTCCACAAACCTCAGCTTAAGACAGACAAAGCCTCCAGATTCCCATTACGCCCCATGGGCACAACAGTTATTTTATTAAAAAGAGAGAGGAGGAGACTCTCTTGCTCTAGACTATGGCAGGAGGGGCTCCCAACCCGTGGGTTCTGCTCACAGGGGGCTGCCTCTGCATGGAGGCGGGGGCTGGCTCTGCCCTGTGCTGCTAAGTGGGACCTGAACTTCAAGCACGTGGCGACGCCTTGAACAGAGAATCTGCTAGGAGAAAACCTTACACAAAGCATAGCCAAGGCATTTAATGGCGCAGCAATCAAATTTGTTAGCAAGCAGTAACGTGCAAGAAACCAGCGAGCGCTGTTCTAAAACAACCTCCTCTGCTTTGGAATCATCCACTTTCCGGGCTGCTTACACATCTGCTACGAAGGCAGGCGGGCAGGAGAGGCACCTGCCCGTCAGATGAGAAGTCTGGGAGAACTGGGGAGCGGGGAAGGTCCCCCACCCCATCTAGGACCTCCCTCCCTCCGATCCAGACACTGATGGGTGGCCTGCACAGCAGCAATGTCTGAGAGAGAGTCCTGAGCTCAAAGCACACCTTCCCGACTTCCCAGTAGAGTGCCCTGTACCTTGATGTTCTCATCTGTGAATTGGAATCATAATGATGGGCTCATAATGACAGGACCATAATAACTAGATCTCAGAGTTTTGCTGGAACATTAAATTCATAGTTCTTAAAAAAAAAAAATCAATGGGGACTTCCCTGGTGGTCCAGTGGTTAAGACTCTGCACTCTCAATACAGGGGGTATGGGTTCAATTCTTGGTTGGGGAGCTAAGACCCCACATGCTGCATGGCACAGCCAAAATACATACACGCACACACAAAGAAAGAAAAATATCCATTGGAAACTCCCCTGGTAGTTCAGTTGCTATGCTAAGGCTCTGTGTTCTCACAACAGGGGGCCTGGGTTTGATCCAGGTGGTGCACTGGTAAAAAAAATCTGCCTGCCAGTAAAGGAGACAAAGTGACACGGGTTTGATTCCTGGGTCGGGAAGATCCCTTGGAGTAGGAAATGGCTACCCACGCCAGTATTCTTGCCTGGAAAATTCCATGGACAGAGGAGCCTGGTGGTCTACAGTCCCCTCTTTATAATTGCAAAGAGTGGGACATGACCGAGCGACTGAGCACACAGAGGCCCGGGGAACTAGATCCCACAAGCCACAGTAATTAATGAGTTTGCACGCTGTAGCTAAGAGCTCTGGGCTCAAATCCTAACTCTGCCATTTACTACGAGAGTTTTCTCCACAGTAAAAAGGCACGCTTCTATATACTATCAGGAGTAGTTGCCACGTGTGAGCTTGTACCATGAGTTGTGAACATTTGCACGTATTAACTCATTTAATCCTCACAGCAACCCCTGGAGGTAGAGGTGACGGCCCTTCCCCTTGCACAGTTGGGGGACCCTGGTGCTGCCCACAGACTGATGCTGGGTAGCTTGCTTGGGTTCATGCCAGGACTGTGACATCCCAGTTCCAGGCCCACGCCCGGAGGTAACTCTCAGGGTTGCTACCAAGGTTATCTGAGTGCAAGCAAGTTCCTTGCAGGGGTTTCGCTTGTCAAAGGCCCTGAGCAAATATAGCCATTGTTACTCTTATTAGTGTCATTTATTCCTTCCCTGGAAGTTTCTAGAGCCGAAGTGCTTGGTACGTCCTACCCTTCTTCACTGCCTTTCGTCCTTAGCACTGAATGCCAACAACCATGCCATAGAGTTGACCCATTACACCAGAGTTCATGCGACAGCTGTCTCTGCAGAGGAAGGGGTTTTTATCTCTTTTATTAACTACTGTATCCTCAACACCTAGAACAGTGTTGGCACATAGTAGATGCTCAATTAATATCCGTGGAATGAATGAGTGAATGATCATCACTGCCTTCCCCTCTACGGTGACACCTAGGGGACTGGAGGAGACACGACAGGGAGAAAGCAAGGGCAAGGCCCTCCCCTCCGGCAAGGAATCACACTCTCAGAGCCGCATCTGCTCACAGGCAGTCCAATCCAATCAGTAGTGAGCAAGCAGCTCCTACACAAGAGGAACCGGCTGGGTCACTTGGAAACCTCAGGACAGGAGTCGGGGCTCCTTCCTTCCCTCAGCCCAGCAAAGACCCAGCTCAAACCTCCCAAAGCCCCAGAGGCCTGGGTTGACCACCTCCTGTCCTATTCCAGGCTTTGGGAATCTTCTTTCATTTAAACAAGGTGCTGGATGGAAGTGTTTCGTCAACTCGGACGGGTTTGACTTTTGTTTTTTAATCCCTGACGAGGACCCCAGGCTGGCCAGCAGGTGCCGGTGGCAGAACCCCGCAGCTCCCCAAGGCCCACAGCAGGGCCATCTGTCACTGATCACAGCTCACAGGCCTGGACTCCACGTTCAGGCCGCCAGTCCTCCAGCCGCCCGAGACCTGCCCGCTCTGGATATCCACCAGAGCCCAGCTGCAGGAAAATGGAAAATGCCAGCACCACAGGAGTCCTCTGGGACAATGGGGCCCGCACCCCCCACGCTGGGTAGCTTGCTTGGGTTCATGCCAGGACTGTGACATCCCAGTTCCAGGCCCACGCCCGGAGGTAACTCTCAGGGTTGCTACCAAGGTTATCTGAGTGCAAGCAAGTTCCTTGCAGGGGTTTCGCTTGTCAAAGGCCCTGAGCAAATATAGCCATTGTTACTCTTATTAGTGTCATTTATTCCTTCCCTGGAAGTTTCTAGAGCCGAAGTGCTTGGTACGTCCTACCCTTCTTCACTGCCTTTCGTCCTTAGCACTGAATGCCAACAACCATGCCATAGAGTTGACCCATTACACCAGAGTTCATGCGACAGCTGTCTCTGCAGAGGAAGGGGTTTTTATCTCTTTTATTAACTACTGTATCCTCAACACCTAGAACAGTGTTGGCACATAGTAGATGCTCAATTAATATCCGTGGAATGAATGAGTGAATGATCATCACTGCCTTCCCCTCTACGGTGACACCTAGGGGACTGAAGGAGACACGACGGGGAGACAGCAAGGGCAAGGCCCTCCCCTCCGGCAAGGAATCACACTCTCAGAGCCGCATCTGCTCACAGGCAGTCCAATCCAATCAGTAGTGAGCAAGCAGCTCCTACACAAGAGGAACCGGCTGGGTCACTTGGAAACCTCAGGACAGGAGTCGGGGCTCCTTCCTTCCCTCAGCCCAGCAAAGACCCAGCTCAAACCTCCCAAAGCCCCAGAGGCCTGGGTTGACCACCTCCTGTCCTATTCCAGGCTTTGGGAATCTTCTTTCATTTAAACAAGGTGCTGGATGGAAGTGTTTCGTCAACTCGGACGGGTTTGACTTTTGTTTTTTAATCCCTGACGAGGACCCCAGGCTGGCCAGCAGGTGCCGGTGGCAGAACCCCGCAGCTCCCCAAGGCCCACAGCAGGGCCATCTGTCACTGATCACAGCTCACAGGCCTGGACTCCACGTTCAGGCCGCCAGTCCTCCAGCCGCCCCGAGACCTGCCCGCTCTGGATATCCACCAGAGCCCAGCTGCAGGGAAAATGGAAAATGCCAGCACCACAGGAGTCCTCTGGGACATGTCCCACTGGAAAAGGGACCAGACAGAGGGGTCCCTGGCTTCCTGCCTGCCCTGGTGCGGACACGAAGCCTCTTCAGGTGAAAACGTAAACTCAGGAGGAAACGGGAAGGGGTGGGCAGACGGACTAACTGGGGGCACAAGGCACATGGGCCAGAGCCAGGGCAGAGGAGGGGCCTGACCCCGTGACTGTACTGCAGACACTGGCTGTTGGGAATGGGCAGACTGGACCCCTAGGGGTGGGGCTCGTGACCAACAATCTGCAAAAGCAAAATTGGAAGGGTGGACTTAGAATAGGTCTTTTCGGGGACTTCCCTGGCGATCCAGTGGTGAAGACTTTGCTTTCCAATGTAGGTGGAGGGTAGGCGGTGAGAGAGGCAGTTCAATCCTTGGTCAGTGAACTAAGATCCACAGGCCTCGGGGGCAAAAGAATAAAATTAAGTAAAATAAAACAGAAGCAATATTGTAACAAATTCAATAAAGATCTTAAAAACGGTCCATGTGAAAAAAAATCTTGGTCCACATTAAAAAATAAAGGCTTTTCCCAATGATGATTTTAAATAAAGTACACCTATAATACACCTAGACACCTAGCACAGCTTTGCATCTGTAAACCTCCCACACCCTGGGACAAGGGTCAGTCACGGTCCGCGCATTCCCAGGCTGGGTCTGGCTCGCACATTCTCCTTCTGAGCATATAAGGCAGGGGCTGCCAGGTCTCAAGGGACTGATAGGGAGTCAAGATCACTCAAGGGAGTCAAGGTCACCACCTGCATCTCCCCAGCTCAGAAGAATAATGGCCATTACTAAGAGCAATAATGAAGACTGGGTCCATATGCCTAGTTAATGTCCTGGATGAGTGTATTTTAAGGGCCAGGCACTCTGTGTTGTTTCAGTTAATCCTCACAGCCACTCTGGCTGGTAGATACTATCATGATCCCCACTTTATAGATGTGGAAACTGAGGCACAAGCTCTAAGGGACTTGTATGCCAAACAGGGTGATGCTCAAAGCATCTCTGACCTCGTACTTAGTTTCCCCAGAGACCAGCTTCAAAGAGGCGCAGTCTCATTTTCTTGAAGACA
This sequence comes from Tragulus kanchil, assembly GCA_022376925.1. NCBI lineage: Eukaryota > Metazoa > Chordata > Mammalia > Artiodactyla > Tragulidae > Tragulus > Tragulus kanchil. Next base: position 152,385,648 of record JAIOJX010000032.1, read on the forward strand.
CAGAACAAAATTCCAGATGCGTACTAAACAGCTGCCCCCATGCCATGGGATTCACCACATGTTACCTTCATCAAGTTCTCAAAAACCACTGGAGCCAAACTTTACTGTGCCCGTTTTACAAGTGAGGATATCAGCTGTGAAAGATCAAGTCACGTGCCTCAAACGCAAAATTGGAAGGGGGGGGGCCTGACCGTGACTTAGCAGACACTGGCTGTTGGGAATGGGCAGACTGGACCCCTAGGGGTGGGGCTCGTGACCAACAATCTGCAAAAGCAAAATTGGAAGGGTGGACTTAGAATAGGTCTTTTCGGGGACTTCCCTGGCGATCCAGTGGTGAAGACTTTGCTTTCCAATGTAGGTGGAGGGTAGGCGGTGAGAGAGGCAGTTCAATCCTTGGTCAGTGAACTAAGATCCACAGGCCTCGGGGGCAAAAGAATAAAATTAAGTAAAATAAAACAGAAGCAATATTGTAACAAATTCAATAAAGATCTTAAAAACGGTCCATGTGAAAAAAAATCTTGGTCCACATTAAAAAATAAAGGCTTTTCCCAATGATGATTTTAAATAAAGTACACCTATAATACACCTAGACACCTAGCACAGCTTTGCATCTGTAAACCTCCCACACCCTGGGACAAGGGTCAGTCACGGTCCGCGCATTCCCAGGCTGGGTCTGGCTCGCACATTCTCCTTCTGAGCATATAAGGCAGGGGCTGCCAGGTCTCAAGGGACTGATAGGGAGTCAAGATCACTCAAGGGAGTCAAGGTCACCACCTGCATCTCCCCAGCTCAGAAGAATAATGGCCATTACTAAGAGCAATAATGAAGACTGGGTCCATATGCCTAGTTAATGTCCTGGATGAGTGTATTTTAAGGGCCAGGCACTCTGTGTTGTTTCAGTTAATCCTCACAGCCACTCTGGCTGGTAGATACTATCATGATCCCCACTTTATAGATGTGGAAACTGAGGCACAAGCTCTAAGGGACTTGTATGCCAAACAGGGTGATGCTCAAAGCATCTCTGACCTCGTACTTAGTTTCCCCAGAGACCAGCTTCAAAGAGGCGCAGTCTCATTTTCTTGAAGACACAGAACAAAATTCCAGATGCGTACTAAACAGCTGCCCCCATGCCATGGGATTCACCACATGTTACCTTCATCAAGTTCTCAAAAACCACTGGAGCCAAACTTTACTGTGCCCGTTTTACAAGTGAGGATATCGAAGCTGTGAAAGATCAAGTCACGTGCCTGAGACCCGACAGCCAGAGAGTGGCAGCGCTGAGATGAAGACCACACCTGCAGGCTCTGAGTCCATGCTCATTCTATGACATGTTAATACTGGCCCACTGTCAGGCCCTTTCCAATGAGTCTGTCCTCAGAACCAGGGCACCGGCAGGTGCAAGATGCACCAACGTTTCAGGGACCACCAGGAAGGATCGATACCTGACCCGTCACCTGGGCGGGGCGGTGCACCCTGATTTCGGACCTGCTAACATTTTAAAAATGTGCATGTCGGAATTGATGAGCTGCAGGATCCTCTCATGTGACCCATACACAGGCTTGTGAGACTACCGTGACTGTGCAGATGAGGAAACTGAGGCTCAGCTTGGCTAAATGCGCTCAGGATTCTGCAGCTCATGTGAGGTCAAGTCTGGACCAGAGCCAGCAGCTGGGAAGCGTGGCCCCAGGCCTGTCCCCTCACTGAGGTGTGTCTCTGACCCCGGTCTTCCCGGCACCGGCCATAGTACCTAGAATACTAGCACCTCAGAGAAAAGGTCCTTCAAAGGAGAGAAGGAAAGAACCGAGGTGGGGCTCCTTCCCTCCTCCCCGAGCAGGGCTGGAGGTCCAGGCTCGCGGTCCTTAAGCCAGTGCCACCAGCCAAGGTGTGAGCCAGGGACGTCGAGAGGCAGCCCCGGGAGCCCACCCGGGGAGGAGACGCTGAGGGCGACATCCGGGTGCGTGACGCGAACACCTGCTTCCCTGTAACAGAGCCCGTGCCACAGGCAGGTGTATTTTATGTAAAACACGCCTGCAGGAACTTTATCTGGCTGCTGAGGGGAGGGAGTGTGTGTGTGAGTGCGCGTGTGTGCACATACGCTGAACACGAGCGGAGAGTCCAGGAGAGGCCAGTGCTGTGACCCTCCGCTGACACCCACGACACAGGACACCCCTCGTTTCCACAGCCCCCTTTATCCTAGAAATTGAGAGCAGAGGACGCTGCCGGAAAACTTCCCCGAAAGGGGGCCATCCTTTGGGAGGTCCTCGCTTGGCCAAATCCACTGGACAGAACAGATTTTCTGTTTGGTTGATTAACTTCTGCTGTGTTAACAACAAAAAGCAAAAAGCCACCTTTACTGACGTGTAAGTGAAGAGCATGAACAGCCCACATGTTCTTTAAAGCACAACAGTAGATGAGTCTTGGTACTTGTACAGACCAGGGCTTACCCAGGGGCTCGGCAGCAGAGAGTCCACCTGCAGTGCGGGAGGTGTGGGTTGGATCCCTGGGTCAGAGAGATCCCCTGAAGAAGGCAATGGCCACCCGTGCCAGGAGTCTTGGCTGGAGGACTCCATGGACAGAGGAGACTGGCCGGCTACAGCCCGTGGGGTCGCAAAAGAGTCGGACACCACTTAGCGACAACAACCACACCACCACTTCCGCCAGATCAAAGCCGTCAGGACACTTCTGACGCCCCAAAGTTAGAAGGGATGCTGCCCCAGGCTCCCAAACCAAGTCACCAGGCACCTCTGGTAACCTGGATAATGGAAACGAAAGCCACTCCCAGGTACGTGTGCTCCATTTACACAGCACTGCTGCTGCCCATTCTACAGGCGCGCGCAGAAGAGCTGGAGGGTGTGCACGCCAACCCGTGGTCCCCGAGGCAGAGGCTGCAGGCATAACAAGCGCCAGGTGGCCTGGGTCTAGATCCCGGCTCTGCGCCTTCCTGACACCCTGGGGACCTTCCTTCACGCCTTGGTGCCCCGCTCTACCATCCCCTCACTAGAGAACCCACCGCACAGATTTTCATGGGGAGGACTCAAGGAGAAACTTCCATCTAGAGAACTCAGGACAGCGCCTGGCACACGGGAAGTGCTCCATGTGCCGGATGAAGAAGCTGATGACAGTGATGGTGATTTTTTTTTTGAATGGAACTACAGCTTCCAGGAAGTTAAGTGACTCACCCAAGGTCATGTGGAGAACAACCGGCCAAGAGGCTTTAATGTAGGTACTCCTGACCCCGTGCTGTGGACACCAGAAGCACGCAGCCGGATGCAACCAGGTGCTCTGGCCTCTGTGGCTGCAGAGCCGCTGGCTCCGGCACAGACTGGCTGGGTGACAGTTTCAGCAGGTCATGTGCACAGATCTGGCCTCGCAAACACCGTTCCGACTGTTTTTCAATGCCCTGGGTCCTCATACATGCCAGGTGCGTGTTGGCCAGGTGCACCTGAGACCCATGTCAGGTGCATCCGAGACCCATGTCCCTGGGCCCCTCAGGATTCTTGACCCAGATGAGTCCTCTCCGGCCTCCAGAGGCCTTGGCTGGGACGGGGAGCGGCCCCCACCGCAGCAGCTGGTTCGGCTCTCAGCTCTGCTGGACAAGCGGGAAACTGCAGGAAGATACCACTTCCCACCTGAGGTCAGCCTCTGGTAGGACAGTCAGGGATTCTCAAGGTCCTCCTGAACGATGACTAATATCATGGGAAAATGCCACATCCAACAGAGGTCGAGCACGGAGGTGGGGGGCCCTCCAGCTGCCGGAGGAAGCGTGTGGCCGAGCTTGCGGTGCAGAGGAGTCCGGGCAGCTGACCAAACCAGGGCGGAGGCGGCTCCATTCATCCAGTCGTGCTGTGGGCCAGGCTCTGCTGCTCTGCGCCTGCTTAGGTTCCATCATGCTCACGGTCACTATCCTCCCCTCCTACAGATGAGGAAACCGAGGCCCAGAGGCGCCAGCAACTCTGCCCACTGGCACTGAAAAACTTCCCTGACTTTGGTGAAGCTGGAATCTGAATCCAAGTGCCCACTCCTCACCACTACCTGGCAGAGAAGCAAACAATATGTATAGCTAAATATTTTCATGTTTACTGCACAGCAGGGGCTGGGTCAGGTCCTTACCGTGTGAAAAACTCCTCCCAAAGAGCACAGCCTTGTGTTCTGTGACAACTGCACGGGAGCTCGAGAAGGAGGGACACATGTAGACTTACAGCTGAGACACCGGGGGAAGTGATGTGCTTTAATGTATTGAATGGAACTACAGCTTCCAGGAAGTTAAGTGACTCACCCAAGGTCATGTGGAGAACAACCGGCCAAGAGGCTTTAATGTAGGTACTCCTGACCCCGTGCTGTGGACACCAGAAGCACGCAGCCGGATGCAACCAGGTGCTCTGGCCTCTGTGGCTGCAGAGCCGCTGGCTCCGGCACAGACTGGCTGGGTGACAGTTTCAGCAGGTCATGTGCACAGATCTGGCCTCGCAAACACCGTTCCGACTGTTTTTCAATGCCCTGGGTCCTCATACATGCCAGGTGCGTGTTGGCCAGGTGCACCTGAGACCCATGTCAGGTGCATCCGAGACCCATGTCCCTGGGCCCCTCAGGATTCTTGACCCAGATGAGTCCTCTACGGCCTCCAGAGGCCTTGGCTGGGACGGGGAGCGGCCCCCACCGCAGCAGCTGGTTCGGCTCTCAGCTCTGCTGGACAAGCGGGAAACTGCAGGAAGATACCACTTCCCACCTGAGGTCAGCCTCTGGTAGGACAGTCAGGGATTCTCAAGGTCCTCCTGAACGATGACTAATATCATGGGAAAATGCCACATCCAACAGAGGTCGAGCACGGAGGTGGGGGGCCCTCCAGCTGCCGGAGGAAGCGTGTGGCCGAGCTTGCGGTGCAGAGGAGTCCGGGCAGCTGACCAAACCAGGGCGGAGGCGGCTCCATTCATCCAGTCGTGCTGTGGGCCAGGCTCTGCTGCTCTGCGCCTGCTTAGGTTCCATCATGCTCACGGTCACTATCCTCCCCTCCTACAGATGAGGAAACCGAGGCCCAGAGGCGCCAGCAACTCTGCCCACTGGCACTGAAAAACTTCCCTGACTTTGGTGAAGCTGGAATCTGAATCCAAGTGCCCACTCCTCACCACTACCTGGCAGAGAAGCAAACAATATGTATAGCTAAATATTTTCATGTTTACTGCACAGCAGGGGCTGGGTCAGGTCCTTACCGTGTGAAAAACTCCTCCCAAAGAGCACAGCCTTGTGTTCTGTGACAACTGACAGGGGGCGGGAGGGAAGCTCGAGAAGGAGGGGACACATGTAGACTTACAGCTGACTCACCTTTTCATGCGGCAAAACCACACAACACTGTAAAGTAATTATCCTCAAATCAAAAATAAACTTCTCCCAACAACTCCAGGGAGAAGGGACGCTGTTTCTCAGATGTGTCAGTAGAGGCTCAGTGCCCCTGCAGCCCAGCTGGAAAGGGGGTGCCCCGTGGGGGTGAGGAACCAGGCTGTGTGCTTCAACCAAGGCAAATCTATCGTCCCAGGGTTCTGGAGGTCAGCCTCTGAAATAGGTTTCAGGGACCAGACTCGAGGCGTTGGCAGGGCTGCACTCCCTCTTGAGGCTCTGGTGGGGGAATCCGCTTCCTCGCCGTTTCCAGTTTCTAGAGCTGCCTGCACTCCTGGGCTCAGGCCCCTTCCTCCATCCTCACGGTCAGAGCAAAGCACCTGCAGACGCCCTCCTCTGATTGTGAACTTCCGTTCCGGCCGTCACCTCATCTTCCCTCTCCGGCCCTCCTGCCTCTCTCTTACAAGGACCGTGGCCCTCTGGATAATCCCAGATGATCTCTCCATCTGTAAAGAACCCTTCTTCCATACAAGACAACAATTCACAGGTTCCAGAGACGAGACTGTGGACATCTCTGGGGGCCATGACTCAGCCTGCCACACGGGGGGTACTGTTGCACCCTGTCAGCCTCCCAGGGTCTAGACCAGTGGGCAGGAGGGAGTCATGCTGGACAGGGCAGCCTGAGGGGGTCCTCCATGGAAAGGAAAGACCCAAGGGGAGCAGGGGGTGGGGGTGGGGAGAGCCAGGGCAGGGTGCCCACAAGCCTCCAGTCCAGCCCTGGCTCTGCTGGGGGCCCCATCCACAGGCTCGTTCCTCGAAGAGCAGAATTACTTTAAAGTTCTAAAAATACCACTTCATTGCTAAACAAACACCGGGGCTCTTGTGAAATGAAGCAACATGAAAGGCCTGGCAAGGGGGCCCAGAGATCCCGATCTGCAAGCGGATCAGGGCAGCTCCCTCCGCTGCAGCAGCCAAAGCCATTTCCGAAGTCCTCGTGGCTCTCAAGGTCAAGGTCAGGCTCTGGATGAGGGCCAGTGCCTGCGGCTGAAGTCACGGGGGTGGGAGGAAACCCCAGAGAAAGGGAGTAAACACACACTTGCGGGATGCTGTGGGGGAGGGGCCTTCCCAGGCTACCCTGTTCTACCCTCTGAACAACCCTGCAAAGGAGGCATTTTCAGGTCTATTGTCCTAACCATCAAGCGAAAGCTCAGAGAGGCAAAGAAACTTTCCTAGAGTCACGCAGCAGTAAGACATGGGATTCCAAGCAGCTCCATCTGATTCTAGGACAAATGACGTCCTTTCTACTTTACCACCCAAATTTCTGCCAGGACTTCCCTTGTAGCTCAGCTAGTAAAGAATCTGCCTGCAATGCATTAGACCCCGGTTCAATCCCTGGGTTGGACAGATCCCTTGGAGAAGGGAAAGGCTACCCCCTCTAGTATTCCTGCCTGGAGAATTCCATGGCTCGTCCATGGCTCGCAAAGAGTAGGACACTACTGAGCGACTTTCACTTTCTTGTTGACACACGAACTGGACAAGTACTTGTTGACAGCGGCTCTCAGCAGGATTCCGGGTGGTTTAAAGTGTAGGTTCCTTGACCCCTACGGCGTGGGTCTGAATTCAGGCTCTCTGAAGCTAGAAACTCTTTGCCTCCCTGTGCCTCAGTTTCCTCACCTGTAAAGTGGAGTCAGTGAATGCGCGTGACTCATGAGGTGTTGTGACTTTTTTCTTTTGCCTCTAAGTCATCATTTATTTTCAACCATCTTGATTCTTTGGCCTGTGTGGACCTCCCATTGCCGTGGCCTCTCTTGTTGCAGAGCACTGGCTCTGGGCGCATGAGCTTCTGAGCACTGGCTCCTAACTGGACACAGGGGACCAGCCACTCTGTGGCACATGGGATCTTCCCAGGCCAGAGACTGAACCATTGCCCTCTGCACTACAAGGCGGACTCCATCCACTGAATTACCAGGGAAGCTCTGTGGTGACGTTTTACTGCATTAAATCAGGTAGTGTTCAGGCAGGGACAGGGTCACTCCTGGAGGAAGTTTCCCACCTACTCCAACCCTCCAGAGCCTCCCACATCCTCTGCTTGCTTTTCCACTAGACGTTAGCGACAACCTTATTATCTTGGGGGCTGATACATGGAACGAGATGGAGCAGAGAGGGCCCAGGCCCCAATGCCGTAGATAATCCCCAAGCCCATGCCAGCCAATCCCGGAGCACCTTTTAGCCACAAAACCACATAATCCATCAGCAAACCAGTCGACCAACAGCTGGGAAGGCACGCCTCTGGCTCTGCCCGCCCCCGCTGGCTGGGGAGCCTCTGGGGCACCTGAGGGAGCAAGGACAGGGTGAAGGAGTCAGGGGGATCCCAGCCCGCCTTGTTTCCGAGCACACAGCCACATTCCTAATTCCCGTCTGCCTCATTCCAAGTACACATCAGGCTCACCTGTCGTTCAGTCACTAAGTTGTGTCCGGTTCTCTGCAATCCCATGGACTGGCACGCCAGGCTTCCCTGTCCTTCACCATCACCCGGAGTCTGCTCAAACTCAAGTCCATTGACTCAGTGATGCCATCCAACCATCTCATCCTCTATCGCCCCCTTCTCCTCTGCCTTCTATTGGTTCCAGTATCAGGGTCTTTTCTAGTGACTCAGCTCTTCCTGACGGGTGGCCTAAGTCCCGAAGGGAGCTTCAGCCTCAGGCTCTCCACTGGCTAACAAATTCCTGCGTGCTCAGCCTGTCCAGGCGCTACGTCTGAAGGCTGCAGACTTTAGTCACATACATACTGCAGGCTTACTACATGGATTACTGCAGCCCGTGAGCTGGAAAGCCCACCCATTTCACAGATGAGGACGCTGGAACTGAGAGGGGGGTCAAGTACCTTGCCCAATGACCCACAGAAATGGAGAGGCCGAGCTGGGATTTGATAAGGCCTGCCTGATGCCTTTGCTTTGAAGCCCCACCGGACGCCAGGCGCTTGAGGTCTTGGTCAGCCTCTGAGGCTCCAGGCTCTGCTGCTAACCCTCAGCTCAGGCCTTGGCCCCAGATCCTCAAGGGGTGACCCGAGTGAGCATCCAATCTCCCAGCCCAGCCTCACCAAGAACCCACCACCTTCTAACCATGCGCTGCCAAGAACAGAAGTCAGCCACACATCCCCTCTCTGCCCCCTCCCGCCCTCACCACAGCTGACAGCAAATAACCACATCCCAAAACAGAACAAATATGTACGGATGTGAGAGCTGGACCATAGAGAAGGCTGAGCGCTGAAGAACTGATGCCTTTGAATGGTGGTGTTGGAGAAGGCTCTTGAGAGTCCCCTGGATGGCAAGGAGATCAAACCGGTCCATTCTAAAGGACATCAACCCTGAATATTCATTGGAAGGACTGATGCTGAAGCTGAAGCTCCAATGCTTTGACCATCTGAAGTGAAGAGATGATGCACTGAGAAAGACCCTGATGATGGGAAACACAGAAGGCAAAAGGAGGAGGTGACGACAGAGGATGAGACGGTTGGATGGCATCACTGAGTCAGTGGACATGAGTTTGAGCAAACTCCAGGAGATGGTGAAGGACAGGGAAGCCTGGTGTGCCACAGTCCATGGGGTCGCAAAGGGTCACACACGATTGAGTGACTGAAGTGAACTGAAAACGGAAAATCGTCAGAAACCATGGAATATGCCATGGGAAGGGACGCATTTGAGGCTGATACTGAGCATAACCGGAGGCTGGGGGCTGGGGCGGGGGTGACTGGACAGATGCCCTCTTGAGAAGAAGTGCCAAGGATCTCTCTAAACAGGTGACATTTCAGCTGAGAGCTGGGAGGCTGAGGAAGCAGGCACTCCAGGGGGGCAGAAAAGAACATTCCAGGGTGAGGGAGCTGCAAAGTGAAAAGGACCCTGCGGAACGAAAGGTCTGAGGACATGTGAGGACCAGACGGGGCCAAGTGACCAGGAGGCCACAAAGAACAAATGCCCCTCCCTCCCAGCAGATGACGTGAAGAGTCAGCTCACAAAGGGTGGCTGGGATTTGATAAGGCCTGCCTGATGCCTTTGCTTTGAAGCCCCACCGGACGCCAGGCGCTTGAGGTCTTGGTCAGCCTCTGAGGCTCCAGGCTCTGCTGCTAACCCTCAGCTCAGGCCTTGGCCCCAGATCCTCAAGGGGTGACCCGAGTGAGCATCCAATCTCCCAGCCCAGCCTCACCAAGAACCCACCACCTTCTAACCATGCGCTGCCAAGAACAGAAGTCAGCCACACATCCCCTCTCTGCCCCCTCCCGCCCTCACCACAGCTGACAGCAAATAACCACATCCCAAAACAGAACAAATATGTACGGATGTGAGAGCTGGACCATAGAGAAGGCTGAGCGCTGAAGAACTGATGCCTTTGAATGGTGGTGTTGGAGAAGGCTCTTGAGAGTCCCCTGGATGGCAAGGAGATCAAACCGGTCCATTCTAAAGGACATCAACCCTGAATATTCATTGGAAGGACTGATGCTGAAGCTGAAGCTCCAATGCTTTGACCATCTGAAGTGAAGAGATGATGCACTGAGAAAGACCCTGATGATGGGAAACACAGAAGGCAAAAGGAGGAGGTGACGACAGAGGATGAGACGGTTGGATGGCATCACTGAGTCAGTGGACATGAGTTTGAGCAAACTCCAGGAGATGGTGAAGGACAGGGAAGCCTGGTGTGCCACAGTCCATGGGGTCGCAAAGGGTCACACACGATTGAGTGACTGAAGTGAACTGAAAACGGAAAATCGTCAGAAACCATGGAATATGCCATGGGAAGGGACGCATTTGAGGCTGATACTGAGCATAACCGGAGGCTGGGGGCTGGGGCGGGGGTGACTGGACAGATGCCCTCTTGAGAAGAAGTGCCAAGGATCTCTCTAAACAGGTGACATTTCAGCTGAGAGCTGGGAGGCTGAGGAAGCAGGCACTCCAGGGGGGCAGAAAAGAACATTCCAGGGTGAGGGAGCTGCAAAGTGAAAAGGACCCTGCGGAACGAAAGGTCTGAGGACATGTGAGGACCAGACGGGGCCAAGTGACCAGGAGGCCACAAAGAACAAATGCCCCTCCCTCCCAGCAGATGACGTGAAGAGTCAGCTCACTGGAAAGGACCTGATGCTGGGAAAGATCAAAGGCAGGAAGAGACGCAGGCGGCAGGGGAGGAGATGGTCAGATAGCCTCACCAACTCTATGGACATGAATTCGAGCAGACTCCAGGAGACGGTGGAGGGAGGAGGCGCATGGCGGGCCACAGTCCGTGAGGTCTTAGTGACTGAGTGGCCATCGCCCAGCGCCTCACACGCAGGCCCTGGGGCGCGGGAAGGCGGGCTCCCCGGTCCAGTCTTCCCAAGACGCCTGTCTGCTCCTCTGGGAGATCGGCCCTTCCTCCAGGGACCCGGAGAGGCTGGCGGGCGCGAAGGCTGACTCGGAGGGTGCCAGCCACCGCGCGCGAGGCTGCAGACTTCTCTCACCCCGAGGCAGCAGAGGCAGCAGCATCGGGGTGGCTCTGTCTCCCTCTGAAGCCCAGAGGGGAGGAGGGGAGGGGAACTCCTCAACATCTCACTCAAGCCTGCTCGGTTCCCGGAGCGCCTGCCCTAGGCCAGGCCCCGCGCTGCGTGCTGGTGAGACAGCGCTGACTCAGCCACACACCCAGGGTGTTAAAATACAGCTGCCAGGGAAGGACCCAGAGAGCACAGGGGCAGGGGTGAGTCACCCCTCTTGCAGGTCTGGGTGGAGGAAGAGGTGTGGGGTCAGTAAGCCGAGAGGACCTGGCTTCAGAAGAAAGAGGGAGGAAAGCCAGCCCAGGGACCACACACCGAAGGCGCTGGGCACGGGCAGAGGGGGCCGAGGAGCAAAGACCCAGCACGCTGAGCCAGTTCCCTGTTGGCCGGAGACCTACGCTGCCATGCGTGCATCCTTGGGTCTTCTGCTGAGGGTACCAGGCAGGGGGTCCGGTTGAAGACGCCTGGCAGGGTATAGAGCGGTGCAGACGAATTGCCCCTCACTTCCAGCTGACTGGAAGTGACATGTCAGGGTGGCCGGACATGCTCATTTTCCAAGAAAAGGTGGAAATCTACGCTGGATAATTTCTAACTTTTAAACGGTGGCAACACACTCACTACATTTACAAGCAGTATGTAGGCTCAAGATAACACAGTTGTGGGGCACCAGTTTCGTACGAATAAAATGAGGAAAATAAAAGTAGATGACTGTGGGACTTTCCCAGCGGTCCAAAGTATGAAACTCAAGCAGGCGGCAGGGGGAGATGGTCAGATAGCCTCACCAACTCTATGGACATGAATTCGAGCAGACTCCAGGAGACGGTGGAGGGAGGAGGCGCATGGCGGGCCACAGTCCGTGAGGTCTTAGTGACTGAGTGGCCATCGCCCAGCGCCTCACACGCAGGCCCTGGGGCGCGGGAAGGCGGGCTCCCCGGTCCAGTCTTCCCAAGACGCCTGTCTGCTCCTCTGGGAGATCGGCCCTTCCTCCAGGGACCCGGAGAGGCTGGCGGGCGCGAAGGCTGACTCGGAGGGTGCCAGCCACCGCGCGCGAGGCTGCAGACTTCTCTCACCCCGAGGCAGCAGAGGCAGCAGCATCGGGGTGGCTCTGTCTCCCTCTGAAGCCCAGAGGGGAGGAGGGGAGGGGAACTCCTCAACATCTCACTCAAGCCTGCTCGGTTCCCGGAGCGCCTGCCCTAGGCCAGGCCCCGCGCTGCGTGCTGGTGAGACAGCGCTGACTCAGCCACACACCCAGGGTGTTAAAATACAGCTGCCAGGGAAGGACCCAGAGAGCACAGGGGCAGGGGTGAGTCACCCCTCTTGCAGGTCTGGGTGGAGGAAGAGGTGTGGGGTCAGTAAGCCGAGAGGACCTGGCTTCAGAAGAAAGAGGGAGGAAAGCCAGCCCAGGGACCACACACCGAAGGCGCTGGGCACGGGCAGAGGGGGCCGAGGAGCAAAGACCCAGCACGCTGAGCCAGTTCCCTGTTGGCCGGAGACCTACGCTGCCATGCGTGCATCCTTGGGTCTTCTGCTGAGGGTACCAGGCAGGGGGTCCGGTTGAAGACGCCTGGCAGGGTATAGAGCGGTGCAGACGAATTGCCCCTCACTTCCAGCTGACTGGAAGTGACATGTCAGGGTGGCCGGACATGCTCATTTTCCAAGAAAAGGTGGAAATCTACGCTGGATAATTTCTAACTTTTAAACGGTGGCAACACACTCACTACATTTACAAGCAGTATGTAGGCTCAAGATAACACAGTTGTGGGGCACCAGTTTCGTAGCCGGAATAAAATGAGGGAAAATAAAAGTAGATGACTGTGGGACTTTCCCAGCGGTCCAGTGGTTAAGAATCTGCCTTCCAAGGCAGGAGATGCAGGTTCGATCCCTGGTTGGCGACCTAAGATACCACGTACCGCAGAGCAACTAAGTCCACCTGCTGCCACTAGGCGTTGACATGGTCCCAAACCAACCAACCAGCAAAACAGGTGACTGTGTCTGAGATACCCAGAGGCGCATGGGCTGGGCAGGAGAGGGTTTCCGGCAAGAGGGGCACAGGGTGCTGAAGACAAGAGAAGGGCAGCAAGAAGCAGACTGGTGAAGAGAGACAAGCCCTCATCCGGCCCCTTCTGCCGGGCTCTGCTGATTTTCTGTGCAGCTGGGGGAAGTGTGCCTTCTGGGTCTAGCCTCCTTCTGACGGCAGAGGCTGGGGACAGAGGCACCGCTCAGGGAAGCTGTGCCCTGGGCTCGGGTCCAATGGAACTGGGACAAGGGGCAGAGGATGCCAGCCAGGCTCTGCGGGGAAGCTGGTGGAAAAGTTCCGTGAGCTCCGGGGCCAAGGTTTCCCTGCTGCCCAACAGGACGGACGGGCCCAGCTCAGCGTTGTACCCCTGAAGCTCCGGGAGGGTCAGCCCTCAGCGCAGGCATGCTCCTGAAGGCACTGCACGGCGCTTGGTCTCTCTTTAAAGACACACGACCATCTTGCCCGGCTCCTCCCTTCCGGACCAGGCAGCGGCCCTTCACCTTCTGTGGCCAAGTGCACAGGCCCGAGTCGCCACCTTCCCTGATGACCTAGGCTGCATCCCCAGGTTGGCCTCCTGCCACCCAAGGAGCACTCCCCCTGCTGCTGAGTGCTGGCTTTGGTGGCTCGTGGCCTCCTCCACTGGGTTCGAAGCTTGGGAGGCAGAAGGGACAAGAGTGAGGGGTCACGTCATTCACGGGGGCTGCTTGTGCCTAGCGCGGCTGGCTGGAAGTGACCGTCCATCCTCACATCCCCAGTGCCTGGCAGGTTCCATCATCACCCCCACGTTGCAGATGAATACACTGATCCTCAGAGGGGCTGAGGTACCAGTGCACAGGTACTCTGACCCAGAGCCAGGATTTGAACCTAGGGTCCCTGACCCCACCCTCCCTATGGTCCTGCCACCATCAATGCCAAGAGGATGACTGTGGGACTTTCCCAGCGGTCCAGTGGTTAAGAATCTGCCTTCCAAGGCAGGAGATGCAGGTTCGATCCTGGTTGGCGACCTAAGATACCACGTACCGCAGAGCAACTAAGTCCACCTGCTGCCACTAGGCGTTGACATGGTCCCAAACCAACCAACCAGCAAAACAGGTGACTGTGTCTGAGATACCCAGAGGCGCATGGGCTGGGCAGGAGAGGGTTTCCGGCAAGAGGGGCACAGGGTGCTGAAGACAAGAGAAGGGCAGCAAGAAGCAGACTGGTGAAGAGAGACAAGCCCTCATCCGGCCCCTTCTGCCGGGCTCTGCTGATTTTCTGTGCAGCTGGGGGAAGTGTGCCTTCTGGGTCTAGCCTCCTTCTGACGGCAGAGGCTGGGGACAGAGGCACCGCTCAGGGAAGCTGTGCCCTGGGCTCGGGTCCAATGGAACTGGGACAAGGGGCAGAGGATGCCAGCCAGGCTCTGCGGGGAAGCTGGTGGAAAAGTTCCGTGAGCTCCGGGGCCAAGGTTTCCCTGCTGCCCAACAGGACGGACGGGCCCAGCTCAGCGTTGTACCCCTGAAGCTCCGGGAGGGTCAGCCCTCAGCGCAGGCATGCTCCTGAAGGCACTGCACGGCGCTTGGTCTCTCTTTAAAGACACACGACCATCTTGCCCGGCTCCTCCCTTCCGGACCAGGCAGCGGCCCTTCACCTTCTGTGGCCAAGTGCACAGGCCCGAGTCGCCACCTTCCCTGATGACCTAGGCTGCATCCCCAGGTTGGCCTCCTGCCACCCAAGGAGCACTCCCCCTGCTGCTGAGTGCTGGCTTTGGTGGCTCGTGGCCTCCTCCACTGGGTTCGAAGCTTGGGAGGCAGAAGGGACAAGAGTGAGGGGTCACGTCATTCACGGGGGCTGCTTGTGCCTAGCGCGGCTGGCTGGAAGTGACCGTCCATCCTCACATCCCCAGTGCCTGGCAGGTTCCATCATCACCCCCACGTTGCAGATGAATACACTGATCCTCAGAGGGGCTGAGGTACCAGTGCACAGGTACTCTGACCCAGAGCCAGGATTTGAACCTAGGGTCCCTGACCCCACCCTCCCTATGGTCCTGCCACCATCAATGCCAAGAGGAGACCCAATGACAACAGGCAAGTGACAATTCACAGCCTGAGAGGATGGGGAAGAGAAATGAGCACAACCAAAAAGACTGTACCACCTTACCTTCCCAAGTACAAAAACGGACATTCCCGGGGCGACCTTAAGTCATCAGGAGTTGCCAACCTGCTGTCCTGTGAGCCTGGACGGGAAGGTAGGGGGCTTCAGGGACGCTTGCTGTCCCAGATGACAGTCCCATGAGAGGACTCCCAAGAGCGCAGGTGAAGGGAGCCTTGCACGCGGTCGTGCCTTGGGGGTCAGGAGGCCCCGAGGACAGTGGCCTAAAGCCAACCTTCCCTCGGTTCATTGGCCCCTGATGTGGGCTGCCCATTAGACCCCACCCAGGTCCAGACCGGCCCCTGTGACCCACACGTCTGCTGGCCGAGTGAGAGCTGCGGGCAGCACTCAGAACCCAATCCACTGGATGGAGTTTACAAATCCAATCAGCACACATCCGGATGAGCGTAACCCGGGGTGATTGGATTTTCTGGCATCAGGAAAACCAGAGCCGAGGACGACGGCAATTCTGAGCGTAGCGTGTCATTACTTTAAGCGCGGCTGCCGGGTTTTAATTACAATTTCCTCCAGCAGGACTGGGCAGGGCCGAGCGCTTTCCTTCAGTGAGTCTCAGCTCTTCTTTGGCTGAGGGGAGCCAGCTGGGTGGGGAAGGAAACCAAGACGCACGGCCTCCCCCCTTGAGGGGTGCCGAGGGTGCCAGGAGGAGGAGGAGGAGGAGATGGTGGGGAGGAGGTGAGACCCTCAGCCGAGGGGTCTGCGGCCAAATGGGAGGAGGAAACAGGTGTTGACTGCAGCTCCGGCTTCCTCTGAAGGGCGCGGCCCTCTGCCCTCCCTCCCCTCCTTCACCCCCCCTCCCCCTGCCGAGGTCCTCCTACGCACAGCTGGCTGCCCTGCCTACGCTCTGCATCCCCAGGTTGGCTTCCAAAACCCGATTCGATTCCGTCCCCCTCTGCCTAGAGCCTGCAATGGCTCCCTAGTGCCCTCGAGCTGCAGGGGAAGCCACTCTGCACCAGGTGACCCAGCCCCAGCCCCGAGCGTCGTCGTCCTCTTCTTCCTCCCCCATCTGAGCTGTCCTGTGGACTCCCCACCCTGTGCTGCGGGAGGCCTAGCCTCCCACAACCTCCCCCACCCGGCCCCTGCCCACCATTCTCAAGGCGCCAGCCACAGGGGCTGCTTCCAAAGGCCAATTAGACGGGGTCGCCTCCTTGCTTGAAAAAAGGGCATCCTGCTGTTGTAAAGTCCAAGCTCCTCACTAGGATTGCAAAGCTCCACATCAACCGCCCATCATCAAGTCTCTGCATCCCCCACACTCCGTGCCCTCCAGCCACACTGGAGGCCTTGGTAACCACTGTTTTGGGTTAAAGGTCTCTGCTCTGGAGAGGCCAGCCCTGGCCAGTGTCTGCAAAATAGTCACGTACCCCTCGCCGTCCTCACGCTGCAAGGCACATACTATCATCCTGATTGCTCACTAATTTATGACTTGATTCCTCTCTAAACTGCTGGGCTGGGAGGAGGCGGCTGCAGAATGGGTTCGCTCTCCATGACGCCCTTAGCCCCTCACCCCAGGCCTGGCATGCAGCCAGGGGTCGATCGATACTTCTGGAATGAAAGACTACCTGCGTTGCTGACAGCTGGCAGCGTGCCTGCTGGTGTGAGTTTGATGAAACTGAGTCAAGAAACGGAGCAGCAGTCATTGCTTATGGAGGACTTACTAACCACTCAGTGGGGTGAGTGTGGGCCAGGCATGGGGGGCCGGCCAGGGCCTGTCAGAGTCCCCCGCCCCCAGCACACAGCAGCAGCAGGTGGAACTTCCTGGCCCAGAGATCGAACTCATGCTCTCTGCATGGGAAGCTTGGAGTCTTAACCACTGGACCACCGGGGAAGTCCCACAGCAGCCTCTGTATGAGAATTCTAAGTTCTTTTCCTGAAGTGACATCAAAATAAGACCACCATTGATCCCCTTGAGGTCCTGAGAGCCCCACTCAGGGAAGGATGGGGGTCCAGGCTGGAGCTCTGCCTTTGTCACATGAAGAGGCTGCCTGCTCCTTGGGCAACACTCAGGCGGGCACCCAGTGAGCTGGCGGAACCGCCTGAAACGCGCCAACCAAGAAAGCTGCAGGTCAGCCCTTTTTGGGATCTGCCACTTTAATATTAAAATATTCATACAGAGAAGTAATATCTCTGTACATGGGTTTCCTATCGCAAACGAGGATTCACATCTGCTCCTGGTGCTCGGCCAGCGCAGGGCAAGGAAAGAGTGCTATGCAGAAGCGGGGCTGCCAAACTCCTGGAGCCCCAAGACAGGCTGTGGGGCCGCGCCGTCCTGCGAGCATCAGGTTCCCGGCAGCCTGCAACGGCCGCGCCTCGCTCTGCGCTGACGTGAGAATCACTCAAGCATCCCGATCCAAGCCCCTGGACGGTGCGCTTCAATGAATGCACTGGAGCTGCGGCTCCAGAAGCCCCTTTACTCTGGGAGGCCTCCTTTGCCTCCTGAGGGTCCTTCGTGGCATGGAAGCCGCCTGGCCCCCAACCCAGCGAACCCACAGCTGACACTGTATCCTCACACTGTTCCCCTAACAGCAGTGTGTCCGTTACTGGTGATTTTCAATTAAATCCACATTGACTAACGCATGTTCATTGTTTCCCCTCCATTCCCCACCTCTGCTTAACCTATTCCTCTCATTCTTCTTTTCTTTTGGCTGTTCAGACTGTCCCATCTTTGCCAGCAGGAGGAGCTTCTTGTTGCCAGTGGCTGGGTCTTTCCAACCATCTGTCTTTGGATGTATCCTTGCTTTTTAGAGAGACAAGATGTTCTAGTCACTCTCTGTTGCTTTTCACTGCCCCACACCTGGAATCCTCCATCCTTCTCCTGGGAATCACCATTGAGCGACACAGCTGTGGGTGCCAGGCATGCACACCGCGACGGGTGGCCACCGCTTCCTCCCCCTCCCACGACTACAAACACAAGCATCATCAAACAGGCATGTTG
The DNA here is from genome assembly GCA_022376925.1 of Tragulus kanchil. Taxonomy (NCBI): domain Eukaryota; kingdom Metazoa; phylum Chordata; class Mammalia; order Artiodactyla; family Tragulidae; genus Tragulus; species Tragulus kanchil. The sequence continues at coordinate 152,403,587 of JAIOJX010000032.1, forward strand.
GGGATGTCACTCAGGGTCCAGTGGTTAAGAAACTGCCTGCCAGTGCAGGGGACACAGGTTCGATCCCTGGTCTGGGAAGATCCCACATGCCACGGAGCAGCTAAGCCCGTGTGCCTAAAGCCTGTGCTCTGCAACAAGATAAGCCACTGCAATGAGAAGCCCAAGCACCGCGACTAGGAAGCAACCCCCCATAACTGCAGCGCGAGAGAACCTGTGTGCAGCAATGAAGACCCAGCACAAAAGAGAAAGAAAAAAAAAAGAGCATATCGATATCCTAAATCTAATCCCACACTTTCCTCTCGTCTACATTCCCTTCTCTTACAGACAGAACCTGGTAGCCGACAGAATGTACTCATTAGCTCTATTCATAATAACAAAGCAATTCTAGGATTATCATACCAAGGGCACTGCCAACAAATCTACTAGGAAAACTTCAAGATACATGTCCAGTTCTTCCCTTCTTGGAAGCCTCTGAATGTTTTCTTCAGTGTGGAGAATAACTTGTCTCATATCCGTGATGTTTTATTCTCAGAGTCAGTCCCGTGGCTGAGTCAGACGGTCGATGTACGTGAGACTTTGTGAACTGTACCCGAATGTCCCTCCACGGGGGTCACACCATCCAGTGTCTCCACCAACCATGAGTGCGGCATGGGGTTTTTGGATGTTTGTCCATCAGGTGGGCGGTGATATCTCAGGGTTGCTTTAATTTGCATTTTCTTAATCTAACTACGTCCTCTTTCAGCCCTGAGGCCCAGTTCAGGGCCCATCCAGACTGTGCCAAGCTGGGTGTCCCAGGCAAGGTGACGGCTGGGGATGGGTGGGTACACAGCCTGACCGTGCCACCCAGTCCGGTATGAACAACGCAGTCAAAGGGTGCCCCAGATAAAACTTGGCATCTTGGGCAGGGGAAGCAGTGCTCTGGGTGTCCAGAGAAACCTCAGAAATAAGCCCTGCTCATTTCTGAAGAAATCGTTCCTCACTGCCTTCAACAGTGGAGAAGGAAATGGCAGCCCACTCCAGTATTCCTGCCTGGAGAATCTCACAGACAGAGGAGCCTGGTAGGCTACAGTCCATGGGGTCTCAAAGAGTTGTGCACGACTGAAGCGACTGAACAGCAGCCTTAAACAGGCAGAAGGCATGTTCTGGCCTCCTGCTCTGATACTCATGGACACGCTGCAAGGCTCCTGCCATGGACCCAGGCGCTCCTCAATGAGCTTGGAGCAGAAGCCAAGGGTGCCAGCGGGAAGGTGCCCGGGCAGGCTGTCAGGACCCGGCTCTCAACGTACCAGCAAAAAATAGGAAGCAACCCCCCATAACTGCAGCGCGAGAGAACCTGTGTGCAGCAATGAAGACCCAGCACAAAAGAGAAAGAAAAAAAAAAGAGCATATCGATATCCTAAATCTAATCCCACACTTTCCTCTCGTCTACATTCCCTTCTCTTACAGACAGAACCTGGTAGCCGACAGAATGTACTCATTAGCTCTATTCATAATAACAAAGCAATTCTAGGATTATCATACCAAGGGCACTGCCAACAAATCTACTAGGAAAACTTCAAGATACATGTCCAGTTCTTCCCTTCTTGGAAGCCTCTGAATGTTTTCTTCAGTGTGGAGAATAACTTGTCTCATATCCGTGATGTTTTATTCTCAGAGTCAGTCCCGTGGCTGAGTCAGACGGTCGATGTACGTGAGACTTTGTGAACTGTACCCGAATGTCCCTCCACGGGGGTCACACCATCCAGTGTCTCCACCAACCATGAGTGCGGCATGGGGTTTTTGGATGTTTGTCCATCAGGTGGGCGGTGATATCTCAGGGTTGCTTTAATTTGCATTTTCTTAATCTAACTACGTCCTCTTTCAGCCCTGAGGCCCAGTTCAGGGCCCATCCAGACTGTGCCAAGCTGGGTGTCCCAGGCAAGGTGACGGCTGGGGATGGGTGGGTACACAGCCTGACCGTGCCACCCAGTCCGGTATGAACAACGCAGTCAAAGGGTGCCCCAGATAAAACTTGGCATCTTGGGCAGGGGAAGCAGTGCTCTGGGTGTCCAGAGAAACCTCAGAAATAAGCCCTGCTCATTTCTGAAGAAATCGTTCCTCACTGCCTTCAACAGTGGAGAAGGAAATGGCAGCCCACTCCAGTATTCCTGCCTGGAGAATCTCACAGACAGAGGAGCCTGGTAGGCTACAGTCCATGGGGTCTCAAAGAGTTGTGCACGACTGAAGCGACTGAACAGCAGCCTTAAACAGGCAGAAGGCATGTTCTGGCCTCCTGCTCTGATACTCATGGACACGCTGCAAGGCTCCTGCCATGGACCCAGGCGCTCCCTCAATGAGCTTGGAGCAGAAGCCAAGGGTGCCAGCGGGAAGGTGCCCGGGCAGGCTGTCAGGACTCGCTGGGACTTCTCTCCGAGTCTGCACCCGTGCTTCCCAGGCTAGGCTCCCGGGCCAGGGGAAGAGGCCCTCAGGAACTGAGGTAGTAGGAACATCTGGCACCCCACCTCCAGCCTTCCTGCGAGGACATGGACACCATCCCTGGACAGCCTTCGTGCCAGGTGCCCCTTCAAGTCTCAGGGTGCTGAACACAGTAGCCCTGGCTCAGAGCGGACAAGCTGAGAGCCCCGCCCTCCCCAAGCCCAAGCCTGCCCACCTCCAGCCAGACCCACGGTTTACGGGCTCCGAGAAACGGCACGTGTCAACACACAGGTATGGTCTTTCCGGCACAGTGATGAGGATCGTAGGATCTGGAACCAGCGTGGGCTGTGGCGCTGATCCTGGCTGTGCCACCAACCAGCTGGGCGCCCTACGCAAACTCCTTCCACCCAGAGCCTCAGTCGCCTCCTCTGTGAAGCCGGCGTGCTGTGTGTGTTGTGCTCAGTCACGTCTGATCCTCTGCAACCCCACGGACTGCAGCTTGCCAGGTTCCTCTGTCCATGGAATTTTCCAGGCAAGAATACTGGAGTGGACTACCATTGCTTCCTCCCAACCCAGGGAATGAACTCGGGTCTCTTCTGTCTCCCACACTGGCTGGCAGACTCCGCACCACTGTCCACTGTCCACTGATACAGTAAGTCTCCACTCTGGACTGCTAGAAGCAGAGGCGCTGGGTTCAGGGTTTGGCACACCTTTAATGTTAGGGGTGTCCATTAGGAGGGTATGATGTCTTGTTATTCTTCCTCCAATCAACCAGTGATGTCCTCTGACCTCCGGCACAGATGGTGCCTGATGACGGATGAACACATCTAAGTGTTGTCCCGAGGGAGCGTGGAAGCCTCAGTCATGAACAGGCTGTGGCTCTAGAGTCTGCAGGCAGTTAGCTACTGGTCTCTGATCCAGTCTCCGCTTTTGGGTCAGGACTCCTACCGTTAGCCCTGACCTCTTGTGAATACATAAAGTTGGGATAAGGATTAAACGAGACATGTCTGCAGAGAGCCGGGCACACAGCAGGCATATAATAAATGTTAATTCCCTCCAGGGGACAACCCTATTCCAGACCTTGACTGGCCAGGACAAGTCCCGTCTCACAGGCGCTTCATGTCTCATTTTTTCCAGCTGAGGAAGGTGGCCTGAGTAGGTCACCATACATGGGGCATCACGGTGTGAGTAAGCTTAGTTTAGCATTGTGGTCGCTTTCCATCCTAAGGTTCTTTAAGGTGAAACCAAGATGAAATGGCTCTTTCTGCCAAACACAACCAGCCAAGATGGTCATGACTCACACCCTGGCCCGCCATGGACAGTTGTACGGCTGGTGCACTGCCCACAAGTGCCTGGTAGCTATGCTGAGTGGGAGATCAAATCCAGCTAGCGTCTTGCTCGTCAAACCGTGCAGCTCAGTGCAGAGCCCCAGCCACCCAGAGCAAAGGCACCTCTCTGTCCCCGCTGTCAAACCCCTAGGAATGGGGTCGCCCACAGGGACCACCTGCCGGTCACCAGGCTACAGGTCAGCAGGCCTGTGTTCAATGGTGGTGGTGGTGAGGGGCACCTTTTCCTAATCTGTCTACAGGCCTCTTTCTAATTTTCACAAAGGCTACATCAGGCTAGCAAGAGTCCCATTAATTTTAAAAGTATGCAATTACAATCCGCAGATTGGTGACTGGCCTGTACTTCTCGAGGTAAGCTCTTTATGTGTAGAACTGCTCTACTGAGTTCAGGATTCCAATTAAAAAACGTAGAAATCTGTTTTAGGAACAGAAACAATAAAAAATGAAGCAGCTCAGTGAACGTTCAGGATTGGGAGTTAGGATGCAGGTCCAGGCCACAGCTTCTAACTGAGCTGGGGCACAGACGGCATTTATCCGCACAGGGCCCGGTCAACAGCACCAGCTACTGCCCCCCTTTCCCAGTTCCACAAGGAGAGGCTGCTCTGATCCCTCTGGGAACCTCAGCCCCCAGGAACACCCTGCTCCATGGGGAGATGCTGGGTCCATGTGGGTGGGTACCGACAGTTGCCCGGAAACCCCCCCTTCTCAAGGCCTCACGAGCTCCTGCTGAGGTTGACGAGGAGGCCACGCCGGCTTGGAGACAAGTGGCTCCTCCAGCCATCCCACCTCCCTCCCTGACCTCACTCGTCCTTCCTTCTGGAGTGGCTTCCTGATTTTACCTCTGGTGTCCGCTGGGATGCAACTCATGACATCACAGCATCCCTCCCCACCTCTGCTCCCTCCTGAGTAGGGGTCACCATACATGGGGCATCACGGTGTGAGTAAGCTTAGTTTAGCATTGTGGTCGCTTTCCATCCTAAGGTTCTTTAAGGTGAAACCAAGATGAAATGGCTCTTTCTGCCAAACACAACCAGCCAAGATGGTCATGACTCACACCCTGGCCCGCCATGGACAGTTGTACGGCTGGTGCACTGCCCACAAGTGCCTGGTAGCTATGCTGAGTGGGAGATCAAATCCAGCTAGCGTCTTGCTCGTCAAACCGTGCAGCTCAGTGCAGAGCCCCAGCCACCCAGAGCAAAGGCACCTCTCTGTCCCCGCTGTCAAACCCCTAGGAATGGGGTCGCCCACAGGGACCACCTGCCGGTCACCAGGCTACAGGTCAGCAGGCCTGTGTTCAATGGTGGTGGTGGTGAGGGGCACCTTTTCCTAATCTGTCTACAGGCCTCTTTCTAATTTTCACAAAGGCTACATCAGGCTAGCAAGAGTCCCATTAATTTTAAAAGTATGCAATTACAATCCGCAGATTGGTGACTGGCCTGTACTTCTCGAGGTAAGCTCTTTATGTGTAGAACTGCTCTACTGAGTTCAGGATTCCAATTAAAAAACGTAGAAATCTGTTTTAGGAACAGAAACAATAAAAAATGAAGCAGCTCAGTGAACGTTCAGGATTGGGAGTTAGGATGCAGGTCCAGGCCACAGCTTCTAACTGAGCTGGGGCACAGACGGCATTTATCCGCACAGGGCCCGGTCAACAGCACCAGCTACTGCCCCTCTTTCCCAGTTCCACAAGGAGAGGCTGCTCTGATCCCTCTGGGAACCTCAGCCCCCAGGAACACCCTGCTCCATGGGGAGATGCTGGGTCCATGTGGGTGGGTACCGACAGTTGCCCGGAAACCCCCCCTTCTCAAGGCCTCACGAGCTCCTGCTGAGGTTGACGAGGAGGCCACGCCGGCTTGGAGACAAGTGGCTCCTCCAGCCATCCCACCTCCCTCCCTGACCTCACTCGTCCTTCCTTCTGGAGTGGCTTCCTGATTTTACCTCTGGTGTCCGCTGGGATGCAACTCATGACATCACAGCATCCCTCCCCACCTCTGCTCCCTCCTGCTCAACAGGGCATCGGAATGGTTTCTGAGATGTCACGCTACGCCTCTCTGTCGTGGTAAATGTCGTGCCGTTTTCTGGTCCAGAGAGAACGGAATGGTCCGTGGTGCCCTTGTAACTCACAACACTGTCCGTGGTGCCCAGGTGGCCTTGGAGCATGGAGGTGACCCTGGGGCGCCGGCGGGCTGCTCTCCAGGCCCTGGGGTCAGGGTGTGGGTGGAGAGAGGCTGCTCCTCCTGGCCAGCGGGGCGGGGCCACAGTAGTTGCGGCCTGTGGGCTCCATAGTTGTGGCTCCTGGGCTGAGTTGCCCCACAGCATGGGGGATCTCCCTGGATCAGGGATCGAACCTGTGTCTCCTGCATTGGTAGGCAGAGTCTTTACCCCTGAGCCACAAGGGAAGCCCGAGTCATTGGATTGGAACCTCCATCTTTTACCCACCATAGCACCTGACCCAGAGCTGAATCGGAAACACTCCTGTCTAAATTGTTCAGAGTGTACAGTTTAGGGTTTCGAAAAAATGCCTCTCCTCCTTTAGTGCCGCCGCATCAGGCTTCGGGCACAAAGCCCGCCTGGCTGTTAGGAGCTTCTGTCACAGCCACTGGCCAGCCGTGCAGCCGGGCCTATTTAAAGAGCTGGGCTGGGAGCCGAGGCCGCAGCACACGCAGCCTTGGGTGGGCCTCACTGGTCTCTGCTTGTTTCTAGAGCCCGAGAGCCCCGGGAGCTGAGGCCCCATCAGGAGACGGCTCTGCCCACCTGGGACTGGGTCTCCGCTGTGGCCAGCATGAAGGCTAAGCTGCAGGCCGCCTGAGCAGGGGCGCCATAGGGCACTGAGTGCCCTTCACTCCAAAACATACTCCCACCCAGGACTCCTCAGTCACCACCCTCTTTTAAAACATCTTTACTGACAATAAACAGCATACCATAACCTGCACATACGTAACACGGACCGTTTAGGAGGCCACGCCCGGCTGAGGTGCCCAGCCATCCCACCTCCCTCCCTGACCTCACTCGTCCTTCCTTCTGGAGTGGCTTCCTGATTTTACCTCTGGTGTCCGCTGGGATGCAACTCATGACATCACAGCATCCCTCCCCACCTCTGCTCCCTCCTGCTCAACAGGGCATCGGAATGGTTTCTGAGATGTCACGCTACGCCTCTCTGTCGTGGTAAATGTCGTGCCGTTTTCTGGTCCAGAGAGAACGGAATGGTCCGTGGTGCCCTTGTAACTCACAACACTGTCCGTGGTGCCCAGGTGGCCTTGGAGCATGGAGGTGACCCTGGGGCGCCGGCGGGCTGCTCTCCAGGCCCTGGGGTCAGGGTGTGGGTGGAGAGAGGCTGCTCCTCCTGGCCAGCGGGGCGGGGCCACAGTAGTTGCGGCCTGTGGGCTCCATAGTTGTGGCTCCTGGGCTGAGTTGCCCCACAGCATGGGGGATCTCCCTGGATCAGGGATCGAACCTGTGTCTCCTGCATTGGTAGGCAGAGTCTTTACCCCTGAGCCACAAGGGAAGCCCGAGTCATTGGATTGGAACCTCCATCTTTTACCCACCATAGCACCTGACCCAGAGCTGAATCGGAAACACTCCTGTCTAAATTGTTCAGAGTGTACAGTTTAGGGTTTCGAAAAAATGCCTCTCCTCCTTTAGTGCCGCCGCATCAGGCTTCGGGCACAAAGCCCGCCTGGCTGTTAGGAGCTTCTGTCACAGCCACTGGCCAGCCGTGCAGCCGGGCCTATTTAAAGAGCTGGGCTGGGAGCCGAGGCCGCAGCACACGCAGCCTTGGGTGGGCCTCACTGGTCTCTGCTTGTTTCTAGAGCCCGAGAGCCCCGGGAGCTGAGGCCCCATCAGGAGACGGCTCTGCCCACCTGGGACTGGGTCTCCGCTGTGGCCAGCATGAAGGCTAAGCTGCAGGCCGCCTGAGCAGGGGCGCCATAGGGCACTGAGTGCCCTTCACTCCAAAACATACTCCCACCCAGGACTCCTCAGTCACCACCCTCTTTTAAAACATCTTTACTGACAATAAACAGCATACCATAACCTGCACATACGTAACACGGACCGTTTGATACAAGCTGAGATATGTAAACACCCATCACCCCCAAAGGTTCCTCTTCCCCCTTGAAAGCCGCCATCCTGCCCCTCCTCCTGTCTCCTAGGTAACCACGGATCTTTCTGTCTTCACAGATCAGGTTTCATTTTCTAGAGTTTCATGTGAATGGAACTGTACAGGATACACTTTTTTTCTTTCTGGACTCTGGCACTCAGCATAAGGATTTTGAGAAGGATCACGTGGCTGCACGTCTCCACAGTTTGTTGCTTTTATTGCCGAGCGGAATTCTACCGTAGGACATGTTAGCTTGTTTATTCATTCCTCTGTGGATGGACGTCTGGGCTGCTGCCAGCATTTGGCTCTTACACAGAAAGCTGCCAGAACCGTGTGTGTACACGTCTTTGTGTGGATATTATTTCCTAGGTGAGTGAAGACGGAGGAGTGGAATGGCCGAGTCCTGTCTCATCCCACTGAAAACTTTCCGTGGGCTCATAGCACAGACAAGTCTCTTAGCATTTATGATTGTGTTTTCCTATGCTCCTTGTTTGCTGTTGACCTTCTCTCTCCCGTGTGGCAGATGGTATTTTGCAAAGATGGACACAATAATACTTCCCATACGTGCTTTTTATAGTGCGGAGTCTGACTGGACCGACACCAGCAGAAGGCAGCGGAAGTGACACTAAGGGAAGTCTGAGACCAAGAAGCCTTACAGCATGCTCCTGATTTTCTGGAACCCCTTCTGCACAGCCACTGGCCAGCCGTGCAGCCGGGCCTATTTAAAGAGCTGGGCTGGGAGCCGAGGCCGCAGCACACGCAGCCTTGGGTGGGCCTCACTGGTCTCTGCTTGTTTCTAGAGCCGAGCCCCGGGAGCTGAGGCCCCATCAGGAGACGGCTCTGCCCACCTGGGACTGGGTCTCCGCTGTGGCCAGCATGAAGGCTAAGCTGCAGGCCGCCTGAGCAGGGGCGCCATAGGGCACTGAGTGCCCTTCACTCCAAAACATACTCCCACCCAGGACTCCTCAGTCACCACCCTCTTTTAAAACATCTTTACTGACAATAAACAGCATACCATAACCTGCACATACGTAACACGGACCGTTTGATACAAGCTGAGATATGTAAACACCCATCACCCCCAAAGGTTCCTCTTCCCCCTTGAAAGCCGCCATCCTGCCCCTCCTCCTGTCTCCTAGGTAACCACGGATCTTTCTGTCTTCACAGATCAGGTTTCATTTTCTAGAGTTTCATGTGAATGGAACTGTACAGGATACACTTTTTTTCTTTCTGGACTCTGGCACTCAGCATAAGGATTTTGAGAAGGATCACGTGGCTGCACGTCTCCACAGTTTGTTGCTTTTATTGCCGAGCGGAATTCTACCGTAGGACATGTTAGCTTGTTTATTCATTCCTCTGTGGATGGACGTCTGGGCTGCTGCCAGCATTTGGCTCTTACACAGAAAGCTGCCAGAACCGTGTGTGTACACGTCTTTGTGTGGATATTATTTCCTAGGTGAGTGAAGACGGAGGAGTGGAATGGCCGAGTCCTGTCTCATCCCACTGAAAACTTTCCGTGGGCTCATAGCACAGACAAGTCTCTTAGCATTTATGATTGTGTTTTCCTATGCTCCTTGTTTGCTGTTGACCTTCTCTCTCCCGTGTGGCAGATGGTATTTTTGCAAAGATGGACACAATAATACTTCCCATACGTGCTTTTTATAGTGCGGAGTCTGACTGGCCCGACACCAGCAGAAGGCAGCGGAAGTGACACTAAGGGAAGTCTGAGACCAAGAAGCCTTACAGCATGCTCCCTGATTTTCTGGAACCCCTTCTGTGGCATCCCTAATCCTGCCTAGGTCTGACGACCACATGGTGGAGGGGCTGCTAACAGGTGTTCCGGTTGTTGGTGCCACCAAGGGACCAGACCCGTGAGTGAAGCTGTCTTGAACACTCCAAGGAAAAAGCCCCCCACAGCAGGCCTGCCCCACCCCCACGACCCCCATCCACCACATGGCACTGAAAAATCACCCAGCTGAAGAGCTCCCCACAGGCCAAGTTCCTACCACATAAAATCATAGCCTATTAGAAAAATGCTGGTTGGTTTGTGCCAATAGGATTTGGAGGCTGTTACATGGCAGATCCACGAGAAGTCTTCTGTTTTGCTCACAGATACACCCCAAAGGTCCAGAACAAAGCCTGGCAAACAGGAGGAGCTCGCCACGTGTTTGTTGAATGAGTATGTGAGCGGTGCTCTAGGTCAGATTGTATCAACACTGAAGAGATTTCTACTGATCAGACCTGAACACTGGAGCAGCAGACCAGGATCTGCATTGGGCAGGAGACTTCAAGTTCAAACACTGAGTCTTGTACACTATCAGACCCTCTTAGAACCTCAGTTTCCACAAATGGAAAGTCAGGCTAACTCCACCGACACAGTGGACTGGATGTGAGGGGCATGTGAAGGTGGGGTGTGTGGAAGGCTCAGGCCAGGGCTGGCCCAGGGGGTCCCCAAGAAGGCTTGCTGCATCTGAATGAACCTGTGCTGCCCCCACCCCAACCCCTGACCTCCATTTCACTGAAGGCCCCCAAAGCCCTGCTTCCTCCTTTCCTGTCTGACCATCATCAGGGGCATCTCCCAGGAAGGAAGCTCACCCCCAGATTCCTGTCTGAGGCCAGGACAGCACCCCCACGCGAGCTGAGCGGGACTGTGGAGAGTCACAGTTGAGGCCCTGTCAGACCTGACCCCGCATCCATGGCCACCTTGGATTGATGCCAACCAGCCATGGCCGCTCCCGGAGGGCCGGCTCTGAAGACCCTCCCCCGACCGCCACCCTGGCCTGGCTCGTGCCGAAGCTCTCCTCCCAGGATGGAGGCCAGTGTGGTTACTGCTTCCAGCCACAGGTTCAGGACCCTGTCCTGACACCATCACATCAAGATGCTCCTGCACATGATGGGGGCCATGGCTCCCAACAGGGCTGAACAGGGTCTTGGGCAATGTCCTCTGAGAGGCAGCTCAGAACCTGACTTTTTTCATACTGAGCTCTGTTCTCCTCCTTTCAGCTGATCAACCTCTGACCTTCCTGAGAAAAGGCACAGACTGCTTCGTTTGAAAACACACAGACCCCCTCAACTCACCCTCCGCATATATGTTTAGAAAGCAGGTAGCAGAGACTAACCTCGGTTCCTTATTTAGGAAAAAAAAAAAACCTTCATACACCCATTTTGTAGTTGGGATGACTGAGATGTGAACACATAATAGGTCGCTTTTGAGCAATAATCACCTCAGCTCATATTTTTATTGTTATTATTAATTGGTGTTGGAGTACAGTCGCTTTACAATGTTGTCCGTTTCTGCTGTGGAGTGAAATGAATCGGTATACATATGTCTCCTCTTTTTTTGGATTTCTTTCCCATTTAGATTACCGCAGAGCATGGAGCAGAGTTCCTTGTGCCCTACAGCAGGTTCTCATGAGTTACCTGTTTTATACATAGTATCAGTGGTGTCTATATGTCAGTTCCAATCTCTCCGTTCATCCCACCCCTCCTTCCCGGCTTGGTGTCCATACATTTGTGTCTCTGTTTTTGTTTTGTAAATAGTCATCTATATGATTTTTCTAGATTCTACATATATGCATGAATGTATGATATTGGTTTTTTTCTTTCTGACATAACTTCATTCTGTATCCGCTAACATGTATTTAGCACTTGGAGTATACCAGATGCTCTAATTGCTTTGCCTGTGTGAACCACTGACCTCCCAACCACCCTGGTTAGATGAGTGGACAGCACCCCCACGCGAGCTGAGCGGGACTGTGGAGAGTCACAGTTGAGGCCCTGTCAGACCTGACCCCGCATCCATGGCCACCTTGGATTGATGCCAACCAGCCATGGCCGCTCCCGGAGGGCCGGCTCTGAAGACCCTCCCCCGACCGCCACCCTGGCCTGGCTCGTGCCGAAGCTCTCCTCCCAGGATGGAGGCCAGTGTGGTTACTGCTTCCAGCCACAGGTTCAGGACCCTGTCCTGACACCATCACATCAAGATGCTCCTGCACATGATGGGGGCCATGGCTCCCAACAGGGCTGAACAGGGTCTTGGGCAATGTCCTCTGAGAGGCAGCTCAGAACCTGACTTTTTTCATACTGAGCTCTGTTCTCCTCCTTTCAGCTGATCAACCTCTGACCTTCCTGAGAAAAGGCACAGACTGCTTCGTTTGAAAACACACAGACCCCCTCAACTCACCCTCCGCATATATGTTTAGAAAGCAGGTAGCAGAGACTAACCTCGGTTCCTTATTTAGGAAAAAAAACCTTCATACGCCCATTTTGTAGTTGGGATGACTGAGATGTGAACACATAATAGGTCGCTTTTGAGCAATAATCACCTCAGCTCATATTTTTATTGTTATTATTAATTGGTGTTGGAGTACAGTCGCTTTACAATGTTGTCCGTTTCTGCTGTGGAGTGAAATGAATCGGTATACATATGTCTCCTCTTTTTTTGGATTTCTTTCCCATTTAGATTACCGCAGAGCATGGAGCAGAGTTCCTTGTGCCCTACAGCAGGTTCTCATGAGTTACCTGTTTTATACATAGTATCAGTGGTGTCTATATGTCAGTTCCAATCTCTCCGTTCATCCCACCCCTCCTTCCCGGCTTGGTGTCCATACATTTGTGTCTCTGTTTTTGTTTTGTAAATAGTCATCTATATGATTTTTCTAGATTCTACATATATGCATGAATGTATGATATTGGTTTTTTTCTTTCTGACATAACTTCATTCTGTATCCGCTAACATGTATTTAGCACTTGGAGTATACCAGATGCTCTAATTGCTTTGCCTGTGTGAACCACTGACCTCCCAACCACCCTGGTTAGATGAGTGGTATTTACTAGCCTCAGTTTCCCCGTCTACAAGATGGGGGTGAGAGAGGCTCCGATTCTTCTGGTCTCCTGCTATTATTGCCCTGGTCCCCAGGGTCTCTGGTTTCCAAATCTCTGTTCTTAGCTGATACTTTTAAGTCTGAGGACTTAGGGGTGGTCGTGGCAGAAGAGAAGAAGGGAGTGAAATTGGGAAGAAAGAAGACAGAGGGACGGTCTGGCTTTGGAAGCACAGCGTTGTTGAATGGCACTCCATGACTCCTTGAAGCCCCAAGATTTGTGGATCCATTCCTCATCTTTGCTCTGGAGGTTGTCCCTGGGGGTGGTGGCGTCAAGGCTAGTCTCTGGGACACTGAAGCCAGGAGTTTCTCTTCTAGACCTCTTCCTGTCCTGCTCAGCTCACATGCTTTCATCCCCAGGACATGCCAGGGGCCTTGGCTGCCATATTTAAGGTGTGAGTGTGGGCCGCGGGCCTTGAGCTCCTATGTTTAGTTAATTCCCACTTCCTTCCACAGCAGAAACGGACAACATTGTAAAGCGACTGTACTCCAACACCAATTAATAATAACAATAAAAATATGAGCTGAGGTGATTATTGCTCAAAAGCGACCTATTATGTGTTCACATCTCAGTCATCTCAACTACAAAATGGGTGTATGAAGGTTTTTTTTTTTTTCCTAAATAAGGAACTGAGGTTAGTCTCTGCTACCTGCTTCCTAAACATAATATGCGGAGGGTGAGTTGAGGGGGTCTGTGTGTTTTCAAACGAAGCAGTTCTGTGCCCTACAGCATTAAACCTGTTTTATACATAGTATCAGTGGTGTCTATATGTCAGTTCCAATCTCTCCGTTCATCCCACCCCTCCTTCCCGGCTTGGTGTCCATACATTTGTGTCTCTGTTTTTGTTTTGTAAATAGTCATCTATATGATTTTTCTAGATTCTACATATATGCATGAATGTATGATATTGGTTTTTTTCTTTCTGACATAACTTCATTCTGTATCCGCTAACATGTATTTAGCACTTGGAGTATACCAGATGCTCTAATTGCTTTGCCTGTGTGAACCACTGACCTCCCAACCACCCTGGTTAGATGAGTGGTATTTACTAGCCTCAGTTTCCCGTCTACAAGATGGGGGTGAGAGAGGCTCCGATTCTTCTGGTCTCCTGCTATTATTGCCCTGGTCCCCAGGGTCTCTGGTTTCCAAATCTCTGTTCTTAGCTGATACTTTTAAGTCTGAGGACTTAGGGGTGGTCGTGGCAGAAGAGAAGAAGGGAGTGAAATTGGGAAGAAAGAAGACAGAGGGACGGTCTGGCTTTGGAAGCACAGCGTTGTTGAATGGCACTCCATGACTCCTTGAAGCCCCAAGATTTGTGGATCCATTCCTCATCTTTGCTCTGGAGGTTGTCCCTGGGGGTGGTGGCGTCAAGGCTAGTCTCTGGGACACTGAAGCCAGGAGTTTCTCTTCTAGACCTCTTCCTGTCCTGCTCAGCTCACATGCTTTCATCCCCAGGACATGCCAGGGGCCTTGGCTGCCATATTTAAGGTGTGAGTGTGGGCCGCGGGCCTTGAGCTCCTATGTTTAGTTAATTCCCACTTCCTTCCACAGCAGAAACGGACAACATTGTAAAGCGACTGTACTCCAACACCAATTAATAATAACAATAAAAATATGAGCTGAGGTGATTATTGCTCAAAAGCGACCTATTATGTGTTCACATCTCAGTCATCTCAACTACAAAATGGGTGTATGAAGGTTTTTTTTTTTTTCCTAAATAAGGAACTGAGGTTAGTCTCTGCTACCTGCTTCCTAAACATAATATGCGGAGGGTGAGTTGAGGGGGTCTGTGTGTTTTCAAACGAAGCAGTTCTGTGCCTTTTCTCACAGATAAATACAAGATTTGCCACAATCATTAATACAAAGTGGAAATCTACTGAGAAGTGGACCCAAAGCTTTGAAGGAGACCCTGGAAAGGGTGATTTTTGGGGTCGGGCATGGAGTAGATTCTGACCTAGGGAAGTGGAAAGAAGGGACAAAAAAAGGGACCTGCGGGGGAGAGACTGGACTGGCCGCCTTCCGACCCACAACGTCAAGGCCCCGGGGGCAATCTCCAGACAGGGCGGAGTGAGAGGGCACAGGCCACGCAGGTACAAAAACCTATAAAAAACAGAGCCAAAAGACAGGCGGATGCTGTGTGTGGTCTGGATGCTAAGCCGGTTCTGGATACAGTTCTATTTATATCATTTGGGCTTCCCTGGTAGCTCAGTGGTAAAGAGATCACCTGCCAATGCAGGAGACATAGGTTTGATCCCTGATCCCTGATCCGGGAAGATCCTACATGCTGTGGAGCAACTAAGCTAGTAAGCCGCAACTATGGAGCCTGTGCTCTAGAGCCTCGGAGCCACAACTATGGAGCCCATGTGTCCTACAGCCCGAGTTCCACAACCAGGGAAGTCACTGTCACAAGAAGCCTGCTCACCTCAACTCGAGAGTAGCCCCCACTCCCTGCAACTAGAGAAGAGCAGTGAAAACACAGAATAGCCAAAAAAACAAAAAAAATTTGCCATCGCTTATACGTGGAATCTAAAAAATGATATATTTACAAAGCAGAAACAGACTCACAGACTTTGAAAACAAGCTCACAGTTACCAAAGGGGAAAAAAGGTGATGGGAGGGATAAACGAGGAATTTGGGATTACCATATCCACACTCTTACATATAAGACAGATAACCAGCAAGGACCTACTGAATAGCACGGGGAACACTACTCAATATTCTATGATTACCTAAATTTTTGGTAATTTAGGCCCCTCTGCCCATGGAGTTCTCCTGGCAAGAATACTAGGCTGGGCTGCCATGCCTCTCCTCCAGGGGATCTTCCTGACCCAGGGATCAAACCTCTAGAGTCTCTTATGTTTCCCAGACAGCAAAGATTCTGGACACTTCTTTGACCTGACCACAGATCATTTTCATCTGGATCAAATCTGGAGTCTAAGATGCTTTCCATGGGGGAAATCTGTTAACTGTTAAAAATAGTCAGTAGTATATTCGGAAGACATTCTGTCCCATAGAGTTAAAACTCTCTGGAAGCTTCCACCAAACTCTAAGATGTACCAGCTAAGCGTCTTTGACATCAGGGCTGTGGGGCAGAGGGGCTGACTCTGGCGGGTGGGGACGGGGGACGCTGCAGCACCCCCAAGGCGTCATGCTAGATGGCCTAAGAAAACAGTGGAAGCTTCTGTGTATGACTTCCTTATCAAAGGGGAGCACATAAATTCAACCCAGGGCGAAAGACTGCCCAGAAGATGAACAAATCCTTTGTTCATCAAGGGATGAGACAAAGAATGGAGTGCGGATGTGGGAAGGGAAATAGGAAACATTAAGTTGCTTTTTAAACCCACATGGGGCTGGAGACAAGGATGTGTGTATAAAACACCAGGTGGGTAGAACCATCCCGGATTGATGACACATCATTCTATTCAACAGCCGCTCAGGCCACCCACCACCTCACTGTCTGCAGGCCTGGGTACCCTGGCAGAGGCAGCCGCGACACGGCCCCACCTGCCAGGAACACAAAGGACACGGGGGTTCCCTGCTGCTCAAGGGTTACGATGTTCTCTGCACCCCAGAACTCTCCAACGCAGAGTATCTGTGGCACAGATTCTTGCCTGCCAGACTAGTCATTAAAAAAATGTATTATTCAGCCAACGTGCATTGTGTATATTGAGTATGTTGTGGCTTTCAGGTGTGTCCCTGGGTTCTGGGCAGGTCCGAGGTCTAAGTGGCCTCCTCGTGGATCTGAGTGCCTGCCTGAGCCACAGGCCTGTTGCAGGGAAGCCTTCAGGAAACATTTGTTGAATGAGCAAATTAAATAATAAGGCTCAGTTCCTTCCAGGAGCCCAGTGGAGGGCAGGTGACTCACGGTGAGGCAGGGAAGAGGCCCCGCCAGGGCTTCGTCCTCGCGCTCAAGAGAGGAAACCTGGGCATGGTTTCTCCTCTGTGCTCATCAGTCACCGGCTTTGTTCAGATCATGAGGCTACGTCTGCGCTGGGAGCGGTGCCTGTGGGAGCCTGGCAAGTGGCAGACCCGACAGGAAACAGACACCCCCTCAGCATGTGCTGAGTCCTGAGGGAGATCACCGCCTGGGGCTGGGAAGTACGAGGAGGACGGGCGCTTACTAGCTTCCCCTGCCTGCTGTCGTGAATGACTAGAGCTGTGTCGTACCTTACAGCTCTAGACATCGGAAGTCTGAACTGGGTCTCAGGAGGCTACAGTCAAGGTGGGATGGGGCTACCTTCCTTCTGGATGCTCTAGGATAGAATCTGTTTTTTTGAGCTCCTAGAGGCCACGCACATTCCTTGGCTTGTGGCCCCGCCCCTGTCTTCAACGCCAGCACTGATGGATCCAGTCCTCACGTTGCCGAATCTCCAGCCTCTGTTCTCTGACTCTGTTCTCTGACTCTGGCTCTTGTCTTTGAACGACACTTGGGATGACACTGGGCCCATAGGACCATCCCTCCATCTTCAGGATGCCTAGTGAACAACTCTAATTCTCATCTTCCACGTAAACTACCATATCCACATGGTCTAGAAATTAGGGCACAGACCTCGTGGGGTAAGGGGGTACACTCCTACCAACTGCAGGCCCTGGACCCGTCAAGTGGAAAGAGTCCCAAAACGTTTCCGGAGGAAGCAGAGCCTGAACTGGGACTCGGAGGAAGAATGCCCATCGGGAGGCTTGGGGAGAAGGTAGGGCACGTGCAAAGACCCAGAGGAGAAGGGAGAGGATCCACAGGCGTGTCTGGGAACCACGTACACATTACAGGCGTGTCCACATGCCAGAAGCAGAGACGAGACTGCGAGGCAAGGAGAGGGCGTGAAAGGGAAACGGAGACACTTAACACCTCACTCCACATATGCTTCCTCCTGCTCAAAGTCTCCATGTTCCTGAACCTCAGGGTCCAGCCTTGGGGCTCACCATGGCCGTCTCCTGTCACCTCCCACAGCAAAGTCTCTACCTGCCCACCCCAGGAACAGGCTGGCCTTCTCGCCCTGCGACTTTCCCTACAGGAATACCTGCTCTGTCTCGGCTGAAGTCTGCACCTGACTCAAACCAGGCACTGCTGGGTAATCTTGGCACATTCACAGCCCATCTCACACTCTTGTGAGAAGTAAACGGCTAGTGTGCGGCACCTAAAACATGCTCAAAACTGCCAGCTGTCCCCACTGCCGCCGCCACCCACAACATTTCAGGGGGTCCAAGAGGAAAACTGTTTTCATAACGATACTCTGACATTATTTGCCTCTGTCACTGTGAAAATATTTATAATATTGGTAAAAAAGTTATGTTGGCTAAAATGCTGATGTCTTTGCAGAAATTGTAACGGAGGCATCAAACTGTGTAAGCAGTAACTATGTTCTTTATGCAATGCAATCACAGTTGAAAAAAGGGAGGGAGAGCTTTCCTTAAGAATACCCGGATGAAGCGGTACAAATAATTCTATTAAAATTTGATCCCCAAGGACATATTATTTTTTTTGGCCACTTCTATTGATCTTTGATTTATTTATTTCCATCCATCTTTGTTCTTTGGCCTCTGTGGGCCTCCCATCGCAATGGCCCCTCTCGCTGCAGAGCACCAGCTCTGGGCGCATGTGCTCCAGAGCGCTGGCTCGGTAGTTGGACGCATTGGTCCAGCTGCTCCACGACACGTGGGATCTTCCCAGGCCAGGGATCGAACCAGCGTCCCTTGAAAGGTCCCACTGCAAGGCGGTGTCCTTACCCAGTGGACCACCAGGGAAGCCCAAGGACATATTTTTTAAGTGGGATGTACACTTGAAGCTCTTTTATTGCATATCAAAGTACAATGGCTGTCTCGAGGAAAGTCATGTGTGAAACTGTTTGCCTGGCTAGCTGAACTAGTCACTTTTCGTAGGACATCATTTGTAATTCAAAATTGAAAGAATGACTAACATATAAACGATAGTATCTGGCAAATTACTGAATTCAGTTGGCAAATAAGTAAGTCTATTACTTCTAGGAAACCAAGGGACAGTATTTGTTGCCAGTGATAAAACTTGAACTTGTGAGTGAAAATCAGAATTTGGACAAGCCTTGGTCAGTCACTAGGACTTTACCAGCACCTCAAGACTTAAGGACTTTCCTATGAGACTGGTGGTGATGTGAACAGATGTGACTTTTTGATGTTGAATAATGAAATACATCAACCTTTGGAAGATCTGCATCACTCAGAGGAGCCGTATTCTCTGAGTGATCAATGTTAGATTCCACATAATCATGTATGGGTCCAATTTCCATTCGAAGTACCAATCAGAACAATGAAGTTTTGTCCATCCTAACAGAGCACAAAACCTCCCTTGGCTCCATGGTTTCCGATTCCTCACTCAGCACACCTCTAAGAAACAACCATACGGTGAGTTCAAGTACGGCACTGAGAAAATATCCACAGTTACCTAATAAGACCATTAATTTGCTCCTCCCTCTTCCAGCTACACATCTGTGTGATGCTAGATTTTCAACCAAAACAACAAATCACAGTAGTCTGGCTGAAGGAGTAGATATGAGAACTCAGTAGTCTTCTATGAAGTCAGACATTAAAGTTTTTGAAAATTATGAAACGATGCTGCTCTTCTCCCTCAAGTCTTTTCAATTAGGAAAATGCCGTTATTTTCACTTAAAAATAATGTTAACATGTAACAGGTTCAGTATTGGTATTTTAAAATAAATTACTTACTGATAATTTAGATGTTTTTTGCTTTTAATTTCTAAAATAGCCAATATTGATAGATTAAACCATATACACAAAAGCTCTTTGGGGTCATCCAATATTGCATATCAAAGTACAATGGCTGTCTCGAGGAAAGTCATGTGTGAAACTGTTTGCCTGGCTAGCTGAACTAGTCACTTTTCGTAGGACATCATTTGTAATTCAAAATTGAAAGAATGACTAACATATAAACGATAGTATCTGGCAAATTACTGAATTCAGTTGGCAAATAAGTAAGTCTATTACTTCTAGGAAACCAAGGGACAGTATTTGTTGCCAGTGATAAAACTTGAACTTGTGAGTGAAAATCAGAATTTGGACAAGCCTTGGTCAGTCACTAGGACTTTACCAGCACCTCAAGACTTAAGGACTTTCCTATGAGACTGGTGGTGATGTGAACAGATGTGACTTTTTGATGTTGAATAATGAAATACATCAACCTTTGGAAGATCTGCATCACTCAGAGGAGCCGTATTCTCTGAGTGATCAATGTTAGATTCCACATAATCATGTATGGGTCCAATTTCCATTCGAAGTACCAATCAGAACAATGAAGTTTTGTCCATCCTAACAGAGCACAAAACCTCCCTTGGCTCCATGGTTTCCGATTCCTCACTCAGCACACCTCTAAGAAACAACCATACGGTGAGTTCAAGTACGGCACTGAGAAAATATCCACAGTTACCTAATAAGACCATTAATTTGCTCCTCCCTCTTCCAGCTACACATCTGTGTGATGCTAGATTTTCAACCAAAACAACAAATCACAGTAGTCTGGCTGAAGGAGTAGATATGAGAACTCAGTAGTCTTCTATGAAGTCAGACATTAAAGTTTTTGAAAATTATGAAACGATGCTGCTCTTCTCCCTCAAGTCTTTTCAATTAGGAAAATGCCGTTATTTTCACTTAAAAATAATGTTAACATGTAACAGGTTCAGTATTGGTATTTTAAAATAAATTACTTACTGATAATTTAGATGTTTTTTGCTTTTAATTTCTAAAATAGCCAATATTGATAGATTAAACCATATACACAAAAGCTCTTTGGGGTCATCAATTTCATGAGTATGAAGTGGTCCAGTGACCAGAAGCCTTAATAAATGCTGTCCTAAGGAAACAAATAGATTTACACAGATCTGTATAGTGTAGTGTTATGTAACAACAAGAATGAAAAGAAAAAAAGTAGAAACAAATGTTCAATAATAGAAAAGTGGCTAAATAAATTACAGGGTCTCCATTTGGTAGAACATTATGGAGTCATTAAAAATTATGTTTTCGGAGTATTTATTGTTGTGGGAAAACGCTCAACACGCTCGACATGCCATTAAGTGATTAAAAAAAGGAAGAAGCCAATTTTCATGGTCATCGTTTCTGTAATGCTGCGAATCCTGCAGAAATCAGTGAAACTGTGGGGGAAACCAAGACCTCCTGAAGGCTCCCACAGGCAACAAGCTTACCACGGCTGCAGGGCTGGGGTCACACAGGGACTATGGGGTAAGTTTTCACACACGACGACACCATTCCTAATTCAACAATTATTCAGAGCGTCTGCCTTCAAACTCATGGTGAGGCCAAAGTCCTAAACCAAATATTCCCAGGCTCATCTCCACAGAAACAAAGGAACCTTCTAAACCCCCTTACTCCTTGGACTTTATTCTTTTTGTCGCTTTGATGTTGGACCCATGGCCTAATGTCGAGTGTTTGCTTGGGTTCCTAACCTCTCAACGTACTGAAGAATCCCAGTTTGGGGACTTGCCTGGGGGTCTAGTGGCGAAGACTCTGAGCTCCCAGCACAGTGCCCTAGGTCCAATCCCTCATCCTGAGATGAAAAGATCCAGAGTGCCTCAACGAAGATCAAAGATCCCACGTGCTGCAACGAAGACCCAGTGCAACCAAATAAAGAAATATTAAAAAAAAAATTCCACCTTCGACCAACCCCAAACTGAAGCCTGAGGGTGGGTGGGTGGGGACCCACCAGAGTGGCAATCTCTGGGGGCTCTGCGTTTTCCCACCGCAGGCAGGGATGCTGGTTGTTACCAAGTGTCGTCCAACATCTGTGGCTTCCTTGGCTTGTGCATTTACTCTCATCAAGGGCATATACATTCCTATCCACGCCTCAGCCTCCTTCTGCCCACATCTGTCGGCAATTTACTCACCACGTGCTGTGGCCAGGGAGGAAGCATTCTATTTGTGACTTTGCAGAATGCAGGACGCTCAAGGCCGCTGAAGGGGCCCACCTCATTGCCTTGCTACCTTGAACTCAGACGGGCTCAGGGTATTTTAGGTCTAGGCCACCCCGAAGGAGAATCAGGTGGCCAGCATCTCCACAGAGACCCACGGACGTCTGCCAGGCTCCCTCTCCTCTGAGCATCACTAAATATTTGCACTAATGGTACTGGCCCTGGGCCAACTACTTTATATCTCTAGTCCTTGTGACAATCCTGTCAAGTAGCTACCAGTTATAACTGGCCTCAGCTATAAGAAAAACAGGTATTGTTATTACTACTTTTTGCAAGAGAACTATAGTTCAGAGAGGTTAAGGAGTTTGCCCCAGGTCACACAGCTAGTAAGTGACAGAGCTGGGATGCAAGCTCAGCTCTGACTCCAGAATCTGCTGTCCCCATTACTGTTCCAGGATGGCCTCCGGTCTCTCCCATCCAGGTTGACTGCATCCCTGGTGACCTCATCCAGAGGGAAGAAGAGGGGGCTAGCCCAGTGAAAACAGTTTTAGACTCTGCTGCCGATTAGCTTGTCCCTTTGGGCAGGTCCAGCCGTACGGTCACTCTTGCCGAAGGGCACGTCTCTAGTCCTGAACTTTGGCTCTTTCCAGGGATCTGTCACAGGCCAAGGGCAACAGAGATGCCCACCAGCCTGAAATGCCCCCAGGATGCTTACAGAAGAGAGACAGAGTCTTTAAGTCACCCTGTTCTGGAGTCTTTCTAGAGCAGCCTGAAATCAACCGTAGGAACACACCTGTTTTGGCTTCAAAGCGCCCTGGAGAAGGAAACGGCAGCCCACTCCAGGATTCTTGCCTGAAGAATCCCAGGGACGGAGGAGCCAGGCAGGCTACAGTCCGAGGGGTCGGACACGGCTGATGCTACTTAGCACACAAAAATATTTATCATCCTAGTCAGTGCGAAGTGGCAAGGAGGTTGCCAAGCTGTACTGCCTCTTCCCTCCCCAGAAGCATCAAAGATACTAAGAAGAGGCTCAAGATATTTCTTCCCTGAATGTTTCCTTTTGGAGGACTATTCAGAGATGGCTTCCAATCTATCTCAAATAACCTTCTGAGGCTGTGCGGGCCAGGAGCTCCCAGGAGAGAAGGGTATGTCAGTCGCTGGTATCCCAGGCCAGCTCTAAGGAAAGCAGCAGAAACGTGGGCCCACGGGCTTCCTGTCTTCTAGAGTGGTTTCTCTCTTAACTCCTCCCTCCACGCAGGGCTGGGTGCTGGGCTTCTTAGAGGGGAGCTCCCCAGGCCCAGCCGCTTGAGAAGCCCAGCCCTCCCTTGGGAAGCCTGCCACGGTAGGCCTGAGTGAAGCTATGGGGTGGAGGGGTCCTCCAGCACAGGCCTCCACTCATCCACACTGCCCCACAGGGGAGGCGCTGCAGGACCCTGAGAGTTCTGGGAAAGCGGGGACCCAGCTGCTGGGCCAGCATCCTGGTTCAGCAAAGGTAACTTCCTGCCAATCGTGCCTCAGAGGGAGGCATCCCCTGACCGGCCGTGATGGGGAACTGAAGGCGGTCACACCCGCAGGCGGGAATGACATCTGTACCCGACCCAGTACGACGCAGCATTCCCCCCGAGGAAGGGGCAGCCTGGGCTGGGAGACTCCCAGGTCCACGTCACTCCTCCACAGACATAGGACCCTGGCTCCCGGAGCTTCCATGGCCCCCGCTGAGCCCCAGGCGAGGGACAGGAAGGAGCTGTCCCCAACGTGTCAACTCACCCTGCAAGGCTTCTTTGGCTCTGGCTAGCTCCTGCTCCTTCTGGGCCAGCTGGACCCTGAGCTCGGTGGCTGAGAGGACCTCGGATGACCTGCCGCCCTGCGACTCCTCCAGGTCCTTCATCAACAGCTCCTTCATCTGCCGGAGAAGGTGGACTTCCTCCTGGAGCCGGGCCACTTCCTCCCGCAGGAGCGCTAGGGGAGAAGGGCACACGGTTAGAGAGGGGACAGGGGACGCCAGCTCGCGCTTGCTTGCTGTGCTGGGGACAGTCTGACGGAGCTTTGGCTTTTCCTGTCTGCTCTGTGCTCAACGCCTTTCCTACTGTGTGCGAGAAGAAACCCCCCAAACCGCCCCGGTTCCCCACCCACAGTCCCCAGAGCACGCCGGCTGGGACCCGCGCCTCCACCTCCCGCCGCACTCTCTAGGGTTCCACCGCTGCTAGGGCCGCGCCCAGAGCGTCCACGCCAACGGCCGGGGTCTCCCTCCCTGCAGAGCTGGGGGGCATGACAGTCACGCCCAGTTACACTCTATATCTTTACCTCACTTACCAAAGCCTTTGGAGGCAGGGGTCTCACCCCACGTCACAGGTTAGGACGTCAAGGTGCAGAGAGATTGAGAAGCTCCGTGAGTTCATAAAGGAAGGAGGCGATGGAGGTGGGATCCGAACCCAGACCTGGTCGCTCCAGGGACCATCAGCACAAGCGGGATGATAACTCACGATGGTGCGGACCCAGGCAGGCCACTCGCCTCACTTAGATTAAAGGAGGCTCTGAGACGCTCGCACAAGCAGGCTGAGGCCAGCCGCTCCGGGCCCGCATCACGAAGCTCACACACACCTCTCCCTCTTCCCCGCGCTCCTGCAGGCGGGTCCCTCTCTCTGCGACAGGCCGGGCTCTTCTCAGCCTTAGAGGGGTGGGTGCGGGCCTCGCCTGTGGAGGTCAGGCAGCTGCAGCAACCTCTTGACCGCCCTGGGTCTCTGGCTCCCTCACTGACCAGGAATGTGGTCACAGGCGAGTCTCCCGCCCTGGGCCTTGGATGCCCCTTCTGTGAAAACGGGTCGAACCCTCGTGGGGTTGAGAGGCTCCCTGCTCTCATGGGGCCTGCTCCAAGGGATGCGTTCCGTGTATACAGCAAGCGCTCAGTGCCACCTCCTCGGGCTCCTGATCCTCTTAGCAGAGCACGGCATTCTCTAAGGTGCTACAGCCTGCATTCCTCGGGGATCCTGGACCCAAAGGCAGAGCCAAGTCTAGGGGCGGGGGCAGGCGGGGGGAACAGAGCTGAGGCTTCGGGGACCCAGGGTTCCTCTGCCCCCAGAGGCCTGGGGAAAGGTGGCATCAGCTCTGGCCCCTGTCCCTGGCCATCTCAACGACCTTCTCCAAGGCCACGGGTCCAGCTGCCACCCACACAAGGAAAGGCCTTCCTGGCCCCCCAGCTCCCCCTTACCCCTGGTTCCCCACGGAAGCCTGAGACACCGAGACACAGCCTCACTCCTGAGCTCGAAACCCTCCCTACTGGGCTGCCGCCTCAACACCCTGTCTGGGGACTCCCTCAGGTCACCTGGGGGTGACTTCCTGTTCTGGAAGGTGCTAGATCTGTCCTGCCTCTGAGCCCCCAGAAGGGCTTCCTTCCTTCTTCCCAGGTTCCTCCCTGCCAGGCGGTCTCAGCCCCATGGTCCTCTCAGCATTCCTACAACAGCCCCACCCACAGTCCAACTCTGACAGCACTCTGGACAACGCACCCCAGACCCCTCGTTAATGTGGGAGGCCCGTGCTTTCACGGAGGTGTCTCTAGCGTCCTGAACACTGTTATGATGACACATGACAGCCACTGATCCCCCCTCCCTCCCTCCCTCCATCCACCCAGCCAGAGTTCACGGGCACCTGCCCCAAGCCCGTTGCTCCAGCAGGCACTGGGGACCCCTGGGTGAATAACACAGAAGGTCCCAACCTCAGGCTGGTGCTCTCGGACGCCCCTCTCCCACCCCAGATGGGTTCAAGGAGCCGAGGCCTACAGCCCGGGGAGGCAGGTCGTCTATAGGGGAGCTCCTGGTTTTTCTGACATGAACAGACCCCAGTGCAGGCTGGGAAACGTCCACGTCCCTTAGAAACAGTGCAAAGGAGGTTTGTGCTGGGGGCCCCTCCCCTGCCCTCATTCCAGACAAACCTCTGCAGGCTGCCCACACTGCAGACTGCCCACACTGCAGGCCTGCCTGGTGTCTACAAAGAAGAGAACACTCCGCCTCGAGAAGTCCCCAGCGGGTAGAAGCAGCAACACGAATAAGCCTGATACAAAGCAACGCTGGTACCTGCTGGGGGCACTAGACATGTGAAACAGGCGCTGGAAGACTGTGAGGGGTCGGGGAGTCAGTGAGCAGAGGGAACAGCATGAGAGGTGGTGGAAAGCCAGAACTCCCTGAGCAACCCGTGGTAACCCTGGTAACCAGTGAAGTTAGGAAGAGCAGGAGGAAAGGAGAGGTAGCAGAGGGTCAGGTTATCAAAGGTATCAACCGTGCCCACACTCTGTGCCCCAAGCCTCTTGCCACCCCCAGCAGGACTCAAGACTCTGGAACTATCATTCCTGCTCTCTGCCACGAACTGACTGCTTGTGTTCAAAATTCACATGTGAGGGACGTCCCTGGCGGAGCAGTGGCTAGGACGCCAGGCGCCCCACGCAGGGGGCCCAGGTTCTATCCCTGGTCAGGGTATAGATCTCTCATGCTGAAACTAAGAGTTCACATGCCACCACCGAGAGTTTGCCTGCGCCAGTTAGAAAATCCGGCATGCCCAACTAAAGATCGACAATCTCGCACACTGCACCGAAAACTTGGTGCAGCCAAAAAAAAAAAAAAAATCACGTGTGAAACCTTATCCCTTCTGTGATGATAGTACCTGGAGCCTTAGAGAATGGATCAGATCGTGAGGGTGGAGCCATCCTAAAGGATGAGTGCCCTTATCAAGAGACCCTGGAGAGCTCCCCTGCCCCGTCCACCAGGTGAAGATGTGGCAAAAGACAGCTATTCACAGATCACAAAGAGGGTCCCTACCAGACACGGATTTGTCAGTGCCTGGCTTTGGAATTCCAGCCTCCGGAATTGTAAGAAATGAATTTCTGCTGTTGATAAGCCACCAGTATTTTCATGACAGCAACCCAAACAGGCCAGGCACTCTCCTTTACCAATTCTCCCCAGTCACTGCCGCCAGGGCTGGTTCCCACTCAAGTGTCGCCAAATGCCTATTTCACCATGCGGTGTGAGTGACTACCAAGCATCTCTGTTTACATTCACGTTACCAGGCAGGCAGAAGCCAGCACTGGTTTCTATGTTATTTGAGGGCTTCTTGACACTTCCGGGAGGACGCCAATGAGGCTGTTAGCTGTCTGTGCGGATGGCAGAGGATTCCAAGAGACCTGGCTTCACATCCAGGCCTGGCCAGGGCCTTGCTGTGACCCTGGGCAAGCCCTGTGATTTTTCCAGCTCTCAGGTGCCATGTACACGGCGTGGGGACACTGTCACTCATCTAGGGTTGCCAGATTTAGGCAAACAAAACAAAGTGAAGCAAAACAAACCTAGAAAGCCCAGATGCACAGTTAAATTTGCATTTTAGATAATAAATAATTTTTGTATAAGTGTGTCCTCAATATTGCATGGGAAATACTTGTGCTAAAATTGATTCGATGCTTATCTGAAATTCAAATGTAACTGGGCATGCTGTGTTTTTATCGGGCAACCCTACTTCCATTACAGTGCAATAGGGCTCGATAATCTCCCAGGAGGAAGGAGGCAAAGGCACAGAAAGGTCTGGCCCAGCCCTCTCTGTCTCCCTCCCCACCTAATACTCAGATGAGAGCAACACGGGGCTGAGCGCTCCTCTCTTGAGCTAACAGTGGCAATGGCGGATTTTTTTTTTTTCCTGTGCTCATGTTACTAATGGGTGTACCTGACACCTCAGCCCCGCCCCTCGAGTCGGGCCCTGAATATGCAGGAGGGCGGGACACCAGGTGGGGCTCCTGCGGGAGCCAGGTCTCAGGAGACCAGACTGGAAAAACAACTTCACAGAAAGAGAGAGGCTTGCCCAAGCTTAGTAACCGCACCTGCCCCGGCCGGACTAGATCGTGCACAGACTGGACCCTTCCAGGGGCAGAGACGGGGGGACAGTCCGGGGACTGCAGTCACAGGGAACCCCACAAGACTGAAGCCCATCCGTGGGCTCTGGGACCATCGGCTGGTGCGGCCCCTCCCTGGGGGGCTTCCTACATGCCACCAGCGGTAAAGAATCCACCTGGCACTAGAGGGGACATAAAAGATGCAGGTTCGATTCCCAGGTTAGGAAGATCCCCTGGAGGAGGGCATGGTAACCCACTCCCGTATTTTTGCCTGGAGAATCCCATGAACAGAGGAGCTTGGCAGGCTACAGTCCATGGGGTCGCAAAGAGTTGGATGTGACTGAAGGGACTTAGCATGCATGCATGCTCCTCCCTGGGCCTCGGTGGCCTCACCTGTGAAATGGGACGACAGAAACGTGTAATACACTTAATCATGTGCACGGTGAGGGCTGTGTGTGCCCTCAGCTCCTCTTCACCTCCACACAGATGGGAGCGACCCTATTCCTAGGGAGCCATGAAGACGTGAGTAGGAGACTTGGGTCTCCAGTTCAGAAGGGCAGGTCACTCATCTAGGGTTGCCAGATTTAGGCAAACAAAACAAAGTGAAGCAAAACAAACCTAGAAAGCCCAGATGCACAGTTAAATTTGCATTTTAGATAATAAATAATTTTTGTATAAGTGTGTCCTCAATATTGCATGGGAAATACTTGTGCTAAAATTGATTCGATGCTTATCTGAAATTCAAATGTAACTGGGCATGCTGTGTTTTTATCGGGCAACCCTACTTCCATTACAGTGCAATAGGGCTCGATAATCTCCCAGGAGGAAGGAGGCAAAGGCACAGAAAGGTCTGGCCCAGCCCTCTCTGTCTCCCTCCCCACCTAATACTCAGATGAGAGCAACACGGGGCTGAGCGCTCCTCTCTTGAGCTAACAGTGGCAATGGCGGATTTTTTTTTTTTCCTGTGCTCATGTTACTAATGGGTGTACCTGACACCTCAGCCCCGCCCCTCGAGTCGGGCCCTGAATATGCAGGAGGGCGGGACACCAGGTGGGGCTCCTGCGGGAGCCAGGTCTCAGGAGACCAGACTGGAAAAACAACTTCACAGAAAGAGAGAGGCTTGCCCAAGCTTAGTAACCGCACCTGCCCCGGCCGGACTAGATCGTGCACAGACTGGACCCTTCCAGGGGCAGAGACGGGGGGACAGTCCGGGGACTGCAGTCACAGGGAACCCCACAAGACTGAAGCCCATCCGTGGGCTCTGGGACCATCGGCTGGTGCGGCCCCTCCCTGGGGGGCTTCCTACATGCCACCAGCGGTAAAGAATCCACCTGGCACTAGAGGGGACATAAAAGATGCAGGTTCGATTCCCAGGTTAGGAAGATCCCCTGGAGGAGGGCATGGTAACCCACTCCCGTATTTTTGCCTGGAGAATCCCATGAACAGAGGAGCTTGGCAGGCTACAGTCCATGGGGTCGCAAAGAGTTGGATGTGACTGAAGGGACTTAGCATGCATGCATGCTCCTCCCTGGGCCTCGGTGGCCTCACCTGTGAAATGGGACGACAGAAACGTGTAATACACTTAATCATGTGCACGGTGAGGGCTGTGTGTGCCCTCAGCTCCTCTTCACCTCCACACAGATGGGAGCGACCCTATTCCTAGGGAGCCATGAAGACGTGAGAGTAGGGAGACTTGGGTCTCCAGTTCAGAAGGGCAGGTACTGCACTGTGCAACCTGGAGCAAGGCACTGTGCCTCTCTGGGCCTTCACATCTCTGCGCCCTTAGAGAAGTGCACTCTCCATGAGTCAGAGGAATGCTGCCGAGGGTGGGCTCCTCCCCTTGGCAGGACAGGCGTCCCTGCTCTGGCTCACAGCTGCACTGCTCAGGGAGGTGCGCGTGGCTACTTAAGGGTAAGTCAGTCACAATAAGCAACTCAGTTCTCCAGGTGCACTCGTCTCAGGGGAAGAGAACAGAGAACCCTGCCTGGGCACGGAGCGCCTGGTCAGTGCTCGTCTGGGGCACAAAGCAAGAAGGGGGGTTGGTGGGGCACCTGGCACGGAGCAGGCAAAGACACATAATGTGACAGAAGGGTGCCTCGTGCCAAAAGCTGGGGAAGGAGCCACGCCCCCGGAGAGATCGCACCAGCCCTTGCTGAGGAACACAAAGAGGAAAGACCGACTGTGTACCTTTCTGCCGTCGCTGGGCAACCACGCGCCCTTGGATCTCAGGGCAGGGGTGGGTGGTGGTGCCAAAGAAGCCGCAGCCTCAGCAGCACTCTTGGCCATGGAAGCCGGAAGTAGGCGTTGCCTGGGAGACGGTGGCTCTCGCGCCCCGCCCCCTGGGGGAAATCACCCATCACCGACGATGCTGCCCTTGCTGGGGGGAGCCTCACCAGCAGGCTAGCCACACAGGGTAAGCCCCCAGGAGCCTCATCTCAAGGGGCAAGGGGGTGTGGCATGCCTATCCAGCGGCAAGGGAGCTGGGGGGCCCTTGTCCCTCTCCAGCACATTTTCTGCGTACCGGAATAGTGAGTGTTCTGCATTTTAAAAAATGCCATTTCCTGGCCTCCCTTGCAGCTAGAATTGTCTGTGTGATGCAGCCCGGCTGATAAGATGTAGGAGACAGTCCCTGAGGAAGGCTACCCTTTAAGGAAAAAGGGTAAAGAATCCACCAGCAATGCAGGAGGCACGGTGAGGGCTGTGTGTGCCCTCAGCTCCTCTTCACCTCCACACAGATGGGAGCGACCCTATTCCTAGGGAGCCATGAAGACGTGAGTAGGAGACTTGGGTCTCCAGTTCAGAAGGGCAGGTACTGCACTGTGCAACCTGGAGCAAGGCACTGTGCCTCTCTGGGCCTTCACATCTCTGCGCCCTTAGAGAAGTGCACTCTCCATGAGTCAGAGGAATGCTGCCGAGGGTGGGCTCCTCCCCTTGGCAGGACAGGCGTCCCTGCTCTGGCTCACAGCTGCACTGCTCAGGGAGGTGCGCGTGGCTACTTAAGGGTAAGTCAGTCACAATAAGCAACTCAGTTCTCCAGGTGCACTCGTCTCAGGGGAAGAGAACAGAGAACCCTGCCTGGGCACGGAGCGCCTGGTCAGTGCTCGTCTGGGGCACAAAGCAAGAAGGGGGGTTGGTGGGGCACCTGGCACGGAGCAGGCAAAGACACATAATGTGACAGAAGGGTGCCTCGTGCCAAAAGCTGGGGAAGGAGCCACGCCCCCGGAGAGATCGCACCAGCCCTTGCTGAGGAACACAAAGAGGAAAGACCGACTGTGTACCTTTCTGCCGTCGCTGGGCAACCACGCCCCCTTGGATCTCAGGGCAGGGGTGGGTGGTGGTGCCAAAGAAGCCGCAGCCTCAGCAGCACTCTTGGCCATGGAAGCCGGAAGTAGGCGTTGCCTGGGAGACGGTGGCTCTCGCGCCCCGCCCCCTGGGGGAAATCACCCATCACCGACGATGCTGCCCTTGCTGGGGGGAGCCTCACCAGCAGGCTAGCCACACAGGGTAAGCCCCCAGGAGCCTCATCTCAAGGGGCAAGGGGGTGTGGCATGCCTATCCAGCGGCAAGGGAGCTGGGGGGCCCTTGTCCCTCTCCAGCACATTTTCTGCGTACCGGAATAGTGAGTGTTCTGCATTTTAAAAAATGCCATTTCCTGGCCTCCCTTGCAGCTAGAATTGTCTGTGTGATGCAGCCCGGCTGATAAGATGTAGGAGACAGTCCCTGAGGAAGGCTACCCTTTAAGGAAAAAGGGTAAAGAATCCACCAGCAATGCAGGAGGCATAGGCTGGATCCCTGGGCTGGGACGATCCCCTGGAGAAGACACTAGCAACCATCTCTGGTGTTCTTGCCCGTGAAATCCCACAGAGAAGTCCAGAGCTGACTTCAGGACTACACAACAACGACAGATGGGAAGGAAATCCAAAGCAGAGGGGATGTATGTATATGTATGGCTGATTCACTTCACACATAAAAATACAATGTCGTAGAGCAACTATACTATAATTTAAAATAATTTGTTTTAATAAATTAAAAAAAAGAAAGGCTTTGCCTCCTCCCCATCCTCTCGCCTGGAGCGTGGACTTGTGGGCAGAGCTGCAGCAAAACTGCCGCTGTAATAAGGGGGCAACATGCACGGGAGGCAAATGAGATGTGGGGAAGAGAGCCCAAGGGCCTGGCGGGCACAGCTCGGCCGTGCACCTGCGGACCCGGAGCAGCCCCGGCAGGGCGGGGCCGCTTGGCACCTGAGAGACTTTGATTTCCCGGCTGATCTACAGTTTCCCGGAACCAGCCACCGCTCCTGGCCCCAGGGAGGAGCCCCAAGTCCTGGCTTAATTTTTGTGAGCTGACAGGGTGGGGAAGAGAGAGGAAGAAGAGAAAGGAAAGAGCTTTCTTTCTGTGACCGAGGCACCGTTTGAGAACCGTGTGAACAGGCAGCCGGGGCCCTCTGAGCTCTCCCGGTGAGCTGCAGCCTTGTGTGTCCGGCCTTCCCAAGCCAGAGGTCCAGACAGCCATAATGCTGCAATTGCTGCGTGCCACCATGAGAATCAATCCCGAGCACAATGACCTGCTCCAGGCTTTAAGCATGTCACACGCCTAACGTAAACTACGCCCCAGGAGCCTCATCTCAAGGGGCAGGGGTGTGGCATGCCTATCCAGCGGCAAGGGAGCTGGGGGGCCCTTGTCCCTCTCCAGCACATTTTCTGCGTACCGGAATAGTGAGTGTTCTGCATTTTAAAAAATGCCATTTCCTGGCCTCCCTTGCAGCTAGAATTGTCTGTGTGATGCAGCCCGGCTGATAAGATGTAGGAGACAGTCCCTGAGGAAGGCTACCCTTTAAGGAAAAAGGGTAAAGAATCCACCAGCAATGCAGGAGGCATAGGCTGGATCCCTGGGCTGGGACGATCCCCTGGAGAAGACACTAGCAACCATCTCTGGTGTTCTTGCCCGTGAAATCCCACAGAGAAGTCCAGAGCTGACTTCAGGACTACACAACAACGACAGATGGGAAGGAAATCCAAAGCAGAGGGGATGTATGTATATGTATGGCTGATTCACTTCACACATAAAAATACAATGTCGTAGAGCAACTATACTATAATTTAAAATAATTTGTTTTAATAAATTAAAAAAAAGAAAGGCTTTGCCTCCTCCCCATCCTCTCGCCTGGAACGTGGACTTGTGGGCAGAGCTGCAGCAAAACTGCCGCTGTAATAAGGGGGCAACATGCACGGGAGGCAAATGAGATGTGGGGAAGAGAGCCCAAGGGCCTGGCGGGCACAGCTCGGCCGTGCACCTGCGGACCCGGAGCAGCCCCGGCAGGGCGGGGCCGCTTGGCACCTGAGAGACTTTGATTTCCCGGCTGATCTACAGTTTCCCGGAACCAGCCACCGCTCCTGGCCCCAGGGAGGAGCCCCAAGTCCTGGCTTAATTTTTGTGAGCTGACAGGGTGGGGAAGAGAGAGGAAGAAGAGAAAGGAAAGAGCTTTCTTTCTGTGACCGCGAGGCACCGTTTGAGAACCGTGTGAACAGGCAGCCGGGGCCCTCTGAGCTCTCCCGGTGAGCTGCAGCCTTGTGTGTCCGGCCTTCCCAAGCCAGAGGTCCAGACAGCCATAATGCTGCAATTGCTGCGTGCCACCATGAGAATCAATCCCGAGCACAATGACCTGCTCCAGGCTTTAAGCATGTCACACGCCTAACGTAAACTACATAATTCTCCCCACAACCCCATGAAGTAGGATCTTTCCCTTCAACAGATGGGGAAATTGAAGACAGGATTTAGGTGCCTTGACCAATGTCATGTGGAGCAAAGGGCAGAGTCAGGGGCAGAAGCCTGTGCTCTGGCTCCAACACCTGCTCACACTATACTGTCCTGCACAAGGAGAGAGCGACGGAGTCCATGGGCGACACAGAGGGAACCCGACACCGCCGTGGGCTCGCCCTGGTGGATGGCAGGAGAGGCAGGCTTGCCCCCAGCAGGTACGGGCTTGCTCTTGTTTGCTACGTGGAGCTGGGTCACAGGGAGCCGGCCGTGCCGTGCATCGCCCTCCCCAGGCGCATGGCCACCGCTCCTTATGATGTGGCCGTACAGGCAGCAGCGCTGGGCTCCCGGCAGGGGCTGTGCTCACAACCAACGCCCAGAGCCAGTCCAGCGCTGGGCTCTGGGCAGGCCCGCGAGGACAGCACTGAGCCCAGTGAGTGCGAGATGGACGTGGGCCAGGCTGGTCTGGCTCAGCCACCAGGGCTCAGTCCCGGCTCCCCAGCTTCCTGGCCATTTGACCTCAGGACAAGTGACCTTCGAGTTTATGTGAAAACAGAGCCAAGACCAGTCTCCCAAGCCCGTGGTAAACATTAAACAAAGCAGTCATCTAAGTGGAAACATCCCGAAGGGTTCTAAATGGGGTCACATGGCACGTCAAGACTTATTATAGAAAAGGGCATCTCCCCAAACTTTGATTCCCCGGCTGATCTACAGTTTCCCGGAACCAGCCACGCTCCTGGCCCCAGGAGGAGCCCCAAGTCCTGGCTTAATTTTTGTGAGCTGACAGGGTGGGGAAGAGAGGAAGAAGAGAAAGGAAAGAGCTTTCTTTCTGTGACCGAGGCACCGTTTGAGAACCGTGTGAACAGGCAGCCGGGGCCCTCTGAGCTCTCCCGGTGAGCTGCAGCCTTGTGTGTCCGGCCTTCCCAAGCCAGAGGTCCAGACAGCCATAATGCTGCAATTGCTGCGTGCCACCATGAGAATCAATCCCGAGCACAATGACCTGCTCCAGGCTTTAAGCATGTCACACGCCTAACGTAAACTACATAATTCTCCCCACAACCCCATGAAGTAGGATCTTTCCCTTCAACAGATGGGGAAATTGAAGACAGGATTTAGGTGCCTTGACCAATGTCATGTGGAGCAAAGGGCAGAGTCAGGGGCAGAAGCCTGTGCTCTGGCTCCAACACCTGCTCACACTATACTGTCCTGCACAAGGAGAGAGCGCCGGAGTCCATGGGCGACACAGGGGGAACCCGACACCGCCGTGGGCTCGCCCTGGTGGATGGCAGGAGAGGCAGGCTTGCCCCCAGCAGGTACGGGCTTGCTCTTGTTTGCTACGTGGAGCTGGGTCACAGGGAGCCGGCCGTGCCGTGCATCGCCCTCCCCAGGCGCATGGCCACCGCTCCTTATGATGTGGCCGTACAGGCAGCAGCGCTGGGCTCCCGGCAGGGGCTGTGCTCACAACCAACGCCCAGAGCCAGTCCAGCGCTGGGCTCTGGGCAGGCCCGCGAGGACAGCACTGAGCCCAGTGAGTGCGAGATGGACGTGGGCCAGGCTGGTCTGGCTCAGCCACCAGGGCTCAGTCCCGGCTCCCCAGCTTCCTGGCCATTTGACCTCAGGACAAGTGACCTTCGAGTTTATGTGAAAACAGAGCCAAGACCAGTCTCCCAAGCCCGTGGTAAACATTAAACAAAGCAGTCATCTAAGTGGAAACATCCCGGAAGGTTCTAAATGGGGGTCACATGGCACTCGTCAAGACCATTATTATAGAAAAGGGCAAGTCTCCCCAAAGCTCTGAGGAGAGGCCTTGGCCTCCGTGACCTCAGAGTCCTGACCCGTGGGCCACCCAGCCGGGGAGGGGTGGGTGAAATGGCAGGAAAGGCTGAGTCACCCAGTCTGCAGGGCAAGGGCAGGAGGAAGAGCAAGGGGGCCTCTGAGCAGAACCCAGGTTGGAGTCACAGTCCCTGGCTGCCCGTCATGGGTGGACACCTTGAAAAACAGCCACACACACATCTGTCAAAGCTCACCAAACCCCAACTAAACCCTTAAGACGTGAGCACTCTGCTGTAGGAAATTATGAAAGTGAAAGTGTTCGGCGCTCAGTCATGTCTGACTCTGTGACCCCATGGACTGCAGCCCGCCAGGCTCCTCTGTCCATGGGATTTCCCAGGCAAGACTACTGGAGTGGGTTGCCATTTCCTTCTCCAAGCGCTCTTCCTAACCCAGGGATCGAACCGGGGTCTCCTTCATTGCAGGCAGGTTCTTTACCATCTGAACCACCAGGGAATCCCTGGTAGGAAATTATACTGTCAAAAAAAAAAAAAAAGGCAGTAACAGGTCAGGTTTTCCATTAATTCACTTTTATAGATCCTCCTTCCAGATGGAGGACCCTGACTTCCAGCAGGTCTCAGCGGAAGGGGAACGTGAGTGCAGCCCTAGGCTCTGTGCATGACCTCTGTGCACCTGAGCTACACCTGCTCCGTGGAAGAGAAATTGGATGCCCTGAGAACCATGCCCCACTGGCCCTGGAAGTCACTCCAGATGACACAGTGCTCTGCTTAACGCTGCCACAGTTCCCGTCCTGTCCAAACACCCTCTCTGGCAGCGACGAGGGCTGATGGCGCTGCCATGCTCTCAGCCCTGATTGCAGGGTGCTGCCCGCTGGATTACAGGCTTCGTCTCACCAGATCGTCACAGCACCTACGCAGGGCCGTGCTGACCCCGCCTGAGCTCAGAGACACTGGAGGGTGTGGGACGGGGCCCAGGTCAGCCTGTGGATCATGCAGCTCCCCACGATGGGCTCTGTCCAGCAGCGCTCGGCAGGCTGGGAGCGCTCAAAGGCACACGTGCTGCTGAGACTGCCATGACAGTCATCCCTGCCAAACCTGGCCCAGGAGGGAGTCTCAGAACGTCAGGATGATGGTTGTTCTAAAAATTAGGAATCAAGGATCTCGTGGTGGTCCAGCGGCTAAGACTCTGAACTTCCAACGCAGTGGGTCCGGGTGGGATCCCCACTCAAGGACCCAGGTCCCATATGCTGCAACTGAGAATTCAAGCACTGCAACTAAAGGTCCCACATGCCACAATGAAAAAGATCCTGCAGGCCACAGCTAGGACCCAACACAGCCCAATAAATACATATCTTAAAAAATTAGGTAGCAGGTCGATCTTGGAGACTTGAAATGTCAAAACTGAGGTCCAATGATTCATATCAGATCCCTGGGAGAGATGGGTTCCCAGGCCCCAAGATGAAACAGGACCACGCGCACTCATGACCCCAGAAGCCGGGCTGAGGGCTGAGGGGAATCCTGAAAAGGCCGAGTCAGAGAGGGGGTCGCTGGCAGAGCCCATCACCCAGGCCGAGGGGGTGAGAGTCCTCCCCAGTGGTCTACGGGCCCACCTCTGTCTGCCTTTCTGTGAGGGGAGCACATGATGAGCAAGGGGTCATGTGCGTTCCCTCTATTCTTGAATTCCTTCATTCATCCATCACCATGGTCATCATAATCATCACAGTGAGCCTCTCGTGCATGCCAAAATGCCTCTGCATCCTCACACCACGAATTCTCAATCCTCACAGTATTGCAAAGAGATGCACCCATTTTACAGAAGAAACCAAGGCAGGGAGAGAACATGTGGTTACACCCAGGTGGTCTGGCCACAGAGCCTTTTCTGGCCACCTCTGAGTTATATTCTATCCCTTCTCCTGCAGGCACAACTACCAGACTGCGAGCTGCCCCCCAAGACCAGCAAAGCTTATGTCCCCCTCAAGGCCCATGGTGGTAAGGGGGCCTTCCACCCTTCCTGAATAGATGCCACTGTTTGCATCCTTTCCTGAGCCTGGAAGGCCCAAGGGCACAGAACCTCTTGGCTAAGCTGACCCAAGAGCCAAGCGGGGCCGGGAGTCATGGATCCGGTCAGCCCAGGCTGGCAGGAGCCACCGCAGACGTGTGACCCTCAGTTCAAGGGACATTCAGCCAGATGGGACTCGAATGTAAAGTTTGTGGAGGCGAGCTCTGGAAAGCGCAGCCTGAGGGCCGGGCCTCCAGGACAGGGAGAAGAGGCGTGCGTTACTTCCTTTGCTCTGTTGGTCCCTGTAGACCCAGCCAGGTGCCCTCCTCCTGACTCTCGCACAGTGAGTTGAAAACAGCCCTCCTGGACCACCCAAGATCCTGCAGGCCACAGCTAGGACCCAACACAGCCCAATAAATACATATCTTAAAAAATTAGGTAGCAGGTCGATCTTGGAGACTTGAAATGTCAAAACTGAGGTCCAATGATTCATATCAGATCCCTGGGAGAGATGGGTTCCCAGGCCCCAAGATGAAACAGGACCACGCGCACTCATGACCCCAGAAGCCGGGCTGGGGGCTGAGGGGAATCCTGAAAAGGCCGAGTCAGAGAGGGGGTCGCTGGCAGAGCCCATCACCCAGGCCGAGGGGGTGAGAGTCCTCCCCAGTGGTCTACGGGCCCACCTCTGTCTGCCTTTCTGTGAGGGGAGCACATGATGAGCAAGGGGTCATGTGCGTTCCCTCTATTCTTGAATTCCTTCATTCATCCATCACCATGGTCATCATAATCATCACAGTGAGCCTCTCGTGCATGCCAAAATGCCTCTGCATCCTCACACCACGAATTCTCAATCCTCACAGTATTGCAAAGAGATGCACCCATTTTACAGAAGAAACCAAGGCAGGGAGAGAACATGTGGTTACACCCAGGTGGTCTGGCCACAGAGCCTTTTCTGGCCACCTCTGAGTTATATTCTATCCCTTCTCCTGCAGGCACAACTACCAGACTGCGAGCTGCCCCCCAAGACCAGCAAAGCTTATGTCCCCCTCAAGGCCCATGGTGGTAAGGGGGCCTTCCACCCTTCCTGAATAGATGCCACTGTTTGCATCCTTTCCTGAGCCTGGAAGGCCCAAGGGCACAGAACCTCTTGGCTAAGCTGACCCAAGAGCCAAGCGGGGCCGGGAGTCATGGATCCGGTCAGCCCAGGCTGGCAGGAGCCACCGCAGACGTGTGACCCTCAGTTCAAGGGACATTCAGCCAGATGGGACTCGAATGTAAAGTTTGTGGAGAGCGAGCTCTGGAAAGCGCAGCCTGAGGGCCGGGCCTCCAGGACAGGGGAGAAGAGACGTGACGTTACTTCCTTTTGCTCTGTTGGTCCCTGTAGACCCAGCCAGGTGCCCTCCTCCCTGA
Source organism: Tragulus kanchil (assembly GCA_022376925.1). NCBI lineage: Eukaryota > Metazoa > Chordata > Mammalia > Artiodactyla > Tragulidae > Tragulus > Tragulus kanchil. Next base: position 152,442,059 of record JAIOJX010000032.1, read on the forward strand.
CTCTCGCACAGTGAGTTGAAAACAGCCCTCCTGGACCACCTCTGTTCATCGTACAGACTTTCCTGTCCCTCCACCATCACCCCTGCAGGAGGAGATGGACCCACAAAGCCAGGAACAGACCCAGCGGCAGACAGACAAGGGCTGGAACCGTGGCGTGCTAGAGATTTCCATGTTCTCTGGGCCTCTGTCATGGGATCCTGGCACCTGACGCCTTCGGGGTGACGGGACGCAGCACAGCACTCACCAGAGAGGAGGAGATTCTCACAGACCGCCCGGCCACTCCTCAACAGCACGCATCCAAGGCTGCTCTAGGGCCTGGGGAGAACCACCTGGCAGTTCTTACGACACATGGGTGAGGGTGGGCCTGGCAGGTACCAGGTGAGGCCGCCTTTGTCTTTTGCTCATATTTCACTGTGATTGTTTTTGCTTTGGGGTGTTGTTTAATCCGTCTTTCCTGCAGAGCCGTTTCAGCTCAGCTGCCGATGCATAAGCACACCTTCCCGCCACGCCATCCTGGGCTCCTGACTGCCCAGCTCATCCTCTCCCACAACCTTGGGCAGAGCGGGCACATGTTCCATGGAGCGCTATGCCCACCCGACTCTGCACCCTGAGAACTCGATTCTCTCCAGGGAAGGGGTCTGCTTCCCTCAACCGTCCCTCTCCAAGTACCAACTCAGCCAGTCATGTGCCAGGACTACCAGACTGCGAGCTGCCCCCCAAGACCAGCAAAGCTTATGTCCCCCTCAAGGCCCATGGTGGTAAGGGGGCCTTCCACCCTTCCTGAATAGATGCCACTGTTTGCATCCTTTCCTGAGCCTGGAAGGCCCAAGGGCACAGAACCTCTTGGCTAAGCTGACCCAAGAGCCAAGCGGGGCCGGGAGTCATGGATCCGGTCAGCCCAGGCTGGCAGGAGCCACCGCAGACGTGTGACCCTCAGTTCAAGGGACATTCAGCCAGATGGGACTCGAATGTAAAGTTTGTGGAGAGCGAGCTCTGGAAAGCGCAGCCTGAGGGCCGGGCCTCCAGGACAGGGGAGAAGAGACGTGACGTTACTTCCTTTTGCTCTGTTGGTCCCTGTAGACCCAGCCAGGTGCCCTCCTCCCTGACTCTCGCACAGTGAGTTGAAAACAGCCCTCCTGGACCACCTCTGTTCATCGTACAGACTTTCCTGTCCCTCCACCATCACCCCTGCAGGAGGAGATGGACCCACAAAGCCAGGAACAGACCCAGCGGCAGACAGACAAGGGCTGGAACCGTGGCGTGCTAGAGATTTCCATGTTCTCTGGGCCTCTGTCATGGGATCCTGGCACCTGACGCCTTCGGGGTGACGGGACGCAGCACAGCACTCACCAGAGAGGAGGAGATTCTCACAGACCGCCCGGCCACTCCTCAACAGCACGCATCCAAGGCTGCTCTAGGGCCTGGGGAGAACCACCTGGCAGTTCTTACGACACATGGGTGAGGGTGGGCCTGGCAGGTACCAGGTGAGGCCGCCTTTGTCTTTTGCTCATATTTCACTGTGATTGTTTTTGCTTTGGGGTGTTGTTTAATCCGTCTTTCCTGCAGAGCCGTTTCAGCTCAGCTGCCGATGCATAAGCACACCTTCCCGCCACGCCATCCTGGGCTCCTGACTGCCCAGCTCATCCTCTCCCACAACCTTGGGCAGAGCGGGCACATGTTCCATGGAGCGCTATGCCCACCCGACTCTGCACCCTGAGAACTCGATTCTCTCCAGGGAAGGGGTCTGCTTCCCTCAACCGTCCCTCTCCAAGTACCAACTCAGCCAGTCATGTGCCAGGACTAGCCCTGGAAGGGTGCCTGTCGCACTCTCTAAAGTAGGGATGTCCCGGGGAACTGGAGGAATTGCAAACTTCCAGGACGCAGATCCTTCGTTCTCAGGCAGAACCAAACCCCAGGGTCTGTGCTGCGGAATACGGTCCCCGCAGACGACCTGGATTCCTAGAATGGGCCCATTTGTCACTCAAGGTCCTCGCTTCCTGGGTCCACTGCTCCTCAAGCTCAGAGAGGACAGTTTCTGGCGGCCATTCTGGGCATGTGGCTTGACGCTGCCTAGCACTGACAGCCAGCAGGAGCCCCAGGGTCCTCGGGGGTCTGCAACAGTCACTTAGCAGGTGATTCTAGCTCCAGAAGGAATCTGCACCCCCAAAAACAGCATCCGTCTCAGGATGGGACGGCAGGCCCCGGCCTATCACCTGGATGGCCAAGTCCCTGATGGTCTGCGGCAGCAGAGGCTGCGTGGTGCCAGAGCCAGGGGTCCAGGCCTCCTCGGGGGCCCTGGAGGGGCTGGCCCCCACCTGCTTGCTGGCCAGGAGTCATGGAGAGGAAAGGGATCCTCAGGACCTGCCAGCTGCCTCCTCTGGCCCACTGAACACAACTGCTGTTGCGACTGAGAAGCGGCGAGCCTGAGCCCATTCACTGCGGCAGGTGGGGGACAGCAGCTGCCCTGGGGCACCACCTTGGTGTAAAGAGGATTCTTACACTCTTAGCAAGTCGAGTCTTCAAAGCACCGCTTCCCTGGGACGCTGGCTCATCCCACCTTTTTGGTTCAGCCGACACCTACACCTCCAATCTTTTCGACAGAGCACCTCTACTGTCCTCTGGGAAGCCGCCACTCCCAGGGCTTGTTGTTCAAAGGTGGGCATAAAGGCCGAAGATGGCCAACCAGAGAGCTGAGTTGTCCTGGCCACTGCGACTGGTTTGGGGGAGGGGGCGGAGCACAAGACACGAGTCAGTCCAATCAGAGTCAGGATCGGGACCAGGAGACGCTCTTCTTAATAACGATATGAGGATGGAGCCTGGAGGTGCTGGGGGTCATCCTGCCTCCAAGAAGGGAGCACCAATAAGACAAAGACTGGATTCAGATTATGTCTGTGTCCTGAATCACACCACACCTGAAGCCAGATCTACTCCTGAACTTTTCATTGAAGTTACGTGAGCCAATACATTCTTAACCCAGTTTGAGCTGCATTTCTATCCCTTGCAACTATAAAAAAGAATCCGGATAAATTTCCTTAAGGGACCACTTTCTAGGTGCCCAGCAGTCCACAAACTTAAAGGCTACCTGCTAGGTGCTAAGCACTCTAAGCTATAACACTGTCCTTCAGAAACAGGATAAGTAAAAAGGACAATGGACTTCACACCTCCACACAACCAGTCGCACCAACCCCCACGTGTACGTTAATTCCAGCTTTTCTTTCGCTGCAGTGACCAGTCCCCCGGGGTCGCAATCTTGGAAGGCACAAACTTTCAAGTTCTGCCTTGAGGCTGTTTTCAGACGCTTCCTGTCCAAATCAGCCTTTCTCCTCTTCTCCCACCTGGTGAGGTCTGAGAGCACCCACCCTCAACCGTCCTTGGCCTGAGGGCTCCAGGTCCCATTGAGACACGAACTATATGCCTGACCCTGAGCCTCGGACCACCGAATTCTCTCGCTGGCAGCAGTGTTAGTATTCTCTCCATTTTGCGCACACACAGAGATGGAAACAAGAAGGCAGACTGCCTTGTTCAAGGTCATCAGGCTGGTCTCGGTGGCACAGTGGATCCCAGCGTGGAGGTCTGTTTGATTGCAAAGCTCATGCTCGTAACCGGACTAGGCTCCCAGCCCTAAATGTCATGCTGTGCATATTTCTCAAGCTATTAATAAAGTGCCAGGTCAAAGAGTGGGGCAGAACTGGAACTGGGCCTTTTTCAAACGTTGGTGACATCAACTGGGTCCCCAGCCTCCGCTCTCACCACAAGCTTCTCCCCTCCCCAAGGCCAGGGTCCTCAAGGCATGGATCCCGGAGAGAGATGGCGCCCACTGGGGGGCACTGGCTGTTTTCCTCTCCACCCTGCCATGTGGAACTTCCTCCTCTCATCCCTTCTCCCTCTTCTCTACCCTCTGGTCGTTGTTGTTCAGTTGCTGAGGTGTGTCGGAGTCTGTAAGACCCCATGGACTGCAGCCCGCCAGGCTTCCCTGTCCTTCACCATCCCCCAGAGCCTGCTCAAACTCATGTCCATGGAGTCAATGATGCCATCCAACCATCTCGTCCTTTTCCACCCCTTCTCCTCCTGCCCTCAGTCTTTCCCAGCATCAGGGTCTTGTCCAATGAGTCAGCTCTTAGCATCAAGCAGCCAAAGTATTGGAGCTTCTAGCTTTAGCATCAGCATCCACCCTTTAGGGTGAAAAAAATTACCGAAGCACAGAGAGGAAAAAGAAAGAAGGTCCAGCATTGGTTACGTCCACCAACTCGTGACATGGCAAACTCATGACATGGCCCGGCCACGCAGAGGGCACAAAGTCATGGCCAACCAGGAGGAAGCAACCTGACCAAGGCTTCACCACTACAGGGAGAGCCCAGCCCTCGCCTCTTTCCCACCCGAGTCTGAGTTGGCAGCAAAACACTTAGATCTGTTTCCTTCTCCACCTGCTACCAGAAAGCACAGAGCAGACCAAAGCTGCCTGGATCACTGGTCAGAGAGTAGGTTCTCCTTGGTCTGGTTCCTGGCAGGAGAGCTCCCTTCCTAAGAACCCTGGGGGAAGAAACATATATATAATCCCATTTTATTTTATTTTTAAAAAGTTGGTTTTGGCCACAGTGCATGGCATGCAGGATCTTAGTTCTCTAATCAGAGATCAAACCCTTGACCCCTGCAGTAGAAGCAAAGAGTCTTAACCACTGGATCATCAGGGAAGTACCATGTATCCCCATTTTATAGACAGTCAAACTGAGGCTCTGCTGGCTCAGACCGTAAAGAATCTGCCTGCAATGCAAAAGACCTGGTGTACATTCTTGGGCTGGGAAGATCCCCTGGAGTTTGGCACAATAACCCGCTCCAGCATTCTTGCCTGGAAAATCCCATGGACAGAGGAGCCTGGTGGGCTACAGTCCACAGGGTTGCGGAGTCGGACACAACTGAATGACTAACACTTTCTTTCTACTTTAAACTGAGGCCCAGAGGACAATGTCTACGGCTTCTACGGCCTTGATTGCTGGGCCACGGGCTACTATGGCCTGGAAGCAAACTGGAAACCACACTTTGGCTGGAACGTTCTGCTCAGCCTTTCTTAGGCATCAGCCAACTCAGGGGTTAAATACGTGTGCAGTGCGCCGCAGGCCCCCACAGATGTAAACAATTACAGGGAAGTGGGCGACCAGAGCCCAGCCAGGGCTCTCCTAAAGACGCCAGCCCACAAGGGCGGCGAGTCTGAAATTCCTGCATCTTGAAATTCCCAAGATCTGTATCTCGACCAGATCTGGGCCTTCAGAAGAATTTAAACCAGATCCGGGCTGCAGAAGGACAAATGGCAAACCTGGAAGGCCCACTGTCTCAACTGCTGCTTTTGAGAAGGTGAGCTAAGAACGGCGTCTCCTGCTACGCAGAGGGCACAAAGTCATGGCCAACCAGGAGGAAGCAACCTGACCAAGGCTTCACCACTACAGGGAGAGCCCAGCCCTCGCCTCTTTCCCACCCGAGTCTGAGTTGGCAGCAAAACACTTAGATCTGTTTCCTTCTCCACCTGCTACCAGAAAGCACAGAGCAGACCAAAGCTGCCTGGATCACTGGTCAGAGAGTAGGTTCTCCTTGGTCTGGTTCCTGGCAGGAGAGCTCCCTTCCTAAGAACCCTGGGGGAAGAAACATATATATAATCCCATTTTATTTTATTTTTAAAAAGTTGGTTTTGGCCACAGTGCATGGCATGCAGGATCTTAGTTCTCTAATCAGAGATCAAACCCTTGACCCCTGCAGTAGAAGCAAAGAGTCTTAACCACTGGATCATCAGGGAAGTACCATGTATCCCCATTTTATAGACAGTCAAACTGAGGCTCTGCTGGCTCAGACCGTAAAGAATCTGCCTGCAATGCAAAAGACCTGGTGTACATTCTTGGGCTGGGAAGATCCCCTGGAGTTTGGCACAATAACCCGCTCCAGCATTCTTGCCTGGAAAATCCCATGGACAGAGGAGCCTGGTGGGCTACAGTCCACAGGGTTGCGGAGTCGGACACAACTGAATGACTAACACTTTCTTTCTACTTTAAACTGAGGCCCAGAGGACAATGTCTACGGCTTCTACGGCCTTGATTGCTGGGCCACGGGCTACTATGGCCTGGAAGCAAACTGGAAACCACACTTTGGCTGGAACGTTCTGCTCAGCCTTTCTTAGGCATCAGCCAACTCAGGGGTTAAATACGTGTGCAGTGCGCCGCAGGCCCCCACAGATGTAAACAATTACAGGGAAGTGGGCGACCAGAGCCCAGCCAGGGCTCTCCTAAAGACGCCAGCCCACAAGGGCGGCGAGTCTGAAATTCCTGCATCTTGAAATTCCCAAGATCTGTATCTCGACCAGATCTGGGCCTTCAGAAGAATTTAAACCAGATCCGGGCTGCAGAAGGACAAATGGCAAACCTGGAAGGCCCACTGTCTCAACTGCTGCTTTTGAGAAGGTGAGCTAAGAACGGGCGTCTCCTGCTACGACTGGACCTCCAGTCCTTCAAGTTCCTCACCTACCCAACCTCAATAATGACGGTTCAGAGCAGCGGTCCTGGAACCAGCTGCCTGGACCACATCCTGCCTCGGTCCTGTAGTACCTATTGGGCTCCAGCAGGTCATTTCTGTGTCCTCGAATGGGACAAAGGCATGGGAATGAAGGTAACAAAGACATCTGTCTCCACGGGCTGCAGTGACAGCCTATAAGCAACCAATAAAAAGCTCCAAGATGGGCAACCTAGATGTCCATTGACGAACGAATGGATACAAAAGCTCTGGTACATATATATGATGGAATATTACACAGCTGTAAAGAGAAATGCAGAAGACTCAGCCCTAATGAGGTGGCTGGATCTAGAACATATCATAAAAAGTGAAGTCAGTCATAAAGAGGACAATTACAATATATTAACACATATATATGGAATCTAGTAGGATGGTGATGATGGCACACGCAGTGAAGTGACGGAAAGACAGACATTGACAGTGGACATAAGGACATTGTGGGGAAGGAACAGAGGGTGGGAGGTGTAAAGGAAGTAGCATGAAGGCCTATACTATCATAAGTGAAGAAAACAGCTCTAGTCATTGCTCTGTGAGAAAAGGGGATCCTTCAGGGGTGCTGTGTGATGGTCAGGAGGGGTGGGAAGGGGGGGATATACATATGACTAATCTGAGAACATGCATATCTGTAAACAACAAAACTCTGTAAAAGTTAAAAGTAAAATAAAGGTTTAAAAAAAAAAAGCTCCAAGATGGGGCCTAGCATGGAGTGAACCCTCAACGTTGGCAGTCGGTTCTGATGCCATCAAGAGGACATCTAACCCCATGGAGGGGGCGGGGAAGGCAGAGGGCATCTTGGACTCCCGGGGTGGGAGGCGCCTGCAGCCATGGAGCCTGGGAGCCGCAGGGCGGTACCCCGATCCCTGTAACTAGCTCCTGATTATTCTCCAGCCCAGCGGAGCAGCTGCTCCAGGAAGAAATAAAATATGCTTTGCATACTTTAAATGTTTCACTTATGAAAACAAGCGGGGCCGCCTTTCGAAATTGTTTAGCCATAAAGTCAGTAATGAAACCAGCCGGGGCTCTCACCGCTGGAGCCTGGGTCAGGGGGCCTGGGCGGGGGCAGGGGAGGAGGACGGGCCGGACGCCAGCGCGGAGCCCACAGGGGCTTCCAGAAGGCGCCATCTGGGATTTCTCAGAGGGGCACTGGGATCACGTTCTGGTGTCCTGATGTGAAACAGGATCCTCCCTCTGGAAGTCAAGCCCCAAGCCGGCGGGGGCAGAGAGGAGGGCCCTTCCGGTCTGAACTGTTTTCCCACACTCCAAGGGCGCCCCGGTTTCCAGCCAATCGAGTTAATTGAAAAATTACCTCGGGCTGAGGAAAAGCAGGCCCAGGCCACACGGCTGGTTTGCAGGAAACCCTGCTTGGTCTCTGGCGTGACTATAGCTTCAGTAGCCTGTAGCTGGAAGGCGAAGGGCCGGGCTCAGCATCCTAGGAACAGGGGACGCACCCCCAGGCCGGGCATACATCCCAGCAGCCTCGGATGGCCAGATGATGCCTGCATTACTGATAACAGGATGAAAGCCAAGACCAAGGCCTGCCTGACGGCCATGGTCACCAGGGCCAGCTGGCACCCCCTGAGAAGCTTCTTCCCAGAATGCTCTTCTTTCACTTGCCCTGGGCCCCACCACCCCAAGTGCTAACACAGGAAACACAGGACGCACACCAGCTAGCGAAGCTGGCCGGAGGCCTCCTGCCCGGCCTGGAATGAGAGGCATCTTCGTATTCAGAGGCTGCCCACACTTGGGCTGATCCCGTAAAGCTGAACACAGTGCTCTCACCTCTTACTGTGTGTACCACCCAACCCCCTGGAAGATTCCCACGGCGGTCTAAGGCGTCCGAGGCCTTGGCCCACTTCTCCCTCCCTGGTTTTTGTCCTGACACCCTCCCTCCTCCACCCGTGCCTCTCTGGACTGTTTGGTCCATTCTCGTCCTCCTGGGTCCCCAGTCTGTTCATCCGGGCCTGGGGCACCCCCAGTTTTGCAGTAGTTCATCCCATCCCCAGAGGCCTCTGCAATCACCAATCCTTAAGCATCAAATGCTAAGTGCTAAGTCGCATCTGACTCTCTACAACATTATGGACCAGAGCCTGTCAGGCTCCTCTGTCCATGAGATTTTTCAGACAAGAATACTGGAGCGGGTTGCCATGCCCTCTTCTGGGGAGTCTTCCCAATCCAGGGATTGAAGTTGTGTCTCTTGAGTCTCCTGCATTGGAGGTGGGTTCCTTACCACGAGCGCCACCTGGGAAGCCCCCAAACAGGGCCAATGGAGGCCCCACAGCTATGTCCCTTCTCCAACTGGGCTACAACTTTCAGGATTTAAACATTATTTCACCTGGGAAGTTTCAGCAGTGTGGTCTATGAACCAAACGTATAAATCGAGACACAGAAAAGTTATTATTATTATTATTTTTTGGTGGTTGCCAGGGGGAGAAAAGTGGGATGAGGAGGGCAAATTCAAGTGCCTGAGTTGCTACCTCTGTGCACAGAACTTCTCTCTGTGTGGGAAAACACAACCTGGACTCAGAAGCTGTATGTCTTACTTTCAGTTGTGACAGATGCTCACTGAGCACTTGAGCGGAGAGGCCACGCCTCTGAGCGACCAGAAACACCCCGGGGGTGAGCTGATCTGAGTTAGACTCTAACTTCTTTCTGCCTCAGTTCCCTGACCTGTAAAGTGGAGCAACACCAGTACCCATCTCACAGGGCTGTTTTGAGGGTGAAGTGAGAGATTACACACATACAGACACACAAAGTACACTCATAAGAGAACAGTGCCTGCCACGGTAAGTCGGTTCTTCACCCTGCCCCCCTGCCTTCCAAAAGCCACCCTTCTGGTTCTGAGACCCCACCCCTTGCCCTGGCAACTCCTGACCCAAACCCTTGGGCAGAACGTTCCTTGCTGAGGAGTCTCCAGCGCGGGGCTCCTAGCAACTGGGGGCTGGCTGCTGAGGCAGCAGCCAAGAGACCCTAATCTGGAAGCCCCCTCAGTCTTGCCGCTCACCCTCCCTTACTTTCGCCTCTTTATGGGCTGAAAAGGCAGAGATGCGGCCTGAATTCCTGCTTTGAGCTGCCGCCAGCTTGCCACCAAACGTCTCCCCCTCTGTCTGGCCCACTCCACCAACACTCTGCAAAGGTCAAATGCTTCCTCCACTCTGCACACTGCCTCCTGGGAGAGCAGAGGAGAAAAGAATTCAAAAAATGCAAATTGAAAAAAAAATACCCCCTGCTCGCCATTCTCCACTCTGCCCCACACACGCTGGTGCATGCATGCAGGGCTCACCCCAGTTCAACAAAACGCACAACCGTGTCCCAGGCCCTCAGTCTTAAAAAAAAAAAAGGAAGACAGAGGGACAGTGAAGAATTTCCACCAACAGTGACCAGAGCCTAGGTTTTCTTCCCTGGAGGAATACAAATGACCGTGCCAACCCAGACTAGGAAATCTGCACAGAACAGCATCCTTTCAGGCATTTCTGGTGCAGCTCCTGGCAGGAGCCATGGCGTGTGTGCCTCAGCATCCAGCACAGCCCTGAGCCACCGTGCGCTCCGCTCAGCCCAAAGAGCTGAGGTTCGTCCAGGGCACGAGCTGGGGGCAAGGGAAGCCTTAGATCAGGCTGAAGCTCCCCGGGACCCTGCTCTCCTGCCCAGAGGTACTTTCAAGACCAAACATGATTTTCTCTGAAGCCTCTGTCTTCCACATCTCTCCCCCGACCCCAAGGGAAAATGACTCCAGCTGAAGAAGCACAGGTTCTAGACGTGCCTATCACGGATCCAAGTGTCCGGCTTGAAAAAGGGATGAACAGACTGAGAAAGAGAGGAACCGGAGGTGAATGGCTCTGAGCAGGTCAAGGACCTTTTTGTTGGTCTATCGACAGCTGTGTGCGTGCGTGCTAACTTGTTTCAGTCGTGTCTGATTCTTTACAACCCCGTGGAATGTAGCCCCCCAGGCTCCTCTGTCCATGGGATTCTCCAGGCAAGAATACTGGAGTGGGGTGCCATGCCCTCCTCCAGGGGATCCCCCCAACCCAGTGACTGAACTGGAGTCTCTTACGCTCCTGTATTGGCTGGTGGGCTCTTTACCACTCGCCAGCTGGGAAGCCCATAGGCATTGGCTTGGTGGGCCTCAGTCTTGCGCCACCCTCCCAGGGGGAAAAATGCGGCCTGAATTCCTGCTTTGAGCTGCCGCCAGCTTGCCACCAAACGTCTCCCCCTCTGTCTGGCCCACTCCACCAACACTCTGCAAAGGTCAAATGCTTCCTCCACTCTGCACACTGCCTCCTGGGAGAGCAGAGGAGAAAAGAATTCAAAAAATGCAAATTGAAAAAAAAATACCCCCTGCTCGCCATTCTCCACTCTGCCCCACACACGCTGGTGCATGCATGCAGGGCTCACCCCAGTTCAACAAAACGCACAACCGTGTCCCAGGCCCTCAGTCTTAAAAAAAAAAGGGAGACACAGGGGCAGTGAAGAATTTCCACCAACAGAGACCAGAGCCTAGGTTTTCTTCCCTGGAGGAATACAAATGACCGTGCCAACCCAGACTAGGAAATCTGCACAGAACAGCATCCTTTCAGGCATTTCTGGTGCAGCTCCTGGCAGGAGCCATGGCGTGTGTGCCTCAGCATCCAGCACAGCCCTGAGCCACCGTGCGCTCCGCTCAGCCCAAAGAGCTGAGGTTCGTCCAGGGCACGAGCTGGGGGCAAGGGAAGCCTTAGATCAGGCTGAAGCTCCCCGGGACCCTGCTCTCCTGCCCAGAGGTACTTTCAAGACCAAACATGATTTTCTCTGAAGCCTCTGTCTTCCACATCTCTCCCCCGACCCCAAGGGAAAATGACTCCAGCTGAAGAAGCACAGGTTCTAGACGTGCCTATCACGGATCCAAGTGTCCGGCTTGAAAAAGGGATGAACAGACTGAGAAAGAGAGGAACCGGAGGTGAATGGCTCTGAGCAGGTCAAGGACCTTTTTGTTGGTCTATCGACAGCTGTGTGCGTGCGTGCTAACTTGTTTCAGTCGTGTCTGATTCTTTACAACCCCGTGGAATGTAGCCCCCCAGGCTCCTCTGTCCATGGGATTCTCCAGGCAAGAATACTGGAGTGGGGTGCCATGCCCTCCTCCAGGGGATCCCCCCAACCCAGTGACTGAACTGGAGTCTCTTACGTCTCCTGTATTGGCTGGTGGGCTCTTTACCACTCGCGCCAGCTGGGAAGCCCATAGGCAGCTGGCCCTCGGGCAATTTAGGGGATGAAGGTGCCGGCCCTCCACACAGTTGAGAATCTGCATGCAGCTCAGTCAGCCCTCTGTATTACTACATCTCTAAAGACGGTATAGTAGTGTAGGATTTACTACTGGAATAACCCACGTATAAATGGACTTGAGTGGTTCAAACCCACTTTGTTCTAGGGTCAACTGTATTTTACTCTTATAAGCCGGCCTCCTCCTGCCCTACTCCAGTGAGACCTTCTGGATCCTTCCTCTTCCTCCCCGCCCCCAGTCCACAAACTTCAAATCTTGTGGAACACCCAATCGTTCACGCACATCTTTCCTGACCCATCTGACAGTCTGGCTCTAGGAGGCTGCTAAAGAAGACGAAGAATAGATGTGTGTAACTTCCCAAGTGACTCAGGGGTAAAGAATCCGCCTGCCTATGCAGGAGACCCAAGTGACGTGGGTTCGATCCCTGGGTCAGGAAGATTCCCTGAAGAAGGAAATGACAATGCCCTCTTGTATTCTTGCCTGGAAAATCCCACGGACAGAGGAGCCTGGTGGGCTGCAGTCCATGGGGTGGCAAAAGAGTCAGATACGACGGAGTGCACAGGCACCTGACCAGGGTGACCGGGCCTGGGAGGGTGAGCGGGATACACAAAATGAAACACCCCCACACTTCATGGATGCTTCAAAACTGCTTCTGCAGTTGGGCAAAGCAGCAGAAAATAAGCCGATTGAAGAAGCGAGTGTCCTAACCAGGAGCAGGTGTTAGCATTGTAACTGGACTTGTAACAAGAAAGAGCCCTGTGTGCTGTGGGCCTGCTGCCACGTCCCTCGGGGAACTGCAGGCGGCTCGCCAGCCAGGCCCACGCGGTCACTGCTGCCCCGGTGGTGGAGGGCATACAGCCGCTGATGTTCCGGGAATCCACAGCCAATCCCCACACACTCTCTGGTTCCCCTTTATCCAAGAGACCCCGAACAATGATGCCCAAGCCCAGGAGCCAGGGGACGAGGGGACAGCAGCCCTCTGGCCCTTCTCCGGGTGAGCAGGTACCAGAGATGTCAGCAGAGACCACGGGCAGGAAGGACCCAAGAGTCTTTAGCTAAGATCCTTTCAGGAATCGTGAAAACTAACCCAGCCTAACCGAGCTACCCAGGAAATGGTTCCTGCTCCTGATCGCTGGAAAAAGCTATAAATCTCTTTTCAAATTAGCATCAGCTTACCATGCACACCTGCAAAGGGCTTATTGGAGGGGAAGCTGGGGGAGAAAAACGAGACCTCCAGCCCAGTTGGTCTGGTCTGGAAAGGGAGGCGGCTGACTCGAGTTAAACATTTCCAGGCAGAGAAAGTCGATCTCCTCTTTCACCCAGGCAGCATCTCATGTACTGTTTCTCTCTCCACCCTCCTCTCTGTGTCTCCTGGCTGCACGCACATGTTCCGAGGACCCTCTTGCCAAGAGGCGAGCACTGTTTGTTTGGCCGTAGACACTGCCTGTGGATCCCAGAAGGAGAATGTGAACTCGTTCCTCAATGTCCTGGGGATCCTTTTGACCTAGGAGCTGCCAGAACGAGAAGCGGGTGGTGCGGCGGGGGAGGGCTTCCGAGTCCTCATTCCACAGTCCTGGCCGGGCCTGGGCTGCAGTGCCAGCCCCACCTGCCCTCAACGCAGTGCGTAGGCTTCCCAGTTCGCTCTCTCCTTGCCTGCTGCCAGGGGGGCCCTGCCTGACACCGTCAAGTTCCTGAGGAGTCCTCTTAAACATCATGAGAGCCGGGAACACACAGCTCGGTTTGGGAACATTCGTCCCTCAGACGTGCAAGAAGCTTCAGGCCCCAGCAGCTCTCTCTGCACTCACAAAGGGCTCCTGATGGGAGACGTGGAGACTGAAGGCTAGTCAAGCTGGGAGGATCAAGGCAAGACATCCCATCCTCCAACTTCCCCAGCACAGTCTGCTCTGCCCTGGGCTAGGGGAAAAAGATGCTTAGGGAAAGGAAGCGGGTGCAGGAAGGAGTATTGGCTCTTGTGCCACGGCTGTCTTCTCGTGGCAGAAGGGCAGCCCTTCGAGGAAATGGATCCGCAAACCTCAAAGGTCGATACCCCCTCTTGGTTCCCTTTATCCAAGAGACCCCGAACAATGATGCCCAAGCCCAGGAGCCAGGGGACGAGGGGACAGCAGCCCTCTGGCCCTTCTCCGGGTGAGCAGGTACCAGAGATGTCAGCAGAGACCACGGGCAGGAAGGACCCAAGAGTCTTTAGCTAAGATCCTTTCAGGAATCGTGAAAACTAACCCAGCCTAACCGAGCTACCCAGGAAATGGTTCCTGCTCCTGATCGCTGGAAAAAGCTATAAATCTCTTTTCAAATTAGCATCAGCTTACCATGCACACCTGCAAAGGGCTTATTGGAGGGGAAGCTGGGGGAGAAAAACGAGACCTCCAGCCCAGTTGGTCTGGTCTGGAAAGGGAGGCGGCTGACTCGAGTTAAACATTTCCAGGCAGAGAAAGTCGATCTCCTCTTTCACCCAGGCAGCATCTCATGTACTGTTTCTCTCTCCACCCTCCTCTCTGTGTCTCCTGGCTGCACGCACATGTTCCGAGGACCCTCTTGCCAAGAGGCGAGCACTGTTTGTTTGGCCGTAGACACTGCCTGTGGATCCCAGAAGGAGAATGTGAACTCGTTCCTCAATGTCCTGGGGATCCTTTTGACCTAGGAGCTGCCAGAACGAGAAGCGGGTGGTGCGGCGGGGGAGGGCTTCCGAGTCCTCATTCCACAGTCCTGGCCGGGCCTGGGCTGCAGTGCCAGCCCCACCTGCCCTCAACGCAGTGCGTAGGCTTCCCAGTTCGCTCTCTCCTTGCCTGCTGCCAGGGGGGCCCTGCCTGACACCGTCAAGTTCCTGAGGAGTCCTCTTAAACATCATGAGAGCCGGGAACACACAGCTCGGTTTGGGAACATTCGTCCCTCAGACGTGCAAGAAGCTTCAGGCCCCAGCAGCTCTCTCTGCACTCACAAAGGGCTCCTGATGGGAGACGTGGAGACTGAAGGCTAGTCAAGCTGGGAGGATCAAGGCAAGACATCCCATCCTCCAACTTCCCCAGCACAGTCTGCTCTGCCCTGGGCTAGGGGAAAAAGATGCTTAGGGAAAGGAAGCGGGTGCAGGAAGGAGTATTGGCTCTTGTGCCACGGCGGCTGTCTTCTCGTGGCAGAAGGGTCAGCCCTTCGAGGAAATGGATTCAGCGCTTAAGATCCTCAAAGGGTCGGACACAGGCCAAGGGTGGATGCTACAGTGAGATCAATTCGGGGCTCAATGAGAGAATGCTTAAAAGGAATCAAAGTCTGTAGAGGCGGTGTGTTTCCAGTTCCTGCAGGTGTGCCAGCTCAGGGGGAACACCTGCACTGGACACGATGCGTGTCTGTTTCTCTGACTTAACTGCTTTCCCACGGGCCCGGAAAGCAGCAGCTCCGTATATCAGGGGCCCCACCCACCCTGTCACCCAGCAGATGGAACAGTCACCTGACCCAGGGTCTCTCAAGCTCCTGATGAGCCAGAGACCAAGCAGATACTCCATCTCCCAGGCATCTCAGAGACTGAAAAGTCATGCAAGAGCAGAGGCCCTGGCAGAGCAGGAAAGCAAGACAGGCAGTTAGGGGGAATCCCTGGAAGTTCTCAGGGGAGAGACGGGGGAGAAGGCACTGTCTCAGAACCCCAGCCCTGGTGGCCAGACCCCACATGGCTGGCCTTGGACCTCCTGAGGTTGCCTCTGTGTCTTTACAAGCAGTCCCCTCTGAGCTGAGCACCCTCGTGTGAGCACCTGCGGCTGGCATCTGCAACACCAGGGTGCCCCTGGCAGGGCACCTATGACACGAGGCAGGGCCCTCCCCGGGGGTGGTCGGGCGGGGTGAAGGCTCAGCCATGGCCATCGGACCTGGCAGTCATGAGGCTGTGAGGGGCTGAAGCCCAACGACTTCCCCAAGGCTCAAGGCTCACTCACGCATCCCCTGGCTCTGGGCCTTACGCATGGTCTCTGCTCCCACCCCGGCCATTTACCACTCCCCTCCTCCCTGCTCAGCACAGAGCCCGGGCATGGGCCATACGAGTAAAAGCTCAAGTCAAAGTCAAAGTCAAAGCTCAATCATGGCCAAGACTCAATATCCCAACAGGTCATATCCTGGTGGGCACAGAGCCTGAGGCACACATTCCCCACCCGAGCGAACACCCCACTGCCACACCAACCAAAGCCCACACTTAAGAAACACCATTTTGGGGGCTTCCCTGGTGGTCCAATGGGTAAAGAGTCCACTTTGCAGTGCAAGGGGCACCAGTTCGATCCCTGGCCCGGGAAGATCCCGCATGCTGCACGGTGGCTGGACTGGTGTATCAAACACGAGCCAGTGCTCCGGAGCGCATGCGCCCAAAGCTGGTGCTCGGCAACAAGAGGGGCCGCTGCAACGGGAGGCCCACACAGGCGGAAGAATGAAGATGGATGAAAGATAAATAAATAAGAAAATCAATAAGAGGCCAAAATTAAGAAACAAAGAAACATCATCTTATTATTTGCAACCCATTTGACATGGCTTATTAGTAAAGCATAATGTGCTGTACTAAGTCACTTCAGTCGCGTCCGGTTCTGTGCACCCCATGCGCCGCAGTCCCCACCAGGGTCCCTGTCCACGGGGTTCTCCAAGCAAGAACACTGGAGTGGGCTCCCATGCCCTTCTCCAGGGGTCTTCCCAACCCCGGGATCCAACCTGTGTCTCTCACAACTGCCTGCATCGACAGGCAAGTTCTTCATTGTCAGGGTCACCCAGAAAGCTAACAAAACAGCGGTTCTACTTACCAAGTACCTACTGCACCTGCAGCAGGCCTTGCCAGGTGACCTACCACGTTCCCACTATGAGATGAAGAACCTGAGGTGGGGAAAGAAGAAGCACTGTTTCCAAGGCCCCGGTGTGTGCTTCTCACAATCTGAAAGTCCCTGACAACTGGAGCAAAGCACTGGTGGACGCCTTCTCTGGAAACGTCTCCTTGACAACACTCACCTTGAGCCAAAGATTTTATCTACTCTGGCTCACTGACCCTAGACTTATCCAATCTGGCATCTCTCCAGCAAGCCCTGTATCACTCCAGCGCCCATTCTGGCATAAAGCTAATATAAATGATCTTTCCCGAGCACCTACTATGCTTCAAGCACTGTTCTAAGCCCTGTGCATGGGTCATCTCATTCCATCCTCACAAAACCCTACTGAATAGGAATAGCACCCCCCATTTACAGATGGAGAAACTGAGGCTCAGAGGAGTTAAGGAGCTGGGAACAATTTGCACCCAAGCGGTCTGGCTCCATGGCCCCTAGCAACTGGTATAGGATCTCCATCATCCCCACATTTAGGATTCTAGGTTCAGGGACTTGTCTGAGTGTGGGGGCCTGATCTCCTCCCTGGAGCTGATAATGAATGAAACAGGAGGCAGCGCCTACAAAGGTTGAAAGAGGAGAGTGAAAATGCTGGCTTAAAAATCAACATTCAAAAAACGAAGATCATGGCACGCACTCCCCTCGCTTCATGGCAAATAGATGGGGAAACAATGGAAACAGTGACAGACTTTATTTTCTTGGGCTCCAAAATCACTGCAGACAGTGACTGCAGCCATGAAATTAAAACATGCTTGCTCCTTGGAAGAAAAGCTATGACAAACCTAGGCAGCATATTCAACAGCAGAGACATCACTTTGCCAGCAAAAGTCTGCATAGTCAAAGTTATGGTTTTTTCCAGTAGTCACGTACAGATGTGAGAGTTGGACCATAAAGAAGGTTGAGCACTGAAGAACTGCTTTCTTTGAACTGTGGTGCTGGTGAAGACTCTTGAAAGTCCCTCAGCCCTAAAGGAAAATCAGTCAATCCTAAAGGAAACCAACTCTGAACAGTCTTCGGAAGGACTGATGCTGGAGCTGAAGCTCCAGTACTTTGGCCACCTGATGCCAAGAGACGACTCACTGGAAAAGTCCCTAATACTGGGAAAAAGAGAAGGCAGATGGAGACGGGGATGACAAGAGGAAGAGATGCTTCGATGGCATCACCGTCTCAATAGACATGAGTCTGAGCAAGCTCCAGGAGATGGTGAAGGACAGGGAAGCCTGGAGTGCTGCAGTCCATGGGGTCGCAAAGAGTCGGACACGATCCTGTGACTGAACTTAACTGAATTTAACCCATGTCCTAAGTCACACCAGGGACAGAGGGAAGCCAACCATGTCCTTTTGCTAAATTCTTGGCTTCCCAGGCTGCCTTCTTCCTGCCCTGCTGTGAGAAGCTAGCTGCTGCGAGCCGCTGCCTGTTGGGTATGCTATGAATTCATTCCATCCTCACAAAACCCTACTGAATAGGAATAGCACCCCCCATTTACAGATGGAGAAACTGAGGCTCAGAGGAGTTAAGGAGCTGGGAACAATTTGCACCCAAGCGGTCTGGCTCCATGGCCCCTAGCAACTGGTATAGGATCTCCATCATCCCCACATTTAGGATTCTAGGTTCAGGGACTTGTCTGAGTGTGGGGGCCTGATCTCCTCCCTGGAGCTGATAATGAATGAAACAGGAGGCAGCGCCTACAAAGGTTGAAAGAGGAGAGTGAAAATGCTGGCTTAAAAATCAACATTCAAAAAACGAAGATCATGGCACGCACTCCCCTCGCTTCATGGCAAATAGATGGGGAAACAATGGAAACAGTGACAGACTTTATTTTCTTGGGCTCCAAAATCACTGCAGACAGTGACTGCAGCCATGAAATTAAAACATGCTTGCTCCTTGGAAGAAAAGCTATGACAAACCTAGGCAGCATATTCAACAGCAGAGACATCACTTTGCCAGCAAAAGTCTGCATAGTCAAAGTTATGGTTTTTTCCAGTAGTCACGTACAGATGTGAGAGTTGGACCATAAAGAAGGTTGAGCACTGAAGAACTGCTTTCTTTGAACTGTGGTGCTGGTGAAGACTCTTGAAAGTCCCTCAGCCCTAAAGGAAAATCAGTCAATCCTAAAGGAAACCAACTCTGAACAGTCTTCGGAAGGACTGATGCTGGAGCTGAAGCTCCAGTACTTTGGCCACCTGATGCCAAGAGACGACTCACTGGAAAAGTCCCTAATACTGGGAAAAAGAGAAGGCAGATGGAGACGGGGATGACAAGAGGAAGAGATGCTTCGATGGCATCACCGTCTCAATAGACATGAGTCTGAGCAAGCTCCAGGAGATGGTGAAGGACAGGGAAGCCTGGAGTGCTGCAGTCCATGGGGTCGCAAAGAGTCGGACACGATCCTGTGACTGAACTTAACTGAATTTAACCCATGTCCTAAGTCACACCAGGGACAGAGGGAAGCCAACCATGTCCTTTTGCTAAATTCTTGGCTTCCCAGGCTGCCTTCTTCCTGCCCTGCTGTGAGAAGCTAGCTGCTGCGAGCCGCTGCCTGTTGGGTATGCTATGAATTCAGGTCATCTCCAGAGGGAGCCAGTCCGTGCTCTCCAGGGAGAGGACCAGGCTCCAGATGCAACCTAAAAAACCGGACTCCTATGGGAAGGCTGAGAGAAGCCAGGTGCTGTCGGGAGTGCCCAGAGCACCAGCTGCTGCCGCTGACCTCAGTGTGCTCAGTGGTACCAGGGACACGGCAGGGGGCTGGCAAGGGGCACCTCACAGCATGCACACAGGGCAGGGGGTGCTCAAATCAAGCCCACCCAGGTCCCATACTCAGGAAGCCAGTAATGCCTGGGGTCCTCCTATAAGCCTGCCTGGGATAAGTGTGACTTAAGAAAAGCTTAAAGAGATGGGAAAGGAGGGGTCGTGATGACTTACGCCAGGAGACCAAGAAGAACTTCAGAGACAGCCAGTGTCCAGCTAGTCCTTGAAAATGAGGAAGGAAAGGGGAGACAGAGAAACTACTGAGACAAGAGAGAGCCTGGCTCCTCCACAGGCTCTAGAACAGGGCCTCACCCATGCCAGATCCCCAAGAAAACCTGCACAATAGTTAATCAGCACTGTCTGTACCTAAGGCCTTTCTTCAGTCTCACAACACCTAGCGATGGGGCACAGACACTGAAGGAATCAGCTCACAGGACAGCTCCTGCCTCTGCCTTGCGGCTTCCGTCTCTGTGATGAACCTTCTCCCTGCCTTTCCTCTGGCCAGAGCCCCACTCTCAGCTTGCGCGTTCCCTGGCGGCTCACAACCCCTACCCCAACCTAGTCCAAGGAAGTACACATGATCTGGGGCTGCCAATCAATACATTCCTTGCTACTGGACTAGGTGATTGGCTCAGAGCTATTGGCTCAGAATCATTAAAACGAAATCAATGAGAGTCAGACCTGGAGTTTTTGCTAGAAACACTGGGAATGAAGACCTTTCTACAGGGGAAACCCAGAAATATAAGACTTTGGCACACGATCCTGTGACTGAACTTAACTGAATTTAACCCATGTCCTAAGTCACACCAGGGACAGAGGGAAGCCAACCATGTCCTTTTGCTAAATTCTTGGCTTCCCAGGCTGCCTTCTTCCTGCCCTGCTGTGAGAAGCTAGCTGCTGCGAGCCGCTGCCTGTTGGGTATGCTATGAATTCAGGTCATCTCCAGAGGGAGCCAGTCCGTGCTCTCCAGGGAGAGGACCAGGCTCCAGATGCAACCTAAAAAACCGGACTCCTATGGGAAGGCTGAGAGAAGCCAGGTGCTGTCGGGAGTGCCCAGAGCACCAGCTGCTGCCGCTGACCTCAGTGTGCTCAGTGGTACCAGGGACACGGCAGGGGGCTGGCAAGGGGCACCTCACAGCATGCACACAGGGCAGGGGGTGCTCAAATCAAGCCCACCCAGGTCCCATACTCAGGAAGCCAGTAATGCCTGGGGTCCTCCTATAAGCCTGCCTGGGATAAGTGTGACTTAAGAAAAGCTTAAAGAGATGGGAAAGGAGGGGTCGTGATGACTTACGCCAGGAGACCAAGAAGAACTTCAGAGACAGCCAGTGTCCAGCTAGTCCTTGAAAATGAGGAAGGAAAGGGGAGACAGAGAAACTACTGAGACAAGAGAGAGCCTGGCTCCTCCACAGGCTCTAGAACAGGGCCTCACCCATGCCAGATCCCCAAGAAAACCTGCACAATAGTTAATCAGCACTGTCTGTACCTAAGGCCTTTCTTCAGTCTCACAACACCTAGCGATGGGGCACAGACACTGAAGGAATCAGCTCACAGGACAGCTCCTGCCTCTGCCTTGCGGCTTCCGTCTCTGTGATGAACCTTCTCCCTGCCTTTCCTCTGGCCAGAGCCCCACTCTCAGCTTGCGCGTTTCCCTGGCGGCTCACAACCCCTACCCCAACCTAGTCCAAGGAAGTACACATGATCTGGGGCTGCCAATCAATACATTCCTTGCTACTGGACTAGGTGATTGGCTCAGAGCTATTGGCTCAGAATCATTAAAACGAAATCAATGAGAGTCAGACCTGGAGTTTTTGCTAGAAACACTGGGAATGAAGACCTTTCTACACGGGAATCCCAGAAATATAAGTGTTGCTTAGACTTGTTTGGGGTCATTTTTGCCCCCTTAACTAGAAAGGAACGAGCCCCAACAGATGAAAGGAGAGCTGGGAGGGGACATCCTCTGAGCCCTTGGATGCGACTAGGCCTGAAGCTTGCTCACCTCTGACCAGTTCAGTTCCAGCCCTGTTTCTATCATTTGCAACTCAAAAGAGTCTTGTAAAGACATGGCTCTGGGCAGGTTGTAGGAAAGTAAGAAGTGCAAACAATACAAAGCCTAAGTTATTTTTTCTTTAGCCAACTGTATGGAGCTCTAAGCACAAACCTCTCTGAGCCTCGGATGCCCCACTGGATGCTGATGGTCACGCCTCCCTAACTCCCAGGGTAAACAGGGAGAGAAGTCAACCCCCCCTATGACTTTTTTTTTTTTAAAGATTAATTTATTTATATTTATTTTGGGCGGTGGTTGGGTTAGGGAGGGAGGGGAGCGGGCGGGTCACTTCTTTTTTTTTTTTTTTTAAAATTTATTTATTTATTTTGGGGGTGGGTACGGTGGGGAAGGAGGGGAGCAGGCAGGCCACTTCTACTGGTCTTTCATTTGTCTATTTTCATCCATCTTTGTTCTTTGGCCCCTGTGGGCCTCCCATCACGGTGGCCTCTGTTGTCGCAGAGCACGGGCTCTGGGCGGATGCGCTCCAGAGCTCCGGCTCAGTAATTGGACACATCGGTCCAGCCACTCCACGGCACGTGGGATCTTCCCAGGCCAGGAATCGAACCAGCGCCCCTTGTGCTGCAAGGCGGTGTCCTTACCCACTGGACCACCAGGGGAAGCCTGCCCTATGACTTTTGTTAGCTTCTTTATTCCCGCCATGCTGCAGGGCATGGGCGATCTTAGTTCCCCAACCAAGGATCAAACCTGAAGCCCCTGCATGGGCAGCACAGAGTCTTAACTACTGACCACCAGGAAAGCCCGACCTCTGTTATCCTGAACATGTTAAGGCCAAGAGAAGCAGGAAACCCCAGCCCTGGGAGACAGGCTGTCAGGGACACCGGTGCAGGGCTCACCACACCCTTCTGTTAAGCTCCTAGAAACACTGGGAATGAAGACCTTTCTACACGGGAATCCCAGAAATATAAGTGTTGCTTAGACTTGTTTGGGGTCATTTTTGCCCCCTTAACTAGAAAGGAACGAGCCCCAACAGATGAAAGGAGAGCTGGGAGGGGACATCCTCTGAGCCCTTGGATGCGACTAGGCCTGAAGCTTGCTCACCTCTGACCAGTTCAGTTCCAGCCCTGTTTCTATCATTTGCAACTCAAAAGAGTCTTGTAAAGACATGGCTCTGGGCAGGTTGTAGGAAAGTAAGAAGTGCAAACAATACAAAGCCTAAGTTATTTTTTCTTTAGCCAACTGTATGGAGCTCTAAGCACAAACCTCTCTGAGCCTCGGATGCCCCACTGGATGCTGATGGTCACGCCTCCCTAACTCCCAGGGTAAACAGGGAGAGAAGTCAACCCCCCCTATGACTTTTTTTTTTTTAAAGATTAATTTATTTATATTTATTTTGGGCGGGGGTCGGGTTGGGGAGGGAGGGGAGCGGGCGGGTCACTTCTTTTTTTTTTTTTTTTTTTAAGATTTATTTATTTATTTTGGGGGTGGGTACGGTGGGGAAGGAGGGGAGCAGGCAGGCCACTTCTACTGGTCTTTCATTTGTCTATTTTCATCCATCTTTGTTCTTTGGCCCCTGTGGGCCTCCCATCACGGTGGCCTCTGTTGTCGCAGAGCACGGGCTCTGGGCGGATGCGCTCCAGAGCTCCGGCTCAGTAATTGGACACATCGGTCCAGCCACTCCACGGCACGTGGGATCTTCCCAGGCCAGGAATCGAACCAGCGCCCCTTGTGCTGCAAGGCGGTGTCCTTACCCACTGGACCACCAGGGGAAGCCTGCCCTATGACTTTTGTTAGCTTCTTTATTCCCGCCATGCTGCAGGGCATGGGCGATCTTAGTTCCCCAACCAAGGATCAAACCTGAAGCCCCTGCATGGGCAGCACAGAGTCTTAACTACTGACCACCAGGAAAGCCCGACCTCTGTTATCCTGAACATGTTAAGGCCAAGAGAAGCAGGAAACCCCAGCCCTGGGAGACAGGCTGTCAGGGACACCGGTGCAGGGCTCACCACACCTGTGCCTTTGGCTGGAGTTTACAGAGCTGCCCCAGACCCTTCCACTCCACAAGGAGCTCCCCACCAAGGCTGGGCCTGGACAGAAGGGGTGTGTCTGGGACCTTCGAGGGTCCGAGTCCCCTTGCGCTTCCTCACTGCAGGCTCGGCTGTGCTCGGGACAGACACGAGGGGTGCTGCACAATCGGCGGCAGTGGGGACAGCAGAGCGGTGGCCGCTGCGGGCTTCCAGCCAGACTCCAGCTGGGCTCTAGAGGTGAATCCTGCCTCTTCTGCTTCCCGGCTCTAGGTCCTGGGGACAAGTTTCTTAACCTCCCTGTGCCTCAGTTACTTCTTCTGGAAAATGGGGTAATTCGTGTACCTTATTTCGATTGTTTAACGCAGGCATGGAGAAGGAAATGGCCACCCACTCTAGTATTTTGCCTGGAGAATGCCATGCACAGAGGAGCCTGGTGATCCACAGTCCATGGGGTCTCAAAGAGCTGAGGACGCCTAAGCAACTAATACACATACAATGGAGGCAACCCTGCCAAGCAGGAGTCCTCAGACCAGACTCCCCTGAGTGATTTTCACGAGGGCACATAGAGGAACGGGACTTTCTAGTGGGTTCTGGCGACACGGGGATCGAGGAGAAGCAAGAGTCCATCTAAGCACATAACTGCTTAGATTCCTGGTTCATCCACCTGGCAAACAGCAAGTCTCTGGGAAAAAAAAAAAAACAACCCACAGAACAGAACCAGCAAGTCAGCCCAGGAGGCCAAGAGGCGGAGCTGGCTCCGTGACAGCCAGAGGGCGGGGCCCTGGCCCTGGGCCACAGGGCTGGCCAGACGCAGAGGTCCAGTCACCTTGGAGAGGTGGTCACGCGGGGAAGGGTGGTCTTTGCGGAAGTCTCTGACGCTGACGCTGAGTCCAGCAGGGAGAGGGGAGAGGCGCTGCTGGTCCTTCCCAACACCCCTGCGGCTGCCCAAACACCAGCAAACTTCCTCCAGCCAGGCCCCAGCCAGCCAGCACGCCCAGTTACCTAGGATCCTGGCTGAGGCTTGAGGACAGACAGGCAAACGATGAAGAGTCTCACTTCTTATTTTTTTCCACAAGGGCGTCCTCGGTGGCTCAGTGGTCAAGAATCCGCCTGCCAATGCAGAAGGCGCGGGTTCAATCTCTGGGTCTGGAAGATCCCCTGGAGGAGGAAACCCACTGCAGTATTTTGGCCTGGAAAATTACATGGACAGAGGAGCCTGGCAGGCTACAGTCCACAGGGTCACAAGAGTGGGACATGACTGAGCACACGCCTCCCTTTGGGGCAGCCTCGATCCTCAGCTTCTAAAGAGTGGACATGAAAGGATGCCCAGCTGGGCTCTAGAGGTGAATCCTGCCTCTTCTGCTTCCCGGCTCTAGGTCCTGGGGACAAGTTTCTTAACCTCCCTGTGCCTCAGTTACTTCTTCTGGAAAATGGGGTAATTCGTGTACCTTATTTCGATTGTTTAACGCAGGCATGGAGAAGGAAATGGCCACCCACTCTAGTATTTTGCCTGGAGAATGCCATGCACAGAGGAGCCTGGTGATCCACAGTCCATGGGGTCTCAAAGAGCTGAGGACGCCTAAGCAACTAATACACATACAATGGAGGCAACCCTGCCAAGCAGGAGTCCTCAGACCAGACTCCCCTGAGTGATTTTCACGAGGGCACATAGAGGAACGGGACTTTCTAGTGGGTTCTGGCGACACGGGGATCGAGGAGAAGCAAGAGTCCATCTAAGCACATAACTGCTTAGATTCCTGGTTCATCCACCTGGCAAACAGCAAGTCTCTGGGAAAAAAAAAAAAACAACCCACAGAACAGAACCAGCAAGTCAGCCCAGGAGGCCAAGAGGCGGAGCTGGCTCCGTGACAGCCAGAGGGCGGGGCCCTGGCCCTGGGCCACAGGGCTGGCCAGACGCAGAGGTCCAGTCACCTTGGAGAGGTGGTCACGCGGGGAAGGGTGGTCTTTGCGGAAGTCTCTGACGCTGACGCTGAGTCCAGCAGGGAGAGGGGAGAGGCGCTGCTGGTCCTTCCCAACACCCCTGCGGCTGCCCAAACACCAGCAAACTTCCTCCAGCCAGGCCCCAGCCAGCCAGCACGCCCAGTTACCTAGGATCCTGGCTGAGGCTTGAGGACAGACAGGCAAACGATGAAGAGTCTCACTTCTTATTTTTTTCCACAAGGGCGTCCTCGGTGGCTCAGTGGTCAAGAATCCGCCTGCCAATGCAGAAGGCGCGGGTTCAATCTCTGGGTCTGGAAGATCCCCTGGAGGAGGAAACCCACTGCAGTATTTTGGCCTGGAAAATTACATGGACAGAGGAGCCTGGCAGGCTACAGTCCACAGGGTCACAAAGAGTGGGACATGACTGAGCACACGCCTCCCTTTGGGGGCAGCCTACGATCCTCAGCTTCTAAGTGAGGACCCCAAAGATCTGCAGACACCTAATTCCAGAAACGGAGCTGCCCAGGCTCTGTCTGCCTTGCTGACCAAGCAGAGGACACTTCAGGAAGTTTCCAATGACACCAGAAACACAGAAAGAGTTTTTGGTGTCTAATTTTCTGAAAATAACCTGATGAATGCTGTTAAGACTGGCTGGCATGACATTCATAATTCCCAGAAGAGTATCTGATGTGTTCAATAAATGCTAGAAAAAACATTTCTTTTTCTGAAAATATCCTTGACTTTAAGCATGATGAGGGGAAGACTGTGTCTTGGGCAGGACTGCTTTATCTACAACCGTGTGCCTGATACAGTGTGTTCCAGATTCTGTTCTAAACAAGTGTACTGTGATTACCTGCAGAATAAATGAACCAGAGACCCTCAGGAGCTCAAAGATTCTGGAAACTGAAAGACACACTTGCCACGTGTTCGTGGAGATGCAGTGACCAGGCGACCGAAAGGAGGAGGGCAGGAGTCAGACTTAATGGACTCATCCTCCTCCCTCAGCAGACCCGGCCCTGTGGCCGCTGGGTCTGAGAGCAACGCTCCAAGGCAGGGACCTGGGGCCGGCAGTGCCCAAGCCCCATTCCCCACCCATCCCACTTCTGACTGTCTTTTGGCAGGTCCCAAATTCTAGGAGGGAGGAGGGATAGATTTACCCTCCAAACTTAGCAGTTCCTGGTGGGGCTGCCGATGTTCTCCACATGCCGTCCCACCTACCAGCCGAGGCTCATCCAAAGGTATGCCAATATAGCTACCAGATTCGAGGTCTCCCAAGGCCCTTCCTGGGCTTCTCAGGTGGCTCAGTAGTGATTCTGCCTGCCAATGCAGGAGACAGGGGTTCGATTCCTGGTCTGAGAAGGCCCACTGGAGAAGGAAATGGCAACCCACTCCAGTATTCTTGCTTGGAAAATCCCACGGACTGGGAGCCTGGTGAGGTATACTCCATGGGGTCGCAAAAGAGTCAGACATGGGGCTTCCCTGGTGGTCCAGTGGGTGGGGACACCACCTTGCAGGACAAGAGGCATCGGTTTGATCCCTGGCCTGGGACGATCCTCAGCTTCTAAGTGAGGACCCCAAAGATCTGCAGACACCTAATTCCAGAAACGGAGCTGCCCAGGCTCTGTCTGCCTTGCTGACCAAGCAGAGGACACTTCAGGAAGTTTCCAATGACACCAGAAACACAGAAAGAGTTTTTGGTGTCTAATTTTCTGAAAATAACCTGATGAATGCTGTTAAGACTGGCTGGCATGACATTCATAATTCCCAGAAGAGTATCTGATGTGTTCAATAAATGCTAGAAAAAACATTTCTTTTTCTGAAAATATCCTTGACTTTAAGCATGATGAGGGGAAGACTGTGTCTTGGGCAGGACTGCTTTATCTACAACCGTGTGCCTGATACAGTGTGTTCCAGATTCTGTTCTAAACAAGTGTACTGTGATTACCTGCAGAATAAATGAACCAGAGACCCTCAGGAGCTCAAAGATTCTGGAAACTGAAAGACACACTTGCCACGTGTTCGTGGAGATGCAGTGACCAGGCGACCGAAAGGAGGAGGGCAGGAGTCAGACTTAATGGACTCATCCTCCTCCCTCAGCAGACCCGGCCCTGTGGCCGCTGGGTCTGAGAGCAACGCTCCAAGGCAGGGACCTGGGGCCGGCAGTGCCCAAGCCCCATTCCCCACCCATCCCACTTCTGACTGTCTTTTGGCAGGTCCCAAATTCTAGGAGGGAGGAGGGATAGATTTACCCTCCAAACTTAGCAGTTCCTGGTGGGGCTGCCGATGTTCTCCACATGCCGTCCCACCTACCAGCCGAGGCTCATCCAAAGGTATGCCAATATAGCTACCAGATTCGAGGTCTCCCAAGGCCCTTCCTGGGCTTCTCAGGTGGCTCAGTAGTGATTCTGCCTGCCAATGCAGGAGACAGGGGTTCGATTCCTGGTCTGAGAAGGCCCACTGGAGAAGGAAATGGCAACCCACTCCAGTATTCTTGCTTGGAAAATCCCACGGACTGGGGAGCCTGGTGAGGTATACTCCATGGGGTCGCAAAAGAGTCAGACATGGGGCTTCCCTGGTGGTCCAGTGGGTGGGGACACCACCTTGCAGGACAAGAGGCATCGGTTTGATCCCTGGCCTGGGAAGATCCCATGTGCCGCGGAGTGGCTGGACCAATGTGTCCAATTACCGAGCCGGAGCTCTGGAGCGTGTGCGCCCAGAGCCGGTGCTCTGCAACAACAGAGGCCACTGTGATAGGAGGCCCACGCGGGTCAAAGAACAAAGGCAGATGAAAATAGATAAATGAAAGACCAATAGAAGTGGCCCGCCCATCCCCTCCCTCCCGCCCGCCCTCCCCACCCTGCCCCCTCCCCCCAAAAAAACCCTTAAAAAAAAAAAAAAGAGTCAGACATGACTTAGTGACAACAGCAACAAGCACCATTCAGAGCTCTGCATGTGCAAAAACCTCCTACCACAACCCTACCAGAGAACGAGCCTGGCGAGCTGCAGTCCGACCCCACTGTGTACAGGCGTTGCCTTGCCACGGGCAAGTCCACCAGAGACCAAGTCCTTCGGGAGTGTTTCTCAGGGCCTTCCTCCTGAACGCACCCCGAGTGGGTAGGGCCACCAGGTGCCTACAAGATCTGCACAGAGAGGCTGGAAGGAGCAAGACAGACTTTGCAGCAGGGTTGGGGGCCCAGGACAGGGTGAAATGTGGACTTTGTACGGGGTGGAGACTTAGGAAGGAGAAGGCGAGGGATGGGAGCGAGTCAGTTGGTTCATGGGTCAGCGAAGAGACTCCAAGCACCTCACAGCAGCCAGGAGAGGAGCTGACACTGTTCACGACTCCCAGCACCACACCCAGGCCGAGCAGTACTCAACCCCTGACAGGTGGATGAACCGCGAGCTCTGTTAGATGCCGGGAGACGGGGCTGGGCGTCCTCCCGGTGCCAGCTAAGGGTTCTAGACAGAAAACCTTCCAGATGTAAGCACTATGAGGACAGGGCTGGTTTGGCTCAGCTTGTGGCACCAGGTACCCACTCGGGGCCCGGTGCGTCTTTATCCAGTGAATGAACAAGTAAACAAATGGGTAGCTGTGATTTAATAAAGACGTGCTCAGCTGGAATTGGAGGGGTGGGTCAGCCAGACCATAGTCAATGTCCAGAGACGCGAATCAGCTAGCAGTGAGAGCAGGGCCAGAAGTCAATGCCATCCGTGGGTAGGGGTCAGGAGTCAGGCAGGTGATGCCTTAACTGCTGGTGGGGTAGGGTCGGAAGGAGGATCGCTTTCTACTTGGCAAAAGCCACGGTGTGTGGCTGGCAAAGCTGAGTATCTGGAAACCACTAGGGTGCAGACAGGGAGGCCAACTGTGCTAGGTTGCCTGGGACTGAGGATTTTCACAGGATTTCAGAATTTCAGTAGGCTCTCCAGGTGGCTCAGTGGTCAACAATCTGCTTGCCAGTGCAGGAGACGCGGGTTCGATCTCTGGGTCAAGAAGACCTCCTGGAGAAGGAAATGGCAACCCACTCCAGGATTCTTGCCTGGGAAATCCCACAGACAGAGAAGCCTGGAGAGCTTTAGGCCATGGGGTTTCAAAAGAGTCAGACACAACTTAGCAACTAAACAACCACGACAGAACTTTCAGTCCTGAAACCAGGAAAATCCCAAGGTAACCGGGACAAGTCTGTTCCTGGAGGCACAGGTCTGCCCTCACCAGCACTGGGGAGGCACAAGCCACACTTGGAAGGTGCCTCTGAGTGTGCAAAGCGCTCCCGGATCCACAGGTGCGGCTAACCCAACGACACATCTGTGAGCTAAGCCAGGCTGGCACTGTGGCTCTCAGGTCACGGAGCCAGGAAACGGGGGCTCAGTGGTGAACAACCTGTAAAAGGAAGGACCCACAGGGGATGAGGAGCAAGGCCACGTCTGATCCGGCCTCCAGCTTCCCTGCTTCCTGCAAACACTGGGAAGACACAAAACAAGCGCTATCTGCTAAGCACAGCTGTGAGCCGTGCCAGCATCCTCAGGCTGATGGATGCCAGGGGAAGCAGCAGGGGCCTGCCCCACGAGGCAGCACGGGGGCCCCAGGCATATGGGCCCATCTGGCCCTCTGTTCGTCTGAGATCCTGGCATCCAGTGGGCAGCTGGCCACCACCTGGGACGCTGGGAGAGAGGATGGGAGTGGGGTCTGCCGGCCGCTGCTCTGCTCGCCCACCCACATCCCTGTGACGGCCACCCCTCGGGCAAGGCCAGGATCCCCGAAGGCCCTTATAAAAGGCCGATGGATCCTATCGCCGCACACCCAGCAGTCCCTGGGTATAGAAAGGTCTTGGCGGCTCTTGGAAGCTGGAGAGAGGACAGGTCAGGGTACAGAGGGAAGAGGGAACAGGACAGGGAGAGAGAAAAGACAGAAAAGATGTGGGGAAATTTTTTTAAATTCATTTTTTAGAGTGAAAGATAAGTGCTTTAGAGGAGTTTGTCGGTGTCTGCCAGACATCAACATGAATCAGCCATAGGAATAGACATGCCTGTCCCCTCGTCTTGAACTTCCCTCCCGCCTCAGGGGAAATTTTCAAGCAGAAGGAGCGTTCTAGAGCAGTCCTGCTCAGTGATTGGTTTCAAGCTCTAGTGGCATCAGCACTGCCTTGAGGGGTCTGATAAGACCCAGACTGCGGGGTGCACTCTCAGTTTCTAACTCTGCAAGTCTGGGGCAGGCTGAGGCTTGGTCGTGCTAACAAGTTCTCAGGGGAGGCTGAAGTACTGGGCGTGGCACCCCATCTTGAAAGCCACCGGCCTGGTGCAGGCAGTGGGATGGCAGGGGATGGGGGACCAAGGCAGAACGGCACGGATGAACCACTGGGGCTGAGAAGATTCCCAGCAGTACAGATGTCACGTGCTGAAGCCCTAGGCTCACACATTCCAGAAAAGAGGAGAGCCACCTGGGACTGTACGTGGAGGCAGTGAATCTAAAGTGCAGAGATCTGGGGCCTTCGCAGGGGTCTGACCATCTGGGTCTGCAGAGGGTCCAGGAACTTGAACACCTGAATAGCTGAGTGGTTTTGATGCAGATGATCCAGAGACCCCATGGAGAGGCACGGCAGCCTTAGAGAAGCACAGTGCACAAACTCACCTTGACTTTCATAAGCCACGATGGGTCATCGCCCCATCTGCGGAATCAAACCTGACGCAGGGCCAGCTGCACCATCCAAAACAGGAACCCCTGGCCACATGCGGCCTTTCAAATAAAGTGCGACATTCAGCTGTGTGGTCATCCTACCTACGTTTTAAATCCAATGGCTCAGGCTTCCCTGGAAGCTCAGTGGTGAAGCGTGCGCCTGCCAATGCAGGAGACACGGGTTCGATTCCTGATCCGGGAAGATCCCACATGCTGCGGAGCAACGAAGCCGGTGAGCCACAACGATGGAGCCTGTGCTCTAGAGCCTCGGAGCCGCAACTATGGGGCCCGTGTGCCACAACTACCGAAGCCCGTGTGCCCTAGAGCCCGAGTTCCACGACAAGAGAGGTCATCTCGACCAGAAGCCTGCTTATCTCAAGTAGAGAGTAGTGCCCATTCCCTGCAACTAGAGGCCTGTGGCAGCAGTGAAAACCCAGAATAGCCAAAAATAGATAAATAAAAAGAATTGTTTTAAAAAAAATCAATCCAGTGGCTCCCACCCAGGACAGCGCCTGCCCACGCAGACCATTTCCAGCTTGGCAGAGAGTTCCCTCATGCAGCTCAGGCCCAACGTGACCATGCAGGGTCTGCCTCCACTTCCCTTTCTGTAAAAGGCGGCCCCTCGCTGTTCTCTTTCAGGATACAAACGAGAGAGAAGACTCTACGCAGGGCAGCCATTTCTGAAAGTCGCTCAGTCAAGTCCGACTTCTTCGCAACCCATGGACTTCTCAAGGCAAGAACACTAGAGTGGGTAGCCTTTCACTTCTCCAGGGGAATCTTCCCAGCCCAGGGACTGAACTCAGGCCTCCCACACTGCAGGAGGATTCTTTACTCTCTGAGCTACTAGTCTGCATGTGAAGGTCCCACTGGTGGGAGGGGGCAATCCAGCTGGCGAGGATGGGTCTCCTAGCCAGAGGGGAGCCACAGAAAGACCCTTCCCACCCTGCCACCAGGCTCCTTGGCGCCCCCACTCTGAAGAAGCTGAGAAAGCCCACAGGGTATAAGGTGATAGAACTGTCCCCATGACTCTTGTCTGCACTGTGGGCACTGCGAGGGAGGCTAGGAGGAAGCAGAGGGGCCGCTCGGCTGGACACGTCTGCCACAGGCACGGCACTCAGACCAATGACCAAAGGGATCCAAGTGGGGCTGGGAGGTGCAGGCCCAGGCTGGTGGGTTTGGTGTGAAGTCTGAAATGTCTGGACGAACCACGGTCAAGAGTGTGGTCTCCTCTGACTCTCAGCACCCAGCCCTGGACCTGGCCCCTCTGAGGAGCTTAAGGAAGAAGTAATATTGATGGAATGAAAGGTTGAGTGAATGCCAGCGGCGGCCCGGGGCACAGAGCAGGACATCTGAGCAGAGACAAGGCCCGACGGTCTGCTTTCTCACCACGGCACAGCCTTGTGAGGGCACAAGACAGAAACGCATGTGCCTCTTCCTAGGAGAGTCTGGGGAAAGGGGGAGGGGAGGAGGGGCAAGAAGAGGTGGAGGCGGGACAATGCATTAGAAAAGAAAGAAGTGGGAGTAACTAGGGTGTCTATGCACCTGATGCCCACCCTGGTTGCCTGTGGCAGGGGAAGGGACGCTGCTAAGGATGATGTCAGAAAACAGGGGCTGAGCCAGAGCACGTGGCTCCCTCACTCTTTGCTCAATTCCAGAGAAGTGAATGGCGGAGGTTCTCCAAGTCTGGTCCATGGAACCTCCCCATCAAATTCATCCAGGGCACTTGATACAAAATACAGATTCTCACGGTCAAAATCTTGAGGTGAAGCCTGAGAATCTGCATACTAGCAACTGTCCCAGACCGCTGTGATCCCCAGAGCCTGAGGCCCCCTTCAGGAGGTCAGAGGGAGCTAGGAAAGAGGGTGAAAGGAGGCCCAGCTCATCTGGGACATGATCCCGGAAACTACCCAACATGCCACCCGGGTGCATGGTCCCTTACCCTAGGCCTCAGTTCCCTAGCTTCCTAGAGGGAGGGAGCTGACCCCATCCCTGCCCAGGTTTCCTTCTCTGGGCTCTGCATTCTATGTTCCCAAGGGACCAGGGTCAAATCTCCCTAGCTGACCAGGGCCAGCTGGGTCACAGGTGTGGGCTACATCTGCTGGGGCCAGCAGGGAAGCTCTGGGCCCTCCCTCCCAATGGCACCCAGCTTACAGGATGCCAGCGTGTTCAAGAGGAGAAAATTCCTTGACTCCAAGCATCACAGCCTCTGCCTGGAGCCCCAGGAGCTCTCAGGACACGGTCAGCTGATGAATAAAACCACAAGGGGGCTTCCCTGGTGGTCAGGTGGGTAAGGACACCGCCTTGCAGTGCAAGGGGCGCCGGTTCGATTCCTGGCCTGGGAAGATCCCATGTGTCGCGGAGCGGCTGGACCCATGTGTCCAATTACTGAGCCGGAGCTCTGGAGCGCATGCGCCCAGAGCCGGTGCTCTGCGACAACAGAGACCACCGCGATGGGAGGCCCACACAGGCCAAAGAACAAAAGATGGATGAAAATGGACAAATGAAAGACCAGTAGAAGTGGCCCGCCTGCTCCCCTCCCTCCCCATCTCCACAAAATAAATAAATAAATAAATCTTTGAAACCACAAGGAAGAAGCTGAGGGGCAGGCAGCCAGCACGAGCCACTTATGACAACCTGTGGAACCTCTTTCGGCCTCAACTGTCTGCCCTGAGAGGTGGGGAGACTGCCAGCTGCCTGACAGGGCTTGGGGGAGATGAACAGGCACACAGGCAATAAAGGGCTTGGCTCCCGGGCGGCCCTCAGTGAATGACGCTCCATAACGAACAGGACCTCACCAAACAGAAGTACGGAGTCTTCCCTACCCGGGCACACAGGACTCCAAAGTTAGGAGTACCCGGGCAAGGCTGAGGGAATAAAGCAACCAGGAACTAGCAGCTGTTGTTTTAACTTCTCTTCAGGCCCCCGGGGAGCGCTTTCTGAAGCTTCTGTACAATTAAAACGTACTGAACACAATGCCTGTGATAAAGTTACAGCTCAAACTAGGTGGGAGCCTGAGCCAGCCCCCAAATCCGAGCGGCAACCAAAGATGAGGCAGTCGGCACCTGCAGACGGGCGCTGGGGGCAGGTGCTCCCCAGCGGGTTCCCAAAGCCCTGTATGACACTGAGAGGGTCCCGCCATGGCACCCACCAGCTCCCGCTCCTTGGCCCTAACCTCACCCAGCTTACAGGATGCCAGCGTGTTCAAGAGGAGAAAATTCCTTGACTCCAAGCATCACAGCCTCTGCCTGGAGCCCCAGGAGCTCTCAGGACACGGTCAGCTGATGAATAAAACCACAAGGGGGCTTCCCTGGTGGTCAGGTGGGTAAGGACACCGCCTTGCAGTGCAAGGGGCGCCGGTTCGATTCCTGGCCTGGGAAGATCCCATGTGTCGCGGAGCGGCTGGACCCATGTGTCCAATTACTGAGCCGGAGCTCTGGAGCGCATGCGCCCAGAGCCGGTGCTCTGCGACAACAGAGACCACCGCGATGGGAGGCCCACACGGGCCAAAGAACAAAAGATGGATGAAAATGGACAAATGAAAGACCAGTAGAAGTGGCCCGCCTGCTCCCCTCCCTCCCCATCTCCACAAAATAAATAAATAAATAAATCTTTGAAACCACAAGGAAGAAGCTGAGGGGCAGGCAGCCAGCACGAGCCACTTATGACAACCTGTGGAACCTCTTTCGGCCTCAACTGTCTGCCC
This sequence comes from Tragulus kanchil, assembly GCA_022376925.1. Classification (NCBI taxonomy): domain Eukaryota; kingdom Metazoa; phylum Chordata; class Mammalia; order Artiodactyla; family Tragulidae; genus Tragulus; species Tragulus kanchil. Next base: position 152,476,813 of record JAIOJX010000032.1, read on the forward strand.
TGAGAGGTGGGGAGACTGCCAGCTGCCTGACAGGGCTTGGGGGAGATGAACAGGCACACAGGCAATAAAGGGCTTGGCTCCCGGGCGGCCCTCAGTGAATGACGCTCCATAACGAACAGGACCTCACCAAACAGAAGTACGGAGTCTTCCCTACCCGGGCACACAGGACTCCAAAGTTAGGAGTACCCGGGCAAGGCTGAGGGAATAAAGCAACCAGGAACTAGCAGCTGTTGTTTTAACTTCTCTTCAGGCCCCCGGGGAGCGCTTTCTGAAGCTTCTGTACAATTAAAACGTACTGAACACAATGCCTGTGATAAAGTTACAGCTCAAACTAGGTGGGAGCCTGAGCCAGCCCCCAAATCCGAGCGGCAACCAAAGATGAGGCAGTCGGCACCTGCAGACGGGCCGCTGGGGGGCAGGTGCTCCCCAGCGGGGTTCCCAAAGCCCTGTATGACACTGAGAGGGTCCCCGCCATGGCACCCACCAGCTCCCCGTCTCCTTGGCCCTAACCTCACCCAGTTCAGAGCTAGGACACCAGGTGGGACACACGTACCTGTCACACCTTTCTGGCTGTTAATTTCGTCTACATTTAAGGCTGTGGCAACACCTGTGGAGATGATGCCATGTGGCGAGGGCTCCGAAGGACTCCCACCAGGAGCATCTTCTAACCGGCTTCTCTTGAAGGCATCCAAGCAGCAGGCAAGAGACAGCCTGAAGCTCCCACCATCACGGTGGCTGTCCCAAGGGGGGCAGGAGTGGTCCTTGAGAACAGGACGCAATCTTGCCTTTTCCCCTCCTGGAAAGGCATTCATCCTATGCACTCCCCACAAAAAGCAGTTACGGAGAGCAAATTCATCAGAAATAACTATACACACAGGCATGCACACGTGCACACGCACGCACCTTGTAATCACAGCTTGCCATCCTCTCCAGAGTGTTTATGGCCCTTAGTGACTCACAGCAAACACAGGATCCCCACGGCAATTGCTTTGGACAGCTTTAATGACACGCTTGGCACACTTATCTGCTGGGGCTAAACTCTGTGCTCACACCAACGCGCCTGGTTTTCCACTTTTGTCAATCGGCTGTGTTCTGGGCGAGGGAGGCTAACGCTGAGGTCGCGTCTGCTGCCTTCCTGGAGCCCCGCGTGCTCTGTGGCTCTTGAGATGATGGGAAGGGGAGGAAGATGCTCTGTCCCAGAATGGCTGGAGGGTCCTAGCCAATCACCTTGTTGACTCAGCTGGAATATGACACAAAATATAGAGGCCATTCTGGAAATTTGCTGATGACTCGGAAAGCCAAATAAGCAGCTCACACTCCATCAAAACCACCTGTCTCATCAAATTTTAACTTCTCTTCAGGCCCCCGGGGAGCGCTTTCTGAAGCTTCTGTACAATTAAAACGTACTGAACACAATGCCTGTGATAAAGTTACAGCTCAAACTAGGTGGGAGCCTGAGCCAGCCCCCAAATCCGAGCGGCAACCAAAGATGAGGCAGTCGGCACCTGCAGACGGGCCGCTGGGGGGCAGGTGCTCCCCAGCGGGTTCCCAAAGCCCTGTATGACACTGAGAGGGTCCCCGCCATGGCACCCACCAGCTCCCCGTCTCCTTGGCCCTAACCTCACCCAGTTCAGAGCTAGGACACCAGGTGGGACACACGTACCTGTCACACCTTTCTGGCTGTTAATTTCGTCTACATTTAAGGCTGTGGCAACACCTGTGGAGATGATGCCATGTGGCGAGGGCTCCGAAGGACTCCCACCAGGAGCATCTTCTAACCGGCTTCTCTTGAAGGCATCCAAGCAGCAGGCAAGAGACAGCCTGAAGCTCCCACCATCACGGTGGCTGTCCCAAGGGGGGCAGGAGTGGTCCTTGAGAACAGGACGCAATCTTGCCTTTTCCCCTCCTGGAAAGGCATTCATCCTATGCACTCCCCACAAAAAGCAGTTACGGAGAGCAAATTCATCAGAAATAACTATACACACAGGCATGCACACGTGCACACGCACGCACCTTGTAATCACAGCTTGCCATCCTCTCCAGAGTGTTTATGGCCCTTAGTGACTCACAGCAAACACAGGATCCCCACGGCAATTGCTTTGGACAGCTTTAATGACACGCTTGGCACACTTATCTGCTGGGGCTAAACTCTGTGCTCACACCAACGCGCCTGGTTTTCCACTTTTGTCAATCGGCTGTGTTCTGGGCGAGGGAGGCTAACGCTGAGGTCGCGTCTGCTGCCTTCCTGGAGCCCCGCGTGCTCTGTGGCTCTTGAGATGATGGGAAGGGGAGGAAGATGCTCTGTCCCAGAATGGCTGGAGGGTCCTAGCCAATCACCTTGTTGACTCAGCTGGAATATGACACAAAATATAGAGGCCATTCTGGAAATTTGCTGATGACTCGGAAAGCCAAATAAGCAGCTCACACTCCATCAAAACCACCTGTCTCATCAAATCCCCAATATTTCAAACTTCAAACATTTAAAGCATTTTTGGGACTTCTCTGGCAATCCAGTGGTTAAGACTCTGCACTTCCATGGCAGAGGGCATGGGCTTGATCCTTGGTCAAAGGAAGAGATGGTTGCATGGCATCACTGACTCCATGGACATGAATTTGAGCAAACTCCGGGATAGGGTGAAGGACAGGGAAACCTGGCACGCCGCAGCCCACGGGGTCGCAAAGAGTCAGAGACGAATGAGTAAGTGAACTACGACAACAATGGAGAACTAAGATCTTGCATGCTGCATGATGCGGCCAGAGGGAAATTTGTTTTTCCCTTCACACACACGGGCGTGCTAAGTCGCTTCTGTCATGGCCGACTCTGTGGACCGTAGCCCATCAGGCTCCTCTATCCAAGGGATTCTCCAGGCAAGAATACTAGAGTGCCCTCCTCCAGGAGATCTTCCGGACCCAGGGACCAAACCTGTGTCTCTTATATCTCTTGAACTCGCAGGCAGGCACTTTACCACTAGCAGCATCATTCATTTAGGTCCTTTAGACTCTGGATAAATGGGAATGCACCCCCTCCTTACGGCACAGGAAGCAGCAGGCACCATGGGTATGAAGGACACTAACCACACAGATTCCTGTCCAGTAACTGTGAAGTGGGTAATAGGATCCCATATCAGAGATGGATAAGCTAAGGGAGACGGTGAAGGACTGGGAGCTTGGTGTGCTCCAGCCCATGGTGTCAGAGTCAGACAGGACTGAGCAATTGAACAACAAAAAAACGAGGTTCGGGACATTAACTAACTTGCCTGGGGACAAATAGCTAGGAAGCAGTAAAGCTGGTGAATTCAACCAGCAGGTAGTGCTTGATTCCAAACCTGTGCCCTGTACCCACTGCCCTGGCACAAGGATCTTTCTGTTCCCCTCCCTGAGCAGACCCACAGGGTGGAGGTGGCTGGACCGCAGCAAAACCTCCTAAGGGAAACCATTCAAAAAATACATCCAAGAGCAGTGACTTTCATTCTTGATTGTCCGGAACCACCAAGCTCCCAAGCATCTCTGTCCCACCCAGTTACAGAGGAAGCTCACTCTTAACCCTCGTGATCCTAGTGGCTGACTTTCTAAGAGGATCCCCAGCTCCAGCGTGGAGATTGAATCTCCCCCTCATCCAGCAGAAATTCTTTACAGAAGGGATCACACAAAGCTGACCTAACGAGGAAATTGCTAAAGGCACAAAGATAAGCAAATGCTTGAGTTGCTTAAACCGAGGAATGTCAAGGAGAGGACAAACTTTTTTTTTTTTTTGAGATAAAAATGTAAAGGAAAAATGGACCTGACACTTAACATGGGTCTACTTTCTTGAGATCAAGATGAGGTCTTTCCACAGGGCCTCGATGTCTACAATCTGGGACCAAGTCCCAGCTGTGACACTTCCTAGGTGTGAGACTGCAGCCCAGGCACTAAATTTTCTGAGCACCCCGTTTCCCCGTCTGTGGATGGAATCAGCCACTGCCCCTCCCCCTGGGTTGCTGGAGGACGGAGGAAGACAATTTGGTTAGCACCGAGCCTGGCCCCTGGGAGGACAAGCCACGGGAGCCAGTGCACAGGTACACCGGGCTTGGCCCCTCCTCCAGGGGGCTTTATGTGAAGGGGAGGGGCAAGAGAAGGTAAGAACTCAAAGTGACTAATAAAGATGAAATAGAAAGAAAAAAGAAGGAAGCCTGGGAGGCTTCAGATTTGGACAGATCACGTGCCCAGTCTACAAAGATACTAATTTACCAACATCTTGAAAAGAAAAAGAAATGAGTCAGTTGGGAATCCCCTGGATGTGTCCACTGGTTAGGACTAGGTGCTCTCACTGGGTTCGATCCCTTGTTGGGGAATGAAGAGCCCACCAGCTGCATGGCCAGAAAAACAAAAGACTCGATTTCCTTTGTCCACCAGCAATATCCTCTTGCCTTAGGAACTCAAGCGCCACATGCCTCCCCTCAGACTCCCCTAACCATCTAGTCTGTAAAGCACCTGCTCCGCTCGTGCTAACCCCTCACCGGGCTTCTCCTGCCTAGCATCCACCACCCCGACACCTCCTGTGTGTATCTGCCTCCTGGAAACCTCCGCCCACAGAATATAAGCTCCATGGAAACAAGGGCAGCAGTTGCCTCGTTGCTGCCACATCCCTGGCAGTGACAACAGGGCCTGGCGGGAGGAGAGGCTCAAGAAATGTGACTGAATGGAGGGACAATCGTGAGTGAATCATTCAAGGTCTAATTTCTGCATCTCCTGCTCTTGTCCGTAAAAAAGTGAACGTCAAGTCGTTCAGTGGTGTCCGACTCTTTGCAACCCCATGGATGAACCATGGAATTCTCCAGGCAGGAACACTGGAGTGGGAACCTATGACATCGCCAGGGGATCTTCCCAACCCAGGGATCGAACCCAGGTCTCCAGAACAGCAGGTGGATTCTTTACTGGCTGAGCCCACATGCACATGGTAACGCCCCCTGGAAGTGGCCCCACCCTGGAGGCCAGAGGTCAGCAGCACAGGGTCTGTCACCCTGCCGATCTGAGGATATCACCTATGTGGTGCCAGGCCTCCATCCTGCTATGCGAGCAGCCCTTCTTGTTCTCTTTCCCCAACCCCCTGAAAGCTCCCAAAAGGGGCACTCTTGCAGCTTCTTAAACCGAGCTTCACAATCGGCTGGGAGTAATGTGCTAAGATCCTGGAGCGAATCACCTCACAGCCTGGCTAAAATGTCCATTTCAGCAATAATTTCAACTTGCAGTTCTAAGCCTGGAGACTTCCCACCGACCTCCCAGAGGGAAATCCCTCACGACAGCCAGTGGTGTGAGTACCCATGTCCGTAACAGGCTGTCTGAGAACCCATGTCCATGTCCAACCACCATGGATCTTCGTAGGAACTGCATTTGGTCTTGTAAGAACCAGAGACGGGAAGCAGATGAAGGCTGGTGGGACAGAGAGAACTCAGAACTTTCTGGTTTAGCTGCTGGCTTAATCCTGTTTCATACCAGTGATGCAGTGTGCAGATCAGAAAAGGAGATTCTGCTCTCTGCCCTGAAGGACATCACAGAGCCACAGGAGGGACAGCAAGCCCCAGACCTCAGAGACAGGCTTTTCTCAGCTCTACCGTGTCATCAGGATGCTGTTATTATGATACACAAGTGGAGTCTATATAGACACAAAGTAAATAGATTTATCTTCACCTAGCCCTCTTCTACGTGTGTACATAATAACAGCCTCTCTTGGTCCCACACTCAGCCTGGGATCACAGAAGTCCTTTCCAGACAAAATGGATGTCCTCTCAACACAGCGCGGGAACAGACAACCTCATATCCTAGAGGAAAACGGAGTCGGTAGGGGCATCGAATGGTGCCCCACAAGTAAAGCTGATGACTACGTTCAAAAGCATCCATGATGAACTAGGCCAGTTTGCTTTGCAGACAGGAGCTTCTGATTGATCAAACTGTATCTGACATTATTAATATCTCCACTTTAGAGATGGATAAAGGGAGTCTCAAAAAGATCAGACGATTTGCCCAAGCCCTCCCACTTGCTTACTCCCTGCATCTCAGCCCCCAAACCAAAGGCCAAGGGACTCAAGCGCCTTCGGGGTCTCAAGGTCCTCTTCTAGACCCTTGGTGACCCAAGAGCTCAGTGGTTCCAGGACACCAGTGGCAACTCAGCTCATCAGAGCCAGGTGATGGGTAGTCCCAGCTCCTGTGGCTAGAACTCTGACCCTTGGGGTCCCACCTCCTGGAGAAACCAATACGGGCAGCCTGGAATTAGGGGGCCTTCCAGTTGGCTGTTGTTGTTTTTTTTTTTTTTCTCATAGGAAAGAAATAATTATTAGGTAAATAAGCCTGGTGTTTCCCAGTTGGTAAGCCTGCGGCCTGGGAGAGGTCTTCTGAGGTCAATCCATAGACAGAATTTGAAATTCCAGTACCAGGGCTTCAGGGCTCTGGGACTTGGGCAAGTCCCTGAAACTCCAGCCATTTCTGACCTCATCTTCCTGGAGATAACAGCCTCACGGCCAAGGTGATAATAAGATTTTAAGAAGACACTGTCTGTAAACTGGGAATTACTGGAACACACGGGTGTTCAAGAAATAATGAATAATGCAGATCAGAAAAGGAGATTCTGCTCTCTGCCCTGAAGGACATCACAGAGCCACAGGAGGGACAGCAAGCCCCAGACCTCAGAGACAGGCTTTTCTCAGCTCTACCGTGTCATCAGGATGCTGTTATTATGATACACAAGTGGAGTCTATATAGACACAAAGTAAATAGATTTATCTTCACCTAGCCCTCTTCTACGTGTGTACATAATAACAGCCTCTCTTGGTCCCACACTCAGCCTGGGATCACAGAAGTCCTTTCCAGACAAAATGGATGTCCTCTCAACACAGCGCGGGAACAGACAACCTCATATCCTAGAGGAAAACGGAGTCGGTAGGGGCATCGAATGGTGCCCCACAAGTAAAGCTGATGACTACGTTCAAAAGCATCCATGATGAACTAGGCCAGTTTGCTTTGCAGACAGGAGCTTCTGATTGATCAAACTGTATCTGACATTATTAATATCTCCACTTTAGAGATGGATAAAGGGAGTCTCAAAAAGATCAGACGATTTGCCCAAGCCCTCCCACTTGCTTACTCCCTGCATCTCAGCCCCCAAACCAAAGGCCAAGGGACTCAAGCGCCTTCGGGGTCTCAAGGTCCTCTTCTAGACCCTTGGTGACCCAAGAGCTCAGTGGTTCCAGGACACCAGTGGCAACTCAGCTCATCAGAGCCAGGTGATGGGTAGTCCCAGCTCCTGTGGCTAGAACTCTGACCCTTGGGGTCCCACCTCCTGGAGAAACCAATACGGGCAGCCTGGAATTAGGGGGCCTTCCAGTTGGCTGTTGTTGTTTTTTTTTTTTTCTCATAGGAAAGAAATAATTATTAGGTAAATAAGCCTGGTGTTTCCCAGTTGGTAAGCCTGCGGCCTGGGAGAGGTCTTCTGAGGTCAATCCATAGACAGAATTTGAAATTCCAGTACCAGGGCTTCAGGGCTCTGGGACTTGGGCAAGTCCCTGAAACTCCAGCCATTTCTGACCTCATCTTCCTGGAGATAACAGCCTCACGGCCAAGGTGATAATAAGATTTTAAGAAGACACTGTCTGTAAACTGGGAATTACTGGAACACACGGGTGTTCAAGAAATAATGAATAATCATGTAGTCCACCCAACCACCCCCCGTCCACTTTTCCTAGAAAAAGTATTCGAACTTCAAACTGATGACGACAGAGTTTTCTCGGAAACCCTTCGTCTTCCACTTTCCTACCCTAGAGTCTTGAGGACCCAGGGGTTCCTGTGCCCCACCCTCCAAGCCCTAACTCGATCAGGGAGGGACCAGCGGAGGCCGGAACAGAACGAAACCGGCGCATCCTCTCAGAACATTTAACGCTCCAACGCTGTTCTCTGCTTGGGGCGGATTAGCCAACGATACATAATTAGACCACTGCATTTGTGTCTCCTCGGCAGCAATTTCGCTTTCTGCCTCAGCCGTTCAAGCGTACGAGAAATCTCTTCGCTCCTAGCAAAAGCGAGTCACCCTTTGCGAGGGGCGGCGGGAAGGCAGCGCTCCCCTCGGCACCTGATGGGCCTGCCAGGTGGGTTACAGGTGCGGCCACAGGGGGCCTCCCCAACTCGCCGCGAGGCTGGCGCCTTTCCCACGCTTCCCAGAACAGGCGCGGGGTCCGGCCCAGACGCGGGTCTCTCGGCGCCGCGGGACCCCACGGCTCCTGCAGGCATGGCCTGATCGCCCCCGGCAGCCCCCCAGGGCACTCTGCGGGAAAGTCGCGGAGCCCCGAACCCCCCAGGCTGAAAACTAACTCCGCGTCCCGCGTGTCTCCCCCTGCACCCCGGCCGGCGCTCGGGGCTCCGGGCGCGGCGAGAACTTTCCCCGGGGGGGATCCCGGTCCGAGCGCCCATACGGCACCTGGAATTGGCTGTTTTTTTTTTCTCATAGGAAAGAAATAATTATTAGGTAAATAAGCCTGGTGTTTCCCAGTTGGTAAGCCTGCGGCCTGGGAGAGGTCTTCTGAGGTCAATCCATAGACAGAATTTGAAATTCCAGTACCAGGGCTTCAGGGCTCTGGGACTTGGGCAAGTCCCTGAAACTCCAGCCATTTCTGACCTCATCTTCCTGGAGATAACAGCCTCACGGCCAAGGTGATAATAAGATTTTAAGAAGACACTGTCTGTAAACTGGGAATTACTGGAACACACGGGTGTTCAAGAAATAATGAATAATCATGTAGTCCACCCAACCACCCCCCGTCCACTTTTCCTAGAAAAAGTATTCGAACTTCAAACTGATGACGACAGAGTTTTCTCGGAAACCCTTCGTCTTCCACTTTCCTACCCTAGAGTCTTGAGGACCCAGGGGTTCCTGTGCCCCACCCTCCAAGCCCTAACTCGATCAGGGAGGGACCAGCGGAGGCCGGAACAGAACGAAACCGGCGCATCCTCTCAGAACATTTAACGCTCCAACGCTGTTCTCTGCTTGGGGCGGATTAGCCAACGATACATAATTAGACCACTTCATTTGTGTCTCCTCGGCAGCAATTTCGCTTTCTGCCTCAGCCGTTCAAGCGTACGAGAAATCTCTTCGCTCCTAGCAAAAGCGAGTCACCCTTTGCGAGGGGCGGCGGGAAGGCAGCGCTCCCCTCGGCACCTGATGGGCCTGCCAGGTGGGTTACAGGTGCGGCCACAGGGGGCCTCCCCAACTCGCCGCGAGGCTGGCGCCTTTCCCACGCTTCCCAGAACAGGCGCGGGGTCCGGCCCAGACGCGGGTCTCTCGGCGCCGCGGGACCCCACGGCTCCGGCAGGCATGGCCTGATCGCCCCCGGCAGCCCCCCAGGGCACTCTGCGGGAAAGTCGCGGAGCCCCGAACCCCCCAGGCTGAAAACTAACTCCGCGTCCCGCGTGTCTCCCCCTGCACCCCGGCCGGCGCTCGGGGCTCCGGGCGCGGCGAGAACTTTGCCACCGGCGGCGGCCGGATCCCGGTCCGGAGCGCCCCCGCGCGCCCGGCCCCAGCGCTCCCCCGGCCTGCGGCCGCGCCGCCCTCCCTTCTCGGCGCTCACCTACCCGGCTGGCTGCCGTCGCCATCCGCTCGAACAGACGGTGCCCCGGCGCGGGGCCGATCGCTCGACCCCGCCGCGTCCGCACTCGGCTCGCAGCCTGCGGGCCCCGGGGGGCGCGCCGGCCCGGCCCCCGCCCCGCAGGAAGGCTCGGGCTCGCCCTGCGCCGCGAGCTGGCGGACGCGCTCCCAGGTGCCAGAGTCGGCGGCCCTCATGCCGCTCGCCCGGGGGGCGCTCCCGGCGGCGGCGCGGGCGGCTCCGACGGCGGGCGCCGGGCTCACCGTCCGCGGGGTCGTCACCGCATCGGGGCGCAGCGGAGGGCCGCCCCGGCCGCCCGCCCGGCGGCCCGCGCGCGCCGGAGCAGGGCTCTCCGTCCCGCCGGACACCCGGCTGCCCGCTGCCGCCGCACGAGAGGAATTCGGCAGCCGAGCCTCTCACGTGGGAACGACTCTCACTCCCGCAGCTCCTCCTCCGGCTCCTTCCGGGCTGGCGAGGCCCGCCGCTCGCCCCGCCCCCGGCCCCGCCCCCAGGCGAGCAGGGCGCCGCGATGCCCCTTTGTGCGCCGGGACCTGATGCATCCCCCTCACGGTCCTTCCGAGAGAAACGCAGGGTTAGGAAGACGGCCAGTGTCACAGGGGCTGGGAGTGACAGGCTTGCATCCAGGTAGCCCACTCTGCATGCGTCTCTACTCTTCTGACACTCTTGGGACAGCCTTCCTGAAAAGCTGAAGTCCCAGCAAGTGGCCAGGAGAGGGCGGAAAGAGTGGGCAGGAAAGGGGGCGGGCCCTCTGGGACACTTCCTTCACTCACCTGGACCGTGGGCCCTGTCCTTGAAGTGCACACAGCCCTGCGCGCCACGGCTGTACCGGTGGGGAGTAGAACTGATACGGTCCATACTGAGAAGCACGTTCTCGTTGGGGGGACCCTATGCCTGCACCTCATTCCTCCGTCTCAGCTTCCCTGTCTACAAAATGGGGCTTCGGGGCTGCCCACCCTGCCCTTCATTCGCGTTACTTGTGAACCACCCCCTCTAGGGGGCCAAGGGGCCGGGGTGTTTCCCACCCCGTGGGTTATTAGGCCAGCCAAGCCATATAGGAGGTGGCACATTGGAAGGGCTGGAAATCTGAGTGGCCCACTCCAGTGGGTGCTCCTGTGGCTGGCAGAGCTTGCTGTAAAGTGAGCCCAGCAACTCTGAACCCCCTTTGATCTGAGGATTACGATGCTCTTTAGGAGGACTAATTACCTCCCTGCAGCCCCAGGAGGCAGGTCTGGTTTCCCCTGGTTGGTAGACAAGAGAAGGCGAGGCGAGCTGGCTAGGTGAGGAGTCACACATGTTCTCTGGTGTCAGCCTCCCCGGCCAGCAGCAAGCACCCCACCTCCTCCAGGGCTGGCTCGGTCACGGATGGGTCCCACTGACCCATGCCTGAGCCCTGGGAACGTCTAGGTTCTGGCATATGGCTCTTCGACCAGACTGGCGATGGGAACCAAATTACTCCGCCCCTCCCCACCCAAGTCTCTAAAATCTCCCCCATGTGGATTTCCTGACCGTGGGCGAGGAGCTCTGCCTCTGACCCACCACTGTGGCCTGGCTACCATCCACCGTGGCTTCTCAGCCTCCACCCCACCCCACCTTCCTTGTCCTCCCAGTAACTGGGACACTGGCCCAGCTGAGGAGGGCTGCCTCGACCCCTCCCCCAGTCTAATGGGACCCCTGACTGCCCAGTGGAGGGCGACAGGTACACAAAATGCTAGTGATGCTTCCAGCCGGGGGAGAAAACCACCCATGGGGTTGCACACCCACATCGCTCTGGGAGAAGGAAACTGACCCTACATCAAGTGACAAGAGATGCTAGGAACCGCACCCCCCCCCAACCCCCCACCTCCTCTGCCTTTCTTGGGAAAACCGGCAGACCAGAACAAAGGAACGATCACTCTGAGCCCCCATGGGGAGAGAGGCTGGGAGCCTCCTTGCATTCTGGAGACATCTGCTCCTGGACACTCTTTCAGATTCTTTCAGGGACAGGACGGAGGGAGGTCGGACAGCGGGACTGCTGTGGTCTGTTTTATAGGGCACTTAAGCTGTTCTTTTTACCTAGAAATTCTTTGTGTATTAAACTTGTAGGGAGATTCTTCACTTCCACAAAGAAACACACTCTTCCCCGTATTTCTCGAAGCCCCCTATTTTCCCATTTTTGACAGAAACATTCACTTCCCTCTTAACTCCACAATAAGCCAACAGCAGCCCAAGAACGAATATGAGCTCTCGCCACTTGGATTCAACATCAGGGAGACCTCAGGGAGTGGTGGCACTGGCGAACAGGAGGGTTAGGGTTAGAGGAGGCGGTCACTGGTTGTCATGCAGGAATTTGGCTCTAGTGTTTCCAGAGGTACTGTTTTGTTTTTCTGGAGGTACTAGGAATATGGCCTTCCCTGGTGCCTCAGACGGTAAGGAATCCACCTGCAGTGAGGGAGACCTAGGTTCGATTCCTGGATTGGGAAGACCCCCTGGAGGAGGGCATGGCAACCCACCCCAGTATTCTTGCCTGGAGAATCCCCATGGACAGAGGAGCCTGGCAGGGTCACAAAGAGTTAGACACAATTGAGCAACTAAACACACCTACTAGGAGTATAGATTTTGTTGTGAAACCTAAGTTTGAAATGTTGGCAACTTTTTCTTTTAATTTAATTTAATTAAAAAAAAATTTGTACAGAGTTTTGTTCACAGGCATGTATGTTCCCAGATCAGTCATACGCATATCCCTGGCACCCTCCCCCCTCCCAGTCCCCCCAACCCCACCTCTCCTTTGTAAGAAGAGAAAAACAACAAAGTCAGTAGGTCTAGAAATTTCTGTGTAGCTCATCGGCCACAGGTGCTCACTGCTCCCCCTGTGCAACTGCTCCAGAGCCTGTACATGTTTCCTACTGACATTTCAATGATCCAAGCTTATTGCTAAAGCCCCCAGCCCTGGGGAGTGTCTGCTGCTCTTGTTTCTCAGCAAAGTTTGGCCTGCGTGTGTGTGTGTGTGTGTGTGTGTGTGTTCTCCACACTTCAAGACCAGGACTTCACATGGCCTTTGGGCCCATCTGCCCTCACTTTTGGGGGCTTTCAGACACCCCAGGCGTCCGCTGGTCGACTTCAGCCTCTCGATCTCCCTTTTCACAGCTCTAGTAGCAGGCAGACTTCTGACAGCAGCGGCTGCCTGCAACCTTTCAGAAAACTTTCCATCTCCCTTGAGTGGGAGAGCTTTCCTCCTCAAGGTGTGTTTCTGATTAGGAGGACACCCTGGTCCAGGAGACATTTCTGCTCAGCTCTACAACTGGAGGTGTGGGAGCCGGAAGTGATGGCCTGTTTTCCAGGAACGGCACTTCCGGGGTGGTTTCTACTGAGGACTCCAAGACCAGACTGACTTCGGAATGAGCAGCCTTGCAGAAGGGCCCTGCACTGGGGTTTTTATCATCGCTTGGAAATTCTTAATTAGTATTGAACTAGGGGCCTCGCACGTTCACGTTGCATTGGAATCTGCAAATTATGTAGCTGGTTCTACTCCCAGACGACCTGCTGGCTTCCCTGGGGGCTGCTGAGAATTGTTGCTGGCGACAGCTGGGCCTGGGCTGTGGCTCCCTCTGTCCTTCTCCAGGGTTCACTGAGTCCAGTCTCTGTGAGGAAGCCGGGAGGGAGGGCTTAGGGATGGAGAAAGGCTATAGGAATTGCCCCCTCCAGTCCTGCCAACAACTTATAAGGAGACAGGCATTGTGAGAATTCATGTTGGGGGTGAGAATGGGCAACCCGACCCAAGCGTTGGGACGCTGCTCTAGTGCTAAGCTCTGAGGCCAGACGGTGTCCCCATGACCCTGACCTCAGGCCAACAGGGCACTATCAAAGGGAACAAAAGGGAGGCTGGGGTCAGGGACACAAGGGGTCAGTGCAGTTCTTATTCACAGACCCCTCATTCCCAAGAGAACTTCCTTTAGATCACAGGAGCCAGTGACATGACAAGATACATTTGACTTAAGGAACAAAACCTGGAAACATTGTATAAAGTCCCCACTGTATTCAATGTCCATGGGAAACGGAATATTTGAGCCCACTGGAACTTTTCAGTTTTTTTTTTTTTTCTTGGCTATAATTTTAGTATTTGTAGAAGAGAGTTAACTGAGATCTTCCAACCAAAATTACTCTTTTCGAACAGGCACTAAGACAAGGCAGCAACAGTGGAGTCTGAAGACTGCACTACTTTGTCTATAACACCTTCATGAATTCCCAGAGTCTGGAGACCTCGGTAGCGATCCCCTAGCTTGTGTGTGACCATAGAAAAGCATCCTTCTGTCTCTACATCTAAGCATCCTCACCAGGAAAAGCAGAAAGAAGGATGGGTTAGCAGAGGAGGGCGTTTCCAGCTCTCCCAACTACAGGGGAGTGGGTCTTTTTAATTCTTCTCATACTGGCTGTGGGAGGTTGCAATGTTCTATGTGTGTTGCTAGTAGTGGCAGCAAGTGTATTCGTTATCGATTGCTGCGTGAGAAATCACCACAAATTGCAGAGGCTTGAGACAACAAACCTTTATTATCTCTCAGTGTCTGTGGATCAAAAATCCAGGGCGGCCTGGCTGGGCGCCTCTGTCTCAGGGCTTCTGTGCAGGCTGTCGGCACGATGTCAGTTGGGGCTCCCGTCAGCCCAAGGCTCTGCTTGGGGAACATCTGCTCCCCAGCAAGATTCAGTTTCTTGTGTTGGACTGAGATCCTCCACTCCTCCTGCCACCCTCCATTCTTTTCCATAGAGCTGTAGAGCTTCTCAAAACATCGCAGCTTGCTTCCCCCCAGGGCTCCAGGAAAGAGCGAGGGAGGGCATGCGCAAGATGGAGACTGCTGTCTCTGTAACCTAATCTTTTTTTTTTTAAAAAAAACAAAAATCAAAAAAAAACCCAAAACTTTTTATTTTCTATTGGGGTATAGCCAATTACAATGTTGGGATAGTTTCAGGTGGACGGCAAAGGGACTTATCCACATATAGACACGTATCCATTCCCCCTAAAACTCCCCTCCCATCCAGACTGCCACATAACATTGAGCAGAGGTCCCTGGGCTATACAGTAGGTCTTTGTTGGTTATCTATTTCAAATATAGCAATGTGTATGTACATGTTGATTTCAAACTTCCTAACTACTCCTTCTTCCCCATTCTTCACCCCAGCCACCATAAATTCCTTCTCCAAGTGTGTGAATCTTTCTGTTTTGTAGCTACATTCTTTGGTAACATTGAACATTGAAAGATTCTTTCTATGCGGAATCTAAAAAGGATGTCACACAGCATTTCTCCTTCTTTGTCTGACACTGTCACCTAATCTTGGAAACGACATCCATTATCTTTTCCCTGTTGTGTTCATTAGAAGGGAGTCACTAGATCCTGCCCATCCTGGATGGGAGGGGTGACACAATGGTGTGATCATCAAGAGGCAAGGGTCTCTGAGGCTCATCCTGGATGCTGCCCATCCCAGGAGGCTGAGGACACATTCTCTGGAGGCTGAGAGACCAGGACTCCAATCCTGGCCTCGGACACACAAGAGCGACGATCCTAGAACACATGATTTCACCCTGGAAGCCTCAGGCTCCTCCTCGGTCAGGTAGAGGTGACCATGGTCATTACCTTGTGGGGTTGTGGTAGGAGGTTTCCCAATCTATGTGTGCGGGCGGCCTTTTGGCTGGGCCGGCCTCGGGTCTCAGGGCTTCTGTGCAGGCTGTCGGCACGATGTCAGTTGGGGCTCCCGTCAGCCCAAGGCTCTGCTTGGGGAACATCTGCTCCCCAGCAAGATTCAGTTTCTTGTGTTGGACTGAGATCCTCCACTCCTCCTGCCACCCTCCATTCTTTTCCATAGAGCTGTAGAGCTTCTCAAAACATCGCAGCTTGCTTCCCCCCAGGGCTCCAGGAAAGAGCGAGGGAGGGCATGCGCAAGATGGAGACTGCTGTCTCTGTAACCTAATCTTTTTTTTTTAAAAAAAAACAAAAATCAAAAAAAAACCCAAAACTTTTTATTTTCTATTGGGGTATAGCCAATTACAATGTTGGGATAGTTTCAGGTGGACGGCAAAGGGACTTATCCACATATAGACACGTATCCATTCCCCCTAAAACTCCCCTCCCATCCAGACTGCCACATAACATTGAGCAGAGGTCCCTGGGCTATACAGTAGGTCTTTGTTGGTTATCTATTTCAAATATAGCAATGTGTATGTACATGTTGATTTCAAACTTCCTAACTACTCCTTCTTCCCCATTCTTCACCCCAGCCACCATAAATTCCTTCTCCAAGTGTGTGAATCTTTCTGTTTTGTAGCTACATTCTTTGGTAACATTGAACATTGAAAGATTCTTTCTATGCGGAATCTAAAAAGGATGTCACACAGCATTTCTCCTTCTTTGTCTGACACTGTCACCTAATCTTGGAAACGACATCCATTATCTTTTCCCTGTTGTGTTCATTAGAAGGGAGTCACTAGATCCTGCCCATCCTGGATGGGAGGGGTGACACAATGGTGTGATCATCAAGAGGCAAGGGTCTCTGAGGCTCATCCTGGATGCTGCCCATCCCAGGAGGCTGAGGACACATTCTCTGGAGGCTGAGAGACCAGGACTCCAATCCTGGCCTGGACACACAAGAGCGTACGATCCTAGAACACATGATTTCACCCCTGGAAGCCTCAGGCTCCTCCTCGGTCAGGTAGAGGTGACCATGGTCATTACCTTGTGGGGTTGTGGTAGGAGGTTTCCGCACATGCAGAGCCCTGAATGGTACTTGTAGTTTAGTTGCTAAGTCGTGTCTGACTGTGACTTCCTGGACCGGAGCCCACCAGGCTCCTTTGTCCGTGGGATTTTCCAAGCACAAATACTGGAGTGGGTTGTCATTTCCTTCTCCAAGGGATCTTCCTGACCTAGGGATCAAACCCACATCTCCTTCTTTGGCAGGTGGATTCTTTATCACTGAGCTACCAGGGAAAGCCTGAACAATGTTTAGCATTAAGTATATCCTCAAAAAGTGGACTTGAAGACACGGCTCGAGGAGGGCCAGAGTGATGTGTCCTTTGCTCCTAAGCACTATAGCTGTCTCCATGGAGATCTGCAGCCTATGATCTATTTCTCAAAAGTCCTTCCGGCAGACCCCAGGATGCCTCTGTGGCTGAAGCCACCGTGGGGATGGTACCGATCTCCTTTTCTTCCCTCAGCCACCCCCGTAGGACTCTGGGGCACAGGTGCAGTGGGAAGGATTAGAGTGGGATTTTCCCCCCAAACCTTCTTAGACCTCAGCTCTTGGAGGGTGGAGGATTTCACCTCATCCACCTTGCCATCTGTCCTGGGGAGGCTGTCGTGGTTGGAGACTTGTGTGCCTGTCATGGGCTCACCGATATCTTTGCTGATCTTTCCTTGGCCCCAATAAGCTAATGAGGATCCTGAGCCTCTCTGGAGGTTCCAAAGGACCTGGCCTGGAGGCAGATGCTTATCCCAGGGCCAGACTTTGAGGTCTTTTCACCAAGTGCAGCTGGCCCTGCCTGTCAGATCATCTTGCATCCCAGATTAGATTTTGAATTGCACCAAAAGGAAAAATTCCTTCCTCATCCAGGAGCCACATCTCTTCCATCTCCTCTAAGCCCCCTTTGAGCAAGTTCATGTCAAACAGAGAGGTTTCTGCAGAAAGTTGAAATGTTGCAGCTTATTCAGGATAAATGGGCCTCCCAGGTGGCTCCATCGGTAAAGAATCCGCCTGCCAATGCAGGAGACACAAGAGATGCAGCCTTGATCCCTGGGTCTAGAAGATCCCCTGGAGAAGGAAATGGCAACCCACACCAGTATTGTTGCCTGGAAAATCCCATGGACAGAGGCGCCTGGCAGGCTACAGTCTATGGGGTCCCGAAGAGTTGGGTACAGCTTAGCAACTGAGCACACACAGTATTCAGAATAAATAACCAAAACATCAAAAATACTATGAGTTTTAATAATAACAGTGGCAAACTTTTTCATAGCGCTTACTATGTATGCTGGGTATTATTCTAAGAATGTTAGGTATTCATTTAATTTTCCCAACAACTCTGAGAATTATGCGTACTATTCTTATCATCTTCATTTTACGAATGAAGAAACAGATACAGAGAAGTTAAGTTGCTTGCCCAAAGGCATACAGCCAATGAGTGATGTGAGCAGGACTCAAGCTTAACGTAGTTTGGTTGCAGAGTCTGGGCTAAGAGCCCCCATGCTACCTTGGCAACAGGGTCATTGACCGAGCACTTTCTTCACCCCAGGGACTGTCCTTTCTAGCTCATTCCACCCTCCACCCCTATCCCCACTTCCCAGTTGAGAAAACTGAAGTTTAGGGAAGACAACAAGATGTATCCAAGATGGTGCAGCTGGTAAACTCAGGGTTGGGAGTCTAACCCTCAGAAGTGAGGGGTGTTCTCTGGCGAATCCCTTGCACATCAGCGTTACGGAGAACCGTTAGGCCAGTGGAATAGTCAAGGCTTCCTTGATTACCTCCAGAAGTCAAGGAAACTTCAGGGAACCCTCAGCAGGCATCTGGTGGGATGGGGGTGGGGGTTTGGGGGTGGGTAGGACCTCTTCTGCCCCAGTGGTCATGGGTGGAAAGGGTCCTCCTCTGGAAAGGACCTGGCCTGGAGGCAGATGCTTATCCCAGGGCCAGACTTTGAGGTCTTTTCACCAAGTGCAGCTGGCCTTGCAGATCATCTTGCATCCCAGATTAGATTTTGAATTGCACCAAAAGGAAAAATTCCTTCCTCATCCAGGAGCCACATCTCTTCCATCTCCTCTAAGCCCCCTTTGAGCAAGTTCATGTCAAACAGAGAGGTTTCTGCAGAAAGTTGAAATGTTGCAGCTTATTCAGGATAAATGGGCCTCCCAGGTGGCTCCATCGGTAAAGAATCCGCCTGCCAATGCAGGAGACACAAGAGATGCAGCCTTGATCCCTGGGTCTAGAAGATCCCCTGGAGAAGGAAATGGCAACCCACACCAGTATTGTTGCCTGGAAAATCCCATGGACAGAGGCGCCTGGCAGGCTACAGTCTATGGGGTCCCGAAGAGTTGGGTACAGCTTAGCAACTGAGCACACACAGTATTCAGAATAAATAACCAAAACATCAAAAATACTATGAGTTTTAATAATAACAGTGGCAAACTTTTTCATAGCGCTTACTATGTATGCTGGGTATTATTCTAAGAATGTTAGGTATTCATTTAATTTTCCCAACAACTCTGAGAATTATGCGTACTATTCTTATCATCTTCATTTTACGAATGAAGAAACAGATACAGAGAAGTTAAGTTGCTTGCCCAAAGGCATACAGCCAATGAGTGATGTGAGCAGGACTCAAGCTTAACGTAGTTTGGTTGCAGAGTCTGGGCTAAGAGCCCCCATGCTACCTTGGCAACAGGGTCATTGACCGAGCACTTTCTTCACCCCAGGGACTGTCCTTTCTAGCTCATTCCACCCTCCACCCCTATCCCCACTTCCCAGTTGAGAAAACTGAAGTTTAGGGAAGACAACAAGATGTATCCAAGATGGTGCAGCTGGTAAACTCAGGGTTGGGAGTCTAACCCTCAGAAGTGAGGGGTGTTCTCTGGCGAATCCCTTGCACATCAGCGTTACGGAGAACCGTTAGGCCAGTGGAATAGTCAAGGCTTCCTTGATTACCTCCAGAAGTCAAGGAAACTTCAGGGAACCCTCAGCAGGCATCTGGTGGGATGGGGGTGGGGGTTTGGGGGTGGGGTAGGACCTCTTCTGCCCCCAGTGGTCATGGGTGGTACTTCACCTTCCTCAACTGGGGCCCTCAATTGAGGGGTTGGTGGCTCCTGGGAAGGGAACCACTATGTCCATGACCACAGTTTTCAGGCTCCACGTCTCCACTTTCTACGTGTGTGCCAAGAGACACAGAAGATTATGGGCCAGTGAGTGCCCAAGATAAGAAGAACAGTTACTGGGATTCCCTAGTGGTCCACTGATTAAGAATCTGGCTTGCAATGCGGGGAACAGGTTTGATGCCTTTTCGGGGAACTAAGATCCCTTGCCTGGGGAGTCCCTGTGCCGCAACAAAAGGTCTTACACGAGGCATCCAAGATCCCGAGGGCTGCATCTTAAGACCTGATGCAGTCAGATTAGTTAATTTTAAAAAGAATGTTTACTGAGCCCTTCCACCTCTGTGCCAGGTACTCTGTTAGGTACTCACTACTTACATGTTATAATGTAATGTACCAACACATAGACAGAATCATCATTATTAAGGATTATTTATAATACTGGATGAATTTCTCAGGTGGCTCAGTGGGTGAAGATTCTGGCTGCAATGCAAGAGCTGTAGGAGTCGAGGGTTCGATCCCTGGGTCAGGGAGATCCCCTGGAGGGGGGCCTGGCAACCCACTCCAGTATTCTTCCCTGGAGAATTCCCTGGACAGTATTCCTGCCTAGAGAACCTCGTGTAGCCTTGCGGGCTGCAGTCCATAGCGTCTCAAAGAGTCGGACCTGAGTGAAATGACCTGAGTGAAATGACTTGACCATGCAGGCACGCATAATAATGGATAGAGCACTTTGTACATATTAGCTCATTTTCATCTTCACAACACATCCTCACTTTATCAATGAGGAAGCCAAGGCACAGAGAGGCTTAGTAGCTTGCCTGAGGTCACACAGTAGAATAGGATGAAGCCAGGACCCACAGGCAGGCAGTTCTGCCTCCAGAGCCAGAGGTCTTAATTATTATGCCACTATCTTGTACTGCGGCTTCCCTGCTGGCTCAGTGGTAAAGAATCTATCTGTCAACGCAGGAGACATGCACCCAGGAGATGGACCCAGGTTCCATCTCGGGGTCAGAAAGATCCCTTGGAGAAAGAAGTGGCAACTCACTCCAGTATTCTTGCCTGAGAAATCCCATGGACAGAGGGGCCTGGTGGACTACAGTCCATGGGTAGCACAGAATCAGACACAGCTGAGCATGTGCTCACTCATGGTCTCTTGTATTATTATAAAAATTATTATTATTATAGTTAAAGAAACCAAGGCTTAGAAAGGTGGAAAGATTTATCTAAGATCACACAGCTGTTAAGTTTAGAGCCAGTATTTCATGTCTGTCTTCATTTATTCATTTATTGACTCAGCAAATACTGACTGTGTACCAAGCATATATAGGCAGGCACTGTCTTGGGCCCTGGGGTTAAAGCACCACACAGGTTAGCCTCCATGGGCACCTGGGGGTACCAGCATGTGACACCACGCAGGCCTAAGCCAGACCCCCGGAAGGACTAGCAACTTCTGCAAAGGAGAAACTGTTCTCCCTTCGTGGAAGCACGAAGGGCCTGGACTCCTAGATCACCTCTTCCAGCTTCATCTCCACGGCAAAATGACTCTTACAGGGTTATGAAAAAGAACACTGATTAAACTCGGGAAACATCATGGCAAGGGTCTGCAGGGTGAAGTTCTACACTTTTCTTTCTGCAGTTTCCCTTTACTTACTAGTAAAGTTGAGCAAGTCAGACCACCTTCCTGGGTCCTCAGTTTCCCCACCAGTGAAATGGGAATAAGCATACTTGTCCATCTTTTCACACTGTCCTTTCAGGAACAAAGGAGACCAGAGGTGGTAAAGTCCACGTACCTGCAGAAGGCCAGACAAGACAGCCAGGCTGTGGGGCCAGTTCAGCTAAGGAACCATTTGTTTATATCCTTGTGTATTTAATTTGGTCCGTCTGTAGAACTCCTGGCAGATATGATTTTGATTATGACTGTCGATGCTGCAGAGGCCTTACCACTGGGACAGTGACAAGCCCTTCCCCAGGCAAACAAAACTGTCCCAAAGACCAGGCTAGCAGATGGCTTCAGAGTCTCACACGCAAGGTAAGCAAGCAGGCCTAGAGAGGCTGGCCTGGCCTATCCCTTTAAGGCTTAAAGCGCCACTCTCTCCTGAAGCGATGGCCACAAGCAAGCTGGAACCATGGAGGAAGGACCTTTGTGCAAAAGGGTCACCATCTTTCATGTCAAGATCTCGGAGCTACCTGCAAGTAGTAATTAGGCATCTCAACATTGAGAGGGAGTTGATCTCTTTAAAGACAAAGCTGGCTTCTCCCTCTGAGACACACAGAAGTCCAGAGAGGCTCAGATACATTTGCAGAGACACACAGCAAATTCGGGGCCGAGTGGGCGGACCTCAGAAGGCCCTTGGGCCGTGGTTCTCAGAGTGTGGCCCCAGAACTGGCTGGATCAGCACCTTCCCTGGGCTTTCTCTTGAGAAATGCACATTCTCTGCCCCACCCCCACTTCCTGAGTCAGAAATTCCTGAGGTGGGGCTGATCGTGGGCGTTGACGGCCCTTTCCAGGTAGCCCTGGGGATAAAGGTGAGGGCCGCCTCCTCCACTGCCTGAAGCCAGGCGGGCTAGGTCCTTCTGAGTGGGTGGGAAGAACGAGCCCTGTGAAGCACAGCAAGGTCATTTTTCAATGGCTGTAACATCACAGTTACATAACCACCTCCCTGACCCTAAAGGCTTTCTGCAACCCAACCCTGTGGCCCTCCCTTGTCAGGCACTGCTGGCCAGGTGAAGCTATTTCTTTCTGCAGTTTCCCTTTACTTACTAGTAAAGTTGAGCAAGTCAGACCACCTTCCTGGGTCCTCAGTTTCCCCACCAGTGAAATGGGAATAAGCATACTTGTCCATCTTTTCACACTGTCCTTTCAGGAACAAAGGAGACCAGAGGTGGTAAAGTCCACGTACCTGCAGAAGGCCAGACAAGACAGCCAGGCTGTGGGGCCAGTTCAGCTAAGGAACCATTTGTTTATATCCTTGTGTATTTAATTTGGTCCGTCTGTAGAACTCCTGGCAGATATGATTTTGATTATGACTGTCGATGCTGCAGAGGCCTTACCACTGGGACAGTGACAAGCCCTTCCCCAGGCAAACAAAACTGTCCCAAAGACCAGGCTAGCAGATGGCTTCAGAGTCTCACACGCAAGGTAAGCAAGCAGGCCTAGAGAGGCTGGCCTGGCCTATCCCTTTAAGGCTTAAAGCGCCACTCTCTCCTGAAGCGATGGCCACAAGCAAGCTGGAACCATGGAGGAAGGACCTTTGTGCAAAAGGGTCACCATCTTTCATGTCAAGATCTCGGAGCTACCTGCAAGTAGTAATTAGGCATCTCAACATTGAGAGGGAGTTGATCTCTTTAAAGACAAAGCTGGCTTCTCCCTCTGAGACACACAGAAGTCCAGAGAGGCTCAGATACATTTGCAGAGACACACAGCAAATTCGGGGCCGAGTGGGCGGACCTCAGAAGGCCCTTGGGCCGTGGTTCTCAGAGTGTGGCCCCAGAACTGGCTGGATCAGCACCTTCCCTGGGCTTTCTCTTGAGAAATGCACATTCTCTGCCCCACCCCCACTTCCTGAGTCAGAAATTCCTGAGGTGGGGCTGATCGTGGGCGTTGACGGCCCTTTCCAGGTAGCCCTGGGGATAAAGGTGAGGGCCGCCTCCTCCACTGCCTGAAGCCAGGCGGGCTAGGTCCTTCTGAGTGGGTGGGGAAGAACGAGCCCTGTGAAGCACAGCAAGGTCATTTTTTCAATGGCTGTAACATCACAGTTACATAACCACCCCTCCCTGACCCTAAAGGCTTTCTGCACGCAGAGACCGAACCCTGTGGCCCTCCCTTGTCAGGAGGCCACCTGCCTGGGCTCCAGGAGGCCTGTCTACACTTGCCCCAGGCCGCTTTCTGGTAATTACGGGCTTTACCTGCCCTCCCTCCCGCCCACCAGAATTTAGGCCTGTCACTCAGCGAGACTCCTGGCTTCTCCCACCCTGTAGGCACAGCCTAGGGACAGCAGATACAGGGCTCCATGGCTGCAAGGCCTCCAGCAAAGCTGGGAAGGGGCCTGACATTGTCCCCAGTGCCACCCCCGCCCCCTTGGGGGCCAAGCCCAGGAGGAAAACTGTTTTGCACCCAGGACATCGGGAAGTAACCTTAGGCCCTGGTCTCTGAGTTCCGAGGGCAGAAATTGGCCATGGCCCCTAGTCCCATAGGGACTAATTAGAACTGGTTGTAAATTCTTCTTTTCCCAGAATTGTCCTTTGAATATCTTTGGAACTGGTTTTGGGAGGCAGATTTGTCAAACAGATACATAGGAAGGACTGTCATCTTCTCCCTGAAGCTTCTCGTTAAAACAAACAAGCAGAAATGGGTTTTCTAATGTAGAAAGAGCTGCGTTCTTTTTTTTGTTTTCAAAGACCTGACCTTTCAAAGTAGGCTCTTTCTCCCAGTTTAGAGACCCACTGGAGGGATGTTCCGAGATTCCTAGGGTGAAAATCAACCCCACCTCCGCTGTAAACTCAGGGCAGGGACAGAGTTTTAAGTTGACACATGCCCTCGGCACCCGTGGTAAACACTCAAATTCGCAGACTGATGGAAAGATTCTGAGTTCTGGCTCAGGACCTTCCAATTGCCCTGTCCTAAACTTAACAAGTCCCTTCCCTATGAAAAGGGTCCCAGGTCTTAACAAAGAACAGCTGCCTTTCACTGTGGGCCCTGTAGTGGTTTCATCTCATTTAATCCCACAACTGCCCTCTTGAGAGAGGGACCCTGTTAGGATACCCATTTTAGAGTAGAGTCCAGTGAGGGTAAGAGAAGAGAGCAGAGGCTTCAAACTGGTTGCCCTGGAGTCAACTGCGGCCTTTTATTGTGTTTTCTTTTCCTAGCACTCTAAGAGGAGTCATTTAAAAAATCAGTTGCCAGCATTTAAAAAAGACGCTAATTCACACCAAAAGAATTCAGCTATTGAGCTTTATTTTGGAAAAACCAGAAGACCTGATGATAGAGCCCCTGTTCCACCCCTCATGATCCCAGTGTGTCCCCACTTCCCAGCCCCGCTAAGTCACCCGCCTGGGTGTCCTCGTCCTGGCGTCCACAACTGCTGGTCTTAGACCGCAGGTGATGACGGGCTGAGTCAATGCTTGTCTGGGTCTGTCTGTCCGTCTCTGTGCATCTCACCAGTGCCCACTTCTGGTAGAGGCCAGTGCTAGATCAGAAGGAGTACACTGGACAGGGAGCGGGGGGATGAGGGTGTTTGTTCTGTTGTCTGGGTGACCTTGGACCTCAGTTTTCCCATCTATACAATTAGGAGGTTGGAGCAAAAGATCTAGAAGCCCTCCATTCCTAACAGCTTAAGGAAGGCTCCTCTCAGCCACAGAGCCCCCTGGGAGACTGTCAGAGGCTTGCCGACAGGCCCTGCGCGGCTTGCCCCTGAGCCATCCCGTGGCCCTAAGTACCTCTGGGCAGGAGATGGTCTCATTAACTCTGAGTGTTGCCACTGGCTAGCTCTTCCCAGTGACTGAATAGCAGGTTCCAAGGAATGCAGCCCTTGGAGCAGCCTCCAGCATCCATAGCCCCATTGCACGGAGCAAAGAGTCCATCAGGACAACCCAGACTCCCGCTCTGACACGTAGGATTGAGCTGGGAAGCCCATTTTGGGACGGACAAGAGGGGCATAAACACTCAAATTCGCAGACTGATGGAAAGATTCTGAGTTCTGGCTCAGGACCTTCCAATTGCCCTGTCCTAAACTTAACAAGTCCCTTCCCTATGAAAAGGGTCCCAGGTCTTAACAAAGAACAGCTGCCTTTCACTGTGGGCCCTGTAGTGGTTTCATCTCATTTAATCCCACAACTGCCCTCTTGAGAGAGGGACCCTGTTAGGATACCCATTTTAGAGTAGAGTCCAGTGAGGGTAAGAGAGAGAGCAGAGGCTTCAAACTGGTTGCCCTGGAGTCAACTGCGGCCTTTTATTGTGTTTTCTTTTCCTAGCACTCTAAGAGGAGTCATTTAAAAAATCAGTTGCCAGCATTTAAAAAAGACGCTAATTCACACCAAAAGAATTCAGCTATTGAGCTTTATTTTGGAAAAACCAGAAGACCTGATGATAGAGCCCCTGTTCCACCCCTCATGATCCCAGTGTGTCCCCACTTCCCAGCCCCGCTAAGTCACCCGCCTGGGTGTCCTCGTCACGGCGTCCACAACTGCTGGTCTTAGACCGCAGGTGATGACGGGCTGAGTCAATGCTTGTCTGGGTCTGTCTGTCCGTCTCTGTGCATCTCACCAGTGCCCACTTCTGGTAGAGGCCAGTGCTAGATCAGAAGGAGTACACTGGACAGGGAGCGGGGGGATGAGGGTGTTTGTTCTGTTGTCTGGGTGACCTTGGACCTCAGTTTTCCCATCTATACAATTAGGAGGTTGGAGCAAAAGATCTAGAAGCCCTCCATTCCTAACAGCTTAAGGAAGGCTCCTCTCAGCCACAGAGCCCCCTGGGAGACTGTCAGAGGCTTGCCGACAGGCCCTGCGCGGGCTTGCCCCCCTGAGCCATCCCGTGGCCCTAAGTACCTCTGGGCAGGGAGATGGTCTCATTAACTCTGAGTGTTGCCACTGGCCAGCTCTTCCCAGTGACTGAATAGCAGGTTCCAAGGAATGCAGCCCTTGGAGCAGCCTCCAGCATCCATAGCCCCATTGCACGGAGCAAAGAGTCCATCAGGACAACCCAGACTCCCCGCTCTGACACGTAGGATTCCTGAGCTGGGAAGCAGAACCAGCTTGTCCCTGCCTCGGGCAATCTGAGGACAAGAATGTCTGCTGGTCACGGAGTAAGTCATTGGGGTCTCTGTGTTGCCAAGAGGAAATACTCATTCAAGTCCTAGGAACACAGAGCATGCACTCATCCTCCCTTCTCTTTCTTCATCCTACAAACACTTGACAGAGGAGGAAACTGAAGCCCAGAGAGGGTGAGTGATTGCTCAAAGTCACACAGCAAATCAGTGCTAAGAGCTGGATGAGAGCTCAAGCTTCTTGACCCCTTTCCTGGAGTACTTCCCATATCCTTTGTCCCTGGGGAATGTAAAACCCCCCACCTCTTTGAAAGTGGGCTTCAGCAGGGGGTTGGAGTGGCCCGTGTGGGCACAGGAAATGTCCATGTGGTCCAGAGTCCTAGCATGGGGCTGGTGCATGGTGCCTGAGTCACAAACTGCGACCCTGAAAATGGGGCCCTGGGGAGCCTGGACGGTATGAGCTGCCCGAAGCTTCCCGGACAGGAGCTCAAGCCACAGGAAGGGTTGTAAAACTCACAGACATATTCCGGTTTTCCCACATGTTTTTTTTTTCACAAAAATTCATATTAGGTGCAAACATTTAAGAATCAGGGAGGGCTTCCCTGGTGGTCCAGTGGGTAAGGACACCGCCTTGCAGTGCAAGGGGCACTGGTTCGATCCCTGGCCTGGGAAGATCCCACGTGCCGCGGAGCGGCTGTACCGATGTGCCCAATTACTGAGCCGGAGCGCTGGAGCACGTGCGCCCAGAGCTGGTGCTCTGCGACAGCAGAGGCCACCGCAATGGGAGGCCCACAAGGGCCAAAGAACAAAGATGGATGAAAACAGATAAATGAAAGACCAATAGAAGTGGCCCACCTGCCCCCTCCCTCCCCACCTCACCCACTGCCAAAAAAAAAAAAAAAAAAGCTATAAGTTAAGGCAAAACTATCAATAAAGTGCAAGAAATATTAAAAAAAAAAAAAGAATCAGGGAATTAAGAAAAAAATTTTTTACAGTGGGTTCTTGTTGGTTATCTATTTTATTTATTTTTAAATTTATTGATCTGTGTAAGGCTGTACTGGGTTTTTGTTGCTGTGTGGGGTTTGGTTGTGGCGAGTAGGGGCTATTCCCTCGTTGCAGCGCGTGAGCCTCTCACTGCAGTGGCTTCTCTTGTTGCAGAGCACGGGCTCTGGAGTATGTGGGCTCAGTAGGTGCAGCTCGCGGGCTCTAAGGCACAGGCTCAGTAGCTGTGGGCAACATGGCATGTGGGATCTTCCCAGACCAGAGATCAAACTCATGTCTCCTGCATGGTAGGTAGATTCTTAGCCAGCTGGGAAGCACTGGTTATCTGTTTTCAACAGAGCAGTGTGTACACGTCAGTCCCAAGCTCCCAATCTATTCCTTCCCTGCAGCTCTTCTCCTCTGGTAACCATACATTCCTTCTCTAAGTCTGTGAATCTCTTTCTGTTTTGTAAATAAGAATCATTGCATTTCGCGTAAAAGATAGGATTTCTGGCTTCTTTTGAAGGGTTTCAAGTAGCTGAACCACATTTCCACCTGGCCGTGGCTGGCAGGAAGTGGGTACGCTCCCTCTGGTTCACCATCTCCACCTCCCTTCTTCTGCATTTTCCCGTGCTAAAGTCACGCCCTCTCTCATCCTGGCCACCCCAGGGGCAGCTCTGGGTATCACTGATTCTCAGTGAGGGGCTGCTTTGCCCCACAGGAGACATTGGGTCATGCCCGCAGACATTTTTGGTTGTCGCAGAGGGGTGTTACTACTGGCATCTAATGGGTAGAGGCCAGGGATGCTGCTAAACATCCTACGATGCCCAGGACCACCCCACGATGAGGAATTATCAGGCCCCAGACATCAGCAGTGCTCAGGTTGAGAAACTCTGAGCTGAATGCAAACAATCCTGGGCCAGGAACAGGATCCCCCGTGCTGGGACTGACTGCATACTGGATTTGCCCAGGACCACAAAAGACTCAATAGAAGTGGCCCACCTGCCCCTCCTCCCACCTCACCCACTGCCAAAAAAAAAAAAAAAAAAAAGCTATAAGTTAAGGCAAAACTATCAATAAAGTGCAAGAAATATTAAAAAAAAAAAAAAAAAAGAATCAGGGAATTAAGAAAAAAATTTTTTACAGTGGGTTCTTGTTGGTTATCTATTTTATTTATTTTTAAATTTATTGATCTGTGTAAGGCTGTACTGGGTTTTTGTTGCTGTGTGGGGTTTGGTTGTGGCGAGTAGGGGCTATTCCCTCGTTGCAGCGCGTGAGCCTCTCACTGCAGTGGCTTCTCTTGTTGCAGAGCACGGGCTCTGGAGTATGTGGGCTCAGTAGGTGCAGCTCGCGGGCTCTAAGGCACAGGCTCAGTAGCTGTGGGCAACATGGCATGTGGGATCTTCCCAGACCAGAGATCAAACTCATGTCTCCTGCATGGTAGGTAGATTCTTAGCCAGCTGGGAAGCACTGGTTATCTGTTTTCAACAGAGCAGTGTGTACACGTCAGTCCCAAGCTCCCAATCTATTCCTTCCCTGCAGCTCTTCTCCTCTGGTAACCATACATTCCTTCTCTAAGTCTGTGAATCTCTTTCTGTTTTGTAAATAAGAATCATTGCATTTCGCGTAAAAGATAGGATTTCTGGCTTCTTTTGAAGGGTTTCAAGTAGCTGAACCACATTTCCACCTGGCCGTGGCTGGCAGGAAGTGGGTACGCTCCCTCTGGTTCACCATCTCCACCTCCCTTCTTCTGCATTTTCCCGTGCTAAAGTCACGCCCTCTCTCATCCTGGCCACCCCAGGGGCAGCTCTGGGTATCACTGATTCTCAGTGAGGGGCTGCTTTGCCCCACAGGAGACATTGGGTCATGCCCGCAGACATTTTTGGTTGTCGCAGAGAGGGGTGTTACTACTGGCATCTAATGGGTAGAGGCCAGGGATGCTGCTAAACATCCTACGATGCCCAGGACCACCCCACGATGAGGAATTATCAGGCCCCAGACATCAGCAGTGCTCAGGTTGAGAAACTCTGAGCTGAATGCAAACAATCCTGGGCCAGGAACAGGATCCCCCGTGCTGGGACTGACTGCATACTGAGCATCGTGTTCGGCAAGGGGGAGAAAGCCAGGGAGTCTTCGGTGTGGCCCTGGCTCTCTGAGTGTACGGGGATGGGGTGGCCAGCTGAGGAGGGGGCACCCGGAATGCAGAGGAAGGGGCTCCCCCCACCAGATACGTCCGTAGGGTCTCGAGGGCAGAGGCAGGATGGGCAGAGACGGGGAGGCGAGCGCTGTGGGCGGAGGGAACAGTCTAAGCAAAGGTACGGCAGCGGCAACAGACGCAGGGGCACGCACCCAGGATGCGACGGGTTCTGCTAAGTGGAAGGGATGCTGGGTGGGGAGCACAGGCTCATGCTGGGGGAGGCGATTGTGGGCAGGATGGAAGGGGTCTCTAAGTCAAGCTTGTAAGGGCTCTAAGTGAAGCCTGGGAGAGATAGGACAGCCCATGGGGAATCCTTGCAAAGCCAGTGGAGTATTTGTGACCTTGGAGAAATCACTTAGATTCTCAGAGTCTCAGTTTCTTCATCTGTTCAATGGGATAATAAGAGTAATAACAGTTATCACACATAGAACTTACCATGTGCCAAGGCACTGAACTATGTGTGAGGTATTTAATCCTCATAGGAGTCCTACTACTATTATTTCCGATTCTATAGCAGAGGAGCCTTTGAGATATGGGTGGTGAATTAACTTGAATTTTCTCAGGGATACTACTAGTAAGGAAAGAAGTGGGACTTAAACCCAGGCAGTCTGGCTCCAGCATGTGCTGTTTGTCTTTTCTTTACTACACTTTCCATTTTTACTAGGGTATAGCTGATTTGGGCTTCCCTGGTGTCTCAGATGGCACAGAATCCACCCGCAGTACCGGAGACCTGGGTTTGATTCCTGGGTTAGAAAGATCCCTGGAATAGGGAATGGCTGCCCACTCCAGTATTCTTGCTTCGAGAATCGCTGGACAGAGAAGCCTGGAGGGTTACAGTCCAGGGGGTCGCAAAGACTTGGACATGACCGAGCGACTAAGCATGCACACATAGCTGATTGACAATGTTATGATACTTTCAGGTGAACAGCAAAGGGACTCAACCATATGTATACATGTTTGAATTCTCCCCTAGACTCCCCTCCCATCCAGGCTGGCACATAATATTGAGTAGAGTTGGGCCTCCCTGGTAGCTGAGTGGTGAAGAGTTCGCCTGCCAATGCAGGAGACACGGATTCGAGCCCTGATCCGGGAAGATCCCACGTGCTGTGGAGCAGCTGAGCCTGTGAGCCACAACTGTTCAGCCCGTGCTCTAGAGCCTCGGAGCCGCAACTCCGGAGCCCACGTGCCCTAGAGCCGGAGTTCCACAACCAGGGAAGTCACTGCAACAAGAAGCCTGCTTACTTCAACTAGAGAGCAGCCCCCACTCCCTGCAACTAGAGAAGAGCCTGCAGCAGCAGTGAAAATTCAGAACAGCCAAAAATAAATAAGTAAATAAAATTTAAAAAAAATATTGATCTGAGTTCCCTGTGCTATACAGTAGGTCCTTGTTGGTTATCCATGTTAAATATACAGTGTGTACATGTATGCCCCTAACTCTCCCTTTTGCCCATCCTTCCCTTCAGCATAGCACATACTTTCAGCTGTTTGGCTATTCTGCGTCTCTAGAACCTTTTAAGTGAGTTGCCCTTAGGAGTAAGTGGAACACAGCAGGTAGGTGCCCGGCACAATCCTGGCACAGAGTAACGCAGCACCTCTGACCCATCAAATAGAGTCCTCGCCCCAGCTGACGGAACAAAGCCCAGACCACAGCATCCATGAAAACAGGTGCCAGAGACGTTTCGTGGTGGGCACGCCAGCTCTGGGGAGAGCTGGGGGTAGAGGAAGGGTGTCCCTCCACTCAGGTGAGAAACAGTGGAGCCTGGTTTCTGGAAATGCATCTCCATTCACAGTGCCTCTGCTTCCCCGCCCCCTCCCAGTGCTTTAACATGGCCAGGACTTGGCTCACTCCATGCCCTGTGCCTGGAACATTCTCTCTTCCGCTAAACCCCTTCCGTCTGTCCCTCCAACGGAGCTCTGAGCACACTGCTTCCTGGAAGCAGTCCAGGACAGGCCTGGACAGAGCAATCACGCCTTGTCTTTGTACCCAGGCATTTTTTCAAACTCAATTGGCCTCCTGGGGTTGCATCTCAGACCTGCCTAAACCTTTACCACGCCTGTGCATCCTGTTTGTTTATTTCTTTCTATTTATTTTGGCTGCGCGCATCTTCGTTGCTGGACTCAGGCTTTCCCTAGTTGCAGCGAGCGGGGCCTTCTCTCTAGTTGCGGGGCGTGGGCTTCTCGAGCAATTTGACCCATGTGCTCTCTGTTTCAGAGCCGCCTCCGGTTCCAGGGCTTCAGAGAAGGAGGCGTATGCAGGGGCTCCCTGGCTGAGGCTGCCTGGGATGACTCACTGCCACCTCCCTCAGCGATGAGGATAGGTCCCCAGCTCGTCTCTTGAAAACCATACGATCGCGAGGATGTACACGATGATTTCAAAGATTTCCTGCTTACTTCAACTAGAGAGCAGCCCCACTCCCTGCAACTAGAGAAGAGCCTGCAGCAGCAGTGAAAATTCAGAAGCCAAAATAAATAAGATAAAATTTAAAATATTGATCTGAGTTCCCTGTGCTATACAGTAGGTCCTTGTTGGTTATCCATGTTAAATATACAGTGTGTACATGTATGCCCCTAACTCTCCCTTTTGCCCATCCTTCCCTTCAGCATAGCACATACTTTCAGCTGTTTGGCTATTCTGCGTCTCTAGAACCTTTTAAGTGAGTTGCCCTTAGGAGTAAGTGGAACACAGCAGGTAGGTGCCCGGCACAATCCTGGCACAGAGTAACGCAGCACCTCTGACCCATCAAATAGAGTCCTCTACCCCCAGCTGACGGAACAAAGCCCAGACCACAGCATCCATGAAAACAGGTGCCAGAGACGTTTCGTGGTGGGCACGCCAGCTCTGGGGAGAGCTGGGGGTAGAGGAAGGGTGTCCCTCCACTCAGGTGAGAAACAGTGGAGCCTGGTTTCTGGAAATGCATCTCCATTCACAGTGCCTCTGCTTCCCCGCCCCCTCCCAGTGCTTTAACATGGCCAGGACTTGGCTCACTCCATGCCCTGTGCCTGGAACATTCTCTCTTCCGCTAAACCCCTTCCGTCTGTCCCTCCAACGGAGCTCTGAGCACACTGCTTCCTGGAAGCAGTCCAGGACAGGCCTGGACAGAGCAATCACGCCTTGTCTTTGTACCCAGGCATTTTTTCAAACTCAATTGGCCTCCTGGGGTTGCATCTCAGACCTGCCTAAACCTTTACCACGCCTGTGCATCCTGTTTGTTTATTTCTTTCTATTTATTTTTGGCTGCGCGCATCTTCGTTGCTGGACTCAGGCTTTCCCTAGTTGCAGCGAGCGGGGCCTTCTCTCTAGTTGCGGGGCGTGGGCTTCTCGAGCAATTTGACCCATGTGCTCTCTGTTTCAGAGCCGCCTCCGGTTCCAGGGCTTCAGAGAAGGAGGCGTATGCAGGGGCTCCCTGGCTGAGGGCTGCCTGGGATGACTCCACTGCCACCTCCCCTCAGCGATGAGGACTGAGGGTCCCCAGCTCGTCTCTTGAAAACCATACGATCGCGAGGGAGATGATGTACATGATGATTTCAAAGATTTCCTGTGTATTGCAACAAATCATTTGTGCTTTCACTTTTTACATTTTGTGATGCAGAAAAATATAAACACCCTTTTTAATACTTTCACTTTATGGGGGAAGAAAGCAAAATGATTGGATTATATAACAAACTCTGGAGGCCTGTTCAGCACTGGGCTACATCTCCAGGGTCACTGGTCATGTGATGGCTTGCTTCTTTCTTTTTGACCCTCGGTTTTTTTTGTTTGTTTCTTTTCTTTTTTTTTTTGGCCACTTCTATTGGTCTTTCATTTATTTCCATCTTTGTTCTTTGGCCTGTGTGGGCCTTACACCACAGTGGCCTCTGTCGCTGCAGAGCACCGGCTCTGGGCCCATGTGCTCCAGAGCTCCAGCTCAGTAGTTGGACACATCGGTCCAGTCGCTCTGCAGCACATGGGATCTTCCCAGGCCAGGGATCGAACTGGTGCCCCTTGCACTGCAAGGCGGTGTCCTTACCCACTGGACCACCAGGGAAGCCTGCTTCCTTCTTTCTTATCTGCTCACCACCCTCCGTTCTACTGAGATATAATTGACACACAACACTGTGTAAGTTTAAGGCAGACAATGTGATCTCTGGATACATGTATGTACACTGCAAAACGTTTACCATGACACAGTTACCATGGTGAGAACAGTGACCTTCTACTCTCCTAGCAACTTTCAATTATATAGCAGAATATGATTAACTACAGTCACCGCACTGGGCATTAATTAGACCCCCAGACCTTAGTTTTCTTATAACTGGAAATTCGTCTATTTTTAAAATTTTGTGCACTGTTTGCAGCTGGCGATCTTCGTTGCTGGACTTTCCCTAGTTGCAGCGGCGGGCCTTCTCTCTAGTTGCGGGGCGTGGGCTTCTCGAGCAATTTGACCCATGTGCTCTCTGTTTCAGAGCCGCCTCCGGTTCCAGGGCTTCAGAGAAGGAGGCGTATGCAGGGGCTCCCTGGCTGAGGGCTGCCTGGGATGACTCCACTGCCACCTCCCCTCAGCGATGAGGACTGAGGGTCCCCAGCTCGTCTCTTGAAAACCATACGATCGCGAGGGAGATGATGTACACGATGATTTCAAAGATTTCCTGTGTATTGCAACAAATCATTTGTGCTTTCACTTTTTACATTTTGTGATGCAGAAAAATATAAACACCCTTTTTAATACTTTCACTTTATGGGGGAAGAAAGCAAAATGATTGGATTATATAACAAACTCTGGAGGCCTGTTCAGCACTGGGCTACATCTCCCGGGTCACTGGTCATGTGATGGCTTGCTTCTTTCTTTTTGACCCTCGGTTTTTTTTGTTTGTTTCTTTTCTTTTTTTTTTTGGCCACTTCTATTGGTCTTTCATTTATTTCCATCTTTGTTCTTTGGCCTGTGTGGGCCTTACACCACAGTGGCCTCTGTCGCTGCAGAGCACCGGCTCTGGGCCCATGTGCTCCAGAGCTCCAGCTCAGTAGTTGGACACATCGGTCCAGTCGCTCTGCAGCACATGGGATCTTCCCAGGCCAGGGATCGAACTGGTGCCCCTTGCACTGCAAGGCGGTGTCCTTACCCACTGGACCACCAGGGAAGCCTGCTTCCTTCTTTCTTATCTGCTCACCACCCTCCGTTCTACTGAGATATAATTGACACACAACACTGTGTAAGTTTAAGGCAGACAATGTGATCTCTGGATACATGTATGTACACTGCAAAACGTTTACCATGACACAGTTACCATGGTGAGAACAGTGACCTTCTACTCTCCTAGCAACTTTCAATTATATAGCAGAATATGATTAACTACAGTCACCGCACTGGGCATTAATTAGACCCCCAGACCTTAGTTTTCTTATAACTGGAAATTCGTCTATTTTTAAAATTTTGGCCTCTTTTATTGTTTTTTAAATTTATTTCTTTTCATCTTTCTTTATTGTTTGGCCTGTGTGGGCCCTCCATTGCAGTGGCCTCTCTCAGCACCGGCTCTGGACGCATGTGCTCCCGAGCGCTGGCTCATAATTGAACACACTGGTTTGGCCACTCCGTGGCACACGGGATCTTCCCTGGCCAGGGATTGAACCAGTGCCCCTTGCACTGCAAGGCGGACTGTTTACTGACTGGACCGCCAGGGAAACCCCTGGAAATTTGTCCCTTCTGTTCAGTATCTCCTCACTCCTTCAGTCCTCTTCACCCCACTGCCCATCAGCCCCTGGTTACCACCATTCTCTTTGTTCTTATAAATTTGTCTTTTTGCTTTTGGATTCCATATATAAGTGAGCCCATATGGTATTTTGGTATTTGTCTTCCTTTGTCTGGCTTCTTTCACTTAGCATAATGTCCTCCAGGTTCATCTGTGTTGTTGGACGTGGTAAGATTTCCTTCTGTTTTTAATGGGGGCAAAATATGCCTATATATGCGTATATACATTTGTATATACACACACACACATATCTCACAACTTTATTTTTGGCCACACCGCATGGCTTGTGGGATCTTCATTTCCTGACCAGGGGCTGAGCCTGCTCCCGCAGCAGTGAAAGCACTAACCACCAGTGCGTGTTAAGTCACTTCAGTTCTGTCCTCCCACTCCGTGTGACCCCCTGTGGACTGCAGCCCGCCAGGCTCCTCTGCCCCTGGGATTCTCCAGGCAAGAATACTGGAGCGGGCTTGCCTGGTGGGCCAGGGGTAAGGACACCGTCTTGCAGTGCAAGGGGCGCCTTTTGGATCCCTGGCCTAGGAAGATCCCACATGCCGCAGCGTGGCTGGACCTATGTGTCCAACTACCGAGCTGGAGCTCTGGAGCGCATGCGCCCATAAGCCGGTGCTCTGCGACGACAGAGGCCACTGCAATGGGAAACCCACACAGGCAAAAGAACAAACATAGATGAATGAAAAATCAATAGAAGTGGCTAAAAAAAAGAAAGTGAACACAAAAAAAAGAATACTGGAGCAGGTTGCCATTTCCTTCTCCAGGGGATCTTCCCAACCCAGGAATCAAACCCATGTCTCTTCCGTCTCCTGTATTGGCAGGTGTGTTCTCTACCACAAGCGCCACCTGGGAAGAAAGCACGGAGTCCTAACCACTGGACCACCAGGGAATTCACCACAACTGTTCATCCGTTGATGGATATTTAGATTGTCTCTGTGTCTTGGTTATTGTAAATAATGCTGCCATGAACAGGAGGGTGCATATATATTTTCAAGTTGTATTTCCTTTGGATAAATATCCAGAAGTGGAATTGCTGGATTATATGGCAGCTTTATTTTTTATATTTTGAGGAATTTCCACACTGTTTTTCACAGTTACTGTACCTATTCACATTCCTACAGCACACGAGAGCTCCCTTCTCTCCACAGTCTTTTAACATTTGTTCATTTCTTATATTTTTTCTTTAATAATAGCAGCATATTCTGACAGGTGCATGGTCATATCTCGTTGTGGCTTTGACTTGCACCTCCCTGCCCATATGGTATTTTGGTATTTGTCTTCCTTTGTCTGGCTTCTTTCACTTAGCATAATGTCCTCCAGGTTCATCTGTGTTGTTGGACGTGGTAAGATTTCCTTCTGTTTTTAATGGGGGCAAAATATGCCTATATATGCGTATATACATTTGTATATACACACACACACATATCTCACAACTTTATTTTTGGCCACACCGCATGGCTTGTGGGATCTTCATTTCCTGACCAGGGGCTGAGCCTGCTCCCGCAGCAGTGAAAGCACTAACCACCAGTGCGTGTTAAGTCACTTCAGTTCTGTCCTCCCACTCCGTGTGACCCCCTGTGGACTGCAGCCCGCCAGGCTCCTCTGCCCCTGGGATTCTCCAGGCAAGAATACTGGGCGGGCTTGCCTGGTGGGCCAGGGGTAAGGACACCGTCTTGCAGTGCAAGGGGCGCCTTTTGGATCCCTGGCCTAGGAAGATCCCACATGCCGCAGCGTGGCTGGACCTATGTGTCCAACTACCGAGCTGGAGCTCTGGAGCGCATGCGCCCATAAGCCGGTGCTCTGCGACGACAGAGGCCACTGCAATGGGAAACCCACACAGGCAAAAGAACAAACATAGATGAATGAAAAATCAATAGAAGTGGCTAAAAAAAAGAAAGTGAACACAAAAAAAAGAATACTGGAGCAGGTTGCCATTTCCTTCTCCAGGGGATCTTCCCAACCCAGGAATCAAACCCATGTCTCTTCCGTCTCCTGTATTGGCAGGTGTGTTCTCTACCACAAGCGCCACCTGGGAAGAAAGCACGGAGTCCTAACCACTGGACCACCAGGGAATTCACCACAACTGTTCATCCGTTGATGGATATTTAGATTGTCTCTGTGTCTTGGTTATTGTAAATAATGCTGCCATGAACAGGAGGGTGCATATATATTTTCAAGTTGTATTTCCTTTGGATAAATATCCAGAAGTGGAATTGCTGGATTATATGGCAGCTTTATTTTTTATATTTTGAGGAATTTCCACACTGTTTTTCACAGTTACTGTACCTATTCACATTCCTACAGCACACGAGAGCTCCCTTCTCTCCACAGTCTTTTAACATTTGTTCATTTCTTATATTTTTTCTTTAATAATAGCAGCATATTCTGACAGGTGCATGGTCATATCTCGTTGTGGCTTTGACTTGCACCTCCCTGATGATTAGCTGAGCACCTTCTCATATACCTATTGTATGTCTTCTTTGGAAACATGTCTGTTGAGGTCCTCGGTCCATTTTAAAATTGGATATCTGCTTCTTGCTATTGAGGTGTATGACTTCCTTTCATATTTGGATGTTAACCCTTGTCAGGTATGTGGTTCACAAAGATTTTCTCCCATTCTATAGGCCACCTTTTCCTTTTGTGGATGGTTTTCTTTGCTGCACAGAAGTTTTTCAGTTTGATCTAGTTCCACTTGCTGATTTCTGATTTTGTTGCTTGCTGTTTTTGGTGTCATACCCCAAAAATATTGGCAAGACCAGTATCAAGGAGCCTCATCCCTATGCTTTCTTCCAGGATTTTATGGTTTTGTGTTTAGATCCTTAAACCATTTTGAGTTAATTTCTGTGAATGGTGTAAGACAGGAATCCACTGTCTTTCCTTTGTATGTAAATATCCAGTAGTATTTGTTTTTATTTTTTTTTAAATTTTTTGGCCTCTTTTATTGGTTTTTTTTTTTTTTTAAGTATTTTTTTTGGGGAGCAGGTTGGGGAGGGAGGGGGGCGGGCGGGCCACTTCTATTGGTCTTTCATTTATCTATTGTCGTCTATCTTTGTTCTTTGGCCTATGTGGGCCTCCTATCACAGTGGCCTCTGTCGTCGCAGAGCGCCGGCTCTGGGCGCATGCACTCCAGAGCTCTGGCTCAGTAATTGGACACATCGGTCCAGCCGCTCCGCAGCACGTGGGATCTTCCCAGGCCAGGGATCGAACTGGCGCCCCTTGCACTGCAAGGCGGTGTCCTTACCCACTGGACCACCAGGGAAGCCCTTATTGGTTTTTTATTTATTTTCATCCACGTTTATTCTTTGGCTGGTGTGGGCCTCCCGTGGCAGTGGCCTCTCTTGCTGCAGAGCACCAGCTCTGGGCGCATGCGCTCCAGTGCGCTGGCTCATAATTGGGCACATGGGTCCAGCTGCTCCGTGGCATGTGGGATCCTCCCAGGCCAGGGATTGAACTGATGCCCCTTGCACTGCAAGACTGACTCTTTACCCACTGGACTACCAGGGAAGCCCAGAAGCTCAGAGTCTTAATCACTGGACTGCCAGGGAAGTCCACAAGTGTTATTTTCTTATGAAATACTTGCATGAACGATTTGGCTCACCTTTATCATTCATGTTTGGTTCGCAGACCCTCGGAGGGTATCCTGGATGCGGGCCTGGGGACCCTTCTTTCTCCGACGCGGGGCCTTGGGACTGGCTCTCGTGTGGCAGAGGGCAGCAAGACCAGCCAGTAGGAGTTTTCGTCCTCAAAGGGCACCTTCTGTCCCACAGGGAGCAGAGGGCTTCGGAGCCAATGGCACCTGCAGGAAGGTGCACCTATCAAGGGGGGGATGCGAAACAACTCCGTTTGCACCTGGAGGCGTGCGAGCAGTGGCTTCTCCAGCAGGGAACGTGACGTGCAGCACACAGATCTGTCTGTGCTGCGACCCGGGGCCAGTGCGGCTGGCTCAAATCCTTGCACGCTGACGTGCAGGTGTTACTTGTTTGGCACTGGGATGCAAAGCTGCCCTGACGGTTGGGACACAGCCTGGCAGTCAGGGGTCCCCAACCCTTGGGCCGTGAACTGGTGCCGGTCTGTGGCCTGTCAGGAACCAGGCTGCACAGCGGGAAGAGAGCAGTGGGAGAGGGGGCGAAGCTTCGTCTGTGCTTACAGCCGCTCCCCGTGGCTCACATGACCGCCTGCGCTCTGCCTCCCGTCAGATCAGTGGAAGCGTCAGATTCTCAGAGGAGCGCAGACCCTCCTGTGAACTGGCGATGTGAGGGATCTAGGCTGCGCATTCATTAGGAGAATCGTCCCCAAACTGCACCCTCCCTGTCCGTGGAAAAACTGTCTTCTATGAAACCGGTCCCTGGTGCCAAAAACGGCTGGTGATGCTGTCAGTGACCATTGCTAAGCAGTGGCCACGCGCCATGTTTTTATATGCATTTATTTCCTCTGTCCATAACCCAAACCCTAGAAGGTAGGGCGAGTCCTCTGCCTGTTTTATGCTTGAGGAAAACTGAGGCACAAGGGGGAATAAGTCCCACAAGGCCACACAGCTAGGAAGTGGCGGTACTGCGGTTGGAACCTGACTGGCAACTCAAAACTCGGCCCCTGGGCTTCCCTGGTGGTCCAGTGGTTAAAGAGTCAGTCTTGCAGTGCAAGCAGGACCAGTTCGATCCCTGGCCCGGGAAGATCCCACGTGTCACGGGGCAGCTGGACTGGTGTGTGCAATTAGGAGCCAGCACTCCGGAGCGCATGCGCCCAGAGCTGGTGCTCTGCAGCAAGAGAGGCCACTGCCAAGGGAGGCCCACACAGGCCAAAAAATAAACGATGGATGAAAAATAAATATAAATAAAAAAGAGGCATGATGGGGAAAACAGAAAAGAAAAACTGGGCGCCTAACAATTCTGGAGCCTAACCAGGCCACGCAGCTTATCACCCAACTAACCAATCAATCAGCCAGCCAACCCCCCATGGCATAAACAGTTTCTGGGTGCCTACAGGGTGCCAGGCACTGGAGACAGAGGGAGATTAACACTGAATTCTGGGCTTCCCTGGTGGATCAGGGGTAAAGAATTGGCCTACCAGTGTAGGAGATGTGAGTTTGATCCCTGATCAGGGAAGATCTCTCATGCCATGGAGCGACTAAGCCCACGCACCGCAACGACTGGGTTTGTCCTCTAGAGTCTGGGAGCCACAAATATTGAGCCCACGTGCTATATCTACTGAAGCCCGCATGCTCTAGAGCCGGTGTTCTGCAACAAGAGAAGACACCTCAATGAGAAGCCCGTGCACCGCAATTAGAGAGTAGCCCCTGTTCACCACAACTAGAGAAAAGCCCGTGCAGTAACAAAAACCCAGCACAGCCAAAAAATCCAGACAGAATCCTGCCCCAGCTGTATGACGTTAAACAGATTTCTTAACCTCCGAAGGCTTAAGCTTCCTCATCTGTAAAATGGAGCAATAATTCTGCCTCCCTCTTTGGGTTAAGTGAGTAAATACATGTAAAACACTTGGTACAGCGTCTACTGCAGAGTAAGCATTCAATAAATGTTACCTATTCATATGAGATTAAGAGGGTTGTAATTTTGTAAATTACATTTTGTTTCTAGTGCAATGTTTTAAAATTGATTTTCAAGCAAAGCAACTTTCTACAAAGCCTGTACCCTGGGGTGGTTTTCCCTAGTAGCACAGTGGTAAAGAATCCACCTACTAATGCAGGAGATGCGGGCTTGATCCCTGGGTTGGGATGATCTCCTAGAGGAGATCTCCAGTGTTCTTTGCCCATGGGGTTGCAATGAATTGGCTACAACTGAGCACACATGCATACACCCCCCAGGGGCGGGGAGGGAGCGTGCACCTGTCTTTCAGGCCAGCAAGTAGATTCACCCTCCAGCAGCTCTATATTTAGCCCCCAGGAGACAGATAAGCAGGTCTCAGCCTCCTGTTTTCCTCTTCTCCCTGCCCATCTGGCAAATGCATTGAGGAAGAGGAGTCCTGACCTCTGGTCCCCTAAGTGCTCTCAGCAAAATCTGCCTTGCTGCCAAAGCAGGAGCACCCCAGGCAAAGGGAGATTAACACTGAATTCTGGGCTTCCCTGGTGGATCAGGGGTAAAGAATTGGCCTACCAGTGTAGGAGATGTGAGTTTGATCCCTGATCAGGGAAGATCTCTCATGCCATGGAGCGACTAAGCCCACGCACCGCAACGACTGGGTTTGTCCTCTAGAGTCTGGGAGCCACAAATATTGAGCCCACGTGCTATATCTACTGAAGCCCGCATGCTCTAGAGCCGGTGTTCTGCAACAAGAGAAGACACCTCAATGAGAAGCCCGTGCACCGCAATTAGAGAGTAGCCCCTGTTCACCACAACTAGAGAAAAGCCCGTGCAGTAACAAAAACCCAGCACAGCCAAAAAATCCAGACAGAATCCTGCCCCAGCTGTATGACGTTAAACAGATTTCTTAACCTCCGAAGGCT
The DNA here is from genome assembly GCA_022376925.1 of Tragulus kanchil. Taxonomy (NCBI): domain Eukaryota; kingdom Metazoa; phylum Chordata; class Mammalia; order Artiodactyla; family Tragulidae; genus Tragulus; species Tragulus kanchil. Next base: position 152,518,380 of record JAIOJX010000032.1, read on the forward strand.
TAAGCTTCCTCATCTGTAAAATGGAGCAATAATTCTGCCTCCCTCTTTGGGTTAAGTGAGTAAATACATGTAAAACACTTGGTACAGCGTCTACTGCAGAGTAAGCATTCAATAAATGTTACCTATTCATATGAGATTAAGAGGGTTGTAATTTTGTAAATTACATTTTGTTTCTAGTGCAATGTTTTAAAATTGATTTTCAAGCAAAGCAACTTTCTACAAAGCCTGTACCCTGGGGTGGTTTTCCCTAGTAGCACAGTGGTAAAGAATCCACCTACTAATGCAGGAGATGCGGGCTTGATCCCTGGGTTGGGATGATCTCCTAGAGGAGATCTCCAGTGTTCTTTGCCCATGGGGTTGCAATGAATTGGCTACAACTGAGCACACATGCATACACGCGCCCAGGGGCGGGGGAGGGAGCGGTGCACCTGTCTTTCAGGCCAGCAAGTAGATTCACCCTCCAGCAGCTCTATATTTAGCCCCCAGGAGACAGATAAGCAGGTCTCAGCCTCCTGTTTTCCTCTTCTCCCTGCCCATCTGGCAAATGCATTGAGGAAGAGGAGTCCTGACCTCTGGTCCCCTAAGTGCTCTCAGCAAAATCTGCCCCTTGCTGCCAAAGCAGGAGCACCCCAGGCAGGGAGAAGGGGTGCCTACCTCGCTGCCAAGGTCCGAGGGTGCCCACCTGCAGGGCTGAGGCCAAAGGGCTCTCTAAACTGGGAGCGGGTGCTCAACAGGCCGTAGGGCCACTGCACAAACTCTGCTGCTTCACAGCCTCCTTCCTTGCAAAGTTCAGTCTGGACCCTGTGTTTGAGTTAACAAGCGTGAATGTCCTGTCAGCAGAATTTTTTTCCCTTGCATTTCCTGAGCCTGGCATCCTAAGGGTTATTTATAATTTATGTGTCTATGGGGACAACCGCCTCCATCTTCTAAACCCAAAGTGACAACAATAACAAAACCAGGACACTTTCTGCTCCCAGGGGGTCTGCCTGTCCACGCCTTTCATTCCCTGCAGGTGGCTTCCCCTCCCTCCTCTCTCTAAATTTCCAACAAGGACTTTTGTTGCGTGCATCTGGGCTCCAGGACGCCATTTTGCAGGACGGCTGGCTGTAAAGCTGGTACAAGGATCTTTATTTTTCTAGCTCCAGCTCATATTAAGCTCCCCTTGGAAATAACATGGAAGATAAAAAATTGCACTTCTCAGAACTTCGGGTTTTCTAGCCTATGAAGGACGTGTCCATCAAAGTGTGTCCTTGGTCCCTGTTTCCATCGCTCAGTTGTGTTTGCCCCCCGCATCCTAGGTGCTAACACACCTGCCTGTGAGCACAAGGGTTCAGGTCCTGCACACTCGGCTGGCCTCTGTGTCCCTCTCAGGCCCAGAGGGTTGGTCGCTTCTGTAAGTGTGCATTATACACACCTGCTTCAGTGGCCTTTATCAGTTTGATGAGTGGAAAGAGCCTGCCACTAGCGGAGACCCTTGCTGCCCTCAAGAGAGGGGGTCCTGGGTTTCCATCCCCGAAACGCCATGTGTCACTCTGTTCCGCTTAAGTATGTCCATCCTGTCTGCTGGGAGATGGAAGGGTGAACCCTTGTGGCCACAAAGAGAGGCAGCTATGGGAGCACAGATTTAACAGTCCTCTGAAACTTGACCTTGGACACAGGCTGTGGGGGAGCGCCTCCTGCTGTGACCATTCTGTGTGACCTGGTTGGATCCACCTGCTAGTGCATTCTGTCAGCTTCCCCTCCAAATGTATCTGGAATCCAGTGAGTGCGGCTTCTCACCGCCCCCACCGCTGCTGCCCTGGGCTAAGTCGCTTCCCCCTCTCTCCAGGGACATTGCAACAGCTTCCTGGTGGCCTCCCTGCCTCGATCTTTCTCCCATTCTCTCTGATCTCTACCCAAAAGCCAGGCTTAAAGCCAGTCAGAGCACGGGAACCCCTGCCTAGAACCCTCCACTGTCTACTCTTGCTTTTTGGATAAACTCTGAACCCTGATGATGGCGTGAAGGGAGTGCTGTACCCTGCCCCCACAGTCCCACCCTCAGCTCCAGGCTTTCCCACTCTGGACTTCAGTCACTAATCTCTGTGGGTCTTCCTGTTGTCTTGTGACAAAGCCAAGCTGTTTCCTACCTCAGGGCCTTGACACCCATGCAGGTGTCTTGGACTTTTGTTGCGTGCATCTGGGCTCCAGGACGCCATTTTGCAGGACTGGCTGTAAAGCTGGTACAAGGATCTTTATTTTCTAGCTCCAGCTCATATTAAGCTCCCCTTGGAAATAACATGGAAGATAAAAAATTGCACTTCTCAGAACTTCGGGTTTTCTAGCCTATGAAGGACGTGTCCATCAAAGTGTGTCCTTGGTCCCTGTTTCCATCGCTCAGTTGTGTTTGCCCCCCGCATCCTAGGTGCTAACACACCTGCCTGTGAGCACAAGGGTTCAGGTCCTGCACACTCGGCTGGCCTCTGTGTCCCTCTCAGGCCCAGAGGGTTGGTCGCTTCTGTAAGTGTGCATTATACACACCTGCTTCAGTGACCTTTATCAGTTTGATGAGTGGAAAGAGCCTGCCACTAGCGGAGACCCTTGCTGCCCTCAAGAGAGGGGGTCCTGGGTTTCCATCCCCGAAACGCCATGTGTCACTCTGTTCCACTTAAGTATGTCCATCCTGTCTGCTGGGAGATGGAAGGGTGAACCCTTGTGGCCACAAAGAGAGGCAGCTATGGGAGCACAGATTTAACAGTCCTCTGAAACTTGACCTTGGACACAGGCTGTGGGGGAGCGCCTCCTGCTGTGACCATTCTGTGTGACCTGGTTGGATCCACCTGCTAGTGCATTCTGTCAGCTTCCCCTCCAAATGTATCTGGAATCCAGTGAGTGCGGCTTCTCACCGCCCCCACCGCTGCTGCCCTGGGCTAAGTCGCTTCCCCCTCTCTCCAGGGACATTGCAACAGCTTCCTGGTGGCCTCCCTGCCTCGATCTTTCTCCCATTCTCTCTGATCTCTACCCAAAAGCCAGGCTTAAAGCCAGTCAGAGCACGGGAACCCCTGCCTAGAACCCTCCACTGTCTACTCTTGCTTTTTGGATAAACTCTGAACCCTGATGATG